>OW052043.1:37666940-38909127 GCA_932526495.1 Bombylius major | reverse complement strand
AAATAAAAATAAAAACGCTTAATTGAAAATAATAAATAACAGTTAAGCTACTTTTATTGAATCCTAGAAAATTATTACAAAGATAGTAAATTATTACAGTTAATTAATATATTGCGATATATTATTTATAAAATTTTATTTTTTTTTTGTTGTTTTACTTTGAAAAATTTTAAAATCAAGCACTTTTTGTCTACTACACGTAAAAACAAAATATTTTATGTGAAAATATATGTATATGTATAATCGACAAACAATCTACCGCAATATTATAAATTAAAAATATAGAAATTTGAATAAAGGCCAAAAAAACAACAGAAGAACTAAAAATTAAAAATTATCATTTCATAGCCAAAAAATTATTAGACTTTTGTGTATACGGTTAGGTGTTGTGAGTGTGTGCATCGCAAAAAAAAAAACACAATAAATAAAAATAACACTGCACAACAAACTTTAAATATTTTCTAGCTTTGTGTTTTTTAATTATTGTAATACATAATATGTACATCCAATTTTCTATGTACACATAAATTATATACAATGGAAACTACATAGTCGTAATTTTCTTAACCTTTATAAGGACTAAATCACAAAATAAACAAACAGTACTAATACAAACAGGATGGCAAAATTAAAAATATTTTCCATTAAAAAAAAATAAATTTTTAAACATAAAAAAAACATAATCCTGGAATGGCCTTTACCAATAAAAAAGATTTTCTTTAGAAGAAAAAATTGTATCTTTTCGCAACGTAGAACTTTCGGTAATAAAAATTTAATAGTTATCCGATGAATTTCATTTTACAAATTTGAAAAGAGAAAAAAATGAAAGAAAGAAAAAAAAATTTATGACAAATTTTTTTTATGTTCAATCAGCTACTATAGTCAAAATAATATGAGTTGGCGAATCTCGCGCATGTCTTACATGTGTTAGTGATCTTCTTGTGTATACATATACGAGGGAAGAAACCTCTTTCTTAGAATTTACAACAACAAAAATGCATGTGTGTAAGTATCTTTTCTTCTGCGCATAGTTTTCTTGTATAATACGATTTGGCTTCTTTTTTTAATCGAGCTATACACAGCAAGTAGCAGTGCCACTGTCGCAAACTGGTTTAAAACCGGTTATTAAAACTGCTGAAAATACACCTTATGGTGGCACGACCAAGTTTTAACGAGTATGAGTGTATTACAACCGTCAGCTAAAATTATTTTATACTATTCTTATTATACCAAGTAGAAAAAAAAATGGTTACAACTAGCGCATTACTACCTAGTCTTTTTTGGCTGAATGAAAGTATATTAAATAATAATGAAAAAGTAAAATTCTTTAAGGTAGGTATGTAGATAGGATGTTTTGAATAGATCAAAATAGAAAATTTTGAAACACAATCAAACTCAGTTAAATAAAAATTAAAACGCACTTTTAAACCCTCAAATAATTGAAAAAATACGTTTATTATCTGCTGAAAGTTTCACTTTTTACCCAAAATTAAAAAAATCTATATAAACTTTAAGCTTAAAAAACCTTAAAAAAAAAAAAGTCTGTTGAGAAGAAAGTATCTGATATTGAAGAGAGAAAAACTCAGAAAGTTATTGCATTTATTGTAATAATGGCGAACAAAACAAAATAATCTACAGCTTAACACAAAAAAAAATTTTCTAATAAAGTTTTTTATACTTTTTTAGGATGTATCTTTACACCCCCGAAAAGTAATAAAAGTGAAAAGAGAAGAAAAAAAATCACGTTTCATATAACAAAAGGTTGATTTATGATTTATAAAGTTCTTTGTACTTAACAAATGTGTAAATTTCACTTTATTATAATAAACGAGTTAAAAAGAACAAAGCCCAACAAACATTATGAATTCATTTTGAAATAAATCTTTAGTTTCAATCTAAGAAAAAAAAAACGTAATAGAAAACGTTTTTTCAGAAACGAAATATTCGAAATGTATTTTCAAGGCATCAAAGGAATAAGGATTATAATTTTTTTTATCAATCTTTAGAGAAATTGTTTGCTGGGATACAACAATTTAATACACTCACTTCAAACATAATAATAAAAAAAACTTAACAAATAATTGACTTCTTAGAAGATTAACATACATATATCTGCACTTGCACAGAAACAAGCCATACAAAATTTTTAAAAATAATAATCCTTTTGAATAAAAGTTAAAAACAACAATAGCAACATCCACGCTTCAAAAAAGAGAAGAATAAAAATTATTATAAATATGTCGCGTGAATGGAAAATATTTTTTGTGAATCAACAACATTTTAAAATTAAATTAATAAATAATTGAAAAAATAAAAAAATAAAAATTTAGATATCTTTTGTGAAATAATAATAATTTAATTTACAAACTACATACTAGAAAATAGCTATAAATTGTAACTAAACGAAATTAAATTATATAAGAAAACAAAAATAAATTCAATTGAGAAGAATCATGTCATATCTTTCTTTTTTTTTCGCAAATAAATTCAAATTTATTTCAAATTACTTTGAAAAAACAGAATTAAATTAATTTAAAAAGCGTCTATAATGACTTTTATGATGCCATTCTCTTTTTAAGTTTCTAAATCATTTTCAATTATTATATGTATTATTATTTACACAGTAACACAAAAAACACCACATATGTACCTACTCGTACAGTCATACATACATATTTTGTTTTTCGTTCATTGTTTTTCAAATTTAATCGAATATGAAAATATTTACTAATAAACCAAACCAGCACACATTTTACTGGCTTTTTTTTTTTTCTTGTAAACTCAATGAATCCATTAGATATACGAAAAAATGAATTATGTATTTTATATTTACAAATTCTTAAAATGAGTTCATTGAACGTAATACTTTTTTAACAAATTTATTAAAAGGATTAAGTGAATAAAACAACAAAAATAATAACAACAACAACAACTAAAAAATGAAATTTATGGAAATTTATCTTCTCTTTTTTTTGTAATTTTTCTTCATTTTCCAAAAAAGTAAAGCGTACTGATTTTTAATGAAATGTTTCTATAATTTCATAATAATCTTGAAAATTATATATACTTATGTTAATATGTATGTATATATTTTTATTTATGTTTTTCTTGATGAGAATTTTCAGTTCTTTTGTTTTTGTCTTATTGAGAAAAAAAAATATACGCTTTATCATTTTTATTAAGGTTTTCATTGTGTCTGAGTTATTAAAACAAATAGAAAAAGAAAAAACAAAAACGATTTTAATGAAATTAATAATAATAAAATAAATTATTTCAACTTAACAAAAAAGAAATTTTCTGTTGCCATAGCTGAATTATATGAATTTAAGTACATAAAGTCAGTCATTCAATATAATTATAAGCCTCTTGTACTTAACAAAGTACTTTTCTTTTCTATTCTTCTTTTTCTTAATTTTTGTTTTGAAACCGTCAACTAATTAACACTAATTTCTTTTGAGTTTGTAACGTATTATGATTTTGAAATTGAATAATTTGTTTTGTGGTATTGGCTTTTTAATTTTTCTTCTTTTTTTTTTTTTGAGTGATAATTAATTATATTAAATATATGTAGGTATATATTATATTTCGTTTTATTTTGTGAATTAATCAAGATTTTTTTTTTAATTACGAAAATTAATTATTTCCTATTTATTTAATGTAAATTCTCATATTTTTCAACCGTTTCTATAGGATCAATTAATATAAAAAACCAAAAAAAGCCTCATTTTTAAAAAAATGAAACAAGTACTTAAAAAAAGGATGAAACAAGTTAAACAAAGGCTTTTCAAATAAAACATAATAATAATTCAATTTGAAAGAAGAAGAAAACGAGCTCATAAAAAGTTTGCGAAAATAAAACATCCAATTTTATATCGAAAGGTGGTATGCTTAATTGAAAACAAGAGTTTTGGCACCTTTTCTAACAAAAACAAATTTCCACATTTATTATCTAAATTAAAATCTTACAGAAATTTCAAACATTTTAAAAGCAAACTCTTGGACAAAATCACTATGAAAAATCAGAGAAAGAGAATTTATGTTCAATTATTTGATTAAACGACATTTTGTCTACTGTCGCAATCACAGACAATCCAATCTGTGGATTTAATGGCTAACCTTCGACATAACATTTTTTTCATTTGAAAAATAAAAATAAACAATCTCAAAATAAAACTGTGAAATTGAATGTTTCGTCAAAGGATTTTATTGGCTTTTAATATTTGAAAAAAAAATATTGAAAGTGCTCTTTAAAAATTTCAATAAATTTAAAAAGTAGAATTCATCGTTTTCGACTTGTGAACATTTCATTTATAAATAATTTGAAAATTCGTAAATTAATTCATTCAAAATTACAACTTAATTTCTAATGAAATCCAGTCAAATAAAAATTTTTTTTAAAAATTGTTTCTTCACACTCATGTCAAAAACAAATAAACAATAAACAATAAAAGTATCCGCCACATTTTCTTTATTGAGCACAATAAAAAATACATAAATTAGAAAATGATGTTAATATTCCAAACTTACGAAAAATATTGAAATGTTTGTCTTAAAAATCATCACATAATTAATACATAAAATATATGTGTATGTACAGTTCTACACCTTGTTAGTTGTTCACCATATGTGTTTTACTTTTCATTCAATATACTCATACACATGTAATTCCTAACATACTTTATTTTACACACAAGATATTCATTAGAATTTCAACACTTACTTAATTTTTTTTTTTTTTTGTTAACGTAATAAAATCATCGAATTTAATCAGTGTTTTTCATATAATCAATATATCCATCATAGATTTTTTATAATATATACACACATGATGGTGTACTCGTATAGCAACAAGCATATGAAGACATTCGAAATAAAAAAAAATTATTATTGCTCTAATAAATAAATTTTATCAATTCATATTTCATGGCCAATTTATAGAATGAATTAACAAGTTGAATATTTTTTGACATAGGCATAGGAACGCACAATTTTTTTGTACACTCATATTAAATTTTAATTTAATTCATTAATAAAGCTTAAAAAAAAAACCTAAAGGGATTCTTTCCTTTTTTTTATTATAAAATTTCAAATTACGTTTACATCATTAACGATCTAATAGAAAATTTAAGTATTAAAATCGATTTAGTAATGCTCTAGACACACCAGATCGAAATCATTTGAATTCACGTTAAACGATTTCATCAAATAGTAAAATTGGTGACACATATAAATCCAACGATTTCGATTGAAGGTTACTTTTTGCGTATTTTTTAGATTCTTTTGCAGAGCCTGAAATCACGTTAAAAACGAAAAAAAATTTTCTTTTCAAAGGCTTACCAGTTGGTGTGTCTAGAGTATAAGAAAGTTTTTTTTTTTCTTTATTTTATGAAAAGGATGTATACAATGAAATTGCAATTTATCTATAAAATTGCTAAACAGTTAAATACGATATAAAGATATCAGGACTATGAAATTTGTGTTAAATCACGAAAAATTAGATATTCTACATGCACAAATTATAGATTTACATTATATATAATTATGCGAAAGAAATTAGATATTATTTTTTAATTATAGAAAATTTTAAAAATAATTAATCATTTTCCTTCTTTTTTTTTTTTTTTTTTTTTTTTTGTTTGAAGGATGAAATTTGATTATCTACGTTCTATCCAGCTGGGCTATTACATATATACGAGTATTATACGCTTATCATAGATATTTAGGCAAATCGTGATTTTTTATTTTTTTAATATATTATACCTATGTGCGTATAACATGTTATTGAATTTATAATTTTCTAATAAAATATCGACTGAAACAAAAAAAAAATATCTTTTTCCCTGTAAATAATGATTTTTTTTAAAGTCCTTCAAAAGTTGGTGTACATTAACAAATATTTTAATGAATGAAATTTACCATTTTAGCAACGCAGAAAAAAAAACCATCCATTTTTTTTCTATCATCATGACTTGTTATCATTTTTTTTTTCATAATATCAAAATTTTTAAAAATGTTCCTAACGATGAAATAATGATGAAATTTCTACGGGTGGTAAACTGCCGCCAAAATAAAAAAAAATAAAAATAAAGCAATAATTTATTTTGACTTGTGTTTTCTTTTCATTCGAATTTTTAAAATTACTTTTTAATATAAATATTTCAATAAAAAAACCACATTTCAGTTCAATTTTTGTTGTTGTTGTTTTTTAAAACTTTGAAATACTGTGTGTTAAGAAAATTAAATTTAAAAAATAAATTAAATAAAACAAAGAAACACTACTCTAATTTCTAAAATAAAATTACATTTAATTTTGCTCTTTCATCAATAAATAAAACATACTAAAATAGCACAAACCCAACAACAACAAAATACATTAACTTCTTTTTAATCGTCCTAATGACAAAATTTATGTATTTTATTTTTCGCATGTTTATAATGATGCCTCCCGCTTCATAATAAATATTTATAAATGAACTATATTTGAGGCGTTCCATATCAAAACTCGTCTTATCCACTTTTTATCAAAATTGAACTGAAAGCACTAACGGTTTCTTCTGAAAAGAACTCAAATAAACACCAAAATATTATCACATAAAAATTTGTCTAATCCTTCAGATTCATTCAATTAAAAATTACTTTTTTTGCAAAACTTGCCTTATCCTTTGAAACTTGTCGTTTCAAAACAAAGAGTTAAAAAGTTTTTTGTGTTTATAGGAAAATCACTAATAAGTGATAAGACGAGTTTTGATATGGAACGCCTCATTTATTTTTTCCATAAAACACACACTGCTTTTTTTTTTTTTTTGTATATTTTACGATTTATGAATTATATTCAAATTTATTTAATTTTTTTGTATTTAAATTTTTTGAACATTTTGAATGGGCTGTTAAAAGATCGAAAAACATAGATAAAATAAATGAGAAAAAACAATTTTAATGAAGGATAATTAGAGTAAACACACAATAAACGTATAATTTAAAAAAAAAAATAAATATCAAATACAATAAATAAATAACAATAAATAAATGAATAAAAAAACTGTAGAATAATTCATTTTCATTTTAAAAGGATGTACAATACACACAATACAATGACAACATGAACACGTGATTTTCATTTAAATTTTTTTTTACAAAGAATAACTGATTTTTGTTTTCGTTTAAGGAGATTTTCATAGAATTTTATAAATAAAATGTGTATGTTTTTTTTCGAAATTAAATTATTTTTTTTTTCATTTAAATTGGAAGCAGGAAAATAATTTGTAAAAAAAAATATCCTTGAGAAAATTTGTAAATTACATGACAACAAAATTTATCTAAAAGTACATTAAAAAACTAATTTAAAAAAAATGCGTAAAAACAATTTAGATTCATGTCATTTGATTATTTCTATTTTTTTTTTTTTTTTTTTTTTGGTTTTACGTGTTAAAAAAAATCTCAAAAATATTGCTGAAATTTGTGAATTATATGTCATAAAATGTTTCCGATTCAAATAAAATGTTTATCTCATATATTTTGGACATTTTTAAAATATATTTTTTACAAATTATTTTATCAAATTTTGCAAATCGATAAAATTTAAATATTTATTACATATTATTACAAATTTTTGTATTTAAAAAATGTTTTTGACAACAGCAGTGATTTTCGATGTTTTAGAATACATTACGTTTAATCACATTTGAATAATTTAATAAAATATTAAAACAATTCATGATTGAAAAAGTTGAACTTTATTAAAAATTTAGCAAAATTGCAAAATATTCATAAGGCTTTTCAAAATTAATGTTATCAAAAATGTTCATGTTTAAGTATAAAACAAAAAGAAACTTGAAGAACTAAAAAAATTATTTCGCCTAATCTACAATTTCATGTCACTAATACCTGGATAGATGCAATGATTTCTTTCACTGGGACATTTTATCTTCATTAAAAAAGCAATTTATGTATACATTAAATCAATAACAAGTTATATTGATCACCACAGAAGTTTTAAAATAATATAGAATAAAATCCATAGGGTTTCCAAAAACACAAAAATACTATACATACGTAGTACGTACTATATCTTGAAAAGTTTAACCTTATTTCGAAAAAATTTTATAAAATTAAATAAGATTACATATTATTTACTATTCTCGTTCCATTCTTTAGTTAAAAACAAAACAAGTACAACTAGGACTTTTCAAAACAAACAAAAAAAACTCATATAAATTTTTAGAATGTCCTAACTTTTAAAATGTACCTACTTTTGTTCATTTAAAACTGGCAACAATTAAAATGAAAAATAATCATAATCTTAGATATGTATTCAAATCCCTGTAATGATGAATATTAAAATGAAAAGGACCTTAATTAAATCAATCGATATTTCAAGGTTTAATTTTAAATTATAAACAATGAACCATCAATTTTAATTGAGAATATCTTTATTAAATTCGTATTTTTTTTTCAATATTTCATAAAAGGAAATTAAAATAATCTTTTCCTTTATTTTATTAGAAAACAAAAAATAATAATACATACGTATAATTACGGTATTATTATTCAAATTAAATTACATCATCATAGACATATTTATTGAAAGATAAGAAAGGAGAGAGAAAATATAAAACAAAATATGGTTGAAAAACATTAGGCTGCTTTGTTTTTGTGATAGCAAAAATTAAAATAAAAATAAAATAAAAGTTTATTTTCAAGTAAATGAAGGAAAAACCAGTTGACAGTTAAGTTTTTTTTTTTTTTTTTAGAATTTCCTTTTGTTTTGATTCAAAATTATGAGAATGTTTATTATTGTTTATGAAATATTGAAATACATAATTTTACTTAGAAATTACGAAATTATAATTCTTCTTCATGTTATTTTTATCGTATGATTCTGTTTTTCTTTCTTTTTTTTTCTTCTCTAAAATGTCTCATTTACATAAATGCTGATTTAAAAAAAAAAAATTGAATTTTAAGGATGATAAATAAATACATACATAATATATATATACATATATTATAGTTGAAATAGTAAAACTTCATCATACATAATAAATTTTCGAATAATGTTTAGCATTTATATTATTTTTTGTATATTTTAATGTTAAGTATGTTCAAGAAATTTCTAATGCAAAGGATGTCCATAGAGAAAACATTCAAAATAAAAATATTAAACTTTATTAAAGTTTATGAGAAAAACATACGTGGCATTTTATTTTTAAGTACACTCGACAATTACCTCGTTTATGCGTAGCGTTATAGTCAAAATAATATGAGTTGGCGAATCTCGCGCATGTCTTACATGTGTTAGTGATCTTCTTGTGTATACATATACGAAGGAAGAAACCTCTTTCTTAGAATTTACAACAACAAAAATGCAAGTGTGTAAGTATCTATTCTTCTGCGCATAGTTTTCTAGTATAATACGATTAGGCATCTTTTTGAAATCGAGCTATAATTCGCATTAACTCACTCCTTCTTGACTAAATACGATGCATAAACCTTTGTAATTCCAAAACGCATTAAAACTCTACGACGTTTTGAGTAAATACACTATTAAATCCGCATTTAAAATTTAAATGCGCATTTAAAGTGTGCATATACACTTACTTTGTTTTAAGTAATTGTTATTACACACGCAAGTGTTTAACGTTTTGAGTGAGAATAAAATGTTGTATTACGCATAAACACCAATTAAAATGTATTATCTCAAAACGATGTTTAAAACGTTTTATCGTTAAAGAGTTCTAAGGTGCTAACCTTTGTGCATAAACAAAGTGAATGATGTTCTTTTTAAAACGTTTTTATTAGCTTGCTTTCTTGTCTGTCTTTTCGGTACAAATTTAGAAATTGAATTTCAACCAACTTTTTGATGAGATAGAGATTTGAAACTTTCAACATACTTATGTAGCTCAGAACTGGATGACAATGCAATATTACATCGCTGATGAAAGTTTTATGATTTTACTTTTTATGATATTCGGTGCTCCAATTTGGTCCAACACAAATAAAATATTAATGTCTATTTACTAAAATTTAAACTAAGCAAACTCTGATTTTCAAGTCAAAAATATTTTAGTATGCTAAAGCCAGACACGTAGTATGGATACCATGGTAGCAATACCATAGTTTCAACAATACTGAAAATTTGTTAATTTTAAATAAGTGTTCAATGGCCTATACTAAACGTGTATATACATATGTATATAAAAAATTGACAAATTTCACACACATAAGACTAAAAAAGAATTTTTATTATAGCACATTTTTAAGACGGACTAAAAGGTATAAAATAATTTGTTCTAGCCACATATAGATTCTTAACCCCATACAGATAATCTTGAAAATGTGTAATTCCGAATTTTAATAGCTATGGAAACACTTGTAAGATTAAAAACGAAAAATGTAGGGCACTACTCTTTACACTTCTTCTATTATCTTGCGATGTTTGTTGGTCATTGTCGGATATGTGAAGATTTGTGTTTAAAAAAACTGTTTTATTCAGTTAAAAAAATAATTGAAATAATTGTTGAATCAATTACCTCCCCCCCCACCACCCATACGATTTTTTGCTTGTCTCGGCGAGACCTATCTGTGGTTTCTTTTTGTAAACATTAATACCGGACACCCTGTATACTTCGGAACCTCCAAAGTCACAAATATATGACGGTATCAATCACTGGGTTCAATGGACTTCTAAATGACGCTGTCGTTTATGTAAAACTGGGTTTCCTAAATCAAAATGCACAAAATATGAAACACATCTTTGTTCAAATACACAGAAAAATTGCTTTGTTTCATACCACAATTGATGCAAATTTAAAAAAAAAAAACTAATATTAAAATTTTAGAGTATTTCATATAAAATTAAGAATAAAATATACATAAGTGGAATATTATATAAGTATAGGGACTTTTCATCATCAATTAGGTGTATCTATAAATAAATATACATATGTATGTATCTCAGCTAGTGTGTTGTTTAGCTGTTCCTCTTGAAGTGTATTTTTGAAAAAATAATTCTTAGAATCAAAATAATTTTAAAAAAAAAAACAAAAAACAAAATCGATTAAATTCTAACCTTGTGAATTTGTTCCTTTTTAATTGAACTTTATAATTTTAATTGAACGAAATTTTATCACATGAAATGAAAAAAATATCACTTCAATATGAAATATCAAAATGATAAAAATATATATTTTCTTTTATTTCTGGTTGATGACTGTTGAAAAAAAAATATATATATTTTTTTTTTTGACTAAAAGAACTCGTGTTCAATTCAAGTACACTGTGAATATTTTTTGATTTTAAAAATTTTATTTATTTCGTATTTCTTTCAATTCCGACACAATTATTATTTTTTTTATTTTTTTGGCTTTTTAAAAAAAAAAATGAAAATAATAAAATAGAACTTTTATTGTTAATTTTTTTTTTTATTTTAGTCATTATTGTGATTTCTTTTTTTCTCCTCACTTTTTTTATAAACTCTTTTTTTTTGTCGATTTTAATTTTAAAATTTAGAATATTTTTTTTTTCATTTACGTCACTTCTTAACATATCAATGAATGACAAAGATAACCATTAGAAGCATAACATTAAAATTATTATTTATTATTTTAGGACTTTTTTTTTGTTATTTTTTTTTTAAATTTTTTTTGGAACTCTGTTGTATATGTATAAAAATCAAATTAATTGAATATGTTTTTTCTATTTTCTTTCTTTTTTTTACATAAAACAAAAA
Organism: Bombylius major; assembly: GCA_932526495.1. NCBI lineage: Eukaryota > Metazoa > Arthropoda > Insecta > Diptera > Bombyliidae > Bombylius > Bombylius major. The sequence goes on along the minus strand of OW052043.1, from coordinate 38,897,402 downwards.
CACATCACAATATCGCGAAAAAGATTTTGTAGTAGGTGAGAACAGAAAAAACGACACTCGACTCGACTGGGAATCGAACCACAGTCCTCTATCTTGCCGGGATAGTGCGCTTACCAATGCGCCACCGAATGTCATGCCGTTCACTGCTCTTAGTTACTACTTCTAAACATTGATATTCAAATCTCCTACAATTTTTTTTCCTTTTTATTAATGAAATTTTCCGTTACAATTTCATTTAGATTTCACTTTAATTAAAAATTTTCTTTCAAAAATATTTTTTCTTTAATTTTTTTCTCTAAAATATTTTTCCTGAAAACCTACGACAACCACCTTTCCTTCAACACTTTCTCTTTTTTTATGTTTTTCAAAAATATTTCCAAATTTGGTAAAAAAAATAAAATAACAAACGAACACAATTTAAGTACGATCGTAATGTATACGCAAAATTTTTCACACTATTTTTTCTCGTAACAGACTGATGATGATTGAATTCTTGTTCCCTAATTTCTTTTTCTTCATAACTTCTTATTCTTAGCAATGCTTTCAGAATACTGCCGCCGTTTTCGATTGCTTTCATTTAAGTTTTCCATATTTTCCTTTATGCTTCTCCTAAATGTATGCAAACTGATAAGTTCTTGCAAAAACACTATATATATGTATAATACTTTTGATTACGAGGGTGGTGGGTCGTCATATATACTATATATGATTTAACATGTATGTATGTATCTTATCCATTGGGTATTATAAAAAGCTCTCTTAGTTTAATTCTAAAATAATTTTCATTCTTAAAAAGTTAATTGTCAGTGGAGAGTTTTATTTTACGCATGACACAATTAATGCCAAGGGAAAAACAACAGGAGAAAGTTGTAACTGAACTTTTACAATTCATAACAATCTTCGATGATGCATTTCTTGTTTAATATGAAAAAGTCTTGAAAAAAAAATTTGTTTTTTGTTTTCAATCTTCTCAGAGTCCAATGAAATCAATTGAAACAAGGATTCATCCCGGTTAAATTGATTTTTTTTTCAAACATTTTTTATCATCATTAACCAGCAACTGTAGACTTTTTTCTGAAGGATGTAAACTGCTTACTTGTGTACCAGACGTTAAATTATTATGTACTTCGTGTTTCTTTCAATAATTCTTATTCAATGTCTATTTTGAATTAATTGTATCTTAATAAGTTTGTACTCATTCAAATTTATAAAAAACAAAAAAAAAACTGAAGATCAACTGAAAGGAAACAGGAAATGTGATATGTACATTTTCTTAGGTTAAAGGTCGAGTTGTCGAGAGATTTTTATCTTGCATCTATATAAAAAATGTTTTTATTCATATTATTTTAAAAATTTGTAATTCATCTTAAAAGCATTATTTTCTTTTTAATTTTAATTAAGTTTTTATCTTTTGTCCGTTTAATATTACTCAAAGAACTCATACTGAAAATTATTAAAATATTTTTAAATTCAACAAAAAAATACAAAGAAAATACTGGAATACATCCTTGCATATACATATATGTATCCTAATTTGTCTACAAAGTTTTCATTGTTCATAGTAAAAAATGAATTTTGTGTATAACACTCAAAAGATAAAAGGAAGATATTTCATTAGAAACTTTATTATTTGAATACAAAAACTATTCAATAATTTAAATATACGTATTTTGAAATTTCCAGGAGTTTTATTGTACTTCATCTATATCTCTTCTTAGATACAGATTATGTCCTGGCGCTTTAAAAAAAAAATAACCAAATTAAAATTCTATAACTTTTTTGACTCCCACTTGTTGACTATATCAATAGCCTATGTTTTATATCACAAATATTGTCATTTAATATAAAACACATCGAACAAAAAAAAAAGGTTTGAATTAATTTACTTATATAATATTTATATAATATCAAATTACATTGAAATATTCTAATTCACATTACATATCCTTAATTATAGAAATAATACCCAATATTTGAATGAACAAATATTTACTCAAAAAAAGAAAAAAATTCGGAGTAAAAAATAAATTTGAAAACAAAATTTAATCCTCTTGAATTAAAATTCATTAACTTAACACAAGTACTTTTTTTTGTAAACAAAACCCTTACGTCAACATACTATAATTATAATAAAACCAATTCATAGTAATATGTAGGTTTTATTTTTTATGAGGTTCAAGTTCAAGAGGTCCAAGTTGAAAATGTGTAGGTTATCGAAAATAATCAATATAGAAATTAAAGAGAATACTGATAACAATAGAAAGAAGAAAAAAAACTAAAGGAACAATAGAAATAAAAATAAATATCAAGTACAAAAAAGGAAATTTTTTTATGAATCAAAAATAAAAGTTTGATCTGATAGATTTTTTAATTGATTTAAATCTCTAAAAAGGTAATAGGAAAAATATACGAAGAATCAAGAATTTTCAAAAAATGTATAGTTTTTAACCTAAAATAATTAATTTTAAACCTTAAATTTTGTTATAGGAGGCTTTAAGGAGCTTTCTTGTGAATATTTTACGAAATTCCATAGAGACTAGTATAATTTTGTAAAATTAAAGCAATAATGTCACATTAACAAAAACACGCGTTCGTTTTATTTCAAACTAAAAACAAAACTAAATGTGTTTTATTTTACGTATTTCTAACCCTCCGTGTAATAGAAAAAAATTTCAAGAAGTATTAAAAGTTTTTTATATCATCAATGTTTACGTACAAGGATAAAAATAGTCTTGTACCTATATAAATTATGGGTCTAGGAAAATTCATCGCCAGCAATTCACCGCCAGCAATTCACCGCCAGCAATTCTTCGCCAGCAATTCATCGCCTCAACAATTCATCGCTACAGCAATTCACCGCCGAGTTGCTGGCAAAGAATTGCTGGCGGTGAATTGCTGTGGCGATGAATTGTTGAGGCGATGAATTGCTGGCGAAGAATTGCTGGCGATGAATTTTCCGGATCCCATAAATTATGCCTATTTTGAATATTCTACAAAATAAATTATATTATTTACAATTCAAAACACAAAATCAATAAATGTATCACGGTATCACCAGAAGCATTTAAATATTTTTTTTTATTTATCTGTCGAGGATATACATACGTATTTATGTACGTCACGTCACATACACATATACTGTATATCAAAAATTAAATCAATTTGTTTTTTTTAATGCATTGAACTCAATCTTTTTTTTTTTTTCTTTTTTTTTTGTGGTAGAAATACATGAAATCGGAAAATCTTAGCTAGAAGAATCTGTTATATTATGTAGTCTATTTTTTCGGCATAACGGAAAGAAGAAGAGAATATTAAGTACCCAGTATTGATAGCAGACTAATAACAGTTATAGTCTAGGTACGTATATATGTACTTCACATACCCTTAAGGACATCACCTTATCTGAACTCATGATAATTTCTTTCTAAAGTTTGAAAAATAAAAAAAAATTATTACCAGAAAATGTATTATGAATTCTAATAAGGAAGATTGTTTAATATTTTGTTTTTATAATTCAAGACACGTACTCATAAAAATACAAACTATACCAGTTACAGATTTCAACAAAATTCTGTCAGTGTCAATATTGAAAATATGAATGTACTTAATTCTTTTTTTTTTTTCATTTCATTTTTATTTTTTTACTCTTTTTTAAATTTTTTATCTTACATTTCTGTACAATTTCTTTTTAATTTTGGGGAACAAAAAATCATTTTCATTGTTTTAATAATGTTCCAAGGGAACGTGTGCAAAAATGCGAAAAAAAAAAAATTATACTTGGTCAGTGATGCAGCAAAAATTTGATTTTTGTTTACTTCTCGATTTTTTCTACAATTTTTTTTTTTTTAAATTTTGTTCAACATGATAAACTATATTTCCTATATAATAATTAATCATCCATACAAGAAATGAAATGTATTTAAAACACTGCTTTTATTGTTATTCTGATCCTTCAAAAAAAAAAAAACAATATTATTGTTCTCTTCTATTCGCTAGATACTTCACTTCATACTTTAAGTATTTTGTTTTTGCCATAGAAACATTTCCTAATTTTCTTATTTTTTTCACCCACTTACCGAAAAAGACTCCATTAGATGAAAGATTCGTATTACAAAATATCCCTCAATGTTTCTTTATGTAATAATTGAATGAGAAAGTTTTTTTTTGGTTTTTTTAATCTTGTTTGTTGTCTTTTATTTAATGGTACTGTTTAAAAAAACAAAAACATCTTATAAAATCGTTCAGATAAAAATTTGATGTTTCACAAGCCACACAAGATAAGGGACAGTCCACGAAATCTATCCTAGTTTTTTAAAACCAACTTTTCAACTCTTTCATACCTCATGTCCATTTTAAAGACATGAGTCGTAAACGAATTATTCTGAGTCATTCAGAAATAAATAAATTCTTATTTATGTAAAGATCATTTTTTAATCCGTTCATCACCGAACACATTTTCCAGGCTCAGGGTGTATAATGTCTTTAATCTTATGAGACCATTTAAAAAATTTGTTAAAGAGCTCTCGAACTTTCAAATCACTGTATTGTCCTTAATTTAAAAATAACATGACAATTTTTGAATCTTATCACAAGACCAGCACAAATTTCATGGATTATGCCTTCACACACAAAAATCTCTTAATTTCTATGCATTGCTATTCTACTGAGAACTTTATTGAATCCTCAACATTAAGTGCTCGTAAATAATTTTATCAATTGAATTGTTTTTTCTTTTCCCTTGAAAATGTTTTTAAAATCTTGAATGTGTATCACAACACACATAGAATACGTAATATGTACAAATACGTACATACATTATTATTTTCTGAAACTTTATATTTTCTATAAATATGTACTTTCTTTTAACGAAGGAAATTATCTGCTAGAAAGACACAAAAAAAAGGAAACAAAAAGGAACATCGTTAAGAAAACTATTATCTTGTTTACAATGTTCAATACTAATAAACACAATAACAATATAAAAAAAATTAGATTTCCTCAAGTTTTAAAATCATTATACAGTCTTTTTTTTTGCTTTTTCTTGTGTGGACATAAGTGCTTTACATTGAATGTAAAAGAAAATTTCTGTTTTCCTCTTTTAATTTTGTAATTTCATTCAAGATTCAAGTTATCATTTATGTTCGATTTAATAAAAAAATAAAATAAAACAAAAAAATAAGATAGAATGACAAGAAAAGGAAAACTTTAAAATTAAATAAATTCAATGTGAATGTGTATTTTTTATAAGGAGACAATGCATTTAACGATTTTTAAAATTCACTAAAGTGCACAAGTTTCACCACAAACAATTCTCAGATAATAATAATAATAATAAAACGAATGTGTATGTGCTCCAGTTAAAGATAATTTCTTAGATAAATACATAAGTTTACATAGTACATATATGTATATAGGTATGCACATAATACTTTATCCTGATGAAAGGACTTAATGCAACATCAATGTAAATAAAATCCTTAGAAATGCAATCACAAACGAAGAAAATTCTAGTTAGAAAGATTAAGACCATAGTACAAGAAAAGCAGACTTGAAAATATATTTCATCATTGAAAATCCTTTTTTTTTTGTTTTCTTCACATTATCAAACAAGGATATTCCTGATGAGATAATTTTAAAAATATGAAGAAATTATTTTTGAATTTGTTGAAAATAATCCAAAATGAAATAATGAATTGTGAATAACTACCTCAAGAATAATTCGAATGGAAATATTGAAAGGTATTTTTACGATATTTATTATCCTTTTGTTGTTTTGTAAATTGCAATGTTCAAGTGATTCAAGTCAGATAAAAATAATCTTTTAGCAGTAATATACAAACTTTTAAGCATTAACAGCAATAAAATAAATCTCAAAAAAAACTACTATAGTAGGACGAAATTTATGATTTTGTATGGATTTAGTTTTATGCAAAATTCGATGACTTCCTACGAAAAATGCAGATATTCATTATTTTTTCCTTTTTTGTTTTTATTCTATAATTTCGATTAAATCAACTATATTTATAGCCAGTTTCACAGTGGAAGCTTAAGCCAAAGCTTAGCTAAGCTTTGTAGATAGCTTAAGCCTCAGATAAAGACTACTAGATTTCAAGTTAAACTTAGTTGTGAAACTGAAAAAAGTGATTAAACTCAGTTTAAGACTTAAGTTTCGCTTGAGCTTTTACTGTGAAACTGGCTATTAAATTTTTTTAAGTCCTTTTAAAAATTATTTTATTTTTTCATGTAAGAAAGCTGCAATTCATGCACAAAAAACAATAAGACAAAAAGTAAAATTGAAATTGGAATAACAAAAATTGGATATGTGCCAAAACAAGGATGTTATATGTGTGGATTTTTTTGTATGCACATTTATTTTTTCGAAATTGTGATAAATTGTAAGCTGAAACAAAAACAACAACAAAATTAAAAAGGATAAAAATTAAGATATGTAGTTGTTTAGTTTACTGTTAACTGTTGAAGAATTCCCTTGTCGGTATATTATTATCCTTCGTTCGTAATTATACCACCCTAACTACGAATTTTGGTGGTCTGGAATAATAAAATTTTGTTCTTCTTCAACAGTAACAAAATAATGTTTAAAAGTTTAAAAAGAAATTGAAACAAAGTGGGAGGCTCCAACAAGTTCTATTTTGTTTTATATTGTATTATCTTTAAAAACAATTCATTGTTTTTTATTTCAATTTAATTTTATTTTTCAAAATTTTTTGGTTTGTTTCTACGCATGTCTATAAGTTCTCATTAATCCTTAATTCTTTTTGCAGACAAAAATAATTTAAACTTTTTAATTAGATTTATTCAATGTTCTACGAGAAAACAAATCAGCATAATTGATTTAAATAAATTTTAAAATCATGAGTTTTTAAAATTGAAAAATAACTTATTCACGTGGATTAACTGTCAAACCTCATAAAACATTTTTCTTTAGAAAAACATAATAGATATCGGTTTAATTCTACAATACTACAATAGAATGTCACATCCTCAAATTTCTCACGAAATCCATTAAAAAGCTCTTTTTATTTGTCCGCGAAATCGAAAATTTGAATGACGACAAACCGGTCAATATGGGAAATCTCTGAAATAAACTCTTCGATTACTTGATTTTCCTTGTCCATCGAGATCTTGTCAGTTATCAACTGAATTGAAACAAAATTTTAATCACTGAACTTTTAAACACCGTTCACATATGGTACGGTACCAGGAGAGTCTGTATCCAGCTTTATTCAGAAACTGTATAAAACAAGATTAAACACGTGTGTAAAATGCACATGAACCATGAAATATGTTTTTTTTTAAATTATCTTAAAAAAAGTAAACACATCCACACTTTAGAATGACTAAGTAAATCTTGTCTGCACTCCACCACAACTTTGTTTTTTGCAACAATCGAAAAAATTTAAATGACAGAATTTTAAAAAACAAAACTTTGAAAATTAATGATGAAAAGAAAAAGTAAAACTTTTACTTTAAAAATAAAAATTTATCTGGAAAAATAAAACCTGCATCGAAATTTTATTTTACAGTTTAATTTAAAAACCATGACATTGATGAATGAATAATTTTATTAAAATACATTATTTGCAACAACAACAAAAATATATATCTTCAACGTTTTTTTTTAACACGTATATTTCCACTTCATTGTTCTGATAGCAATTTGAAAATGCAAAACAATAAAACAAAAAGTTGGTAAAATAAAACAAGGTCATAATAACAGTTCATTAAATCATTTTCTTTTCTTCTTTTTTTCAAATATGTAATAATTATTTTTAAATATTCAATTCAGTATTTAATTGCATAGTAAAAAGTAACTCACACACAAACATATGCAGTACATATACATAATATGTATATGTAGATTGTAGATAGGTACATTATATATATACAGATATACTCATTAATACATATGTATATGATAATTAATTAATGCAACACCTTTACATTGTATTTACTATTTCTGAAAAACAAAAAATTAAAATAGAAATTACCTACAACGGCCACAACTCAACTTCCTACTACTCTGGGAACATATTTTTTCAAGGGCACGAAAAGGTCTATAAAAATTTCTTTAACATAGATGAAAGGAGTTTTTTTCTTTGGTGCCTTGTAGCTCGCTCCCTGTTGCAGGGATCTTTTTTGTTTGAAAGAAAAATTGATAGGAAATGACAAGAAGAACGCCCTGCAGAAATTTCAAGATTGTCGAATCACGAGGTCCATAGATATTCAAATTTGAAATCTGATTTTTGAAGAAAACGTTCTAACATACTAACATTTTATGTTTAATTTTACTACCTACCATATAATATGTACATATGTTGAAAAATTTTTGAAGACCATTTCGTGCCTCAAAAAAATATGTTCCCGGAGTAGTAGGAAGTTGAAATTTGGGCAGTATATTCCTTGAAAGGTTCTCTTCCACACAAACGAAACGAATGAAAAAAAATCGTTAACTAGGGCAAAAGGTAGAAGGTAAAGTGCACAAAATCGTCATTTTTCGGGAAAAAAAAAATCACATTGAAATCGGCACGGGTATATGATGTTGAATTTACCTGTTTTTTTGGTATTTCTACTTTAAATTGAAGAACGAAAAAAATTAGGGGGTAGGACCCTAAGAATCTGAAAGTTTAAAAAATAAGGGACACTCTAATATACATACATATATGCATACATATGCACATTTACATTTTAATTGAACGAATTCTAGAATATGAAAGTATACATATATACATACATATACATATGTATGTTTATGTATGTATGTAGCTACGAGAATATCACAAAATCATTCTGAAAATTAAATATTTAAAAAAAAAATTAAAAAAATCAATCAATTAGCTAATAAGCTGATTTTTTCTTTCAGCATTATTTTTTTGTTTTTTTTTCTTCTTCTTCTTTTAATTAAAACATGAAAAATTTTAAGATAGTTGAATCATTCGATGAAATAATAATTTTTTTTTATAAAATTTACTTTTTTGTAATGAAAAACATTTTTAGTATTTTTGAAAAATAAAATTTTTCTCCATGACCAATTTAGAGTAGACAAAATAAGCTTTCATTTAAATTAAAAAATTAAAAAAATTAAAACGGTTTTTTTCGAGATATTCGACCTTGAACATAAAAATGATGAATTTTTTTAAAATTTTTTTGATTTTGAGTTACAATAATAGAGAATAGACACACAACCACCACCCCCCCCCCCCCCCCTCCCAAACGATTTTTTTCGTTTCTCGCCGAGATCTATCACCTATTTCAGTTTGGCACACGATGTGTGAAACACCCTGTATTTAATAACTACTGTCATTTTTATTTGAGCTTTTATCAAAGTTATGAGCTTTAACTTAGCGAAATAGTCAACTTACTATCAGTTTTCAATTTCTACTTGAAATTGAAAGTGTTTAAAAAGCGTGAATTGAAATAATTTTTCGTACTTTGTATGCAGTTGTGATTATTCTTTTACAACATTTTTAAATATATTTTGGCACCAAAAAAAATAAAATTTACATTCCTTTTTCAAATTAACATTTCAATGATTTCTTTTAACTTTTTTTTTTCAGGCAATAAAAATACTCAAAATGGATAACGAAACACAAAAAAATATAAAATTTGAATGCTTATTTCAGGATCTTCCATCATTAGATTATTATTACAGCAGTAAGTATATACCTAGTATTTTATTTGTAAATTTTTTTCTTGTTTCATCTCTGCTAAATTTTAATTTTTCATTTCAGATCTTGAATGTTTTTTACTTTCTGCAATAATTATTGGTGGAATATTATTTTTTGTTAATTTAGCAATATACATACATTCAAACAGTTACAAAACTTGTAAAACGTTTACAAAAACGTTATTTTATTATATTCATTAATTTTATGTGGTTTTTATCCTATTATATCAGCAGCAGCATTTTTAACAATACCTTTACCAAAATCTGTTATAACATGCGGTTCAATAATGCATTTTTGTTTTATTATTGGTGCTTTTATTTATTATAAATTAATATTTTCATATGTTGATGGTGAAGAGAATTTTTTAAAAGAAATTAAAGCAACTGAAGTATTAAATTTAAGAACACCACCTTTGTGTTGTTGCTATTTATGTATACCACCAATAACACCAACAAAAAATAAATTATTCATTGTACGTTCAATGATTTATCAAATAAATGTAAGTGTATTTTGTATCTTGGAAAAGAATTAACAAGAAAAAAATATATATTTTTCAACCTATTGGCTTTTTTTTAAAGAAAACTTAAAATTAAGGATTTCCACACACTGGCTTGTTGAAATTAAAAAACACATGAAAAAATACAATTGCCCTTAGCAATATTGAAAAATTTTATTATCCTACATAAAAGTTGGACAAATTTTAAACTTTGTCTGCTGTTTTATAATATTTATGGTTTAAATTTTCTTTATAAATCTTTAATTCGAAATCGTTGTTAAAATATTAATTTAATTCAAATTAATCCAAAATTTTATTTTTTATGGGGACAAAATCTCTTTTTTGTTAAATTTGTTTATGTTCAAGACGTTCAAATTTTACTCTACACATACACAAACTGTTTGGATGCCAGCTATACTATATCATGTAAGATAAGTTTTTCAAAGAAAAACCGATAAATATTATCTATTTAAATTTTTAGATAATCTTTCCATTAGACGACTGTCTGTCTTCTAGTTTTTTATTTTGTGTTTTCTTTTTAGTTATAATAAAATTTTAACACAGAAAACGATGTTATGTTTATGTAAATCAAATTCTTGATATTATTTTCTTTTTTTATGAATGTGCAATAATTTCACAAAATGAGAAAAATTATTTTGAAAAAAAAAAAAAATTACAAAATTCGAGTTTAGGACACAGGCTGTTAATGCTATAAAAGGAATTTTATTTTCATTATTTAAATTGAACCTTAAAAGATTCATTAAAGCTAACAATAATTTTCGTATTAAGAACGAGGATGTCTTTTTTATAATTTCAGTTTTTCATTGTATTTTTACTTCAATAAAAAATAAGTAGAATAACCTTATTTTATAAAATAAATACGACAAGCTTGTTGTCCTTTCTTGTTATATGATTTACCTTTTTCTGTACAACGAAAATTTTCCTTTTTTTTTTTTTTTAAGAACAATTAAAGTATGTATTTCTTGTTTTCAAATAAGAAGTTTATACATCTCTACTATGCCTATGGCTTTTTTTCAGTTTCCTTTCTGTTAAAAAAGGAAGAAGAAGAAAATGACAAAGTGTAGTTAATGCGGGTAATTGTGTGGAAAAGTTATGCCCTTGAGGAAAAACTCTAATAATGAAGTACTATTCAAAAACTCAATGTGAATTAAGTAGAGAGATATTTACAAACGAAATGAAAAGAAAAAGGTAAAAAAAAGCACAATACATACTTATATCATTTTTATATACAAAAAAGGATCTTTAACGATAGAAAAAAAAATCATCCAGTAACTTTTTTTTAATGAGAGTTTGTTATGTTTTCCTACATTTTTGTTGTTGAGTTAATGTGTTTATTATACCGGTTTTTAAATTTTCATAAATGTAATAAATATATTTTGTAAATATGTATTTTTATTTTCATAAAAGAGAGAAGATGACTTAATGACCTTAATAAGGATTTTTTTAAATTGTTTGTGCGTAGGTACGAGTAATGTGTATTCAGTACTTGAAAATGATTTGATTGAAAGAAATAACTTTATTTTCATTTTAATGTTAAGAAGATTATACGAGTAGTATTCTATTAGTATTATTATTGAGAATGTCCATGTCCTTTCATATTTTAACTTTGTTTTTAATTTTAAACCTATTGAAAATAATTGAATTTGAAGAAATTTCAAAATTTGTTTATTTTAATTAAAATAATTTGAAAAGTACAGGTTACACACGCACATGTATACTTTTAAAAGATGCTTTTATTAAAATTATTTTGTTTATAAACTTTTCTTTCATAATATGCACTTCATAGAAACTTCTACTATTAAATTAAGCTTTTATTTAATTGGAAAATTTTAAAAGATTTTCACATTTTATAAATATATTTCTCTCTCTCTCTCTCAAATAAATTTTTATTTTAAATTTTTCTACTGTACTTTATGCACTTAAACATAATTTTTCAAGCAACATACATATTAATATTTGTGGAAGAATCTTTTTAAAAGTTTCAATTTGTCAATGTTTAAGTATTTTAAAGAAATATAACCTCAAAGGATAATTGAGAAGGACAAAGTAAAAAAGAATTAATTAAATATTTTCAGATTTCCAAATTTAAAAGGGTTGGAGAAAATCCTGAGGTTTAATTCAGAAGCTACAGGATGGCTAGTAAAGTTGTTTTAAGTACAGTGCAACTTTGTAGCTATTTTTCATTTTCTTGAATTTTTTTTTTAAAGTAAAATTTGTTTTCCTCAAAATACTCATAAGTTCGAATATAAAACAGGTATTTACTTAAAATACAAACACTACGTATGAATCTATCGATATCGATATAGAGTATAGGTATAGAGACTGTTATTATTAATTTATAATGTGCACTTTTATAAAATAAAAATTATACCAAACAGTTGGATACCAACAATAAAAAAACAAAAATATTTTATTTGTTTGTCTTTTAAATAATGTAACAACTAACAAGATACATTTTGTTATAAAATGTAAAACTTTTTAATGATATTTTAAAAACTTCTATGTAATTAAAATAAAATACAAAAATAACAACAACAACAACTAAAAACTAATACACAATAGTGAAATAATTACAATAACTGATAAAATTTATTTATGTAAATAATTCCTTAGAGCCAAACAAAAAATATAATATATTCATTTTTAAGTAATTTTCATGTATGTACGAGTATTTACATTAAGAAAATTTGAAAATTCAAATTATATTTTATGAATTTATTTTTAGAAAAAAGTATTAATTGTAAAATTTCAATGTCCTTTTTCAGTTTTTTTTCTGTTGTAAATTAAATTAATTAATTTTCATAGTTATTTTTTATCGAAGCTAGCAACTAACTTTATTGAAGTAAAAAAAACAAATATCAAGTAAAATAAAAATTCAAACAGTTACATTATAGAGATTTTATGATTAAAAATTAAAAATCTGTGAAAAAAAACTTTAAACACTAATGAGATTTTTAACTTGTCATAAGATTTTTCCTTTTTCGTTGTTATTTTTTTTTAATTTACACTTTTTCTTTTCCTTTTTGAATTTTCATTTGGTGATTGTTTTTAGTTATTTTTTTTTTCATTTATTTGTAGAACAAAAAAAGAAAAAGGTTACGAAGATTTATTTGACATTTTTCATGCTACAAAGGATACACACAAATATATTTATATATACACATTCTTTGAATTTTTTGTTTTCAATTTTAATGTCCAAATTTAGATTTTCATGATCCTGTAACTTGTAAGTTACAAATAAAAAGTTTTAATTGTACGCAGTGGAACCATTTGCGGTTTTTGTTTTGTTTTTGTTATTTGGTTAGCAATAATTCACTTTTGAAAATAAAAGAAACTTTGTTCAGCATGTGTTGTTACTAACACACTGTGATGAAAAAGAAAAAGGAAAAAGAAATTGTAAAAAAAAAAATTAATGGTAATGCGGATATAGCTGTTGGATTATAGGGTTTATTTCCAGTTCCATGACACATTGATTGTGAAAATTAATGAAGAAAATGTTAATCTTGGAAAATTTAAAAAATTTCAAAGATAATTCTAACCTTACATTGAATTTTATTGTGAAATTTAAAATAAGTGTAATTCTTTAAAAAATATAATTTGATTTAATACAAAATATCGATTAATGCCTTCATACTTTTAATATTAGTTAATTAAAAATTAATTTCTGAGAAAATTTGTAAAACTAAAAAGAATATTGTTCAGCTCTCACGGACATCAACATTTTTTTACAATTTCGTTATTTGTTCAGCGGCATAATTAAATTCAAAATAACTGAATTTTCGATTATTTTTTATTGAAAAAATATTAATTATCAGAAAACGTGATGAAAGGGGACCGAATTTCGTAGAAATCAAAACCACTTCAGGATATTGTGCTTAAAAAATCAAATATGTACTTTGATTTACAAATATTTCACACTCTTATGGTTGAATTATAATTGATTTCCATTAATAATTCAAACGGAGTAATTTTGGTAGGCCAAAGCTTTGTACGGGTTGTGGAGCCATTGGTGATAATAATGATGATGATACTGTGATTTGCTACTTCGAATTTACTTATTTTAAATTTAAAATTAATACGAAAATTTTAATTGAAATTTTCATTTTCCAATATTTACGAAACTGCAGGTGTTGAAGCTTTAATAAATTAATATTCACAATAAATTGAAAAGGTGAATGTAATTTCCTTACGATTTTTTTAAAATTAAAATTATTTTAAAAATAGCTTTCTTCACAACATCACGTTTTCATTTCTTATTCAAATTTTCTAATTTTGTGTTTTTGATAGAATCAAAAAATTCAAATCCTCAAGCATGATACCATAAAATGTAAAATACATGTATATTTTTTTAAAAAGTAAATTTCATGTATATAAATTGAGTTTTTCTTTTCTTAAAAAGTAAAAGTGTTTCCTTAACAGAAATTCGTTGTATTATACACACCATGAATTACCAATTATACCTTAAAGCTAGAAACATGTGTATCATTATAATAAATTGCATGAGAATGAAGTTTCGCATTAATTTATCAAGCTCTTCTATTTCAAATTTACCACAGCTATGAAAAGTTCTTATATCAGATATGCTTAAATAAATACATATATGTAATATAAAATTTTATGCAAGAGGTAAAAAGCACCATAATGTGAAAAACGTCAGTGTTGATGATATTTGTGTGTCTACGCGAGTGTGGATGTGTTTTCATAAATTTTTTTTGTGAAATGTTAAATGAATATGATAAAATGTTAGATGAGACACATTGCTGGGGATTTATGTGTATAAGATAATTTCAAGATATGCAATATGTAAAAAAAAATAAAAATAATGTTATTATAATTTAGTTTATTCGCTTCGTTGCATAATAATTTTACATAAATTGTTAGTTTTTGTAAAGTGGTGGCATTTTAAAGATTATGAATGTTATAATAAAGGATTTTCTTTTGTAAATTTTAAGTTTGGAATGTGTTGATTCTAATTTTGTACATAATAAATTAAACTTAAAGCATTTTTATACATAATTTCAAAAAATAAATGAAGATTTTTTTCTTTTAAAATAAAAATACAGGTAACACGTGGAATATTTAAAATTTTTTTTTGATTCCATAGATTACGCCTAAATAACGAAAAATATATACAAAATAAAAATGTTATGAGATATTTTATTAACTTTTGTCTTCGGAAATTCTTTTCCTTTATAAATATTTTACAGGATAAAGAAAAAAAAAACATTTTAACTCATTTGTACTAAGTGCGATATGTAAAATTATTAAAATTATTTTTCAGTACTCACTATAATATGTAATTTATGTATAACATAATAATAGATATTAATTTCTTTTTTAAGAAATTCTCTTGTTAGGAAGGATGTGTCATAATATAATTATTTAAAACTGATTCAACTCTTTTATTCTTTTTAATGAAAGGTTTTATAAAATTTTCTAAAATTAATATTCTTGACTAATTTTATTTAATCAATTTGAATAATTTATCATTACTTGAAAATTTCAGTTTGAGTTAAGTACACATACACACACGTATGTTATGAAGTAGTATACGTGTATTAAAGTCAATGTCATATTAAATACTACTCCTACAAAATTACTTTCAGAAAAGGTTAACCGAGATAATTTCTAAAAAAAAAAAACAACATTAAATTACCTTTAATGTGTCATATTTATTAAATTTAAATACCTACCAACTTTAAAGTTTCTTTTTAAAAGCCTTTTTGAAATTAATGAAATTTGAAGAAGACAAATTTAAATTAGATTAAAATTAATTTAAATAAACACTTTTTCGGTTTTAATTAATAATTTTTATATGTATAATTGTATAATTTAGTATTTTGAAATAAATGATAAATCATGTATTTTGCTTTTGTAATGAGAACACTAATGGGAAAATGTGAAATTTCAAACTCAAAAAATTCAATGTAATTTAGTTTTTTTTTTTTTTTATGTGGGGAATTAAATTATGTCATTATGGGTTTGGTTTTACGTAATTTTGTAATAAAATTTTAGGTTTTCATACTGTCAAAAAAAAAAGTCGATGTTTTTCAGAGGAAAAAAAAATTTAAATAGAACTTAACCAAAAATGTATGGGAAATTTTGTTGAAAATATTCAAGTAGTTCGAAATGTCATAAAAATAGCTTTAACACATACACACACACACACAAACACACACACAAAGACTCTACAAAAGTCAAGTGGGTTCGAGTAATTCATCATATTCTCTTTTGTCTTGTATTTTTTTATTTTAATGAACCATCAAATTTATAAGAAAGATAAAAGATGCTATTGACAAGCTTTCATTTTCAAGGATTCTAAAGTTACACAAAAAATCATAATTCCAATTTTCATTCTATTATTTCTCTCAATTGAAAAAAGTAAAATACTTTTTACGATGAATAAAGAAGGAATTACTCAGTCTACTCAGTCTTTTGAGTTCTGTTTATTGAAGTATTTTCTTGTGTAAGAGAAGGAGAAAAGAATTTGTCTTGATATTATAAATTTCAAATACATATATGTATGTATAACAAAAGTCTTTCAAAACAAAATATTCATTTTTTTATTTATTTAGGATAATTCATACAAACAATTTCGATCAACAAAGGATAATGACTAATCTTAATTTATCTCAAATTTTATAATATTTTCCCCTTATCAAAATGAAATTTTTCTAAATATGCTAAAATTTAGCCATTTTCACAATTTTCTTCCCCCATTTTTTATGATCTGAATATTTATTTTTTATCAGTTACCAAGGCATAAGTCTAATTGATCTAAAGATACAAAATACTGAATACTGTTACCATTAAATTAATAAAAAAAATATACAGGTATACATTGTTTTGTTTTTTTGAATCTCAAAAAATCTTTTTTTTTTTTATTTTTACTGAAACAATGGTAAACAAATTAATTACTCGTATTTCTAAGGAAACCGTTCTGATTGGAAAAATCACCTCTGTATTGATTTTCAAGATTTTTAAAAGACAATAGAAAACAAAACAAGTTTGTTAACTTTTATTTAATTTTTTCATAATAGGCGCATACGTTCATTTTATAATAGAAACCTAAAATAATTAATGTAATTATTTTTTTATTTAAGGACGTTCACGTAAAGGGATATATTGAAAAGAAAAATTTATCTATTGATAATTCTTCATTGAGAAATGTTTACTTTTTTTATTGATTGTACACAATTAAGTAATTATTTATTGATTGATGATGCATTTTTAAATGGTTTACTGTTATCAAGACAAAAAATAAGATAAATGGTATCCAAGGAGAAAAACTGTATAATTCAAGGTTTTTTTTTAATGATGACTATTTTACACATTTTAATTCATTCATTTATTTAAATTGATTTTTTTATGTTCAATTTACATTTTTATTAGACCGTAAAAAATTCAAAAAGGATTTATTAAAAAAAAATTTAAATTTATGTTTTCGTTTAACATCTTATTTATTTTTTTACACTCAATGAATTTTTTTCAAAGTGCAGAATTTTGTTTCAAGAAATATTTTTATTTGTATTCAATCAGTGAACTATTAATAATTATTTTGTCCTAAATCCTTTCCTTTTTACTCTAATATTAACGAAAATTGTCTTACGTAAGTTCGAATATTAAATGAAATGGAAAATTATTTCTTTATAATTTTTTTATCAATGAAAGAAAAAAAAATATTTAAATTAACAATATAATTTCCAGATCATTTGTTGAAGGAATTAAAATCAAACAAATATTTTAGTATGGTATTTACTGATAAAAAAAAAATGTCCTTTTTCAAGAAAATTATAAATTCAAGGTATTAAGGAATTAAATGAAAAAAAACAAGGTTCTTTTAAAACATTAAAAAAAATTATTTCAACGATAGACGTTTGGAAAATAATTTTTTTTTAATTTGTTTTTTTTTCAACATTTTATTAAATGAACCTGAACACTTTTTGATGTGAATTGAATTTTTCAAGAGAGAGAAATATTTTTGCAATTTAATTTGGAAAGGCATGTAGCTTTTTTTTTTTTTTAAAAAATAATTGATTAAAGTCGATTCTTTTCTTAGAAAGATAATAGATTTTTGACAATCTTAAAAAGGATATTAAATACTTTTTAAATCATTGACCTTTGACATTTTATTTAAATATCTATAACATGAAATATTTATTTAGAAGGATATCATTTGTTGATTATTCTATTGATTTCTTATTTTACATATTAAATTTCTATTATAATGTAAATTAAAATGTTTATTGTGATATGCAAAATCGTCTACATGACTGCATTAACTAACTGCATAGAAATGAAAAATAATGAAATTTTCCATGAGAATAACCACAACCGTTTACATATATTATAAGTATGTACATATGTATGTATGTATGTTCTATGTATTATATATATAGATAATAATGTTTGCTTTAATACAGATACAGAGAATAAGTAAGATATGTATAAAGCTGCACATATATAATCTGAAAATTGGTCAGTTTAATACACGACATTTAATTTGGATTTTAAAATGACTTTGCTAAAATGTAGTAACTTTTATCATTTATCATTTAATGAATTTGTGCAAAAGATTGTGAAATTGTTGACTAAAAGTGTTTATGATCCTGTGTATGTGATTACAATGTCTGATGTAATATGTACCTATACTACATATACTAAGATAATTTATTTTAATTGAAAATAACGGAAACATATGCGAATACTTGTAATTAAAATTTAATAAACTTCAAGCACATTTCAAGACTATAATAGTTTTATGTATGAAGTATTAAAAAAGATACAATGGCTCCAGGCGTACATGCACAATATGTTATATATAAAAAAGTTTTAAAAGACAATTATTTGGTTGAATTACTGGTATATTATATATTTTCAAAATTATGGCTTCTATGTATGAGTGTTTTTGATTTTAATATAAATAAAAAACAAGTGAAATTTGATTTTATTGATTTTTTTTTTAAAGTTTTTAAATTCAGTAGCATTAAATATCTACTGTCTTTTCTACTGTTTGCAATTAACAAAAGTCAGTGAACTTGTTTCTTTAAATGTGTTTGTTGATTTGAAATTTCATTTAATTAATCCTGTTTACTTTTAATAGGACCTTAAATCAAAGTAAATAGTTTTTCTTTTGCTTTAAATACGTAATTTCTTAATTAAAAAGATTATTTTTTTATTTCCTCTCTTCTTTCTTTTTTTAATTATATTGCAAAAACAGAAATAAAATAACGGTGTTTGTTTTTTCACTAGATTTTTTCTTTTTGTTTTTTTTTTCAACGCAATCACTACAAGCATATACATACATTACATAGAAATTGTTAAAATAACTAAATTCAGTTTAACTGGATTGTGTCTCAAGAGTAAAATAAAACATTCATGAAAATTTACAATAATATACTTTTTACATAAAATGTTTTTGATCCTTTCTGAATATATAATTTTGTTTATTGAGATTGGAAATAATGTTGTGGTAAGGTTATGAACGATTTTATATGTACGAAGAAGTACTATATGTTCGTAAATGGAACCTTTTTTTTTTTGTTTATAAAAGAATTTATGTATATATGTAGTATGTTAACATTTTTTTTAAAGGATTTTATTTGTATAATATAATTTTTGTACATACATAAATTCGGTTCAAAAGAGATTTAAAATATTTAAGATAGGATAAAAAAAAAACACATACACGCAAAATCTAAACTAAAAATCTGTGGAAATTCTTTCGTAAAGATAAATAGTAAGAATGTTATTTATAATTGTCATGGAACTGAACATTTCAGACCATATTTGTGGTACTAAATTTTTTTAAAAAAGGGTAAACATTTTTACTTTGAGAAACTTTTTCATTTATTTTCCTAAAATTTGAAGCAAAAAAATAAATTTTCTCAACATAATTAAAGCATTCAAAGTTCAATGAAACCACAAATTGAGTCATGTAAAATTCATATAAAATAGACTTGTTGAAAATCATCATAAGTTAATAGAAAATAAACGTGCTGAAGAATTTACATACACCTTCCCATAAATTATAATAAATTACAAGGTACATACATACTTTAATTTAAAATAAAATTTAAAAAACAAAAACTTTTCTATTTCCACCTGAATATGTGTGAAAAGGTTTGAAAATAAGTGAACTGGAAAAATTTACACATATGTATAGGTATATACAAGTAAACCAGACCAGCAACAGAAAGTAATTGGAATTCATCAGCAGTGGTTGAGCAGAATGATGGAATATAAAGAATATATTTAAATAAACAATAGATAGTAAATATGTATATTACTTGTTAGAGATAATAATTGGTATGCAATAGATTTTCAAATTAGCTTCTAGAAAAATGTTTCGGAGAGAATGAGGAGTCATTGATAAAAACCAGTTAATTAAAAAAGAAAGATACTATAAAACCATAAAGTAAAATTGTCGAATTTCCAGAGAAATTAATTAATGAAATGAGGAATTGCCCATCAGTTAATGATAAGTGACAGATACAAAAATTGCCTGAACAGATTTAAGAATAATTCACTTGAATCAAAATGGTTTGAGGATTACATTGCTTCGGGCATGAATTATGTATATTCTAATCGATCGAGCATCAAATAAAAGACAAGATACAAAATTTGAGCATGAGAAAAAGTTGAAAGATTGCTTAAAAAACGAGCGTTAATATTACACGTGCCGCTCACAAGCAACGACACATTTTACAATCATGTCATTATGGAAGGAGCAGCAAATGAAAATGTATTTCAAAATTTCAAACTTATTTTGTACATTTTTCACAAGTTGGTTTTTTCTTTTTTTCTTTTTTTTTCTTTATCGAAATACACTTTCGTTGTCGTCACACAATCACACCTTCCAATCTCCCATTGAACGTTATTACAATTAATTATAAATTATAATTCTGGAAAATTCTACCACATTCACATAAAAGTTTTCAACATCAAAATATGAAGTTTTTGTTTCCAACATGAATTCTGTATTTCATTATTTTCATCACTATAAGATTGTTTGAGTAAAACTTTTTCTTCAAATATTTTGTTTGTTCTTTTTGTTGATAAATAGGATTTCTTCGTACATGAATTGAACAGAAAAGAAAAAGATTTGTGCTAAATCTTTCTTCATACGTGAATTAAATAGAAAAAATAAAGAAAAAGATTGTGCTAACTGTTTGTTTAAGAAAATTTAAAGTATGAAGAATGTAGAAAATAAAATAAAAATTTACTGCACTCAATTGAAAATTTCAAAGGATTTGATTACATCATTTACGGTTTTATTAGATGATTTTTACAGTTGATAAAACTGGAATATTTTACTTTTTCCGTTAAATGAAAATGCACTGGATTTTTTTAATAAAGAAAAATAAGGGTTTCGCCGTACACAAGAAAACCTAACCTGCATAAAAATTGTATTGATATCTGTCTTTCTGTGAAACTGGAACAATGTAAATGTAATGTAACTCTAACAACCTTGTTAAAATTCCACATTGCACATAAAATAGATACTTTCAAAATGATACAAATTTACTCCTTTTTTTCTCAAATGGATCACACATAAGAGCATGACAGGATTTTTCATCAGTATAAAACAGTATACACATAAGTAAACAAGCATGTAACTAGAAAAATAAGGAATATCAATGAAATTTATTTGAAAATAAAATCGATAATATGTGATAAAATTTCCGTTAGTAGTAAAATTTTAATTTTACACCGATACATACATACATACATGTACATTGATCCATGTGGGTAGTAACATATACACATTAAATTTTCAATCAAACTCAATTTTATAATTTAAAGATTAATTTACTTAGATTTTTCAAATATGAAAAATTACATGATGAAAAATCTATTTAAAATTAATTTATTTTTTCTTTGTGAAACACGCAAAAAAGCACAATATTTGTTCTACAACAAGAAGAGTTCTAAGCTGTTTTTTTTTATTATTGAAGATTTTAGTAGAAATTTCCAGTTGAATGAATTTCAAGAAAATAAAAGGATATTATGATTTGCAAAATATTTATTTAACCTAAATAAGAACACATGTGGCAAAAAGAAAACGTTCGAGACAATCAAGAAAATATGTAATTGGAAATCCAAAAAACAAAAATAGTTCATTACTTTAACTTTTTTATTTTATTTTTTTTCTCCGGAGAAAAAAATCAGCCTACAAGAAGCAATATTAAAATAAAAATTAGGTGATAGAGGTAAAAAGGAAGTTTTAAATTCTATAAAAAAATCATAAACTTTAAAATATCCTACAAATAATTACATGTTGAAGAATACGAAAGGAAACTACTTGTGAAGTTCTAGAGAATAAATATAAAAAAAATCATTTAATTAATTTTGTATATGAAATTCTGTAATCTTACTTGTAAATTATATTACAGGAAGTAAAAAGTATTTTTCATCCTGAAACAATGTCAATTTATCAATCAAAGACAATCTTGTGTTGTATTTTCTATGTTGTAAATGAATGAGTCTTTTCACTCTGATAAATAAAGAACAAAAACAAAAAATACGCAATTCGTTGTACCTGATTGTATTATCCTTGTTATCAGATCGTTAAATCTAAATTCCTTGTTTTGTAGATGAATTTCTTAATGAACACATATTGTCAAAAATATACATTTAATAACCTTCTAACAAGGTGAAGTACATTAACCTTTTTAACCTTTTTATTATTATTTTGATATGAAAAACAAAAAATAAAGCATATGAAATTTGTGATTTAATAAAATAAATCCTTATAGAAGAAATGTGATATTTTTTTTTTTAATTTTATGGAAAATGTTGAAAAAATAGAAAGAATTAAGTTATATTAAGTATTATTTTCACTACTCAACTGGATACATAAATAAATTTTAATTAACAAAAACTAAAGTACCAAAATATTTGTTTTCTTAATTCTTTTGTACTAAAATTCAAGTAACTAAGAATGTAATGGTTCATTAATGAAACAAAACTGTAAAAATATATGCATGATATAAACATGTACATACGTACACATTAAAAATAAGATAAGATGTTTTTTTTAGTACTTTTGAAGTAACAAAGAAAAAAAGGTGAGAAATTATGTGAAAATTTGAATTTAAGAATGTATATTGTGTAATTCAGAATGAAAAAGCTTCAGGATTTGAAGTTTTATGAACTATTAATTTCTACATTTGTTCAGGTATACCTATAAAATTTCATATAGGTACGAACAGAGAAATAACAACAAGGATTTTAACTACGATTTTGAAAATATTGGAAGAAAAAAGTTTTTCCATTCTGATAAATCTGTTAGAAAGCAATGAAAATTTATTCGTCCACTAATTTTATAATTATTATTAGAGAGAAATTATTTTCTATTTAATGTGGCACAATTGAGAATTTAATTTATTTATAAAATATTATTTACTTTTTGTTGTTATTTAATTTTCATAATTTCAGTTTTCTTTATTTGTAGTTGAATTATTGTACAGCAAAATATAAAACTTTGAAAATATAACTGTAATGTACTTACTTACTTACTTACTCCATGGCGCTACAGCCCGTCAACAGCCTTGGCCTCCCTTAATACGTCTCTTCAGCGTCTTCGATTCGCTAGCTACTTCTTTCCAATTATCAAGGTTTAGCTTTGCGACGTCGGCTCTTACGTTATCAATCCATCTCGTTCTGGGCTTTCCTACCTTTCTGAAACCTTCAGGGTTATATTTGAATCCATTTGGATCCATTCTGACCAGGTGCCCCGCCCACCTAAGCCTTTGCAACTTGATTCATCTCGTGACACTACAGTCACCGTACAGCAGTAAGCATTCATCGTTAGTACGGAGCCTGAACGTTTCATCTTCGTTTCTTACAGGACCATATATTCTTCTAAGGATTTTGCATTAAAAAATACCTAACTTTGCTTCATCAATTTTTGTCATCGTTCAAGTCTCACAAGCGTATGTAAGGACTGGCCTTACTAATGTTTTGTAAACTGTAATGTAACCACAAATTAAATATGGTTAACCAACAAAAAGTTCTACGAAATACGGTAATTAATAACATTGATGCATGCTTATAAACAATTTAAATTATACATACATATTTACTTTTTATGGAAATTCATTAAAAATTTAAAAATTAATATGAGATCATTTCTAACTAAACAGTTAAAGTTTTCAAATGCATAAGTGAAAATTTCAAAATACACAAATACTCCTACATTGTAAGTTAATTGAAACTTTGGTTTGGTCACTTTTTCATTGAAATTCATTGCTCAATTTGAATGTTTCTATTATCTTCGATATTTTCTTCAGGTATTCAAAAGAACCAAACCAGTGAGATAGAGAATAGATATCCTGCGCTTTATTTTGAGATCACATTCATGCAAAACGAAATATGAAAAAGCCTTTTTCGAACAAATTTAATCAGAATGTCCAGTTTATTAAAAAATTGAAAATTGAGGCAAACATTTTTCATAATTCCAAAAGTAGTTAAAATACTAAAAAAAGCATACGTTTTTTAAATTCTTTAGATTCAAATCAATAAGAAAAATAATCATTTCTACAAACAACATCTTTGACCTAGAAAATCAACAACATTGTTGCATATTTTAAAAAATCAGTCGATATTTTGTAATGGGATTTAATAATTTGGGACGTTCTGACTTCAATGCAATGTTCATCATGAAAAATTTTTATTATCTGGGAAAGTAGAAAAAATAAAATATTTATTCATCTCACATAAGACAGTTTTGGCTAACAGTTACGATTTAAAAAAAATAATAAAATCAACATTTCATCAAACAATATTTAGGGAAATAATATAAAAAATAGAATAATAAATCAGAAGTTGTAGTTCTATTAAATTCTGAAATTTTCAAAAATTTTATATGTGAAGCTTAAGCTTAACAGTAAATATTGTAGCTGATTGTAACTGACAGAATGTCACATTTTTTTTTTACTACATAAAACCATATTCCAAATCACAATTCTTTTTGTTTCTGTGAAAAATCATAAAATTGAAATTCATATAAATCAAAAACAGAAATTTTACAAAATACAAGAATTTATTAAAATATCATTCTTGTGTTGCATAGAAACACATAAGACACTAACAACAAATGTGTGCTTAACATAAATTATTCATACCTACAGGTGTTTTCAATTTCTTTTCCTCAAAAATTATTGTTTATGATTTTTGATAAATCTGATTTGCAGCTTGTTGGGAAAACAACACGTGAAATAATGGATTGTGATTTTTTTTTAAAATTGTTTTTCATGTTTGTAATAAATGTAAATGTAACTTACGTCACGAACATCAAATATCTGTCGTTTTCATTCCAGATCACTTTTGTAATTAACCTAATTTCGATGATTTATTTAGCACCTATTGAATTTTAATTGTGTTTTTTCAAGTGGTCGGAAATATATAAACAAAAAGGATAGCAAAAACGCTGATGAATTATTTTCTATTGAGATGCTCTACAACAGTCCTTCAAGTTCATTGTTTTTCATTGTTGTTTTTTGTTGAATTAATGAAAATTTGTTTTTCATTTCGAAAGGGAAATTAATTTTGAATTTTAAACAAAAAGTAGGCATTATTGAAATTTTCCTTTTTTTATTTCGGTCATTCTCTTAGTAAAATTAATCAAAAAATTCCGCATTCATACAATGAACGCTTCATGAATTTGTCGAATTTTATTATTTTAATAAGATTCAACCTAGTGGAATGATTGTTAAATTATAATAATAAATTTAAATGTATTGAATATCCGTTATGTATTATTTTTATGTTCATCATTAATAAGTATTTTGTGTGAAAAATTTTATTGAAAAAGGAATTTTTGTTACCATGTAGATGTAAAAAAGACGCGTTGAAAAAAAGTTGATGAAAATATCGTTTTTATTTTTTCTTTTCTTTTGATTTTTTAATTTCGTTTTTTAATTACAAATAAAAAAAAACATTAGGTATTTGATAAAATCAATTTTTTTTTTAATTAAAAACGTAAATTATATTGTGTTTATGAAAAGGATTAACAAGCTCATTTGGAACTAACACATATTTGAATTTTCTACAAAAAAATGAAAGGATAAAAAAAAGTGTCAATATTTTAATTATCGCATATCAAAACTGTAAATTACTTGAAAAATAATAAGAAATGTAATTAAAAAATCTTTTAAAGAAAAAAAAGGGTAGAAAAAAGCTTTTTATAAAAAATAAAATAATGTTCAGTGACGCCTGAAAATTCAACTGAAACAAAATAGGTTTTCTCTGTTCCGTTTCTTTACAAAAGACGTACTTTCTAAACTTCCAATTCAATTTTGTCCATAACTATGAACATATGCAACAGGAATTTAATATAATCCAAAGTTGGGACTTTAAAAAGTTTTCATATTGAATTGATATAGATTTGTCCAGAAAACTTATGTTCCAAAATTCACCTAAATCGCTTCGTATTTATTCACCTATAAAACATATTTCGACATTACAATATTTACATCATGAGTTGACGCGTCAATAAAGTGGATTAACGCTTCGTTATAAAACGTTGATTTGTCAGTATTCGCTTCTTATACCAATTAAGCTTTTGTTAAACCGATCTGATATGTTAACTGCTTTACAGGTAGAATGTTTTAAAATACAGGAATTGCTCGAGGCCGAGCTTGTGGGCCATACTTGATATAAATTCCTTGAAAATTTGTAATTTTAATTGAAAATGAGTGATAAAAGTTAAGAAAAGCTCATCACTGAAACATTTTACTTTTTCATAATCAAATTTGATAAGCCAACAGTCTCGGTACTGGTATCGTCACCCTATAATGTTAATAAATTTAAGTAGAAAAAAAAGACAAAATTTATGTCATTAACAAAATAAAATACTTATTTGGAGAATAAACTATTTCCTTGTTCTTTTCTCAATCATTTAGAACGTGATGTGTGGAAGTTTTATTTTCTGCTTCCTTTGTTTTGCTTTGTTATTGATAAAATAGAAGATAGACTGGGAAATTTGTTGACATAAATTTTAAACAAAAATGTAAAGAAAAGAGTTTTAAAAAATCTTGACGATTGACGTAATTAAACTCTATTGTGACTTTATATATTTTTATTTTTAAATTTAAATTCAATATCATAAATACACAGTGGATATACATACTCGTTTAGATATTTTGTTTTTGACAAAGAAGAAAATAAGGGAAATGTTAAAAAATTTAAAAAAATTAATAACAGAACAAATCATGTCCTTTATATTGCAAATTGCAAATAATAAATTACTGCTTAATTTCTGATGAATATTTTCTTTTTGATTTTGTTTAAAAAGGTCAAAGTTCAAATTTTTTCCCTTAAGTTTATATGTATACAGCTATCATAAGCCCCCGGATTCTTTCCAAATTATTTTTCTGCTTTTTCACTTTGTTTTATTATTCAAATATGATAAAATAGAATTTTTTTCTTTTTTTAAAGTCGTTTATACATAACATTGAATGACTAAAAGCATATTTTCATAATACATTTGAATATTTGTGATAATGTGTTTTAGTAAAACAGAAAAGCAATATTTGTAAAATATTCTAATAGATTTCACATAGAGGATCTGTGTTTTATTTAAACAAGTAAATATGAAAAAATAGAAGAAAATAATGTACAATTTTTAGGATTACACTTTTTTTCAACACATACTTTTGCAGCTGCGTTTCACATTCTCATAATGTAATTTTGAAAAGATTTTTTATAATTTTTTTTTAAAAAGTTTTAACATTTTCTTTTTTATTTTTCATTATACATACTAGTAAAATTATGTAAAATAATAAATGTACTATGAATTTAAATTACAGAACTTATGAATAAAATATGAATAAATTCGATAAAATATTCTGTTTCACAGGAGATTTTTATTTTTCCGTTTTACATAAAACGAGTACATTGAATTTTGAATTTTTTCTACAGTTTTTTTTTTTTCATGTATAAAAATTATGATTTTTTTTTATTGTAACAATTGTTTGATATTGTAATAAAAGAAATTCAGAATTATCTTGTATTTATTTTACAAATCCAATAAAAATTTTTTCTAAAGAAGAAATTCTACAGAAGTGCAAAATAACAATGTAAAATTCGATGTATCCTTTTTTTTTTTTTTTTTTTTTTTTTTTGTGACCAATAAAATTTATTTTTTAAGTTCATTATATCGAAACTTCTGTCTGTGTTGTTGTGTTTGATTTTTCTTTTCTTTCAATTAAATAAAATTGAATTTGAAGAACATTTCAGTAAAAATTATTTCACAAATATTTTTTCAACTTTTAAGGACCAACCAAAGCAATAAAAAACAAGTAAACAAAAAAAAAAACTTATAATTTTTATTGAGAACAAAACCATTATTTATCATAATGACTTGGACATGACCTTTTGTCAGGACTCAAGACACAAAATGAATGTACACATATACAATACAATGTGTGATCTAATGAACTTTTATGATGATATTTACAACATTCAGATATTCATCATGTCCTTTATAAATTATTATTTTTTAAATTTTTCTTTTCATTGAAAAAAATACTGATAAAGTTTATGGAAATAGCTTTTATTTTCTGTTCTTTGTTAATGAAAAATTAGTTATTACGAACTTTCATATCGATATTTTTTTTATTTTTAAGGGTTTTTAAAACTTCTGCTATTTTTTTTAAACAAATAAAACTAAAAAAGAGGAAGAAAAAAAAAAGTTTATATACGAGAATTTTATGTCCATGAAAATAGATTATCTTTAAAAAATAAGAGAGGCGGTAGTGGGTGGTAAAGAAAAAGAAGAACATTTTAAGATTAAACATTTTTATAAAAGAATTTCTTTTCATTAAATTGTTGTGATTTTAGTTTGCATGCGGAAAGAATTTACTAAGAAAGAAGAAAATATTATTTCTCTTATATCATACAAGAAGAAAAAAAACGCATGTATAGAAAATAATAGCATAATTGTATTTAGTTTTTATTCTTTTGTATATATAAATTCCGAAATATATTGTTTAAAAAAGTATGTCTTTGTATTTTTCTTGAAAAAAATAAAATGTATAAAATATGAAAAATAATATGTATAAGAAACAATTGCATCCTTGTAAAAAGGATTGTCATTTACAAAAATGGATAACAATACTATATACGTATGTACGAGTATTATTATGTATTCACATGTATATTTCATCCATGAAAATATCTTTTATCTTCTTTTCATATATAATGATGATGAGTACTACTTCAATAGAATACCATATCCATTTTTTTTATCTATTGTATCCTTTGTATTATTTTCAACTTTTTCTAAGTGCACAAATACTATGATATGAGTAATATAAAATTCCAATGAGAAATTTTTGATCGCATGCACATAGCTTCGTATAGATACATACATACATATATCACATGTATTAAAGTACTCGTATTCGTATGTACATGCAAATATTCATTTTTTATTTTTCTTGATTACACAGTATGTAATATGTACTATATTTCTTTAAAAAAATAATATAAATTTTCATGCTGTGAAAAATAGATGTTTTCTAAAAAGTTATACATTATTTTTTTGTGAAACATTTTCTTTTCGTTTTTTCTTATCAAAATTAAAGTTTTATGTATTGGTTTTTTCGTAAATCGAATTCAATTTATGGAAATACTTAAAAAAAAAAAAATTACTTTGGTCATTGATAAATTTATTTATTATATTTTTTATTTTACTTTATTTTATTTTGTTTAATGCGACAGATAATTTGTTATAAATATTTTTCTGAATATTGGAAATTGTAATACTTTCAAAAATAAATAAAACAATAAAGATACTATTTTATAATCGTTATTTTCATTTATTATACACGATTTGAAAGCATAACCTTTGTTTTTTGTGTTTTGAAAATATTTATGAATTTAAAAAAAAACAAAATAAAAGTTAAAGGTATAATGAATTAAAATAATGACCAGTTATTATTTTATAATATTTCCCTTGATGTGGAGATTCTATCTCATATTGTAAAATATGTATATATTTTTAGCTTGTCCATATTTATAATTTATTATGTCAATTATACATTAAATGTTCTAATAATATTATTTCGATTTGTGTATATGGAAAATGTATGAATTATGTTGTACATATTTACAAACCCATACACAGGAAGTTTACATTAAAATTTATTGTAATATGTAAAATTATAACATTACAAATTTTAAAGAGAACTTTTGATTTTATCACCTCAAATTACAGATACTTTCACAGTAGTATTAAAGTTTGAAAATACCTTTAAATATGTATTTTGATTATTATTTATGGATATCATATTGTTACAAAATTGGCCTTTGTGAGCGAAAAGTAAAAAAAATGGATTCAAAAGAAAAAAAAAATGTTAAAAGAAAAATAAGGCGTCCGAGAGGGATTTTTTTTTTTTTTTAAGAAGAGAAGAAAAGGTAGAAAAAAAAATAGGGGTCAAGGGCTAAAAAAAATGGGAAATAATAAAATAAAAGACAGTTTTATAATTTGACGAAAAAAAACAATTCTAGTATTTATTATAAAAAAACAGAATTTACAAATTTAGGGTCTATTACTAAAAATTTTAAAAAAAATCTAATTACAATGTAACACAAAAAAAAGTAAAATTTAAATGGTAATAATAAAAAAAATTATCTAAAAAAAAATTGTCTGAAGGAGAAAAATAAAATGGCTATGGTAATAAAGAAAGATGTCCGCAAGTGAAGTGAAGTAAACCAACTATTAACTGAGTGAAGTGAGTTAAGCTTACAACTGAATCTGGTTTAAACGGAAGTGAGGAAAATCAGATCGAAACTGAGTTTGACTCACTGAATCAAACTGAGTTTGGGTTGAGAAAAATTTACTGGTTGGCAGCACCGAAATTTTAATTAAAGTCAATTACTAATTCAGACGCTGTGACAACACTAGCTGTTTTGACAGTAGTCTAATAGTAATAATTAGTGGCTACTAAATGTAAACAAACGAAATGGAGATTTCGTTTGTTTCCTTTTTGTTTTTAAGTTTTTTATGGATTTGAAATATTTAATCGTCCGCGAAATAAGTTTTTGTGCAAAATCGCGCCGCGGGTTAATTAGAATATAAAAAATATATGTGCAAAAAAAATAGTAAAAAAAAAGGAAGTGGAAAGTGAAAAAGTGAAGTGATGTACTGATATAAAGTTGTTATTGTGGTTGAGAAAAAAAAATGTGAGTGGAAGAAAAAGAGGTTATGTGTAAAAGAAAGAACGTGTTGAAGAAAAAGTATAAAAAAAAGGGTGTTTAAGAGTGAAAGTGGGCAAAAGGTAAAGAAAAAAGAAAAGACAGGTAAGTAAAACAAGTGAAAATTAATAATAAAATTTGTGTTAGGAGAAGCAAAAAAAAGAAAGAAAAAGAAAAGTGAAGTGGTATAAAAAATGTACGTACCTCGTACCTGTGCTGTAACAAGAAACAACTTACGGTGAAAATTTGTAAAAAAAAAAAAGAAAAAAGAAAATTGTGCAAAAAACTGTGTAAGAAAAAATTATGTAGAAGAAAATCACAAAATTTAAACTGTGAAAAGAAAAAAAAGAATTGACCTAAAAAAAAAACACTTGTGAACTCACTGTGGCACCTTTTAAAAAACTAACTAAACTGAACTTTTTTCTTTTTGTGTGTGCTTGTTTTTATAGTGTTTAGTGAAATTTCTCGAATCTTCTCTGGAAAGTCATTGTTACTTTCCAATATGAGAGAAGTTATTTTCTATCTCATATTGGAGTTTTAAAGAAGATTCGAGATCTTCGAAATTTTGTGTGTTAATTGTGTGTGTTAATTGTGTGTATTTGTAATGTGTTGTGTTGTTGTTGTGAAAAAGAATTTGGATGTGTTCTTTGTTGTTTTTATTGTAAGTGCTTGTTTCTTGTGTTGTCCTTTTTCCTTTTTGATTTTATTTATTTTATTCTTTATTTCATTTATTTTTCAGGATTCGGCTGTATTTTAATAGGGACTTCTGGTTTGGGCACCAATTCATAAAAAAAATTTGGTGTTCAATCGGAAGTTTCTTTTATTTACAGCCAACAACAACAAGTTCATGCATTTAAAGTAAATTTTGTTTATTCAATTTTTTAATTAATTTTCTTGTCTTTTCAGGAAAAGTGTGAGGTAACAGGGTGGTGCAATGGTCCTGATTTAAAGGTAATTTCGTCTTAAAATAATTTTATTTAAATTTATTAATAAAGTTCTTTTTTATTTTTCAGATTTGTAACACTGCCCCCCGCGAAGAATGCTCAAAGTTCCGACTGAGCATTAATCTCATACTCATCGAACTTATTGTTAACAAACAAAAATGCTTCTAGTCAGTATTTATGTTGTACTCATTCCCAATTTCTCTTCAGCTTTACGCCTGGTATTCTTTTGACACGTTGTCATTGGTGCTAAGCTTGTTTGTGAGTATTTGCTTTTGCAAATTTACTCAGTTTCACTTGCGTTCGTTCTCTCAGAGAATGTAGAGACATGAACCGCAATGGACTTGTAAAATAATAACAATTGTGCACTTAACAGACGTGTCTTTTCCTTGAACACTGCTAACAACACTACCGACTTTGTTTTGTAACTGCAACGAGAGCGGGGTTAAGTTTTCCTTGAGCATTTTCCTGAAAAGACGATATTGATTGCTTCAGATTTGGTGGATGTTGTTGTAAATAAAAGAAACTTTGGTTTGATTTGTTGAGTTTAGTAGTTGAAATGTAATAGAAAAAAAAGAGAGGCAAAAGAAGGAAAGAACAAAGGACAACGGAAACAACATAAAAAAAATAGCGAACTGAGCAGCTTTTCCACAACAATGTTTGTAAAAACGCATTGGCATCAAACATCCTGTTCTTCTTATCGTTCCCTACGTCCAATGGAACCAGGCTAGTTGGCGTGCTGCACCTAAGAAACTTCTGTAAATAGACTTCAAAATTGTTATTAAAATATCTGATGTAAAAAAAAGTAAGGTTAGGTATAGAGAAATTGTGTTAGTTTTTAACAAGCGCTAATCGGTCACGATGCACCACGGATTTACGACTAGTGACGGTACTGAATACGATACACGTCATCTGTGATTTTCTCTAAAATTTCGTACGGACCATTTTAGTTTGTCTGAGGTTTCGTCTGGTAGCTTGAGCATATTAGAAATGGACAAGTTCTGATAAGCTAGGAGCGATGTTGAAAAACAGAGTAACTCGGTCGACTGGTTGTCGAAAACTTCGGCGCAGGAACCATAATGGTAGTCGAACTTTCCACAATCTTGGTACATCGAGAAGTATGGTTGGACTTAGCCAGTTCGGAAGGGGGACGGAAGTGGAGAACTGGTGTAAGTCTTTCGTCAGACGGAACGGAGGCTGCGTGCTCCTCCAGACCGGAAGGGATGGCATGGTCTGGGGAGCATTCTCATTTTCCACAGGTTTCTTCATAAAGGAAGGTAGAAGAATTAGGGTTGAACTTTTCCAGTTCGGTAAGAAAGGGGTATGGATGAGCTGGAGAAAGTTCATGTTGGGTGGAGAAATTGGGCTTTTCCAGATCGGTGGAGGTAGGGTTGGCATGATCTGGGAACCGCTCCATTTCCTTGGTAATGGTGGTGTGGAAAATGTTGTAGTTTGGGGTGTGTGAAGAGTTCGAATTGGTTTCTTTGCAGAAGCTTATGGACAACGGGCCGTCACGATTTTTTAAAAGAACTTCAACATTTGTTGCGAGGGAGACGCTTTTTCTTAAAGCAGGGGTACAATTAAATTGCTGCAAGAAATGCATTCCTAATGTACGCGTGGATGTCAGCTACATAGACGGAGTGTTAGAGAACAAAAACGTGGTTGCAAAAGACCTTTTTGGAATAAAAAAAATCTTGTTTGCGGTCGGCGGAAACAGTCGAGGTTTGTGATGAGGGTGAAGTAATTTTTGGTAAGTGACGGGCTGTGGTGCCTGTATCGATTTGGATAACAAGCACCTTTTCTACACTGACCAAAGCCCTATTTGGTCAGTGGTGGCCTTTTTGACGTACTGTATTTATACAAAAGGGAGGAGGCCTGCAAGAGGAGGAGGTTCAGCAGGGAGTGAAACGACAGCCGGTGAGGTGATAGTTTCGGGTGGTGGTGGGCTTGTAAGTTTCGAGTTAAAAAACAGCTGGACCTTCAACGCTCGAGGTCCTTTTTCCGTTACCGGGGCGTTGAATGCCACCCTATCCTCTTGGTGAAAGAAAACTTCGCCATCGCTCCGAATGATAAATCCTAAAGTTCTGGCCTGGTGGTAAGATATCGCTCGGTCGGTGACCTGGACCGTTGGCTTCGGGAGTGTAGGAGCGTTGGCAACAGAGTCGGTGGCAGCAGAGTCGGTGGTAACAGAGAGAATGGATTGTAGTGGAAGCTCGAGCTCAGTTGGCAGTGCCAATGCAGCTCTGGCATCTCGAGGAGGGTCCTGGTTCGCTAAGGCAGGGGACGCAGATCCATCGTGAGCGAGATTCAGGGCGTCCAAAGTGGGTTGCGGCTGAGTGTGCACGGTACTAGTTGGGTCGCGGACATGTATAAGATTTAATGGTTGCGCGAAGCTACTAGGAGGTTGTAGGCCACCACTCGTGCTAGAACGAACCATTGGAGGTGGTGTAGGTAAGCTCGCTAATAGGGTAACGTTGTGCGAAATAGGTGCCGCTGGTTCTGCTATATTTTCCGCGGTCTGGTTGCTTCCCTCCAAGGCACAAATTCGGGGCACTAACGTGTTAGTGAACTGTTGGTGTTGCAGAAATTGCTCCGACAGGATCCTAACCTGTTGGTTTAGATTCAATAGTGCAGCGCCAATCATGTCGAGTGAAAAGCTTGCCGCGTTCGATTCATTGCCAGGATTCGACATTTTGGTCAAAACGCGATAAATCAATGAAAAGATAAAAAAAACAAGTGAAAAAAAATGGCTGACAAATATGAATATTTGTGGAGAGGTCTTATTTCAAGGACCGATCGGACCTCACACACCTGACACCAATGTTACAAAATTGGCCTTTGTGAGCGAAAAGTAAAAAAAATGGATTCAAAAGAAAAAAAAAATGTTAAAAGAAAAATAAGGCGTCCGAGAGGGATTTTTTTTTTTTTTTAAGAAGAGAAGAAAAGGTAGAAAAAAAAATAGGGGTCAAGGGCTAAAAAAAATGGGAAATAATAAAATAAAAGACAGTTTTATAATTTGACGAAAAAAAACAATTCTAGTATTTATTATAAAAAAACAGAATTTACAAATTTAGGGTCTATTACTAAAAATTTTAAAAAAAATCTAATTACAATGTAACACAAAAAAAAGTAAAATTTAAATGGTAATAATAAAAAAAATTATCTAAAAAAAAATTGTCTGAAGGAGAAAAATAAAATGGCTATGGTAATAAAGAAAGATGTCCGCAAGTGAAGTGAAGTAAACCAACTATTAACTGAGTGAAGTGAGTTAAGCTTACAACTGAATCTGGTTTAAACGGAAGTGAGGAAAATCAGATCGAAACTGAGTTTGACTCACTGAATCAAACTGAGTTTGGGTTGAGAAAAATTTACTGGTTGGCAGCACCGAAATTTTAATTAAAGTCAATTACTAATTCAGACGCTGTGACAACACTAGCTGTTTTGACAGTAGTCTAATAGTAATAATTAGTGGCTACTAAATGTAAACAAACGAAATGGAGATTTCGTTTGTTTCCTTTTTGTTTTTAAGTTTTTTATGGATTTGAAATATTTAATCGTCCGCGAAATAAGTTTTTGTGCAAAATCGCGCCGCGGGTTAATTAGAATATAAAAAATATATGTGCAAAAAAATAGTAAAAAAAAAGGAAGTGGAAAGTGAAAAAGTGAAGTGATGTACTGATATAAAGTTGTTATTGTGGTTGAGAAAAAAAAATGTGAGTGGAAGAAAAAGAGGTTATGTGTAAAAGAAAGAACGTGTTGAAGAAAAAGTATAAAAAAAAGGGTGTTTAAGAGTGAAAGTGGGCAAAAGGTAAAGAAAAAAGAAAAGACAGGTAAGTAAAACAAGTGAAAATTAATAATAAAATTTGTGTTAGGAGAAGCAAAAAAAAGAAAGAAAAATAAAAGTGAAGTGGTATAAAAAATGTACGTACCTCGTACCTGTGCTGTAACAAGAAACAACTTACGGTGAAAATTTGTAAAAAAAAAAAAGAAAAAAGAAAATTGTGCAAAAAACTGTGTAAGAAAAAATTATGTAGAAGAAAATCACAAAATTTAAACTGTGAAAAGAAAAAAAAGAATTGACCTAAAAAAAAAACACTTGTGAACTCACTGTGGCACCTTTTAAAAAACTAACTAAACTGAACTTTTTTCTTTTTGTGTGTGCTTGTTTTTATAGTGTTTAGTGAAATTTCTCGAATCTTCTCTGGAAAGTCATTGTTACTTTCCAATATGAGAGAAGTTATTTTCTATCTCATATTGGAGTTTTAAAGAAGATTCGAGATCTTCGAAATTTTGTGTGTTAATTGTGTGTGTTAATTGTGTGTATTTGTAATGTGTTGTGTTGTTGTTGTGAAAAAGAATTTGGATGTGTTCTTTGTTGTTTTTATTGTAAGTGCTTGTTTCTTGTGTTGTCCTTTTTCCTTTTTGATTTTATTTATTTTATTCTTTATTTCATTTATTTTTCAGGATTCGGCTGTATTTTAATAGGGACTTCTGGTTTGGGCACCAATTCATAAAAAAAATTTGGTGTTCAATCGGAAGTTTCTTTTATTTACAGCCAACAACAACAAGTTCATGCATTTAAAGTAAATTTTGTTTATTCAATTTTTTAATTAATTTTCTTGTCTTTTCAGGAAAAGTGTGAGGTAACAGGGTGGTGCAATGGTCCTGATTTAAAGGTAATTTCGTCTTAAAATAATTTTATTTAAATTTATTAATAAAGTTCTTTTTTATTTTTCAGATTTGTAACAATATATTACGAATTTTATGTGTCTATAAACATAAATACTACATACTATTTTGAGCACTAATTATTATTATACATTGTTTATTATGTAATAAGGTCAGTATGACATTTGTTTAATTAGATAAAATTATGTAACGCATATTATTTGATTTAGATACTATGAGTAAACATAAATTAATGACCTAACAGTCACGTCTTTGGCCTAGAAAAGAATGCCCTTAGAATGATGTCTAAGACTTCTTAGTGGTGTAGAAAGTATTTTTCGTCATATAATCTTGTCATTATTTACATTCAAACACCTCTGATACCCTGTGACAGGCCTGTGAAATTGAATAGGTAATAAAACAGAACACTCTTCCATCCCATGTGTTACCCCTCTTATAACTGACAGAAGTTTTATTGGAGCATCCATCAATACTTTCTTTCTTTACCCCCATAACTTCCACTAACCGTATTTTTCCTTCTTTACGCACCTAGTTTTTTATTTGAAATTTACTTTCAAGTTTATGCAATTTAAAGTTTCAGGAAGCCAAATGGATGCAAAATTTAAATTGAAAATAAAATATTCAAGGATAACTTTTAAACTTCAGTAAAATTAAAGAACTTTTACGTTCTTTGGTGAAACACAATTGAAAAAGTGTGAATTTATTCTTTGTTCAAAAATTTAAAAAATAATTGAAATATGATATTCGTAATACAGCATATGCTTGTTAAGGATAGTAAAATAATATGAAAAATTGCTTTCTACGAATTCGTATTGAAAATGAAGTTTTCAAAATTTTTAATAAATATTCTTAAACTGAATCAACAATAAAAAATAAAGAAAATATTTTCACTAAAAATCGTCTCTCATGAAAAGAATAAGAAATCGTTTAGCAATTAGTTTTTTCGATATTTTCCAAAAACTTTAGCTATTTCAATCAATTTTAAAATAAAATTCCTTAAAAAGTTTCATCAAATTAAAATTCGTCAATAATTAGCCTACTAACAAATTTCTAAAGGACATTTTACAAAAATACTTTTGTTAATTGAATTGAAGGAATTTTTTCAAATTCCTCTTTTTTTTTGTTTGTTTAAAAACCACTTATTTCTCAATAAATGACGTTCTCATGAAGTTGTAGAAGATAAGTGAAAAAAAATTTACCTGCACAAAATGTTTCCTTTAATTTTTTGTTGTTGCTTATATTCAGATTTATTACAGCGTAAAAATTCGAGAATATTATTCTATGACAAATGAAGTATGTACCAGAGTATAAAGAAGAACTTACATAGTAGGATTACTGAGAGCCGAAGATTTTTTTTTTATTTATTTCTCTCACATTTTTTGAGAAAATGCTAAAAGGTGATAGAAATATTTTTTCATTGACTGAAAAGAAATGAAACGTAAATATTTACAAATAAAAAATTAAACACGACCACATTCACAATTTTAAGTAAGAAAGAAAAATTCTCATTATAAATAAATGTAAACAAACCTGTGTCTATATACTATGCTTGTATGCGTTTCATATATATTTTATATGGTTTTAGCATAGTGTAAGGTAGTGTTTTAACTAGGAACAAGAACTGATAAGATCTCAAATAAATGCGCAATTTCTGCACTAATACACATGTATCTGAGTTAAAAATAGATAGCAAGAAAAATCATGATGAGGAACTGAAAAAGAAGATTCGTTAAAGTTGTATTAGTGATGAGAAATATATAGGGTAAAGTACCTGAGTTGCGTCGAGTAATATAAATAAAAGACTTTTTCGTAATTTGTAAATTTAGTTAGTGTTTTTATTCACTTATAAAAATCATTGAAATACATTTTTCCATCTCCATCTTTTTTTTCTCCACATATAATGCACCTAATAAAGTGACGACCCATATTTTAAAAAAAAAAAATAATAAAATATTGTATTTTTTAAAACTATTTATTTCTTTTAAATTAATTTTATTAAATTTTATTTCTTTTTAATTAATTTTATTAAATTTTATTTCTTTATAATTAAGTAAAGTTTTTGGTTTTTTTCCTTTATCTTTAAAAAATAAATGCACTTGGTTTTCTATTTATAGTCTTATTATTTGTTTTCGTACACTAGTTTATTTTATGAAAATAATCACAATAATAATATTTTATAATATTATCATTTACGCACTAAATATTATTTTAATTTTTTAATTTAATACACTTTATATTATTTTTTTTAAAAATCACTTAGAAAAACTAACTTTAATATATCACAACAGAACTGATATTGATAAGGTAATCACATATATCATACCGTATACTTTGCTTTTTACCTACAAAATTTGGCGCGATCTAAAAATTCTAATAAAATTAGAAGCCACGTGCTAGTGATGAGCAATTTTTCTAGTAAATAAACAAAGACATGTTAAAGTGATGAGCACGTGTTTACTTGCGTGTAGAATATAAACCTATACAAGTAAAAAATGTTTGTAAGATAACAAAAAAGGTTGGGCTTAGTTTTTTCTTGTCTTTTTCAGTCTTATGCATGTTTTTCATTTATAAGAAAAAACAAAGTGGATATTTCATTCTCGCTTGAAGAGATTTTGTTTTTTTTTTTAATTTAATTTTTTTTTAGTGATAATAGTATATGGTTGGTTGGTTGGTTGACGTGGCGGTTTCGAAATCTTTCGAAGACCCAATTAGCACTGAAAGCGCCGTTTTGATACCACACCTCGCGTAACCTTAGGCAATACCGGTAGATCACTATAGCCATCCTGTTTCATTCAGGAATCGTATAATGTCTCTAACCGTAACTTTTGATATTTCTTCAAGGCCTTTGAAGAAAAAGCTCCCTAATGTCTGGAACCTTGCTCTGGCAAGTGCCGGACAGTTGCAGAGGTAATGAGTGAGGGTTTCTCTCTCATTGGCTTCTCTGCAACTACGACAGTTGGTATTAAAGGGGATAATAGTATATATTTGTACTCTTTTTTTGTTTGCATCCTTTTTCATATACCGTTACCCGAAAGTTATTCCTCTTTATTAGTATCTACTCTTTGGTTTTAGCTTATATACAAAAAAAACACGAACACTAATGCATATTTAGGTGACTATTTTAAAAAATTCGTTTATAAAAAACTATGTTGGAGAGGTATTAGTATGAATAATCATATATTGTGCTTTCGCTCATATATTACGGAAATTTTCCATTAAAGAAATACGCATTATTTTTACCTCCTTCAGTCATATGGGATTTTGTTTTTGTTTTCAGAGAAAAATTTATAAATAAAAAAAAAAAAAAATCGGCTCTCAGTAGGAACACTATATACACTATGGTATGTACACAGTAAATACAGAAAAAAGGATTTGAGGTACATGAGTTTCTGGTCAGTGATTAATTTCTTTATTCGTGTTTTTTTTTTTGTGAAATAATTCAGTTTATCAGAATAAAAAAATAACACTTTTTGTGGAGCCTAATAAATTTAAATTTAAATATCAATTGGGATTTGATCCTTACGGTCCTTTCATTTTTTTTCCTGTGCACCTTTAAGGAAATTGAAAAAATAAGATGTATTTTTGCTTTATTAAAATATACACATGTCAAATTTATAAAATATTATTTTCAATTTTAAGATTTTCTGGGGATAAAAAGGAAATGAACAAAATAAATCTTTAATGTCTTTTACAATAATTGTCAGTTGTTTATAGTGAAAATATATAATGAAAGATTTTTTTCTCGAAAAATAATAAAACATAGATTCAATGAAAATTAAGGTATCTTTTCCGGATATTTTATTTTATTACAGCTGAAATGGGTATGACTTATAGAATTTCAATCACAATTTCATATTTTTGTAATATGCCAAAAAATGACATCAATTTGAAAAAATGTTTCCTGTTTTTTTTTTTCAATTACACGTGAAACTTACTTTATTAAACTTTTAATATTGTATGCTTGTCAGTTCAGTTTACTTTTAAATACGGTTAAGGTTTTTAATCTCTTTCAGTAAAGATGAGTGAAATTTTCTTCACTGCAAATTTTTTCTAGAAAGCTGATTTCAATTTCCAACAAAAATTTTAAGTATCAAACTTAAAAAGTAACAAAAAACAAAAAATTTTAAAAATAAAAAATGTCAGAAATTTAATTTGGGGAAAGTTTTTAACTTCAAAACAAATTTAATTATCTTTTTAATCTTAATCCGTTATCTAAAACCGTTTAATGCAAATTTACAGAAACATATCTCTCAAGATATTCATTTTAATGAGAAAATGTCAAATTTTGTATTTACCGAAAACCGTACTTCGTTTATTTTTTTCCTTTTAACAAAAATTTTATATTTCAAAAGATTTCTATTTCTTAGAAAATTTTTCATACACGTGTAATACACGTTCTTTTTCAAGATACTGCTCCAGTTGTTCGTTTCACTAACAAACATTATGTATAAAAAAAGAAATTAAATAAGAAATATTAACTCTTTATTTCCAATAAAACATCAAAGAAATTTTCTCAATATTATACGAATTCTCCCCACACACTTAGAACCAACCTCCGTAACAAGTTGGTTCCTTTTCCACTTATACGACGAAATGGTTTTTTTTCCTTCTTTTTTTCGAATTTTTAATTTAAACATGAAAACGTTAAAAATTTAAAAAACCAACAAACAAACAAAAAACATAAAAAAAAGGAAAACTTTTACATCCCTTTTTACAAATTACTAACATAACATATAAATCATTTAATACATGTAAAAGTTTATCAGAACTTCCGTTCTTTCGTATATTAAACATGAATAAACATTTTTATTTATGTAAAGAAAGTTTTTTATTATGTAATATTTAAGAAAAATATTAACGTAATTTAAAAGGAGATTATAAAATTTTATACAATAATTTAATTAATTCAAATTTTTTATGAGTTATTTTATGTTAATAATTGATATTCAATTTAAAGAATTAAAATGAATAAACGATAATTATGGAAAAGTAAACAATTTGAGTATGGAAAATAAAGTAAATCACAGTTGTTGTCATCTGTTTAAAAGAAAAAAAGAAAAAAAAGAGGATGTGAAATATATAATAGTAAATAAAACTAAAGCTATAAGTTTTTAATCCAAACATTTAAATTAGTTTATTTGTGAATTTTATGATACAGTTAAAATCTAAAAATAAACATAAACATTATCGTGAGAAGGTCACACAGTCAAGAGCATCATTTATGTCGTGTATTAAAATTTAAAAAAAAAAAATCCTCCAAAATCTTATAAATTCAAAATGTCAACTCTTCTAAGATACAAAAAAAAATTAAAAACAAAATTTTATTACAAAATGCCTTCTAACTTTTTTCCATATTACAAAAGAAAATTGGAAAAATAATGAAAATGTGAAAAAAAAACAGTTAGAAAATTAGATTAATTCAATCGTAGAATCTTCAAATTAAAAAAAAAAAGATAGTTAATAAGATAAATAAAAATTTCTAGACCGGAAAAAAATTACAGCCAATTAAAATACTCAACTCAATTGATGTAAATTGGCTATTTTGATTGTTATATAAAAATAAACGTTGTTTTCAAAAAGGATAAAACATTGCTGTGAACATTACATTGTATTTCTTTTTTTAAATGATACTCAAAGATAAATTAACCATTAACTTTTATATGAGTAATAAAATCACGTATACAAGAAAAAAACAAAATTAACCTTATTTCCTCTTCTTTTTCTTTTTCTAGAGTGTTTTCATGTAAACATATATCTACAGGGTGTAGAAAAAGAGTTGAACGATGACATGAAAAGTAACAAATGTATTAAAATGTATTGAGTACTTATACTGCTGATTCAGGAAATAATAGATACCAATTTGAAATTCAATCGCTTAACAGCTCGAAATAAAACGAATATCCTGTTACACATAATATACAATTTCTACACTCTATTGAGCATCTATTTCCGGTACGAGTCAAAGAATTTTTTTCAAATTTTTTAGAAAAAGAAGGAAAAAAAAGTGTAAAACATCTTGAAAATAATGAATCCTTTCGAAAACAACATTATTTATTAAATTATTTTTAAGGCCTTATATATTACGCCTCACTTTGGGAACATGTATTGTATTTTGTTTGTTTGTTCATTTTTTACGCTGTTCTCATTTTCACAAGGCTATTTGTCGTTTTTAATCTTGTTAAGAATCAATATTGAATATAGTCGATAAATAATTTGATTATATCAACATTGCGACCTACATTGATTTTGTTTTACACTATCTTATCAGTTTCAGAACCAGATGGAAAAGTTAAGGATATAATGATAATTATCCATTCAAAAAATTATGAAGTACAGAATTTGTGACGCAGATTGACTAACTAATAAGAAAAAAAAACATAATGCTCTTTCTCAAAAAAGAGAAAAAAATTGAAAAAGTGCACATTTTTATTGTCCTTTTGTTCCTTCAAGCATTTTTTAACATAAACGA
The DNA here is from genome assembly GCA_932526495.1 of Bombylius major. NCBI lineage: Eukaryota > Metazoa > Arthropoda > Insecta > Diptera > Bombyliidae > Bombylius > Bombylius major. Next base: position 38,853,896 of record OW052043.1, on the reverse strand, counting down.
TTTAATCCCGTCCTTGCACTATTACTACTAAAGCTTCAATATTTTTAGCTTTTCTTATAAAAAAATGTATCACTTGAATTTTTAATATGTGGCATGTGTTTCTTAGAATCAAACGTCTTTAAAGAAAAAAAAATCTTCACAATGAACCCGATAGGTTTCAATAAATAAATAATAGAAGCCAAACCAAATTCAATTTACTTAAATCAAAAAGTGTTGCGATACAAGAGAAATTCGGGATATCATGTGAGAATTAGCATTAAGGATATTACCGTGAGAATTCTCAAGAGCAAATAAAAAAAATATTCTAAAGAACATGAAAAAATTGTTTAAAAAAAAAAATAATAATAAAAGGATAAAATTTCAAATAAAGAATTTAACATAATCCGAATGTTAAAATATTTTTATTACGTAGTCTGATATGATAAGGATAATCTTAATACTATAAACGTAAAAAAATAATTGAAACTGATTTGATTGACATCCTTAGATAAATAAAATAATATTAATTTTTTTTTTCGATGCATTTTTTGAGAAGAGACAGACAGAAAATTAAGAAAATTAAAATCTGTCTAACTGAATATTATTTCTGAATTCCAAATAAAAGGATCATTGTACTATTGGAAATCAATAAATGAAGGGATATATTTTTATTAAAAAAAACGTAAAATAATCGTAAAGTAAAATTTCATATTAAATATCGTATTTCTCATTTAACTTTTTGTTTTGTTTTTTCGTTAATGAGTATTATATGGAAAAAAATAAAATGACCTTGTAAGGACCTTTATTTTTTTAAATATTATTGGTCATATTCATTGGTTATGTTTTTTTTTTTGATAATGAGGTCAGATAAATAGATTCAGATTAGAATTTTAATAGGGATTTTATATTTTTATGTTATTTTCCAAAATGAAATTAAAAAAGATTTCAGATATATTCGTATAAATGTTTGATTTTGTTGTGTTTTTAAGCAGGGAATTCAAAATAACTTTTAGAGGAGAATAATAGATTTTAAAAATAATATTCAGATAGATTTTATTGTGATGGGATACACACAATAATTTTTAAATTTAATCACAACTCTTGGAAATACGAGGACTATGTAAGGATGTATATAATAACAACCATTGTATTTTATTTTTAATGAACATGTACGAATTAGAGTTTGAATACAAAGTATCTATTTGGAAGGAAAGGACATGTGATATGTCAAGGACGCAAAAAGAAGTATTATTAAAAACCTTAAAATAAAGGGGATTATTGGAAATATTTTGACTAGAAAATAATTTTTGAAGAGAAAAAAAATAAAGATTAAGGACTTCAAAGGACTAAAGCAACGGCTTTGTTATTTAAAAAAAATCTTTTTTCTGTGTTTTCTCCCATGAAAATCACATTATTGTTTTGAAAGTCTCTTCAAAATATGAAACATTATTTTTTACTTAATATTTTCATCAGAGAGGTTTTATATAATTTTCATTAATATCTAGCTTATTATATATTTGACATAAAGTACACAGACGACATAATGCATATATTCACAGAAATATATCCATACCATGTCTTAAGAATAGTCTGCAAAAAATTACTTTATCAGTAGAAATATTCATTTTTCCATACAATATTTTCTTATTTTTTATTTTTTTCTTTATTCTCTTCTTTATGATGGTGAAATAAAAAAAATATATAATCTTTCTTTATTCATTGAAAAGATAACACGTTTCAAATAAAATTAAAATAAACCTAATCAGCTGTACAATGAATTAAAGGTGTATAAAAAGGTTAAAGTTTACTCCAATAAAAGATTAAATTTTGTGATGAGAATTATAACAGGCTTCTTATATTTTTGATATGTTTATCAACAACATGAAATGAAAAAAAAATTAATATTAAACATCAAATACATTGTATGTACCATCCTTTTTTCGTTCATTTATATTGAATTTTTTTGACAGCTTATTCTGAGATGTGTGCTCGTTTTTTAGAACGTTTTTAAAAATAAGAATATTTGATATTCGAAAAACAAAAAAAAAACAAAAAAATATTAATAAAATTTTTCATATGAATAATTTTTGATTTGTTAAATTTTTTTAATAATGTGTCACTTATTTCCTAGTGTTTTGTTACTATACAAAATAAAAAATGAATAAAATTAAAAATTCACATGAAATAGGTCATAAAATAATTTAATCCTAGTTATTTGCAATTTTTAACGTATTCCATTATTTTTTTTTTACACACTATATTGTATATCAGCTCCTTGAACTAAATGCCACAATTCGAAACTAATGAATGCATTAACAAAAATTACGTACGTACTCTGGTATATTTCCAATACCAGAATTAAAAATATATTTACAATGTTCATTTATCGATTTTCGAAAAAAGAAAATAATAATAAATTCAGAAAATCCTTTTCTTATTATTTTTTAATTTTATTAAATTGCCATGTGCATATTAGATTTACTCTTAAATTTGAAATTACGTGTTTTTAATACCTCCTACTAAAGTTCCAAATACATTTAATGTTGCTTTTAACTAAATAAGAATCGACTATCCTTTTACGTTTACACTTTCTTGTTCTACACATTTGTAAGTATCCTTTTTGAATATTTTATAAGCCAAAAATATCCTTAAAGTGTATCAATTCATTTGTTTTGGTTTTGTGTTTAAAATGATAAAATTATAAGTTTTCAAGGACATGTTAGATGTCATTTTTGTTATTTTTACATTAAAATATAAAACAGTTAAAAAGAAACAGTATGGTTAAAAGCCACATTTTTCACACGAGAACCAGGATTTCCTATTGTTTAAATTTTTCATTGGAATTTTTTCCACATTCAGCTAAGAAACATAATTATTCGAGTTTTCCAATCCATACAAAAGGAAACATTTTTTTTTCACACAAAAACACAGAAGGTTTCTTTTTACAAAAAAAAGGTTACGTACTGAATTTTTAAAAATTTCTCATTATGCAGAACAAGTTTTACTTTTCTCAGAAAATACGTGTATTGAGAGAAATCTTTTTGTTACCAAATTTTTGTTACCAATTTGTAATTAACATTCAAAATTAATTATTTATTAAAAAATTTCTTCAAATGATATTATTTAAATATTTAATTACTTTGAGTATTCCATTGTTGTCATTACATTTTGTTTATTTTATTTTCAAACATTCATCATAAACTACAAATCCTATATGTATTACGCGTGTTCTAGAATTTATTATTATCGAAATTTGTTTTTGCATACAATAAGAACATTGTCATGTATACATATATATTTATGTACATAAATATTTGTAAATATGAATTATTTTTGTATATGAAACGTATTGTAACAATTATTGTAAATTCGTATGATTAAATATATCATGACATCATTGGACCACATAAACAAAAAAACAAAAAAAAATCTTACACTTTTAATTGAATTTTCATATATAAACAATACTTTCACATTTTCATTTACAAAAATTTTATGTACTATAACTTATTTAATTACGTTAAAATTTAAACAGAAATTAGATTAAGTGATTTAGAAAATAGTTTTTATTTAATTGAATTGTGAATAGGTAAAAATACACGAATTCATTATGAATGTTTATTTATTTGTTTTTTTTTTAACTTTTAAACGAATTAAATTCAAAAATAAATGATTTTCTTAAAAATACTATGACAAAACAAGGATATGAAAAGGATAAATTAATGCCAAAATCTTTTATATTTCTCATATGTATTTTAATTTCTATGAAGTGTAACAACTGTAATAGCGTAGTTTAAAATTAGAAAACTGAAAAGAATATTATAATCGCTTATACTAAAGTATATAACTCTTACGAATTATGTATATTATGTGTTCATTTGATTTCATTATCAAAATTCAATCAAAATAAGGATAGTAAATTTCACAATACGGAAAATAAAAGGATTTCTCCTTTTTGGCCCACGTTTTATCAATCGATTTATTTTAAGGATTTTTTCAGATTTATTTTTTTTCTTGTTTTCAAATAGAAAGTTATTTAATCAAATTCAGATGATTTAACGTTTTTCAGATTTATCACAAGAAAGAACAAAAACGGTATTATTTACAAGACATAATGTAATAATCATGGTACAGAAATTTTTTTTTTTTTTTATAAACCAAAATCATAAAGATTTTTTCTCTTTATTCAGGAAGACAAAGAAAAAATATTTCCGGCAGATTAAGGCATTGAAAGAAAATTTTTTTTGAAAAGTAGAGAAAATCTTAAATATAGGATTACATCATATTATCCACGGAAAGTAACATTGAAATGATTATTTTTTATGGAAAAGTAAAAAAAAAATCCTTTTTTTGTAGGTGTATTAGGTGAGAAGATTTAAATCAACTTAAATTTCGCTTACAACGTGAATCTCTATTCCCTTGTGTCTTTTCCTTGTTTTTAAAAATTATATTTTTCACAAAAAACTTTTCTTTGTGGACATAAAACCTAAAATACTCTTTTAATAGATTTAAATAACTTTGCTGAGATAATTTATTACGTTGAGTAAGAATTATTTTTTCTTTGAAATAATATTTTTAGACTTTAGTTTTCCCTTGAATAAGAAACTTTTCTTGTTTCTGTTGTTTATTTTTTTTGTTGATTAAAAATAAAGTTAAACAAAAATGTAATTTTTTACAATACTTTTCATTTCTAAGAAATTTGTAATTAAATCCGAATTTTTTTTTTGGGCATTCATTTAAAAAAGATTATTTTATTCCAAGAAATTGATTTGTAATGTAATAAAAAAAAAATTTTTTTTTCAAGGACATGCTTGAGGCTTTCCATTTCATTAAATATTAAAACACGTGATTTCTTTTAATTCAAAAAAAGGATATTTTAAATTTCAAAAACAAACTTCTATTGAAACAAAATTAAAAAAGTTACAAAAAATTTTTATTAAAATCAATATTGAATTTCATGCTAAAACAACAAAATTATCAAAATTTTATGAAAAAAAAAACTCGTTTCCTTATTTCTTATTCCATGTTTAGGTTTAAAAATTTTCCTTTTTATCCACAAAATTTAAAAATTTTAATAAAATATTTATTAATTTACAAAAAATATCCTTGAAAAGTATCTTCAAGAGGATAAATTTTCTTTGAGAAACCGTTTTCTGTGAAAATATAATTTCGTTTTTCTTATCTCCATAGGAATGTTCAATTTTTCTTCAATGTTCCTTTCTTAAATTGCTTCCTTTTATTAAAGGCACAATATTTATAATAACTTTTTTGTTGTCGAAAAAAAAATCACAAGAAGAAAAAACTAAAACATTTAAAAGATTCATCGTATTTCTAAAGAAAATGCTTGTTGTTTTTCTTTGTAGTGTGTAAAAATTAAGTTCAGTTTCTTTTAGCACATGAGTTCAGATATTGAAGAAAATTTTTAATTTCGTTTTTCTTTTTTGTTATTTTACTCATACAACTAATTTATAAAACATGGTGTGGCTAAACAAATTTTAGTGAAACGAGAAACAAAAAAAAAAAAAATTAATAAGGATATATTATAAAATAAGACATACACATGTCGTTTTCTTATTTCATTTCCTGCGAGACTATGTTATTCCTGTTTTTTGTTTTTTTTTTTTTACTTTCACTTTAGAATTGCAAACATTAGAAAGGACGATAAAGAAAAATCATACGACCAATGTAATGTAATGTAAAAGAACCATATCCTTATTTATGTATATTGAGATTGAACTTATTCCCAAAATATTATATTACAAGGATATGTAAAGAAAAATATATGTGTGAGACTTTAAAGATTTTTTCATGTTGTACAGATACTTGTCGTACATATTCACATTATGTTAACATATATGTTTCTTTTATATGAAATTTTAGAATTCTTTAAACGATTCCATACATACACATTCACCTACAATGTAAAGTGAATACTAAAAGTTGTTCACATTAAAGTAGATTGAAAATGTCTTCAAATAAAGTATATTAAAAATAATTGAAAATAATTTAGCTAAGCAGTCAAATGGGATAAATTTTAAGGATATTTCTTCTCACTAACATACAATTTTTAAAATTATTTTTTTCGTTTGTTTCCTGTATCCACGTCTCCCTCGAATTGCACGGTTAATGGGTTCCGTGTGAAATGAAACCGTGTAAGTCAGTCAAGACTTAAATTTGGTTCGTAACTCGTGTAATTCGAAGAAGACCTGTTATTTATTTATTTCACTTTTTTTTTCAAAAAAATAAGGTCTTTTTTATGTTTTTCAGTTTTTTGAAAATTTAAAGCTTCAGAAATATTTTTAGAAAATATTCATAGATTTTTTTCAAAAGGATATATGTAACAAATACTATCTAAAATACAGATTCTGTAGTAGTGTTCTATATTATTATTTATTAGAGTCCTGATTTGATAGTTAATGTGCAGATTATCTCGAAAAGTCATAAATCATTGCAAAACTTCTTTCTATTTCTACCACCATCATCTAACACCCACTCCTACTAGAAAAATCGTATTTTATTTTAATTTATTTTTCGTTTTTATAAGAACATCATTAATAAATAATTTAATGTTCTAAAATGAAAAACATGTGTCTTTAATAAAAATTAAAAACATTGAACATGAGACCAACATATACTTTTATGATTAAAACGTTCACGAAAAAATAATAAAAATAAGATACACTTTTATTAAAAGCAATTTCTACGAATTACTTAAAGCAAATTATATATATTAAATTTATGTAAAAAACAATATGTATCTATAAATTAATGGTTTAGACAACGTTCATTTATGAAAACAATGTATTTTTTTTTCAACTAGAAAATAAAAACAAAAACTATATAAATAATTAGATAATATGATTGACATTATACATTGTAAAAGTAGTATCAAAGAATGAAAATTAATTAGATGTATATATGTATACAATATTCTGCTACGTTGACATTCGATAACGTAAATATTCACAACATGATAGCCAATATTATTCTATTTTTTTTTATCATAATATTTAATGAAATTTATCGTTAATGAAAATTTAATCTTAATTTCACTTCTTAGTGACATTTATTGTAATACATAACTGAATACAAAAAAAATCCAGGGGGAAAAACAAAAAAGTATTTAATTTATTCATTTTACGTAGGTATACACACCACCAGAAGTTATTCATCATTCATTCTAGAATTTGAAATGTTGCCTTAATGAAAATAGAAAAACAAATAAATTAATGAACTGTGAAAATAAAAACAAATAAACATTGTTTTATTTTTCAACTAAAGTTTTAATGAAATGTAGGAAGAAAAAACTAAAGTAGTTGTTGTTTTCCTGAAGCAAGCAAAAAAAAATCGTTAATTTGCATACTTACTTTTTGAAAAATATTCCTTATGCATCAATATTCTAGAAAAAAAAAATTAATTAATTATTGAATATTACGTAGCTTCCATAAAAAAAACAAATAGATTCTCCATTGAAAACTCAATTTTAATTCAAGATTAAAACTTGGGATAATTGGGAGTAGATGTACGCACAGTATGACAGATCTTGAGAAATTAAATTTCTCTCTCACCTCTCATACTTCACATGACTCTTCTTCATCTAATGATGGTTCTGTTGAACCTTGTGGGTTGTATTATTGTAGGAGTTAGGGAAGTTGAATCCTGTGAAGAATAATGGAACAAAAGAAAAGGGGATTGAACGACAGGCCTGTCTGTTTCCTAACAAGACTTAAGAACAAGCCTCGCAGTCCTTTTTAGGACTCTCTAGCCGTTAAAGAAGAAGAAAAGAATATTATAATTTAATGTAGCTTTATTTTACTGTAAATATTTTCACATGTCCTTGAAATATGTAATTTATATCTATAATATAGTTCATATAAAGTACTCGATTTAGTCCAGAATAATAATTCAATAAACATATTTTTACATTATATGTTAACGATATCATAAAAACTACATTTTTATTATCTTTATTATTATTATTATTTTTTCGTTTTTTATCTATCTTTCATGCCTAACAACATAATTGATTCTATGGGATACACATTGATATTGATTAAAATATTATGTAATCTTACATACACAAAACAAACTGTGTATCATGAAGGTGAAAAATTTTCCTAATATGAAATTTATTAACTTAATCATCATACGCACAGGATAAAAAAAAGGATATCTTGAAACTTGAAAGGTATTTGTTTTAAGTAATTTAAGTTTGAAAAACAAAAACAAAAAAAAGTTTGAATATCATCAAAAATATATCTAAAGTAAAATAACAACAAGAAATATCTTAATTAATATTACGATTCATTAAAGTAATCCATTAACCTTTTTACCTGAAAATTATCTAATAATTTTTCACCTGAGTTGATAAAAAAAAATAAAAAGAAACATATAATTCGTACTCACAAAAATGTTTTAAAATTTAATATTTTTGATGAATTGCTACTTTTTTTCTAACATCAATTCTTTTTCTTCTATTCTAATTTTAGACATCTTTGAAATTTTCGTCTTTCATTAAATTCATTTAAGGAAACAAAACAAATACTTTAAAGGTCCTTTAACTTAATAATAAATTAAATTATACACGTACTTTATTCTAAAAACCTTACAAAAAAAAAAAAAAAATTAATGTAGTATAAAATTACATCCAAGAAATTATATCTTTTTTAAATGTGAACTTTATTTTTTACATCATCATCATCATCATCAACGTCATTTTCATTATCATCATCATCAACGTCATCATAACGTATAATTTGTTGAGTCCTTGAACGTAAATGATAAATGGTAAACATCAGGATTTATAATACCAAAATAAAAAACAAAATTTATATACATACTATATTTTGTATTATAAATATATATGTACGTATATACATACATCCTATGCTGGAGTAATTTTAAACAGATGTGTTTTTCCATGTCCATTTTTATATGTTCATACTTACATATATACTGAAAATAGTACAATTGAATATAATTTTGGAAATTTAAAAAGAAAATTCCTTTTGTAGTAAGAATTATGCTCAAAATATTCTTTGGTATTTTTGTTTTTCCTTAGATTTTCCGAAAAAGTATCTAAGTATATCTGATATCACATTAAGTACTTTTATTTTATTAGAATTTTGTCTTCCCTCTTTTATTAGAAATTTGATATTTCAATTGTATTTCGTAATTTAAGTATATTAAATTTCCTTATTTTGATCCGCACAAAAAATCAAGATTAAAAAAAACACACAAATAAGAAGAAAAGTGAAGTTTCCACGAAAAAAAACAACAAAGTATTAGGCTCTGAATTAAAAAATGTGTGGGCAGTATTATGTTTGACATACAATATATAGTATGTATATTATTTTTTTAATATCTTCTTAGAATCCTTGCAGTTAAATAATAAATTGTAGGTAGTTTAAATAAACTTTGAAATGTAAATAATACTTCAAGAATAATTATGCTTAGATGACGTAATATCCAAAATATCATAATTTATATTGTTAAAGCTGATTTACAAACGACCCATGTATAATTTGCTTTAAGGAAAATGCACAGAAAATGTTATTTTGAAAATTTAATAATATTTTGTTTTAAGAAATTGAAAATAAACACACAAAGTAGTCATTGAAAAAATTATGAATTTTTAATGGTATTAAAATTATACAAAAATACAAATCATAATCTTCTTTTTTTTTTTTTTCAAGGTAAATAAATCATGATAAGAAAATTTAAATTTAGAATTCCCATTGTGGGTACGAACATACATAAGTATTGTATATGTATGTATGTATAACACTTGAATAATCTGTGATCATAAAATTTATATTCAAAACATAAAATAAATCTAAAAAAAGGATAATTCGGTTGAATAAAATGTGAAAGAAAAAAAAATTAAACTTACAGGATAACTTCATTAAAACTTTATTTTACAAAAAGGGCTTTCACACCAATATGTCTTTTTTGTATCTATTTTCAGAATACCGTTGAAAATATTGGAATATTTATTTTTATGTAATTTTAAATTACATATGTACTCGTATGTAGAATCCTATTACTACATACTTTGAAATGCTCCACAAAAAATGGCCTTTCTTTTATTACACTTCCAAATAAATCTTGTGTGAAAGAAAAGTGAAAAAACGTGTTGGTCAAAACTTTTTTTTATTTGTTTTAACAGTTATTACGCTCAAAAAAATAACTTGAAACTCTTTAGAAAAAAACGGGTAATAGTAACGTTTTATGAAATTGGAATTTCCTTTTTTTCAAAATTAAATTTATCATGTTCTACATTTACCATATTAACCTATAAACATATATGCAAATTTTTTTTTTTTTTTTGCTAAAGATACTATGAGTAACATTCATGGAAGTAAAATGCATAAAGATAAACGTTTAGATCACATTTGTGAAAATCTTTAATTTCTTTTTCATAAAACTGTTTTATTACTAGTTTTTTATTTGTTTTCTCGAATAAACTTTAAGTGATTGGATTTTGACTATAAACAGAGTAGTTTTCGAGATACAAAAATTTATGTATTTTTCGTAATAGTAATAAATTGGATGTGACGACCTTAAACAAATTAAATTTAAAAGAAAAAAAATTAGTGGATCACATTACCAAGAAAATTTATTCAAATCTGATATACTTATATATTTGGTGTATGTAAATATTTAAAAAAGTATGTGAGGAGACTGTTATTTAATTTCCTATCAATTTGATTTTATTTAAAAGTACATAATATCCTTATTTCATTTTTCTTCTTCCTATTTTCGTAGTATCAATTCAATTTAACAGAACATTAATTCGAATAGTTTATAGACTATAAAAAAACTGAATTACAAGTTTTCAAAATTTTATTGAAGAAAAAAAAATCTTTCATGTATTTTTATTGTTGTTTTCCATTTTATATATAATGTATATAAATCTTTTTCCCCCTATCTTAAGAAAATTAAATTAGCGGAAAATTTATCTGATAACATATTTTCTCGATCAATTTTATTTCAAGGATACAAAAAAAAAAAAAAAGAAAAACAGAAGATAGAAAAATTATTGACAAAATAATAATGTGTGTTTCACATATATGTATTATGTATATTAGACATAATATGTTTATTTAATACTTGAAAGCCATATATAATATCTTGTTATACTTTTGTGTATAATGTATATATTTATTTTGTACAATAATGTTATAATTTCAATGTTACGTTCAAACTAAACTCATAGATAATGACGCACTTTCATATCAAATAGAAAAAAGAAAAAAAAATTCAAGCTTTTACCACACAACAACCAAGGTTCATTTATAAAAAAAAACGATGTATTTTAGTGTATAAAATGAAAATATATTGTTTACCAACAAAATTGATTAGACGAATAGAGTGATTACATTTTTGTGCGAAAATGAAATTATGTTTCGCTTAAATAAATATGAAATGAAAAATAAATGTTTAGTAAGGATTTAAGATTTATCTTCTTTAATAGCGTACTTGACGTCAACAGGACGAGGAAAATCAAAACAATTTGAAATGAAAAAAGGAAAAATTTTGATGAAATTTATACGAATTACTGAATTACTAAAATTGTAGAAATGTATGATCGTGACTAAACCGAAATAAAAGTTGGATTTGGGGTAGATCAACATTTTTTGCAAACTTTGAAAAGCAGTATTTCATAAGTAAACGTCGTGAAGTAGAATTCTTTGCAGATTCGAAATTAGAATAGTTAAAATTATCAATTTTCATCGCTAAATCAAGAATTTAAACTTCACTGAATTTTATCGATTCACATGAGAAATGCGGTGAGGAGTCATGTGAAGGAAAATATAAATCCAAACTCGATCATTATTTGTGGAAAAATTGAAATATCAAAACTAGGATGTTCTTATACGAATTACGAGCTATAATGGAATAGCAAAATTTCATGGAACTAAATATTTTTTCACTATTCTAATTCAACGAGAATAAATACACAAAATAAAAAAAAAGTACAGAAATGTTTCTAATCGCATAAAATATTTTATAAACACAATCAAAAAGCCTTTTTTTCAGTGCAAAAACAAAATTCCAAAGAATGACATGTGATACAATGAAATATGGAAAAAAAATTTTTTATAAAAAACATAATATTATTCAATATTATAAGTATAATAGGTATGTGATAAAAAATTTATTTACATACGAGAATATGATATGTCACAAAAAGGAAAATTCAAACAAAAAATGTCTACCATTAAAAAATCAATGATAAATTCATTTGGACTCGTATAACACGTGTTTTTTTTATTTTGTTTAATTTTTTTTTTTTTGGATATTTTTTTTTCATTTCATAAAAATAAAATTTATACTTCAAAAAAAAAATATATGTGAGCAAAAAAGTAGATATATAATCTAGAAAGATTCTATATAATAAAATAAAATCTACTCATGTTCTTGATGTCTGCTTTGCAACTCATCATAATCGCAATCATGAAAATATTTTCTTTTTTTGCACTATTAAATAAAAATTCAAATTTTATACAATACATACTTGTGTAGTATATAATTTTTTTCCACATTTTCACAATATAAAGAGAACAATAATATTGTATATCCTTTAAATATTCTGAAAATTAAAAAATACCACACAAACATAAATGAAAATATTTTCATAGATTTCCCTATCACATGAATATTCTTTTTCATAGTAACATGATGAAAAAGGATGTGTTTTTTATTCTTCTTCCTTATTTATTTTTTTTTCTATGTTGTTGTAATTTATTCAGGAAGCATTTTTTTTCCAATGTAAGATTTTTGTATTTGATTGATGACAACAATACTCCTATGTACATTACAATTAAATGTGTGTATTTGATGTAGGAATATAAATCATTTCACATAATCTGGATTACTGTGTGATGTATTCATTTCAGAATTTAATATTGTTATGTTGCGATTCATGCAGTAGGAAAAAAAAAACTTTATATTCGATAAATTGTTCCCATTTAAAGGTTTGATTTGCAAAAAAAAAAATGAAGAAGGCGTTGTAGATTTAGATTCATTAATGAGTGGTTTAAGTCAAAAAAATGTATCAGTTTTTAAACTGTATTTAAAAATTAGGAAACTGCCACATTTTATCAAAATGACATAGGAACTGTTTGAATCATTATAAATCCTTGATTGTTTATCCTTTGTTTTTTCTTTCTGATTTTGTCTAAATAATTTTTTTAAATCGGCTTATTCAAAATTTAATGTTTTCGTTTCCATTTTCTTATCTTCCTTTTCGAAAAAAAAACTCATTTAATAAGTTTCTATTCAAAATTAAATTTTTGTACAACAAAAAATCAGAAAAAAAAATTGCACATGACGTAAAATTTTATAAAATTAAAAGAAATCATGAATTTCAATTGAATTCGTATATCAAACTCAAGACTTTAATTTAATTGAAAGATAGAAAAAAAAGAAAAATTTCTCAGGAAATGAAAATCTTTATTCTGTTTCATATACGAGGACTCATGAATATGTCTTGTTCTGAAGTAAAAAACAAAAATTGACATAAAATTATACAAAAAAACAACATTTAAAATAAATTAGATTAGTATCATTATTCCACTTAATCAGAAAATTATGTGTGTGTATGTGTGGGAATCTTGATTTATTCAGTATACAATTACGAAAATTAAATTACTTAGATATAACATAATGGAAAAAAAAAATTAAAATAAAAATAAAACGAAATGAAACAAATAAGAATTTTTGAGGTTAACATTATGTTTGAATTTTTATACAAATTTCAAGAAGAATTTTTTTAATACATTTTGAAAAATAAAAAGGATAAATTAGGTCTTTTTTTAGATTTTTTTGTTGATTTTCTTTCATAATTTTTTTATTGTTCCATATAAAAAATCGTTTTTGTACAATTTCTTATTGGATTTCAGGAGAAAAATATAAAGGATTCACTACAAAAGGAACTAATAACTAATATTATTTATATTTGAAATTTAGAATAATAAAAATTGAAAAATAGAAAATATATTTTTTTTTAAATTAAATTAAAATGAAAAAAAAATGTTTCTTCTTCATGATAACTGTGAAATTCCAAGAATTTTTCTAAAAATATCCTTTTTAAAACACATATTTTGTTTTTTAATATTTTTCGTGTGTGTACTTAATTACCTGAATAAAATCCTTAAGTATAATGATGCTTATTTTCTATTTTAACTTTTTACTGTTAAATGAATTTTTATTATGTTTTTATTGACAAATTTTTATCATAAAATTGTTTTTATTTTTATTAATACATATATGTGCATTTAAAACCCACACATTAGAACATGCGTATCTAATACATATTTAAAATTGCAATCTGTACAAGCAAAAATTCTATTTATTTACAAACTGTTCAGTTAAAATTTATAAAATCTAATTATCCACTAAATTCATGCAATATATGTCATTAACAGCATTTTCTCCTTAATTTTCTTGAAGTTCTTAAATTTCTTTCTTTTTTTTTTTTATTGAAATTCTAAACTTTCTCATTCAATTTTCGTTTTACTTATTTAATTTTGTTGTTGGTACGTTTACTTCCTGTTTGTTAAAAGATGTGCGAATGTTTATAAACACAAATTCAATTTTGGTTACAAAATCTTTGATCATATTCTTCAAAGTTATGAGATTTAACATGAATTTCCTTTTTGAAAATTTCTAAATATAAAACACGCACACATACACATACGTAAAGTTTTACAGTTCGCAACAATTATAGATATTTCACTTTTCCCATACACATGTTTATTATTAAATGAAATTATAGCATATAAATTAACGCGTACTCTAAAAATATTGAATAATAAATTTGGCGAAAATGAGGATATTTCCTCAAATTTCTATTTTTACTTTTACAAAAACTGATACTTTGCCGTTTGCGGTATATTTACGTGTGTGTTCATTGAACAGAATCTAAGTTAATAAATTGAATGTAAATTTGTAATATTATAAAAACACTCATACATGGATTACCACTTAAACACTCATTTGTAGAATGTTTTGTATCGATTGAAAAAAGTAAATTTTTCTATAAAATAAAAATTCGAAACATTAGTTTAACTCTCTGACATTATTTCAATTTTAAATAAATTAAATATTCAAATTAGGATCTTTGGGGAAGAAATGTTTTAAGTGAATTGCTTCTTTTTTATTTTTATAACGTCCATAATAGTTATGTATTTACTTATTTGTTACATAAAGAGACAAATTACTTCCAATTTATTTGAAAAGAAAAAAAAAACAGCCTTTTTAATTTGGAATTTTATTAAATTTTAATATCCTTTCTATAGCGAATGAATAAGTATAGATACCCATCTACTTTATGTAGCAGAACTTTTAACGGAACAGCAAGACGTCGTGAGCAAAAACGCAAGTGCGTGAAGCAATAAATAATAATCAATGAACCTAATGACAAAAAAAGAACTTTCGATTTTAGAAAATATTGAAGAAAAAAAAATGTTTTGTAAAAAAAGATTTTTCAAAGTGATCTCCTCACTGTCTAAACAAAGTTTATAGGTGGGTCTAGGAACAATACATAAACATAACCCGTAATGATCCTTGCAATGAATCTTAGTAACTGATTATATTTTTGATATGTTAATTCTTATTTTGAAAATTACTTTTTAATTTAGAAAAAATATTCATCAATGCTCACAAAAGGCATTATAATGACTTTAATGACTTCTACATATTCAACATAGGTAGTTGACAATTTTTGAGTATGTGTACATTCATTCAAGATGACACTAGATTTTATTTATATATATTATACATACGTATATATATGTCAGTACTTAAGTTATGTACATAACATTCTATTACTCATATTCTTTTCGCTAAAATTGTATGCCAAAATTTTCCTCTATTTTTTAAATTACGACGTATAATCTTTAAAAAAAATTGAATTTATTTTATTATTCTGACATTTTATATTCAAGTTAAGATTTAAAATCATTTAAATGATAATTAGGAAGAAAAATAAAACAAAAACAACGAGCTTTTTAATATGTTTTTCCTGTCAAATCAGCTAAATAACAAAAATCAATTCAAAAACAACACATTCCTTATTTTCTGTCTCATGTATGTCAAGCCATAATATTTAAACTTTGAATACATTCTAATGAGATTGTTTTGTTTTGTTTTTCTTCTTCCTTATTTGAATTCCATACCACAAGGATGTACCATATAATAGCTTCAACATGTGTCTCTTATATTATCGTAATTTCTCAACATATACATATGTATGTACATTACGTGTATGTGTTTTACTCATTTGTTTTTCTATCAATTCAAATTCACAAAAAATAGGGTACTTAAGTGTGCACAAAAAAAAAAAACAAAAAACAAAAAACTCGAAGAAAAATGAAATACAGAATGTAGCAAATTTTCTACAATACACAATAGTTACAATTTAAAATCCCGTATTTTTTATTTATTTTTTTAATAACATATCCTGAAAATAAAACAAAAGAACATATAAAGTACAAATGAATCGCACGTGTTATACACGTTTGCAAAAAAAAATTAACAAAAGAAAGAAAAAAAGGAAGAATAGATAGGCTCCAACATACTTTTCCTACAGCAACTTATCTACAAAAAAAATGTATCCTTTATTGTTCCTGTTTGTTTTTTTATCTTGTTCCCAAAAATGAAGAAAATGAAATAATTCACAAAAGGAATTATAGGATTGTGCAAAAATTTTTATGAATTTTTGGCTCATGTAGGAAAAATATTTCAAATAGAAAGAAAACTGTACGCCATTATTATGACACAATTTTATATGAAAAAATTATTTCAAAAAAACGTGTGCTCACACAATTTAAAAAAATACAAAATATGTATGAATGTATTCTATGCAAAAATATTCAGGAAAACTAAAATTTATAAAAAATTAACCTAGTTTTTACTGTTATAAAGCAGTAGATTACTTTTCTGGGTTACCCTTCTTCTATCATGTATACTATGCACTTTTAGAAAATATTCTTCCATTCAACTTTTTTTTTGTATATAGATACGTTTTCTATTTGTATTCCTGTATTTTTTTTTTCTTTCCTAAAGTATAGTTTATTGATGTAACTTATAAACTTCAAAATATGTAAAACATAAAATTTATTACAAAATAGTACATTTTACTACATTATTTTTTCAATATGAAAATTTTATTTTAAATTTATTATCGCTGATATTATTGTAAAAATAAAATAGAGTAATATGTATATTTGAATACTCTTTGTATATATATGTGTGTGTGCGTCTGAAGCTAATTTTCCTAATAGAATATTCAATATTGAAAATCCATACATTTTTGTCGAAAAAATGTAGAATATTTTAAAATAATTTTTTTTTTTAATATTCTTAAGTGAGCTTTCAATGTATCTTCGAGAAAAAACAAACTGTAAGATAAATTATATTAAATTTTTCAAAATAACATTAAACTATTTCATGATATTTTATGCAACAAATTTATAGTCCAGATCAAATCATAAAATATTTACTTTATTGAGAAAATAATTCAATGTTGTTATTTTAATACAACTAAGTTGACGTAGTTAGTATATAACATATTATTTTCAATTTGATGATATTAAATAAGTTGTGTGTGGTTGTACATACTTAAGTCATAATAAATGTAAGGGATGAGAATTCACTTTTAAAATTTTTTAAAAAACTTCAAATTTACGTTGTTTTTTTCTAAAGCTTTACTAAAATACCTGTTTTATAATTCAAAACATCAGTACAAAATTTAAATAATTTTTATTTATTTGAGTAAAAGACTCAATTGAAAAAAAATTCAAGAAGCATAAAAGCTTTTATTTTTAGAAAGGAAAAGCCACAATAGGATTATTTTCTTATTTTTGTTGTTATTGTAATTTTTCAAGCAAAACAAAAAAAAATCTAACATGCGACATTAATTTCCGTATACATACTGATTTTGTCATGTTTATTTTTAAACATTTCAATTTAAAGAAGAAGAAAAAATGAAAATTGAATATTTTTAATAAAATAAGCTTGTAAAATATAAAGCCTCAAAATGACGAATAAAAATAATTACATTTAAAAAAACCAATACAAAAAAATAAAATTAATTTTAAAAACTTAAATTATGTAATTAATTAATATGTTGTTTTACTTTAATTAAATTTTTTTTTTCATTCCACGATTCACCTATAAAATCATCATCTCATTTTACATTAAAATTATTCCTGACATTTATATAATTAATAATATTTTATTATGCAGAATAAAAATTTAATTTTACCCAATAAAAAATACACACACATACATATATAGTTATTTGTATAAAGAACATAAAATGAAAAAAAAAATATAAATTTTTATGAAAAATTTATTAATAAAATCGAAATTAAATTGTAAAATTAATTCACACGGTAATTAAAAAATTTCATTATTGAATAAATATATAGATATGTGTTGATGAAAGAAATAAAACATGTTTTAATTGGGATATTTTATGTTTAAAATTTCTGGATTCTTTTTTCAATAAAAAAAAAACACAATTGTCGATTTGTACTGAAATACATATTCATAAAATACCCACCACAAAAACGTCCACAAAAGTCCAGTTTGTTGTAGATTCATTTTCTTTGTATTTAATTTCGATGAAAATATGTTGAATTTTACGATACTTTTCAATAATAAGAAAAATAGCCCAAATATTAAAGAAACAACGAAATACTTAAACCAATATGTTTTGGAATTTTAAAAATTCCCGTCACAATAAAAAAATAATAATAAGAAGAGGATATAAAAAACTTTTTAATGGAAAAAATCTCCTCAAAATTACGTCATACTTTTATCTTGTGTCAATGAAAAAAGTGCTTAAATAGAAAAAGAAATAAGCTTAAAAAAACAAAAACTAAATAGGAAAAAAAAACAAACGAAATGTTTGTTTTGTGGTAGAAAATTGATTTCCCAATATTTCGTTCTTTATAATAAAATCCTAATCCATTCAATTCCCGAGCGGTATTTTAATGTGAAAATACAAAAAAAGTCAATATTATCTTTTCTTGACAATTTAATATGAATTTTTTTCTTTCTTTTTCTTATTTTTATTGTTTGTTCTTTTCTTAGCCAAAACAATAAATTGGAATACAAAGAAGAAAAAAACCAGCAAAAGTTTATTTGTTTTTCTTAACCATGAAACACCGCCCACACACAGTCACACTCACTATACGACGTAAAGATATTTGCTTGTTTTTTTTTTTGATTTTCTAAAATTCATTTAAAGTTCAAACAAGACGTGTTAAATATTCGTTTTTCGAATACCTTTCAATTTTCAAATAAAAAATGAAAAACAGTTAACACCAACGTCACATGTCCAGAATTAATAAGAAGTAGCAAACAAAAAAAAAGGGATGATTTGTTAAAACTACGTTTGAAAAGTTTAAATTAAAAATAAAAGGTGAAAAAAAAGGCGGACAGGGCACTTCTCCATTTTTAGGACACGTCAATATAAATTCTTTTTTTTTTTTTTTTTTTTTTTTTTTTTTTCAATTTATTCAATATAAAAAGGATAAGAATATGTTCTTCAATGTTTAAAATTGTTTACTTATATGAATTTTGTGATTGTTCACCCTCGCTTTTTTTTCTTGTGTTCGAATCGATAAGCATACAAATGAGAAGATTTAAACTTAATCGGTTATTTTATGGTTATAAAATATAAATTCTATGTTGTATTATTATTTGAATGTGTGACAGACAAATGAACTTAATCTAATATGTATGACTTCATGTAATATTCAAGGATCTCAGACATAATCATTGAATCACTTTGGAATCAATGAATCTAAAAAATTCAAAATATGTAAAGCATGTTAAATGAATTCAAATTGAAAACAAAGAAGAAGAAAATTTCATGAGGAATTTGCAATCATTCCAACAAGAGAAAATAACGTCGTGAACCGTCATAACATACGCTCCAGTTATTTTCAATAAATTGTATTTAGAACTTTAATAATTTGATTGTACGAATATATTGAAATACCACCACACCGCCCGCTGCGCTAGAGAAAAGAAATTAATTCTTGGAAATTATTATTAAGGTTTTCTTTTTTTGAAAGAAAAAATTTTCAAATTAAATTAAAAAGAAGAAAAAGAAAAAGAACGATAATTGAGGGAGAGAATGTTTTTACTGTTATTTAATTGACTTTTATTAATAAATCAATAAATTTTTCGTCCTGCAAAAGAAAAGTAAAATTTTATGACAAAATAATTAAGTAATAAATTATAAATTGTTTTTACTAAGTTTTGGTAGGATCTAATTTCTTATTAATTATGATAGACGACATACTTCACTTGAACAATTAATTAACTGGTTAATATTTCTTTAATGATTAAGGCAATACTGAAGGTAAATTTCAAAACAAAATAAAAAAAATTGTGGATAATAAAAGTTAAGAAATTTTACTTATACATATAGTACATACTTTTCATACTAATTGATAAAGAAAATTATTTATGAAAGTTTATACATATTTGAATGTAACAGACTTTACCTGTTTACAATTCAGCATAGAATAAAATCGATTTTTGGAAATTATTGATTTTTACTTTTGATACTTCCAAATGAAAATTTCGGAAATGAAGTTTTTTCTTAAACACATATTTCCACACATCTGCAGGTTTTTTTTTTTTAAATAATCTCTATCACAAAAATTTTGACGACCATGAATTTTGTGTTATTTAATTTCCACATACAAAGAATACTTAAGAAAATATAAATTTTTCATGGTTGACTTCGAAGAAAATCAGATTAAAAAACAAAACATTTAAAATTCAAAAAGAATTTCTAATATTATTTTACGTTTAAACAATCACGCAATTTTAGTAAATTATTAATTTTTTTTTTTCTTTTCCAACTTTATATCAAAAATTATGTATCTACTCGTATATGCTTTTTAACCACAACGTCGTCTATATTCCATGTTATTTATTTGTTTTTGTGTGTGTGTCAAACCATATTTTTATTTCAAACGAATTCCCATCACGTACAATGTAAACCTAATTTCATTTGTATGAGTATAATTTTTGTTGAAAAGTTAATTAATTTTTATCAAAGTAATTTTTATGTTTAATTTCATAATAATAAATTTATCTCAATATGTGTATGTGCTGTGTTTGTATTGTCGTTATATGGAATATATTTATAAATCGGTTTACCTCTCATATAATTATGAAATGAATAATTTTCACATTTTCTAATTTAAATTATTAACGAAATTTTATACAAAATTTTATTCGTTATTGTCATAGGAATCGTTTATTCTTTTTGTTTTCATAGAAAATTATAATTAAATTTTAATTTCAATTAAACCACAAAAAATAATTCATATTTTAAGTGTAATTTCACAATTATTTTACCGTTATTATTATTTTCAGTCCACTATTAAATGAACAAGGACAACAAAATTGTCTTTTTTTTACTGTTTTTTTTTTACTTAAAGCATAAAAAAAATTTCAGGTGATGCTAATTAAAAATAGATTTTCCAGATTAATTTTTTTAATCCTGAAAATAGAAGAAAAAAAATAAAACTCTTATCATCTAATTACCCTCATTGTGGTCTTAACCTGTATAACACTCATTATCTAGCTCTTCTGTTCCGGTTACATTAAAATTTTTCTGTCTTGTGTTTTCTTCCTTTTCATATTTATTTTTTAAAATTTTCTTCGACAATCTGAAATTATTTCAAGGACATAACCCTTTTGGTTCACTTATGTAGATTAATTACAGTTTAGAAAGTAAGAAAACTTCTACAAAAAAAAGAAGAAAAAAATAATCTGAAACTTTTTAATTTTTTTTTCATTATTAAAACTTTAAAGGTATTTTAACCCATTACTGCCCAGATACAGTAATAATGGTCAGATTTAAATGAAATTTACAAGAAAAGATAACTTTAGTGCATACATCATATTTTCGAAGTCAGAAATTTTAAAATCCTTTGCGTTGTCCTGTAAGGAAGCGTATGATATATCATACAGTGGGCAGTTAGGTAGTCAAAATAATTCATAACGTAAGTGAATAAAAGTTGTATAAACATATATTTTATTTCATTAATTAATATAACAAAAAACAAAAAAAGACAAACAAAAAACGAAAATATTACAAAACAAAAAAAAAATTAATAATATGAATTCAGTGTAATAAAAAATATATATATCCAGATAATAAAAGTATTCCAAAAAATTTATAAAGTTCTTCGGTAGAAACATCGACATTATTTATATTTTTTTGGCGAGCATACTTATTGCTTTCGTCACAAATTTTTTGCATTATTTTCTCACAAAATAATTCCTTAAATATATCTGTAGGTGTTTTATCATGATCAATAATAGCTTTTTCAAAATTTGTTTCATTTCTTTTGAAATTGCAAAATTTATCTGAAGATTCTTCAGAAATAGAATCATAATGCTTCCAATTTCTCACTTTACGTTGTTTTGGTTCTCTTTGATTTGAAGAAATTACTTGTATCTCTGAAATAATTATATTTTCTACTTCATTTTCTTTTGACACTTCTATTATTTCTTCGAGATCACGTTTTTCTCCATTTATCGTGAATAAAATTTCTCCTTTTTCGGCTAACGTTTTTGATCCAACATCATAAATGTTGGGAATATTTTCATCGTCGCTTGGAGCATCGTCTTTATCCGTGTCATCGCCATCAGTTGGAGGATGAAGAATAATTTCTATATTATCACAATTTTCGGTCTCTAACTGCAAAAATTCTTCGTCGTCCAGCTCCTCTGAATATTTCAGTAATGCTTCCGTATCTCTCGCATAGTTTTTTACACTAAGAGATCATGCCAAAAAATCAATTTACGTTCAATAATACAAGAAAGTATGATATATCATACAGTGGGCAGTTCAGTTATGTATATAAAATATTTAAAATGAAAATGACTGCTAACTGCCCACTGTATGATTATTCATACGTCAAAAAGTAATGTTATATTTAACTGTTTTATAACTTCTAATAAGTGAAATTTTTAACTTATTTCTTTAAAAAAACATCTTTATTATTAAATTAAATTGTTATTATAAATATAAAAATAATTTTTAGTCAATAAATTAACAAATTTTGCAACTTACTTTTTCGTGTTCATTTTAACTAAAAATTGCGGCTTCACACAACAAAGAACTAAACACTACTAACCGACTTTTCTTATTTAAAGTATAGAACGAAGTCATAAAAAGAGAAAGCGTTAATTATAATTGTTAATTAGCACGAAAGAATACATTTTATGAGACCAAAAACAAGTATAACTTCAGCGTATGATACATCATACGCTGGGCAGTAATGGGTTTTAAACAATAAAATAAGCCTTGAAAGTGGAGGAAAAAAAACAAGGAAAAATAAACAATTTTAAACATTTAAAGTGATTGTGGTAATTTTTACATTGGAAAAAACATTTTATTTTGTATTTTTTATTTTATTCAATATTTTTTTTCAAAGACAAAAAAAAAATGTTGAAATTGAAACGTAAAATTGTGTTAAATTTGATTTTTGTGTAAAAACTCTTGAGATTTTTTTTTAAAAATATATTCTTATATTTTTAATTCTATTTTTCTCCATTTTCAAGTATGTATTCTCATAAAATGTAAACAAGTAAACACAGACAATAATAAATAATTTCCATTGAAATCAATTAAGCCTCAAACATTTTTTAATTTGTTTTTTTTTATTTCATCTTGTCTCAATTGTTTTTTTTTATGAAAAAATAAAATCAAACAAAATACTCACATATCAGAAATTTAACTTTATTTCACGTTTAAACAATCACGCAATTTTATTAAATTATTAATTTCTTTTTTTTTCTTTTCCAACTTTATATCAAAAATTATGTATCTATGCTTTTTAACCACAACGTCGTCTATATTCCATATGTTATTAATTTTTGTGTGTGTGTATGTAAAACCACATTATATTTCAAATGAATTCCCATCACGTACAATGTAAACCTAATTTCACTTGTATGAGTATAATTTTTGTTGAAAAGTTAATTAATTTTTATCAAAGTAATTTTAGTGTTTAATTTCATAGTAATAAATTTATCTTAATATGTGTATGTGCTGTGTGTGTATTGTCATTATATGGAATATATTTATACATAAATCGGTTTAGCTACCTCTCATATAATTATGAAATGAATAATTTTCACATTTTCTAATTTAAATTAATAACGAAATTTTATAGAAAATTTTATTTGTTAGTGCCATAGGAATCGTTTTTTCTTTTTTGTTTTCATAGAAAATTATAATTAAATTTTAATTTCAATTAAACCACATAAAATAATTCATTTTAAGTGTAATTTCACAATTATTTTACCGTTATTATTATTTTCAGTCCACTATTAAATGAACAAGGACAATAAAATTGTCTTTCTTTTTACTGTTTCTTTTTTTTTAAAGCATAAAAAAAACTTCAGGTGATGCTAATTGAAAATAGATTTTCCAGATTAATTTTTTAATCCTAAAAAAAGAAGAAAAAAAATAAAACTCTTATCATCTAATTACCCTCATTGTGGTTTTAACCTGTATAACACTCATTATCTAGTTCTTCTGTTCTGGTTACATGGAAATTTTTCTTTCTTGTGCTTTCTTCCTTTTCATATTTATTTTATAAAATTTTCTTCGACATAATCTGAAATTATTTCAAGGACATAACCCTTTTGGTTCACTTATGTATAGATTAATTACAGTTTAGAAAGTAAGAAAACTGCTACAAAATAAAAGAAAAGAATAATCTGAAACTTTTTAATTTTTTTTCATTATTAAAACTTTAAAGGTATTTTAAACAATAAAATAAGCCTTGAAAATGGAGAAAAAAAAAACAAGGAAAAATAAACAATTTTAAACATTTAAAGTGATTGTGCTAATTTTTCCATTGAAAAAAACATTTTATTTTGTATTTTTCATTTCATTCAATATTTTTTTTTTTTTTCAAAAACAAAAAAAACAAAAATATGTTGAAATTGAAACGTAAAATTGTGTTAAATTTGATTTTTATGTAAAAGCTCTTGAGATATTTTTTAAAAATATATCCTTATATTTTTAATTCTATTTTTCTCCATTTTCAAGTATGTACTCTCATAAAATGTAAACAAGTAAACACAGACAATAACAAATAACTTCCATTAAAATCAATTAAGCCTTAAGCACTTTTTTAATCTATTCTTTTTCTTTTTGTCTCACAATTGTTTTTTCTTTTTTAATGAAAAAATAAAATCAAACAAAATACTCACATATCAGGAATTTGATTTTGTTTTGTTTGCTGTTTCCTATACATATATATGTATATATATATGATTTGAAAAGCACTTTCTTTTTGTAGTAATGCTGTGTGTCAAGTGATACGTTTCAAAAAGCTTTTTCCAATGAAACGCCAAGAGCACTTTCTACCATTGCTAATGCAATGTAGTAATGTAATTCAATAATTACAAGCTTTTTCTTCGAAAGATACTCTATCAGATAATGCTGATTATCTAGAAAATTAGATTTGTAAATGAAATAAGTCTAATTTCACACACATGCTAAATACTTTAATATTAATTCAAAAACAAATAAATTACACAAAACGATATTTACTTTTATTATGAAATCAATGAAACAGAAAAAAAAACACTCTAAGAAGAATGTTGTGTGATTTTTGTTCAATAATTTCTATTTAAATATTCAATACACACCATAAATTAAGGACTCTTACGTGATATCTTTTCATATTTCTTATTGTATTTCAATGAATCGTGAAAACAAAATATGACAATAAATTATATGATTTTACTCACACTTCATTGCTTGATAATGTGAATAATTTATTCATTTTTTTCTAAATATTCTATTGTCATATCCTTATATTGATTTGAATTAACAATAGAAATTGATTTCAATGAAATGAACAATAAAAGTGCCATTATCTTTTTTGAATACATATTTTATGTTTTAACCCAAAAAGGTATTTTAATTTATTTATTTTACAGAACAGTCTTTAGTGCAATAAATTGTTTTTTTTTTTTTCAAAAGTCATTTCAGTTGTGCATGCCATTAAATTTTACTCAGTACTTAAAACATTTGCAAAAGTAATTGATTTTTGAAGATAATACTGGATTTTTATTCAAATATCCTTTTTTGATTGGAAATCAAATAAAGATAAAATTGAATATAAAACGATATCATTAAATGACCCTTTTCTTTTCTAAATAGTGAAATGTACGAGAGAAATACTCGAATCATTTTATGGGAAGATTGATTTTTTTTAAATAATATGATTCCATCACATTTGTAAATTATTTTAAGATAAAAAAAAAGACAACAAGAAAAGAATGGCATGTGAATAAAATATTTTATTGATTTAAAATATTAATAAATACTGAATTTTTATGTGTTTTCATTTAAAAATTAAATTATGAAATCATTAAAAATTAAAATTTTATAGAGAATTTCTGCTGTTTATATGTTGAAATTTTATATTTGCTTCATCAAAATGATGAAATAATACAACAATAAAAGATGACCTTATTGTTTTTATACACATTTGCATTCACATATAAATATTTATATATGTAAGTACCTATGTACTTTAAAATACGAGATATAATAATAAAAAAAAGCATAATAATTTATGTCCTATATTTAAACAAAAACAAAAATAAACAGAAAACATAATATTCAATAGCAAGTTTTTAGGCGCCAAAAAAGCTCTTATGTTGTTTTATCAATCTGGAAATTAAATTACAATTTTTTTTTCTCTTGTTTTTAATTTAAATGAAAATACGAATGGGATTATAAATATAAAAAATACATAAATCATGTGTGCAATTAATTTGTTCTATATGTTTAATATAAAAAAAAATTAAAAAAAATTGTTGTAATTAAATTTTGTATTTTTTACTCATTTATCCTGAATTTTGAAACACCCATTAAAGACTAAAAATTAAATAACATGTATTGCATTTGAAATATCTACTTAAAAGGACATGTACCAAAGTGCTTGTTTTTGTTCTACATGTAATTCGAAGAGTTTTTAGTAAAAGTGTCAGAGCCATAATTATATAATTTATTTGTGTGTGTGTGTGTGTGTGTGTGTGTGTGTGTGTGTGTGTGTGTGTGTGTGTGTGTGTGTCCTAATTGTTGTTTAATAAATTTTTTTCATTTTTTTTTCTCCGTTTTGCGTTTTTTGTTTTCCTAAACGATAAATAAATTTAACTGTTTCCTACTATAAGAAGAAGAATAAGAGACAAAATATAATAAAAATAGGGAATAAAAATTTCTATGTATCCTAATATGTACATCCTTAAGAAAGTTTTTGGTCCTAAGATAAATGTATTTCCTTTGGTAAATTCAAACAAACAATTTATCATTGTAGATTACGAGTCTACTCGCACTTAGGATTTATGATTATGTTTCGTTTTGTTTTATTTTTTATTTTTTTTTGTTTGTTCGTTATTTTTTCATAATTCTATATTCATTTATTGTTTTTATTCACATGATATTTATTATAATATAATATGATATATTATTTTGACTGCTGTAATAAGATAAAAAAAAAGAAAAAAGACGAAGAAAAATAAATCTGATAAATGATTATACAAAATGACACAGAAGATAAACTTATAATAAACTACTACTACTCATATACTACTTATCCTTTTTTCTTTTTTTTCTTTTCTTTTTTTAATAAATTCTTTTTCGACGAGTGATAAACCACATGCTTTTCAAATTAAAACCAAACAAATACGTAGTTGATGTGTTCCAACATAAAATGAAAACTATTCATAAAATGATAAATTGATAAAGTTTTTAATTATTTTTATGATGTGAATATCCTTGTAGAAGTACGATACTTAGAGAGAATTAATATTAAATTGCGTTTATAAATAGTTTTATTTTAGGTGTAATATACATATATACACAACGACGTAACGACAACTCATATAAGTATAAGGGTGTTTGTTGGGATATGCATATGTATGTATGATGGGTCAAAAACTCAAAAGTTATTTAAAAACACATTGCTGTATATCCTGTTCGATAATACTTTTACATAATTTGACCAAATTGAATAACAGGACATTTAGTTCTTAATAAACTGCTTTTATTAACTAAATTTACTGAATAACACACATGAATTTTATTCCAAAGTAAAAGGTTTTTTTTTAAAAAAAAGCCTATAATTTTATCTGTAGATCCTTAATATTAAAATTCAACAAATTAATATTATTATGAATTCCTAACTTCATGTAATTTATTTTTGTTATTTTTCGAAACATTTTTCAAATTAATTAATCATTTTCGAAAACTTTTTCTGTATTATTTCATTGCATGTTCATGTATGTAAAATAACATACATAATTATATCAAAATTAATTGAAATTCATAAACAATAAAACCCCATAAACATACACTGATGTTTTGTAGACTTACTTCAATTTGTATTCAGTAAAGTCAACTTTTTCATGAGAACTTTTTCAAAATAATTTTCAAACATTAAATCGACCTAAAGGTAAATGAAAAAAAAAAGTTAATAAATTTCGTACAATTTATGATTTTTAATCAACCCTTGAACATACAATTTCACCAATTAAATTCTACTAAAAATATTAAAGTTCAAATACAGATTTATTTTGAGGACTTTGAAAACATTCAAAAAAAAAATTATACCGTTTTTAAGGGGTAATTATGTAATTCCAAAATATCATACAAAAAAGTAATATTTCTGTCCAGCAATGAAATTCAACTTTTTTGAGTAATTCAAATCTACATAAAGCTTTTATTACGATTATTACGACAGGATAATTGTTAAATATTTTAAGGTATTCTCATTATAAAATGATAATTTAATTTAATTATGATAATAATTTTTATTACTTCAATGATTATTCGTTTTTTAAAAAAGAAAAATAAATGTAACATTTGGAGAAAACTTTTTTATGGATGGAAACTTTTCGTTGTTTGTAATTATTTTTGTCTTTATTTGGTAGATAATTTAAATAGGAATAATTAAAATTTGTTTTATGGCAAGGCAACGATGAAAAAATTATTTAGAAAATTATACCTATGTGTTTTTCTTTATTTTCTGCATACAAAATCAAAAACAAAAATAAAAAATGATAACAACTATACACAAAAGTAAATTCTTGAATATTTAATGGAAACCTTAAAGTTTCGATTATATAATTTGAAAAGATTCAATGAAACAAAAATAAATTTTTGAATATTTTCGAACTTTCTTTAAATCTCTTTAAAATCCTTAATATCAAACAATTGAAAAACTTTCAACTTTTTCCTTTGTTAATGTTGTTAAAAGTTTATTGTGTGTTATTGATAAGTATTAGAAAACTTTTTCGCCCGTATTACTTTTTTCTTCCTGCTAGAGAATTTTAAATATGTATGTGAAAATTCACAAACAATAAAATAAAAAATAAATAAAATAAAAAATTTATGAAAAATATTGATATAAAAATCATTTTTCCACTTTTTTTTATTTATCTTTTCTTTTTGAGCAAAAATTTCAAAAATTTTCTTTCAACTTCAAAAACAAATATTTTTCCTCATTTTTTTTTTTTTGTTTTTTTGAAATACAAACTTAACAAAAGTAAATTTGTCTTTTTTTTTTCTTCAATGATTCAAAACTTTACAGTATTTCAACCATCATACACCAGGTGGTTAAACCGTTAAACCGGTTATTTAACGCTAGTTGTAACAATTTTTTTCCAACTTGGTATAATAAGAACCATCTAAAATAATTTTAGCTGACGGTTGTAATACACTTATACTCTCGTTACAAGTTACAACTGGTCTGCCTCCTTCAGATGTAATTTGAGCAGTTGTAAAAACAGGTTTTAAAACTAGTTTGCGACGGTTGTAACAACCATCTAGTGTAGGATGGTTGTTTCATCGGAAGAATTTTTGTTTTTTTTTTATATTTTGTACAAATTTTGCTTACACATGAATACATGAGATATTTAAATCGACTTTATTAAAAAATGTTGAAAGTATTTGTGTATATTAAATTTTTCTTTTAAGAGTACTTTTCTATATTTGCTTTCTTTTTTATGATTGACAGGATAAAACAATTTTTATCTTTAATCTTTCATGTGTGTTTAATGAATTTTTATTTTGATGTAAACAAAAACGAAGTTTTTTCCTACTCATACATGTTCATTCCGCTTTTTTTTTTTTTTTTTTTTTGAAGAAGTATTGTTTTATACCACATGTAGAGCTCAAATTCTGAGTCAGGATGAACATGTAGATACAACAAAAAAAAGTTATACAAAAATAAAAGCTGAAGGCTAAACGATAGTTAATTTTAAATATTTTTTATACTACTTATAAGTAAAATAAAAGTATATGTGAGTAGGCGATGATATAATCAGGATATCCACATCAATTAATTATATGAAAAACACTAAGAATTTTTTTTTCATCAGAAAAATTATAAACACATTTAAAAAAATCTAAAAATAAATTAAGGATCAGGATCAGGAAATGTGAAGATTTTCCTTGAATTTTTTCTATTTATTTATTTTTTATAAACAATTTTGGTATTTGAGAAAAAAAATCTCATAATTATTAAAATCGAATACAATTTTTTTGGTAATTTGTAAAGTACAACAAATGTTGTTGATTTTGTCAAAGAAAACCATAATTTTTCATTAAACGGAACCACGTGCTCTAAGAATAGCAAAGATTTTTAAAACCAATTTAAATTTTAGGCATTCTTATTTTTTTTTTCATCATATCACAACAACAACAACAACAAGAAACGGAAATTTTAATATTGTGTATTTAATGAATGTATGTGTGAATTTATGTATTTCAAATATTGTATGTATGTATGCTTTAAAAATATTTAAAATAATGACGCATTACGAGTATTTATCAAGGAAAAAACATTACTTTTTTAATTAAATTTTTCTTTAAAAAATTATTGTTCACGCTTTAAAAAATTTTCTTTTCACACATGCTTAAGATTTTTGACATATTCAAATTTCTGAAATAGAAAATAACAAAAAACAAAACAAAAATATGAGTAACATGTATGAGAATGTTCTTGACAGTCCTGTGAAAGCAAAGCAAAAAAAAAAACAATTACTATGTCCTTAAAATTCAATAAAACAAACAAACAAGAAAAAGGATCAATTTCATGATAAAATTTATATCGATGATATCCTATACCACAAATACAAATCATACATAAAAAATCATCTCAAAAAATATTGTTTGCCAAAAAATCGAATTTGTTTTTACATTTCAATACAAAAAATAAACGAGAAATTGCTTGTTGTTGTTACATCAAAAATAGTATTAATTCATTTTTTTTCACTATGTCGACGAAATGATTTGGGATATATTGGCACATTGTCAAAA
The DNA here is from genome assembly GCA_932526495.1 of Bombylius major. NCBI lineage: Eukaryota > Metazoa > Arthropoda > Insecta > Diptera > Bombyliidae > Bombylius > Bombylius major. The sequence continues at coordinate 38,822,518 of OW052043.1, read as the reverse complement.
TTATCTTTACATGTATACGAGAGAAGAAAAAAACGAATTTGTTTCAATGATTATTGAAATTTATGTAATCAAATAAAAAGGACCATTAGTAACAAAACAAGAACGATAAACAAGAAAAAAAATACATATGTATGTATGTAGCTATTATACATATACATCATACGAGATGGCTCCTACAGTTTTTTTTTCATAGTTTATTTACATTTTTTATTTTTATACGTTTTTCGATTTTTTTAAATTTTTTAAATAGGAATTTGTAATGGAAAAAATTCACACAAAAATTGAAAAAAGCATAAAATTGATATAGTTTATGATTCGAATTTTATTCTGCCATTTTTTTTTTGTTTTAAATTTTGCTTTTATAATTAATGAATCATGATTTTCAAAAGAAATTTATTGTTGCAAAATAAATTTTTAAACCTCAAGCATAAAATTTAACCCTCTTTCTTCCTTCTCATCCTTTATAAGGTACGTATCTTCTATCTCTATAGAGCAATTGAAAAAATTGAAAATACACGTTTTTATTGGTATTGAATTTTATTAGCTGGAATTACTTATTAATTTTTAATAGTGAAATATTAAAACAAAAATTCCCATTAAAAATTCAAATTGTTATTAAATTTATTTCGATTTGTTTCTCTTTTCATTCCAGAAAATTATTGAAGAAAAATTTTTTTCATGCTATTAAACTTTTTTTTTTATTGAATTACTTTTCAAATATTTAAAGGATCAATATTTATTTATTAGAAAAATTTATATTTTATGTTATTTGTTTTTTTTTTTTCATGTTTATGGGGCCATTGACATTTTAAAATGTAGCTCTATGGATTATTATTATTAGAAAAGGACTTTGTGTCAATAATATTCAGAAAAAAATATAAAAAAAAAGGATATAAAAATTATTGTTTTATTATGTTTCCAGGTGGGAAAATTCCTCTTCTTTTGTTTGCTTTTTATTTTGAAATAAATGTCCCTTTCATGTCCTTTTTTCAAGTTTCATTTATTTTTAAAAAATTCCAATATTTTTCTTATGAGGCCTCTTTAAGTTTGAATAATTATACGGTTCTTTTAGTGTTGTCTGGTGGGAAATTCTAAAGAAAATAATTTAATATGAAATAGATTCAACAAATAAAGCACCACAATTTTCTAAATAAATCAAAAAACTTCTAAATTAAAAACCAAACAAAAACAATAATTCAAAACTCATATAAGAAAAAATAAATTAATTTTATCATGAAAACTTGATCCTTGAATGTTTCTGCAATCACAACATTTAATTATTGAATGTTCTATTTGACTCACGCCAGTTTATAAATAGTTGTGCACAAAGTATGTTTGTAGGTATTTTTTTCTTCCATACTCTTGTTTTTTCTTCTTCAAAAAAAAAGTTTTCACAAGCAATAAAAAAATAAATCTAAGAAATATATGCAATACCTCATTCTTGCAGAGATAACAAGACATTATTTTTCAAGGTGTATTAGTGTCTTTTCATGTACGTTATGACATTTCTGTTCTGCTTGCAAACTTTTATAAACTTAGAAGTTTAAACTTTTTTTTATAAAAGAAAAAAAATAGAGCTTCATTTTCTTGAGGTGATAATATTTTCTTGTTTTTGGTTTCTTATACTTTTTTTCACTTTCCCAAATGAACAAGTTTGATCTCTTATAAAAATTTGTTAGGTAACTTTTCTGTCTCAACTAGTTTAACGTTTCGTATAAACTTTCTAATTTTAAAGAAAACAAAAAAACAATTATAACTTAATTTAATTGAATGTTATTTGTCACTTTTTAAGAAGAAAAAAAGAATCCTGAAAAAAAAAATTACTGATATGATGAACTTCTAAATGCGTTTAATAATATGAAAAACACAAAATATATTTTTATAGCTTTTGAAATAAAGAATATAGAAAAAAACTTATTAAAATAAAAACAAAAAACTTTTTTCATATAATTTCTTTCATGTTAAATTCTATTCCATAAAATTAATTAAATTATAAATTAGAAAATTACTTATAATTTCATTTTCTAATAAACTAAAATAAAGAAAAAACTATGAATAAATCAACCTTTTACTTACTTAAAAATTTCTAGTCCCTATTATCCTTTTAATCGTCTTTTATTATTTACATATTCTCTTAATCCTTGATGAATTTTCGTAAATCTTGAAAAAATGTCATAAAAAGGATATAATAAAATTTTTAAATAAAACCTAAGATAATTTTCTTTTATCTAACTTTTTTTCAAAACTTTTCAAAAAAAAAAATTCTAATGTAAAAATGATGTAAAATTAAAATAATAATGAACAAGAAAAAGATTTAATTTAATGATTATGAAAAAAATTATATTCATGATAACAAAAATGCGGAAAAGGCAATTTAATAAATTTTTAAATGAGAAATAAATTGAAAATTATAATTTAGTACTTTTCTTCTTCTTTTTTGGTCATTTCCATAATAATTTTTCTTATAGATTTATCGTTTTGATAAAAATTGTATTATCCTTCAGAAAAAATATAAATAAATGAATATAAAATGATTTCTGATTTAATGCTTAGTTGAAGAAAACAAAAAATTAATTAAAAAAGGATCTCACATTTTAAATTTAATAAATGATTATTCTCAAAAGAAGGCAATACACAGTTCCTTGTGAGTCTTGGCCACCGAATAAATTTCACATAAAATTCAAAACTTATAAGAACTTTTTTTTCTAATTAATCGGAATTCACAAAAATTGATTTCTAAAACTTTAAATTTGTATGAGTTTCCATCAACATACCCTCACATATGCTTCTGTCATCCATCATTACAATTTTTATCAAAATTATTTTCATAACAAGATAATTATTATTGGCCTTTTTATCTAACTAATAATTCTGTTAAAATAAAATTGAGTAATTTTTTCCTTCTTTTGTTTTTTTTTCCTCTAACTTGCGACATTAATAATTCTGTGGGAAACATATAACAAATGATAACCACACAACATCCTTTCATATCTTTCATTATAAAAGATTAATATCAGCTTAAAAGCATTTTTTGGTTACAAATATATCTTCCGCATATTTTTGACCTACAAAACATACATCTTAAATTTCAAGAACAAATATTTATACTTATGACACAAACACATACATACATACATACATATAGATATAGAGGTTATAGGCATAGATAAACTTAAGCTTTTTATTACACGTATAAATAACAAATTTAGGAAAATAATATCATGTTTTTCTTTTTGCTAGACGTACTTACATCCTTCTTACATGTTATATTGAAATTCTTCACGTGTTTCTAGTTTTTCCCTTCTTCTTTTCTTCCTTTTTTTCTGTGGTAGTTTTTTTTTTTATTACTAAGAAAATAAACCTTTGGCTTTTGTCTGAATAGAGCAAAAAAAAAAATTAACAAAATTAGTTCATGTCATTATTTTTTGTTCTTAAAAGTTAATTATTATTCAAATGACGTAAGTTAATAGGAATAAAAACGAAATAAACAAATATACTGTTCGGATTATTATTATTATTATTATTTTTTTTTTTTCTTAAAGCGAAGTTCAAAATTATCTTAAAAGAAAAGAATTTGATTGTAGAAAAATTACACGAGGTTGATAGAAAAAAATTTCGATTAAACAAAAGTGACTGAGCACACGTGTTACACAATCAAAACTTTGCAATTTTGAAAATATTTTATCAAATAATTTGTTTCATTGCATTGGACAGTCTATAATATAAAATGATCTTTTCTTCTTTTAAGGATTATAACAAACAAACAAACAAAAAATATAAAGAAAAATGCTTAACTGAAAAACATCATTATACAAATTTATGTATATCATCATTCTTATAATAACAAATTCTACTCACAAGTCACTTATTAAAGAAAAGGACATACATAAGTACATAGTCTCATTGTTATGCAGTCTTCGATAAAACTTATTCGACGCCAGATACAGGATAACAAAACTAAATTATCAGATTTTTATATGCTTTTGTTTCCGTAATAAATTCTTGAGAACATTCACATTGTTTTTATGTGTTTGACATTTTAGAACATATAAGGTTTTTCTTCTTCTTCTATTTCATGATTTGTGCGTGCATTAAATTTGTGTACTCGAACTTTTTTTGTGTCAATCGAAATCAGTTAAATTCAAATTTAACTTCGTTTAATTCTTGTTTTTTTTAAGTGTAAATTTTATGCATGAAATTTATTACTTGAAAATTATCCAGACTAATTCAATTTATTAAAAGTTTATTGCTCTTTAGTTGAAAGGAAATTTTCCATATAAAAATTACCAAATTTTCGTCATTGGCATTGAAAGGATTTTATAATTAACATTTTTTTTAAAAATAGATACATAATTTCTTGAGTTACATTATATGTATACAATATACAAGACACAGTTTCACATAATCCATTTTATTCCTGCTGGCGTAACGTTAAAATTTAATTAAAATGGTATTATGATAAAATTAAATTTCTGAAGTAATTATAAATAAATTTTACAACAAAATAAATTTAACTACGAATAATAAAAAACGAATACATAAATGAATCTTCCCACAGAAAATAAATCATTTTATTGAAACTTAAAGAAGAACGGAAATGTATGTACTTGAACAAATTTATAACTTTTATTATGTCGGAGAAGAAGATACATTAATTATCCATATATATACTCTTTGTGAAGTTTAATATCCTTATTATTATAATTAAACTAAAACCTTTATGACATTCTGCAAGGATAAATTTGTTTTCTTGATTTTCTGCACTGCAATTAGATTAAATTTTCTTCTGAGAAAAGAAAGGATATCAATTTTCTCAAATATTTGTCGTTGTATTGTTAGTTTGTAAACGACTCAGAAAATCGAATTCTTTTTTGACAAATAGAAAAATTCTGTTATTGTGATCTACAGTTATTTTTTAATTTTTTAAACTATAGTTTTTTACGTGCTTTACGTATATATGTATATGTATAACATATTCGTAGGCGCAGCTTTCAATATATATGGCCATGATATATACATACAAAGTTACATACTTGTATATCGGTACATAAAAGACAAAGTGACAGGATAATGGAGAATCGTATTAAAAAATAAATAAACCGTAAGAAAACCACATTTTTAACAATTTCAAATAAATTTATCCAAGGAATATCTCAGGGGTACAATAGAACAGTCATCAAAAGAGAGAATGTGTTACAAATAAAAATATAAATAATTTATTTTAGTCCTTTTCAACCATTTTTCGATATAGATATATATCTGAGATAAATTTAGCTTAAAATTTAAACTTATAAACGAAAAAATAAAATAAATGAATTCGTCCTACTTCAAGATGGCATACATTTTTCCCTCTTTTTTTTTTCTTTCTATCGAATATCTTTCGAAGGAAAACACATAAAAATGGACAAAAACTGTTAGAATATAGTATCGTATCGTACAATTTGGGAATATTGTTTTTTGTATAAAATGAAAATATACTATCTTTTCTGAAAACTTGGAACATTACCATTTAAGTTTGACTGGTTTGACAGATAAAATATGTCTATGAGAAAGGAAATTGCGTTGAAAGCTGTTTATGCTTCAATTCTTCGTTCTTATTACATCCTATGAGTATACTTATACTTTATATACTATATGTGAATGGATATACATACATAAAACGTACACGGAATATTGTACATTATCAATATGTGTAACAAGATATAAAAATTTAACTGTGTAACACCGCCACATTACATTTTTATGCTATTTTACAAGTTTGCTTTATCAATCTATCTCATGTTCACCATATTTTACAAATTTTTTTATTCTATTTTGTTCGACTATTTACTCGTATGTACATCTATTGAATAATAAAAAATTATACACATGCATTAAACATACATGTATACATATTTACACATCCTTCACTCTCAATGAATTTTTTTAAATTTTTTTATCATTTGAAAATTTTTATTATTTTAATATTAAAGCTCATAGAAACGTTTTTTTCCTTTTTTTACATTTTGTTTTAGTTATTCACATTCTAGGAGTCAAATAGGAATCAGAAATTTCAAATTGAAAAATGTGACAAGAATTTATTATACTATAAGGCCACAATATGGATCAACAAACGGAGAAAATAATATGTTGAAAACAGATGACATGTTTTTTCGATCTATTTTATTTTTATTTTATTTTTTTAAATATTTTTTTTTTCAATAAATGATTTTATCAACAAAAACTGACCAACTCAATATAAATATGCGTGTATAACCGCAGGATACGTTTTGAATTTTTGATTATTTTCTTTTTTTTTTCAAATTGAAAATAAAAATATTGGTATTTTTGCATATTAAATTTCAAAATTCAGCTCTGTTATAAAAAGATTCGCATCAGCTAAAATCTGAATCCATAAACTCTTGCCTTAAGCAAAAATATGAAAAAAAAACGTCTCAGTTTCTCACATGGTGATGATATAAAAAGATTATTTCTACAAAGAAACATTCTCATCTCACATGACATCATGTTAGTAAAAAAAAAATCTATATTTTCGAAAAGTAACTTTTCAATTTCTCATGAAAATAGATACCACCCACATAAAACACAAACTGTTATACATATTGAAATTTATAAAAGCCACATTTTTTGAGGTGATCAAATTGAAATTGATTTTATGTTTTCATGATTTTTTTTCCAAAAATAGGCTAATTCATTTTACTCATGAAAATTCGGTTTAATTACGTTAAAACTTTATCTAATTTCCTACATTTCTACTACAAAATTCAACATATATTATTTAATTTCTATATACTTTTATGAAATTTCAACCTTTATCACTTCAATCGTTGCTATCCAACTCAATTTACCTTAATTACCGTTGAATTTGAGCTTGATTTGAAGTGCCTACTTGGGAAAAAATATACTTAATCATGCAAACATCAAATATTGAAAACACTGGAGTAGGAAAATTAACAGTCAAGTCCTTGAAAACTTTTTTTCTTGAGAGTTAAAATTTTTTAAACTTAATAATTTATTACAAAGTTAATTTTATCTTTTCAATTATACGTTAAATTGCTCCTCTAAAATTCATGAATAATTTTCTTTTTTCCTCACAGCCTAATAAACAAAAAAGAGGTTATTAATAAAAAATAATTATTAAGTTACACGAAAAGGAAACTTTAAGAACATCCTAATGCCTGTTACTAATTACAAAATAACACTCGAAATACATAGTTTTCAATTCAATTCAAGTCTCTCTAACTTTCATATAATTACATTTTATTGAAAGATAAAATTTTTTTCTTAATTACTTTACATTTAAACAAACGAAACGAGCTAAAAAACCTTTCACCTGATATGAATACACCCACAATTTGAACTTTGATATTGGAAACTCTCTTTAAAAAAAATATTTTGTCTTTTTATGAACTTTGCAACAACAATAAAAATTAACTTTTTAATTTTACGTAAGAATTTCGATGGAAATAAAATTTTTCCTGAAGGAAAAAAAAAATTTCAAGTGTGAATAATTTTTCTTTTGTTTCAGAAAGTTCTTAGATAATAAATTTTTACTCCTAGAGAAAAACAAAAAAAAAAAAAAGATAAAAGAAATTTAAAAAGAAAAAACTTGTAGAAGAAAATTACTTACATTTAAGATTCCGTTTAATGTTAATGAAGTTCTACTAAAAATTACAAACTTTTATGAAATTAAAAAGTCGAAAGAAAAAAAAGCATAAAATAAAGAAGTTTTCTCATATTTTTTATGATGAGGAAAAAGAATTGTTGTAAAACTTTCTATATCCTGTAACAAAAAAATAGGTATTGTAAAAAAAAGAAAATTAAAATATTAAATTACTTACTTTTTTTTCCACTTCACTTTAATTGGAATTTTTTATCATGATAACACAAAAGATGAAATCAACTATCAAACTGAAATAGCTAATAATTTAACGTTTGGTCTATTGGAAATTTACTGGTTTTATTTTTTCTTCATTTCTTTTTTTTTCTGTGTCCTTTTTTGTTTGTTTTTTGTTCACTTTTTTTGTTTTTTGAAATAGTTTGTTTTGGTTTTTTTTTTAATATTTGAAATTTTTCCTCTTGTTGAAACAAAATTTTATATCTGTGAATTGATCCTTTTGTAGAAATTTTTCGGAATTTTCTTTGATTGTCTTTTTTATCTTTCACTTTGTATTTATTTCAACTTCATAAGAGCGGGTTTATACGGTCACTTTTTTCAATGGCATTGTCGCCCATTCCGCTTTGTTAAATTACGAAAAAGTCGTACGTACGTTTACACAGTCACTTTTTTACCATAGCTCAAATTCTCTTCATTCTCTTCTATACCGATTTCTTGTTAGGTAAGATGAAACGACAATATATGTTGTGTATGTTTCATCTCCATATATAAAGATAGATATGAGCTGTGTCACTACAAATATAAAATGAAAAGGAGATGCGATAATATAAAAAAAAATTCAAAATTACGAATATAGCACAAAAGGGAACCGGCGTGCTCGAAGAAAAAGTTCGATTATCCCGTGAGTGACTTCCCACCACATACTTGTTACTTCTTTCCTATTTAACAAAGCGGAATGGGCGTCAATGCCATTGAAAAAAGTGACCGTATAAACCCGCTCTAACGATAGACTTCGAAAAAAATTCAAAAGATACACTAAAAGGATATAATATAAAAAAATAAAAATCAATTTCAAAATTTCCAAAAAAAAGAAAAAAAGTATATCTCCCTTTTCAAATTTTTTGTTTGTCCTTATTTTTTCACAATTTTAAACATTTTGTGTAGAATATTGAACAAATATTTGAAAATAAAAACTAAAATTTCTTTGACAGTCAAAAAATAAGAACGAAATTTCGAAGGACATTGTTTTTTGTTTTATTATAGGATTTATGTCTCACTTTAAAAAGGATATTTTCATTGTGTTCAATAATTCAAAATTAGGTTAAACAAAATACGGATATTGTCTATAAATCATTGCTGAAATTTCAACAATCAATGGATGGGTTTTGGTAAAAAGAGAAGAAAAGAAATAAGGAGAAAAAAGAATATGAAAAAATACATTTTCAAAATTTACGACTGAAAACTTTACAAATTTTCTACACCATAGCTCTTCGTTACGTTCTTGCTTTTTAAAATTGAAACACTTATTTTCAATTCAAGACAAAAATACACAAAATGTACGAGTATTTAAAATTATCTTACTTCTTACATTTCAATTGTATTCTGAATGTTTGTCCTCCCACTTGAAATTTACTACTACTGCTTCATTGAAACCAAATTTAATTATGTTTTATTCTAAGGATATAAATTCTATAAATACAAGGATACAAATTTTATTGTTATGTACACCCTGTATTTCTATGGTAATCGTATTCTTCTAACATAAAACTCTGCGTACTTAAAATTCTCCGTACTTAAAATTCTTACTTGAACACTTGCATTTTGTGCCGTCAGCTAAATAAATTCTTCATACAATGTATAACTCATTATAATGTTTATGCTTGATCAGCATAATATAATATTAAAATATTTTAGAGATAAGAAACAAGAATATTGTAACTTAGAATTATTTTTGTGAAATAAATTATTAGTAGTTCAAACCTGATTAAGAGCGTTTCGATCATTACCTACATTATTTTATTAAGGGAATTAATACAGTATTTTTTCAAATATTGCAATATTAATTAAATACTATTGAGGCTTCTTACTTCACAATTATTCCAAATTCAACGAATAAATTCAAAAATAAACTTCCTTGTTTGGCAGCGCTATTGCTGAAAGAACAACTTTTGCATTGTTTATTTATTGTTTTTTTTCGCATTCGCTGAAATTTTTCTCCTATAGTGCTTTTCTTCTGAACGAAAAGAAGCTTGAATTATTAAATTTTTTAAATATTTTAAACAAAATAAGCAATAAAAAAATAATTTAAATTTATTCCACGAAAAATCTAGAAACCAAAATAAAAACATTAAAAAAAAAAATACGTAAATGCAAAATTGTTATTTGAGATAACGGTAAAAATAAAAAAAAAATGATGTACAAATCAATTGTAGCGAAACAGGTAACTTAACAAAAAATACACTTTTTCTACAATACAGAAATTACGATAATTTAAATTTAATTTTTCGTTACGTTTACAAAAATGACAAAATAACAACAAAATAAATATTGATTACTTTGTAAAGACATATTTTCCAACTATGATTTTTATTATACGGACAACAGATTGTAAAAATTTCTCATTCTCTCATCCCAAAAAATGTTCTTCTCAATATTACCGGGAAATAAAACAATAAAAAATAAAACTATATAAATAAACAAAACTCATTGTTAAGACATGTAATTAACAAAACCATAGTTTATTTTATTTATTTATAATAAAATTCAATTTCATAATTACCTAAAAAATCATTTAAAATTAAATATGTTAATTTAGCATTTTTTTCTAGTTCTGTAAGAATTAACTTAGGTCAGTGTGATAAATTATGCATAACTCATAATTCATTCACCTGCATATTTGCTTAGTTGCATATTTGAATATTAGTATTATTATTGAATGATTGTGTAATTTTTATTATTTGGTACTATTATTCTTTTATTTGTTATATATTAATCATATTAAACTATTGAGTCAAAAATTGTATATAAACAGAGACGAATTCAATAAAATCAATTATTACCAATCCAAACTTGGTGATTTGTATTTCTTTTCTAATTAGTGTGTTTCTAATTAGTTAGACCAACTTTCTATTATTTATCATTATTATTAAAGCTAGTGTTTTTCTAGTTATAATAATATTACAGCCAGTCATAAACTAGTGATATTCTAGTATTGTGACTTTTAAAGTACAGAACTAGTGAATTTCTAGTTTCTGAGTTATACTTTGTGTATACATTTTTGGTGACCCCGACGTGATTCACGCCTAAGTGAGTCACAATTAGCTATCTGAGAATATACGCCCAAGTAAGTCGCAATTACCTATTTGAGAATTTTCGCCTAAGTGAATCATAATTACCTATCGGAAAATTTACTGTTGTTTGTATCAAAATTAATTTAAATACATATACTAAAATGGATTCTTTGACCACATCTCAAGTAACTATTGGGAGAGAACTGGAAAAAATATTGAACAATTATCAATTACAATCACCAGAAAAGAAGTCGTTAACTTATCTTGAAAGTACATTGAAAGTAATTGAGAATTTGTTTGAAACATTCAATCATAACAATGAACTAATTTTACAACAGTATTCCGGCGAAACGAATCATACCTACTTTACTTCAGGATATTTTAATAAAGTAAATGTGGGATACCAAAATATACGAAAGGAGATTTTATCAATTACTGAGCATGTAAAATCAAGCAGTTTCACCGAAGAAAATGCACCAATTACTGTAGTGCCAAATACTACTTCAGCATCTACATCATCAATGATAAACCAAATTATCAAACCTATATCCACTAGTGCTGATAAAAAACAAAGCTTTCTTATCAGAGCATTGAAAAACACATTGTTACAAATACAATTTAACGAGGATCTACCTAAACAATATTTTGAGGTCAAATTAGAAACCATAAAAACCTATTGGCAGCAAATTGAAGCTGCAAATTTAATATTGCTAGAGACAATTGAGAATTCACCTATGAATGAATACTTTGATTTAGAAAATCAAGTACAAGACATAACGATAAAATTAAAGCAATTTATTGACAACAGAGGACCTCAAGATTTAACCAAAACCTCAAATCTTTTAAAATTACCAAAAATAGAACTGCCTAAATTTGACGGCAATTATCTAAAATGGAACCAATTTCATGATCTTTTTTGTCAAATGGTGCATAACCAAAATATAGCAAATTCCCAAAAAATGTGGTATTTGAAATTAAATTTAACTGGAGAGGCCGAAAAATTGATCAGACATTTAACGGTAACTAATGAAAACTACAATATCGCCTGGAACATTTTAAAGGATCGCTATGAAAATAAACGAATAATTGTTACCACATTACTTGACAAATTAATGGCACAACCGAAAATAATTACTGAATCAGCATCAGCATTAAAAAATCTACACGACACTACCAAGGAATGCCTTCTTAGTTTATCTAACATAGGGCTAACAGTGAAGGATCAATGGGATCCCATGATTATGCATATATTATTAAAGAAAATTGATAATAATACACATGGACTGTATGAACAAACACTTTCATCACCAAGAGAACTGCAGTCAGTTGAAAAATTTTTAAAATTCATTGAAACTCGTTTTCAAGCTCTAGAAACCATGGTACAAAAGAACCCAAAACAAGCATCAAAATTTCCAAGCTCGTCAGCTCTTATGACGAACAAAAACAATAAGCTTCAATGTCCTGTTTGCAATGAAGCACATGTGATTTATTATTGTGAAAAATTTAAAAAAAATGAATTCACATGAACGCAACACAAAAGCAAAGGAGTTGAAATTATGCCTTAATTGTTTGCGAAAAGGTCACATTGCACAGAAATGTACATTAAAAGGATGCACAAAATGTGGAAGAAAACACAATACTTTGATCCATATGACAACACCAACGTCAGATAAGAAAGAAAAAACAACTCAGGAAGCTACGAATTTAGCCGCTCAGTCACAGGAAGATAATGGATATGTATTTTTAGGAACAGCTTTAGCCGAAGTTGACGATATTGATGGAAATCCTGTTAGCTGCAGAATATTACTTGATTCTGGATCGCAACTAAACTTCATTACTGACAAACTTAGAAAGAAATTAAGATTATACAACACCCATGTAAATATGAATATCTCAGGCATTGGTGACGCAAGAGTGAAGGTGAACGAACGAATAACAATAACATTGAAAAATAAATTAAATTCAAATCTAACTGAATTTGATGCATATTCAATCAAGGAAATTACAAAATATCAGCCACAACAATATGTCAATATTGACAAGTGGGATATTCCAAACGATATAAAATTAGCCGATCCAGAATTCAATTATCCACAAAAGGTAGACATTTTACTTGGAGCTGAACTTTATGGCGAAATAATTCGAAATGGTCAAATAAAACTTGGAGAAGGTTTACCTATACTACAAAACACTATCCTGGGTTGGATAGTATTTGGAAAGGTCTCAAATTTAAACTATAATGAACCATTTTGCGGGATTAGTAATATAGAGCTTGAAGATCAACTTCAAAAGTTTTGGAGTTTGGAAGAATGCCCTAAAAGCCAACTATTGTCAGTAAGTGATAAAAAATGCGAAGAATATTTTGAGTCAACAACGATCAGAAACAACGACGGACGTTTTATTGTTAATTTGCCTATTTTGGGGGATCCAAGTGTTCTAGGAGATTCTAAACAAATGGCCTTTAAGAGACTCACGAGTATTGAACGACGCCTCAGTCAAAATTCCGAATTGAAAAAACAGTACATAGATTTTCTCGACGAATATTTGAGACTTGGACATATGCGAGAAGTTAGCACAAAAAATTTGAAACAACCTTACTGTTTCTTACCTCATCATTTCGTCTTGAAACCTTCCAGCAGCACAACTAAATTACGTGTTGTTTTCGATGAATCAGCAAAGACTTCCACCAATTTATCGCTGAACGATATTATGTTAAAAGGACCGAAAATTCAAGAAGACATAATAGCAATTATGCTACGCTTTCGTACAAAAAAATATGTATTTACTGCAGATATTAATAAAATGTATAGACAGATCCTTGTATCTGAAGAAGATCAAAATATGCAATTAATTATGTGGCGAAGAGAACCAACAGATCCTGTAAAATTCTATCAACTTTGTACAGTCACCTATGGGACCAAGGCAGCACCATATTTAGCAATAAAATGTCTACGAAAGCTTGCTGAAGAAGAAAAGGAAAAATATCCATTAGCGGCAAAAGCGATAACTGATTTTTATGTAGATGATGTATTATCAGGAAGTAATGACCTCAAAGAAGCAAAAAATATTCAACAACAACTAAATGCTATGATGAAAGGTGGAGGATTTCAACTCAGAAAATGGTGTGCTAATCACCCTGATTTGGTCGAAAACATCCGTAATGAAGATCTTGAGATCCAATTAAATTTCAATGAAATGGATGGAGACGAATCTATAAAAACTCTTGGCCTGGTATGGCATCCAATTACAGATTCATTTCAAATAACAGTAGCATTGAAAGATCATAAAATGATTACAAAAAGGTCAGTCTTAGCAGACATGGCGCACATCTTTGATCCTTTAGGTCTTGTGAACCCCATAACAGTCACAAGTAAAATATTTTTACAGCAACTTTGGAAAAACAAGTTAGATTGGGATCAAGAATTACCACTAGATTTACACTCATCATGGATACAATTTAGAAATGAATTATACAAATTAAATAATATTGTCATACCAAGATTCGTGTTCAGCGAAGATCCATCAAAAACAATACAGTTGCACGCATTCTCTGATGCTAGTGAGAAAGCTTATGGAGCTGCAATTTACATAAGAACTGTAGATAAAAGTGGATACATAACATCACACCTGCTATGCTCAAAATCCAAAATAGCGCCTGTAAAACCAACCACATTACCTAGGTTAGAACTGTGTGCAGCACTTCTAACTTCACAGCTTATAGAGTATGTCACTGAACACATTCACTTCAAATTTAGTGAAATATTTTTATGGACGGATTCACAAATAGTGATATCGTGGTTAAACGGCGAACCATCATCGTTAAAAACATTCGTTGCAAACCGAGTAGCAGCTATACAGGAACTATCAAAAGGTATAAAATGGAGATACATAAACACGAAGCATAATCCTGCAGACATTATTTCAAGAGGCATGTATCCTGAACAGTTGAAAAATTCAAAAATATGGTTTCATGGACCCGAATTTTTAAGTATGCCAGCTTCTACATGGCCAAGAGAAAATCCAGAGCACATAAGCCTTCCTGAAGAGGAGAGGAGTATAAAGTATTCATTAATGAGCACTTCAAATGTCGCTAACAATAATCATCCTTTGTATAGTATTGATCATCAAAATTCATTTGGTCGACTTCAGCGTGTGATGGCATATATACTACGAGCCATAAAGGCATTTAAAGGAGAAAAGATACATCCACATTTTTTATCTGTTCAAGAAATCAACACAGCGAATGAAAGTATTCTCAAAGAAATACAAAAAAATTCGTTCAAAAAAGAAATCAAATGTCTAAAAAATCAGTGCCAAATACCCAAATCAAGTAAACTGAATACATTAGCACCATTTATCGACGAAAAAGGCTTATTAAGAGTAGGTGGACGACTTGAAGCTTCAGATGTTGATTATTCTACGAAACACCCTGTGTTATTGCCTGCTGATAACATCTTTACGAAAATACTACTAACGTATTTACATACTACAAATCTACATGCAGGTCCTCAAGCATTGTTAGGCATATCAAGACAAAATTATTGGATTCTTCAAGGCAGGTTGCTAGTAAGATCAATCGTGAACAACTGTGTTACGTGTGCTCGAGCGCGACCAAAATTGTGTAATCAACAAATGGGGAGTCTACCGCCAACAAGAGTTCAAAAGGCCAGACCTTTTTTAAACAGCGGTGTAGATTTTTGCGGTCCTATATATACTCATTTTAAAATAAGAGGCAAGCAACCACAAAAAACATATATTGCGGTATTCTGTTGTTTTGTTACGAAAGCCATTCACTTAGAAGTTGTATCAGATTTGAGCACGGATGGTTTTTTGGGTGCCCTCAAAAGATTTATCGCAAGGCGGGGAAGGTGCGAGAATATATATTGCGATAATGGCAGAAACTTTGTTGGTGCGAAAAACAGATTATCAGAGATTAATGACATGCTGCAAAATGAGTACGCCAGAAATAGGATTGCAAATATGTGTACACAAAATAGAATTCAATTTCATTTTATGCCACCCAGATCACCACACTTTGGAGGGCTCTGGGAAGCAGCCGTAAAATCAACAAAACATTTACTGTACAGGACAATCACGAGTGCAGCAGTGACTTATGAAGAATTGTGTACCATTACAGCGGAAATAGAGGCAATACTAAACTCTCGTCCATTAACACCGTTATCAAGTGACCCGAATGATCCCATCGCACTCACACCAGCTCATTTTCTAATAGGAGAACCAATGACAGCATCTGTAACTACACATACATCTGAAAATAAAATGTCGTTGTTAACTCGATGGCAGCTAGTACACCATCTAAAGGAGGAATTTTGGCAAAGATGGTATCATGAATATTTATCGGAGCTTCAAAAACGGGCGAAATGGAAACAAGAATTTCCCAATTTAAAAGAAGGAACAATTGTTATTTTGAAAGAGGACAACATACCACCCCTAAAATGGCCATTAGGAAGAGTTTTGGAAACAATACCAGGTCCTGATGGGAAAGTACGTGTAGCAGACGTAAGAACATCATCAGGAACGTACAGGAGGTCAATCCAATCTCTAGCCCCATTACCTGTCAACACTGATAACGAAGAACCAACCGAAATGTCCAATAAGGAAACATCAAAGACTCATCAAAAACAAGAAAATAGAGAAATTCACAGAAAACGAAAAGGCTCAAATACAAGTGCCAGTGCTGCTAAAATTGTATTACTAACAGCATTAACTTTACCAACTTTAGCACATAGCCTAATTCTCCCACCAAAGCCAGCATCAGTTTTAGAACTTCACAACGGAACAGGAATATATTTTGAAGAAATAGGCAGTTCAAATCTCGTAACAAGTAAATGGAATTTATTAGTATACCATGACTTAAAAGGTTATTACGCCATGATTAATTCAATACAACAGATTGTGACACAATTGTCAAGAATAAACAAAATCATAAACCATCATGACCATTACCAGGAAATAATACAACAATATGAACATCAATTGCAGATGATAAAAGAGACAAATGAATTATTACAAGATCATCATAAAGGAATAAGGAAAAGGCGATCACCATTCAACATCATCGGCACCTTATCAACAAATTATTTGGCATCCTCGATGAAGAATACGCAACAAAAATGGCTGAAACTATCGAGAATGTAAAAGGGAATGAAGATTATCTATTAACTTTGATAAAAAATCAAACATCAGTCCTTGAAACAACAGTTAACATCATGAAACAGTCAGAATACAACATGATAAATAAAACTAAACAAATTGAACAAAATATCGAAATAATATATGAAAAAATGAGAAATCTTAACAATGAAAGTAAACAACAACGTGCAATACAAACTTTTAACACCTTATCGATCTTAGTTACATCATTATTCAACGAATGTGTATCAATACAAAATTCACTTATAGATATTGTCACAGACACACATCATGGCAGAGCAAATCCACTTATCATATCACCCAAACAATTAAAATCTCAGGTATCAATGATAAAGGATTTTCTTACTCCAGAGCTAAAATTACCTCTAATAAATGGAGAATTTGATATAGCACTCTTTTATAAATTAATGAAAATACAGTGTCGCATACTAGAAAACTTAGTAGTGTTTGACATTAAAATTCCATTGATAAGTCATGCTGATTTTGAAACATATAGAATATTTCCATTCCCAATATTGGCCAATGATTTATTTGTATCAATATCAACGTCAGTAAATTATTTGATGACAAATGTATACAGGGATCAGTTTTACCTATTAACTGATGTTGAGTATTTACAATGCATGAAAATCACTAACAAACTCCAAATATGTGAGCAGAATAAACCAATTTACAGCAGAACTAACGAATTATTTGCATGTGAAATACAGATATTTATGCAAAGAAAAATTCCACCGTCATGTATTATGCATACATCAACACCCACCAGCAAGTGGATTCAATTAAATACAGCAAACCACTGGCTTTTCTCTCTACACAAGCTGGAGTATATAACAGTCGTTTGTAAAAATGACCAAAATCAAATGAAATTGCAAGGAACTGGCATACTAACATTGACAAGTGGATGTACTCTTAAAACTGATGAACTCATACTTAAAGCAGCAACAGATGTACGAAGTGAGCTATCCAGCAAATCATTTCAACCAAATATAGCACCAGTAAATCAGAATGACACCAATTTAAACATGAAACATTTACTTTCGACACTAAACTATTATAACATTACCACCAAGTACGATCATATAGATAAAGAAATAGCTGATCTCAAAAGACATCAACATGATTTAAAAAGCATACAACCACATGATGTGCATCAATTCACAATAGGATATACATCAATATCCCTAATTGTAATATTAATAACCATTCTTATCATTAAGCAAGTACGCAGCAAAACACAAATTGTAAAAATCCAGCCACCTCCTAAAGCAACTTCACAATCTCGTATTCATGAATTTAATTTTGAAGTCATTGACTCCAAGGTGGGGCAAGATGTTAAGACATGTAATTAACAAAACCATAGTTTATTTTATTTATTTATAATAAAATTCAATTTCATAATTACCTAAAAAATCATTTAAAATTAAATATGTTAATTTAGCATTTTTTTCTAGTTCTGTAAGAATTAACTTAGGTCAGTGTGATAAATTATGCATAACTCATAATTCATTCACCTGCATATTTGCTTAGTTGCATATTTGAATATTAGTATTATTATTGAATGATTGTGTAATTTTTATTATTTGGTATTATTATTCTTTTATTTGTTATATATTAATCATATTAAACTATTGAGTCAAAAATTGTATATAAACAGAGACGAATTCAATAAAATCAATTATTACCAATCCAAACTTGGTGATTTGTATTTCTTTTCTAATTAGTGTGTTTCTAATTAGTTAGACCAACTTTCTATTATTTATCATTATTATTAAAGCTAGTGTTTTTCTAGTTATAATAATATTACAGCCAGTCATAAACTAGTGATATTCTAGTATTGTGACTTTTAAAGTACAGAACTAGTGAATTTCTAGTTTCTGAGTTATACTTTGTGTATACACTCATATAATTTTATATAAACTCATCACAATATGTTGTGTGTATACATGTGTAATCTGTGTGTGAGTGGGTTTATGTACGAGTACTTAATATGTAAGTATCTCTTTTTTGTTGTTGTTGCAAAACTAACATATGATGTAATATTGTGTAATATAACATCAAAAATTTTATCTAGGACAATGAAATGAAAGTATATATTATAATATACCTATATAATTTTTTTTTACAATATATTTTACTTGATTGTCATTTCAAATTAACTTTCTGTCATACTTTCATATGATATCTTTTTCTCTCTGTTTTTGCGTATACATACATACATACATATACCATTTTCATAAAAATGTAATGTGAAGGAATTACATATGAAGTAAGTCATTTTATGTTTCAGAAAGAAAAAAATACAATAAAATTTTTATATCCTTATACTACACTATATTTATTAACCAAACAAAAAATTATCTGTTATAATGGTCAATTGACCAAATAAGCTAGACACATCATACACATATTGATAAGAATATCAAAACTTAAATACTATCTACCGTACTATCTACTATCTATCACACATGAACAAAAAACATAAACTGATCCTGTTTTTATTGTAAAATGACATAAATTTTGATTTATTACGGTAAATTTTCCTCTTTTAGTGTTTATTTTTGGAATCAAAAATTTTGTTTCGAATTTTATTTTAGAACAAAAAAGAAACAAAAAATACATAGAATAAAAGGCAATGGATTGGATTTAGGTGACCTTCCCCACCTTGGTCTTTTTCATTAAAAAAAAGTAATCAAAATTTGTAAAATGTTTTCTTAAAAATAAATAAATAAAATAAATCGAATTTTCGAAATTATTTTAAAATTTTCGAAATTGTTTTCGACTTTTTTCAAAATTATTATCAAAAGCTTCCTCTATAATAATTACATAAACACATCGGAAAATCATGAAAAATGGTTCATTCATGCTAATATTCAAACACTAAAATTGAATAAAAAAAATAATAAAATGACATGACCTTTAAACCTGTTAAGATGTCATGTCAGGGCAATAGAAAATTTTCTACTTGATACTTTTGGAAAAAATTCAAATCAAATCCAATAAAGTTTTATACACACAATTTAAATATAATAATAAATAATTTAGTCCTTTTTGTATTTTTTTTTAGCGAATCAAATAATATATTTATGAACAAATAAACTGAATTACTGTTATTATATGAAGAAAATTTTATTAAAATAATATCATGTCTGGAAGAATATTTTAAATATCAACAACAACAATCAACAAAAATAAATAAACAATAAATATTTAAAAGATTAAAATTTCATTTGTTTTATGTTTAATTTATGCAATTTAAATATTTTTATGTTTTTGTTTTATTTTAAAGGTAAAATATGTTTATTTCACGCTTATCTAATTTTAAAACATATTGCAAATTTTATGTATGAATACTCGTACATGTGGTAGGCATGTGTTATGTGTACATCGGATTTTGTAATTTATTTAAACAATAAAACAATTAATCCCAATAGAATATTATCATGTAAAAAAAAATGTTTTTTGTTTTTAAGCAAATGTTTCAAAACTTCATATGCACGTGAACAGAATATAAAAAACAAAAATACATATTTAATGTTTTTTTTTCACATTACAATAATTTTATCATAAATGTATAATTTATACAAATAATCAGTAACTTATATGAATTTTATGTATTTTTGGTTTTTTCTGTTTCCATGTTGCTTTAAAATTTTAGCTCGATGGAAACAAATAGGAAGATAATCGATGAGTTTATTTTTCACATTTTTTTAACACCATAAATTAAAAGATTATAAAATTAAAATGTTTAAAAAATATTTTGCATACGTGAATTTAAAAAAAAAAATACAAATTTTCATAACAAAAAAGGAAAACTGACCTTTTTTTTTCGCTGAATGAATTTCATTTGTTTTAAATGAATTAAAAATTTTATTTTGTTATAATAATTTGAAAAAATATATTTTAAAGGAACTAAAATACTGAGAAAATTGCTTCCAATTCTTAAACTGTAGTACCTTCCTTCCTTCTTTATTTCTAGCCAATATATTATTATGTTATGTTTAAGCAAAGGTATAAGTCAACTACACATACATATATCTATTTCAGCATTTACCAACTTGTGTTTTAACTCCACTACAACATCCCGAAAATATCATCTTCTTAATTTTGTTTTACGAATAATACCATGGAGAGTGTTCTGTGAAGGTCCATATAATATCATACCTCTAAAAGCGTATATATTGGAAAATGGTTAATTTCTTTTAAAACGAACTCTTAAAATAATTGTTAAACTCCTTTTCATCTTCTTATGCGGACATAATATGCAATACATAATTCAAACAGAACAGCTGATATGGCCTGCGATGCCTCGGCTTAGAATAAGTTAGGTAAAGTACTATGTAAATAGTAACCTATTTTAAAATTTAAAAAAAAATTCAAACACTTTCGTTTATAATTATTTTATTACATTTTTTGTCGTTGTTGTTGAAATTATTTTATATTTACTTCAATTTTAAAACACTTACACAATACAATTCAAAAGACGTAATTTTTCAATCAAATAACAAATTTTTCATTTATTTGAATTTTCCATTTAAATAAATTTCCAAAATTTTTCCATTTTCCCCAAATTTACACACATTTTCAAACTACATACATACAACTATAATAGTGTCCTAAAATTTGTCTATTTACTAAAGCAATTTAATTTACATAAAACTGTCTTCCTGAAATATCAAAAATAGATAATATGACAAAAAAAAAAAATTCAATAAATAAAGTAAACTTTTCGAATTTTGTTATATCATGACACACAATTTCCCTTATTATTATTTTTTTTTTTTGCAATTTTTTTTCCCACTTTGTTTTAAATCTATAATTTATTTCTTTCGTCTTTGCTCCCTTATTTTTTTCTAGATACATTATATCTATTTTTGTATGTGTTCTTTGATACCAATTATCACACCCGTCTTATATGTACATACATATGTACATATAATATTATGTATATGTATACAAAAATTTTAAACATAGCAATTTCCGTATTCTATTTCCGATAATGTCAGTAAAATATCTATAAAGTTTTTTTGTCTTATTTACTATTACTTTTCAGAATTTCAATAATATATTTAACACACAATACACGGAAAGAAAAAAAACGTTTGTCACAAACGAAAAATTAAGCAAACGAACTTCGTTTGGGGCATTCTTTTGTGGCAACCATATTTTATTTCCTACAAACGTTTTATAATTTGATTTAAACTTTATGTCAAATGAAAAACACTTAGGATAAAAGTTGTATCATTTGCCTCAAAATATATTTAGTTAGCCCAAATGAGTAAAATTTTGATGGAAACGAGTTAATTTTGCCACAAACTTTCTTTGATTTGAGGGTAACGTTTTTCTTTTGCTGCAAACGTTTTCATATAGTAGAAAGTAACATTTTTCAGTTGCTGCAAACGTTTTCGTACTATTGAGGGTAATATTTTTCAGTTGCTGCAAACGTTTTCATACTATTGAGGGTAATATTTTTCAGTTGCTATAAACAAAATAAATTTTGTGATAAAAGTAAGGTATTTCTATTAACATTGCACTATTTTCGGATTAATTTTTCATATATAAAAAATTTAGTTCAGGCCAAATTTCCTAGAATCTTTAAAATATAAATAAAAACAACATGATACATTCTTTTATAAATCATAATTTTATTCTTAAAATATTTAAACTTAACTTATATACATAAAATAAGGCTATAATTATTATTTTTTTGTTTATATTAAATACTTAATAATACCTAATAGTATATTATAATTTTAATTACACAAAATGTTTTTTTGTTTTCCAACAATATTTATTTTCAATATTTATATCACTTTTTTTGAAACTTCACTTTTTAAAATTTAACTATGATGTACTATTTTCACTTTAAAAAACGAACTAGCTGTCTTGAGACTTGAAGCACAAACTGCATATGATGAATAGTTTATACTTTGAAAAAATATCGTTCAACTTATTTTAAACTATTTATATTTGTCTCAAATGTTTTATTTTTCCTGCAACAATTTTTCGTTTGAAGAAAATACATTATTTGTTTGGCTGAAACGTTTTACGTTTGTGGCAAAATTAAAAGTATGATGAAAATTCAAAAAACGTTTGTCTCAAATAGGTTTTATTTGTAGCAAACACAAAAATTTTTATGATTTTGACCTAAACGTTGTTCGTTTAGTACAATGTATTTTAACAAAGTACTAGCTCAGTCTCTTTTCCTGCAAAAGTTTTTCGTTTGGAGGAAATACATTTATTTGTTTGGCTTAAACGTTTTACGTTTCTCGTAAGTAAAAAATTTTGTGTATTACACCCAAACAAAACAAGTATTTGTACCAACATAAATACATTTGAAGCAAACGTTTGCTTTTAGAGCAAAAGTTTCATTATTTACAATAACTGTTTTTTCAACTGTAAACGTTTAAACTTTTGCAGCAAACGTGCTTCAAACGTTTTTTTTCTTTCCGTGTATAATAGATATAGATATTAAAAACTGACTATCGAAAAAAACATTTTCAAGGAAGTCATTACTAAACATAAAATTTTCATTTCATGTACCTAATTGGTTTTTATGCCGTCTTCACATAAATTACTTTTTTCTTTTTTTCTTTTTTCAAATAAATAAATAAAAAAAGAAAAGAAATGTCAAAAAAGAAAATCGTAATGTTTCATTTCGCTTAAATTTTTCCCATTGTCTTTTTCATTTTAAAATATCATCAAATTTATTTTCATTTTTTTTTCTTTTTTAGTCTTTAAATAGTCGCACAATTAAAATACAAAAGGAAGACTTAATTTTGTTCAAATAAAATTTTCCACGAAATTCAATTAAAATTAGCATAATAAAAAGAAAATTTTCTTAAGAAAACACAAATTTCGTAAAAATACTCTTTTGTATTTTTCTAGCGTTATTTTTGTTTGAAAAATCAAATGACTTTTAATACGTCGTTTTTCTGTAAATGACCTTACTAATTACAAGTCTCGTTCTTTCATGTTTTATAATTCCTGGGGAGGCAATGCATATAGAACTTGAAAAGTTCGAAAGATGTTAATTTTTGTATTTGAATGTAGAAAGAACTTTACAGAATTTTAATGAAAATTTATATTTTTCAAGAAGAAAAGCAAGTGTTGTTGATAAAACACCTACATAAGTTCGCTAAGTGTTATTTTGAAACAAATTTAATGAAAATTAAACACTCAAATGTCATAAAAAAATTTAGCTACAAAAACTGATACGGTAGATGTCCTTTTTTTCTTTTTTTTTAACATAATTTTTCAGGTAAAAAAAACTTGGAACTTCCCTTAAGAGTTTTTACAATTACCTTTTAATTTTTTAACTTTTTTTTAAATAAATCAGAAGTTTTTTATTTCTTAAAATGATTTGTCCCTAAATACATGATCCTTAATTATCCTACAATAAATAAAACACCCGTTAAATCACTTTTTTTTTTGTAAAAGTTTACAAAAACATTGACTCAATCTGTTTTCTTTCGTAGAAATTTTTAAAATGAAAAATTTCCTTCATTTAAATTTTAATTATTTTGTCATTAATAAAATTTAAAAGGATAACAACTTTCCGGACACTTGATTAAATTCGAAGAACAACAACAACAACAACAACAACAACAACAACAACAACAACAACAACAACAAAAGTGTTTTAATTTAATTCTTATTAAAATTTATAGAAATTAACTGAAACAAATGTAATGCATATTAAATTTTCTTTTTAATAAAACGCAATATTTGTCTTACTTTATTGCCTAAAGTTTAATTACTCTTTAAAGCATTTGACAGCTTATCCTTGAAGAAAGGTAAGTGTACTATGAGAATAGTAATTCAAGAATAGATAATTCTTAATAAAAACAGAAAATAAAACATCTTGGGTTTTTCTTTTAAACATTTTAAACTTTTCTTACAATTGAGTAAATCTTTCAAGGATTTTGATTTTGATTACCGGTGACAAAAATAGAAAATCGAGCAGAACATTTACTATAAAACAAAGTGAAGTCATTTGTTAAATTTTTTTAATTTTTTTGTTTTTAAAAAATAATTTTATTGACAATAAAGTTAATTTAGTAGTTAATTATTTATTTTTATTGGAAAATTTAAAGTAAATTAATTGAAAAATTTTAATGTTTCATTAAATTTAATAAAAATTTTAATTTGCCAAACGGATAATGAACGATGTTTAGAAAATTAAATTTTGTGAATTAATTTTTAGAGTTGAGGTAAACAAACCAATAATGAACTATATTAGATCATGTGACTTATTGTAAATTATTATATAGAAAATTATTTTTAGTCCATAGAAATGACTCGTTCTTGGGCAGTTTTCCCTATATTTAACAATAAATTAACAACTAAAATTGAATAATTAAAAAGGTAATTATATTCGTGTTGATACAGGTTTTTTCTTTATTCATATTATTTATTAGAATAAATAAATACAAGAAAAGAAACCTTTCGAATTGAAGTAGAATTAATTTCTCGTAAATTAATTATAAATGACTGCTATTTTAATTTGAAAAAAAAAGTTTGTTAATTAACCTAATTTTAAATAATGAAATAAATATGTAATTAGAAAAGTAAATTATGTTAGAGCAAAACAGATACTTTTACTACTTTGAAAATTATTATCATTGAAATTATTAAAATAATTTTAAATTTTCCCTGGTAACCAAAGGCAGCTGTTTACTGTAAAGTCATGATTTTCCCTGAAGACGAAAATATTATCTCAGAAATTAACCTTAGAACAATTCGCGCAACAGAAAAATAATCTATAGACAAAGAAATCTCATCAACGTCTTTTCTAAAGGATTGGTTACTAGGGGTTGTCATAACGTTAACGTTCATAAGTTTCTCCCCAAATTTTTGTTTGTGTCTATCCGAACATTAAATTAAATTAAACTAAGAATAACTGTCGTTACAATTTCCATTGAATTACTAAAGTCCCGATAAATAATCTACTTAAATTTTTCATTTATTTATTTTTTGTTCATTATGTGCTTTAACAAGCATATTTTCATATAATGACAGAGTAAACAAAAACATATATTTTCAGTTATTTTAATCCCATATTCACATATTATATCTATAGGAAGCTCTAGTACTATATAGGTATATTATTTTTTTATGAAATAATCTCAATTACACCCACCATCATGATTCAATGACAAAAAGCAAAATATATATTCAATAGTCATTAATGTTGTTCAATTACATATTTTTTCTTCTTTTCGATTTTTTTTTATTTACATGTTTACAAAACTTTTCTATTTTATTTCACCAGAAATTTGTTTATTTATTTATTTGTGCTTTTTTCATCTACCATACAGCAAAAATACAAAGTAAATACATATATTATACATTTATTTTTGTGCTACTTACATACATATATATGCAGGGCCGGCCTTTACATATGAGCAGACAGAGCAGCTGAACAGGGCGACAAAATTAGAGGGGCGCCATTAGAACAATATAAATATTTACATAATATTAAAATTTTATATAGATTTGTATTTTTGTGTGAACCAATTCTGTGGTCACATTTGCAAACCACTTAAGTCGACATAAGCATCTTCAGACTTAAGCGGTTAGTGCTTGTGACCACAGAATCATCTACTATGAACATAAGTCTCGTATGAATGCCACAAAAACAACAATATATAGCAAAATGTTCAAAATAAAATCTTGCTCCTATAGTATTATTCGATCTTCATAAAAACAAACAACAACAAAAATGCTATACACACAGTATTAGGTTCAATTTCAAATCTTGCACAGTCTCTGCTTTATCATTCTATATGTTCCGTATGGGCGCTACAAAAACAACAATATATAGCAAACTGTTCAAAATAAAATCTTGCTCCTATAGTATTATTCGATCTTCATAAAAACAAACAACAACAAAAATGCTATACACACAGTATTAGGTTCAATTTCAAATCTTGCACAGTCTCTGCTTTATCATTCTATATGTTTCGTATGGGCGCTACAAAAACAACAATATATAGCAAACTGTTCAAAATAAAATCTTGAACCTATAGTATTATTCGATCTTCATAAAAACAAACAACAACAAAAATGCTACACACATTTCCTTTTTTGTGCTGTCTTATCCCCTCAAAATTTTGTCCGTCTCTTCTAAATTCATATTATTTTGAATTTGAATTATTTTGGTTATAGGTTCAAGATTTTATTTTGAACAGTTTGCTATATATTGTTGTTTTTGTAGCGCCCATACGAAACATATAGAATGATAAAGCAGAGACTGTGCAAGATTTGAAATTGAACCTAATACTGTGTGTATAGCATTTTTGTTGTTGTTTGTTTTAATGAAGATTAGAGATGAAAAAAGCAAAAATCCGATTTTTTTAAAATTGTTTTTTTCCGTTTTTTTCATAAAAAGCTGCTTTTTAAATGCTTTTTTCACAAATGAAAAATACATTCACCCGTTGCTTTTTATCGGGTTTTTTCCAAAAAAGCGGAAAAAAACAGGAAAAAAACATTTGTTTTTTCATAATCATAGGAAAAAGATATACATACATTCATTTGAACGGGTTTTTTCAATTTTTTGAAGTAAGTAGGTAAATTTATGATATTTAATGAAATTTGGGTGTACAGGGTGTTTCACACATCTTGTGCCAATTACAAACTATAAAAATTCCTTTCCAGGACTACAGGATTTTTATGAAAAAATCCGGAAAAATATGAAAAAATCCAACGAAATTGTTTTTTTCATGGGTTTTTTCATCTCTAATGAAGATCGAATAATACTATAGGAGCAAGATTTTATTTTGAACAGTTTGCAATAACTTTTTTTATTTTCAAGGCTGTATGTATGTATATAAATAGTTCCGTATATAATTCGAATTATATGAAAGTATGTATTATTATGTATATAAATTGATTTATTTTCAAAATATGAAATGTGAAATGTGAGTTGAAAGTCTACCCAAGGGTGGTGTGGAAACGGCTTGAACATTTTAATATTCATTAAAAATTTAAACAGAATAAGGGCGAAATTTTGTTCTTCGAACAGGGCGAAAAATTAGGTTGGGCCGGCCCTGTATATATGTACATAAATAACATAATCATCATTATTTTTTTCTTGCCTGGAGTGATTTTAATTAACTTTTATGTAAAACAAAATGTATTAAAACCAGAAATGTAAAGAGGAAAAAAAAAATCTAAAATAACTTAAATTCCTTTTAGACAAAAGTGTAAAAAGACGAAAAAAAGAAGAAGTGTAAGATAAAATGAAAATTGTAAAACTGACCTACATAATTCAATACTTGAAAAGGAAAAACAAAAATAAAAATTGATTTGTTTATATACTCGTATCCTAAAAATTTTCTATTTAAATTATGTTTTTTCTTTAGATTTTTTCAGGCGAAAAATGAGATACATATTTTAAATTTATGTATAGAATTTAATGTGCAAAAAAAGTATACAAAATGTACAAAGCATTAATTTTTGAATGAAGAAATTTACCACGAAAAAATGCTTTAAAATAATAATAAAAAATTTTCCATAATAAATTTTAAATTTTTCAGCTAATTTTTTAAAAGTTTTTGTGTTTTATTCTCTTTCTAACAGTACATCCTTATTTTAGGAGATTATTTTCTTTTTATAAAGATTTTATTTGTCACAAAATAATTTGCTTTTAGTTTAAAAAAAAATGTCAGTTTAATTGTCTTTAAATTGCACTTTGTCTTGAATTTACTCCAACAATAAAATAAAAATTGCTATAATGACATTTCCTTTTTTGCATACATATACATACATTAATTGCTTCATTATTCATGTGAAAAAAATAAATCCATTATATCCTTTTTCGTTTTTAAAAAAAAATATACTCTCGTGTGAACTTTTAAGCAGACTAATTTTTTTTTCCTTATTTTGTTGTTTTTTTTTTTTTTTTGAATCCTTTTTGTCTTTCAAATACATTGTGTATGTATGCATGTACATTTTATACATACATATTTACAGATTCACTTAATATTGCGTTTGCAAAATGTAGCTTCAAATTGATGTTCTGTTTATATATGTACGAAGTACTTTATGGTACATACATATGTAGATACATCAAAAAATAAAATGAATAAGTGGAACATGATTTTCAGGATATAGGTAATACAGATAGTTGGTACGTGAATATTACACTGTCATTTACGGTTTTTCTATGAAATAAAAGTATTGGAATTTTATATTGACAGAATTTTACATGAGGTATAATTATCATATAGTATAAGTTTTAATATATCTTTGCACGTCTTTGTTTACAACAAAAAAGAAAAAATCCTTTTAAATGTAAGGAAAAGATTTTTATACAAAGTAAACACGTGCATATAATAAGTGAATGTCCTTACACAAATAATTTGAAAAAAAAAAAAAAAATAAAAATAAAACCATGAATGTATTATAATAACAGTAAAGTCTAATGCATATATTCAATGTACATTATGTATTTAAAACTTCCATTTATTTACGTCATTCAAATCGTTTTTCTGTGTTTTTCAGATAAAAATCCTAACTATGAAATAAAATAATATAAAAAAAATCAAACTGCTTTCAGTACGTGTATTTTAAATAAAAAGTTGTTTTTGTTCTTCTTCTTCTTCTTGTACTACACATATATACATACATATGTATGTATGTATATTTTTTCCGTTATGCTAAACTGTTTATAAGGTAAACAAGATATATGATTTCTTTTTCTTATAAGGTAAAATTAATAAGAATTCAAGAATCAAACTACTACCTATAGTTTCATATACCTACAGTATCTACGATTCAAATCCTTTTTATATTTTCTTACATTAAAGTGAATTTGATGTTTTTGTAAACATAAAACATAAAAATGTACTTACATATAGTATGTATGTCTAGTAAAAAAAAAAAAAATATGGATTTACGTCAAATCCAATATTTGTAAGATTTAAGTCCATTTCAATAAAATATCCTATTATAAAATATTATGTCAAAAATTATATATTTTATGTTAGATAAAAATAGTAAACATGCCGAGCACACTGATAATTATATTCCTTTTACGTAGGAGTATATGAAAACAAAGCAAAAAAGAACATTTTATTTGATTTGTAAAATATATAATAAAAGACGTGTGTATAAGAATAAAAATATTGATTAATACAGGTGTCAGATCGTAAAACCTCTATTATTTACTCCTTTTTCAGAAAAATGAAAATAACTTTTAATACGAAAAAAATCATGAATGAAAGCAAGTAAATACCTATCTTATTTTTTTCTTCTTATTTTTGATTGCGTATGGGAAATTCAAATCTGACACCTTTTATCGAAATGTTAACTAGATTTTTTATCCAGAAAAAATTATAGATAGTGTTTGTGTATGTGTGTGTGTCAGTGTATGTATGCATATAATCGTAATTTGAAGGTGGTAAAAGTTTATTACTGAAAATCTTCTATTATTTATGAGATTATTATTAACACGTGTTTTTATTTTGATAAATCCTATATCCTTAAACATTTATTTTTATTATTTAAAATGGAATTAAGAAATTATTTTAATTATGTATTTTTGTTTATGTTTTTTTTCCGGATAAATTAATGCCTGTATCGCATAAAAACCCACAATAAAAACAAAAACAAAATTATTTTTTTTATTTCACTTTGTAATTTTATTCAACCTTTTTTACTTAAAGTATTTAACTCTCACGAAAAAAATAAATATACATATTTATGAATAATGAAAACAATGAGATTTAAATACAATAATTGTGGAATACCACGGAAAAAAAAATCTGATTTAAACCTTTACCGCATGCACACAATGAAAAGTTTGAAGGTTTTTTGTTTTGTTTTTTTTTTTTTATTATTAATAAAACATTATATTTGTGGGTGTAATATTTTTTTGTTTTAAACTTTTTTTGTAAACTGAATTTTGTAATTTTATTTCTAATTTCACTTTTCAAAGGAAAAACAAACATTTAAGTTAATTTTATTATTTTTTATAGGGTTTGAAAAAATTTTGTTATTGTCAAAATCATAGATTCAATTGGATCTGGTGAATAAGATAAACGTTTTGTGATATTCTACTTATTCGCCTTTGTCCACGCTTTATCCCACCTGTCTAGTCTTTAAATGTTCTATATCATTTTTTTAAATTTTAATAAATGTCCTTATGTAAAAACTATCATTTGATAAAATCTGTGAGAAAAATGTGAAGAATTTTTTCAAGTGAAACATGAAAATTTTTAATTTGTTTTTTTCGTTTTTGGAAAATTATGCAATTAAATGTAATTATGACTTTTTTTATATTTTTTTATTATTTTAAAATGAAATAGTAGAAAAATATAAATTACAAGTAATTCTTTAGATTCTTTTAAATATTTAATTAAATATTTCTTTAACAGATTTTTATTTGATAGATTGTTACGTTTATGAGGAAAGAGACGTTTCTGTCAGTCTAACATGTTGAAAATTTCATTAGTTACTGCCAACAGTCTCATCATCTCCAGTTTCAGTAAACCTCAATATTTTGGATAAAAATAAAATCATATAAAATGACATTTTTTTAGGTTTTTAATAATTTTTTTACATAATTAAATTGTACGACGACGTGGCAAAAAATGTACTCAAATATATTAATCAAATTAAGAGTCCTTTCTTCTTTTTTTACTTATTTCAATGAATTACTAATTAATTTAATATCATATCTTTATCAAAAATGTAAAACAAATGAACCTTAAAAAAATACTTATATTCACCATTTTACGGAATTAAGGATTCTCTTAAAGATATGAAAGTGAGTAAAATTATAATTCCAAAAAATTATCCTTACTTTGATAAAAGCATAAAAAGTTCATCCATGAGATAAAATCTATTAATGATAAATTAATTAATCATTTAAATGTTAATTAAAATATTTAAAAAAAAAAACACCAAGATAGTCTAATTAATTTTTCAACAAATAGAATTTTATTATCAATTTAATAATTATTTTTGTTTAAGACATTTCTTATTCAATTCACTACTAATTACAAATTTGTTCTTTTTTTTTTCATCTTATTTTTCAAATTCTTACTTAAAAATTAATTTTTTTTAAATTATTTTAATTTTTATTTACACTAAGTATTTTATAAAATAAAAAAATAAATGTTACAATAATAAAATAGAATTTAGAAAAAAACAAAATTGAAGAAAAACCAAATCAACAATTATGTATTTAGAAATTTATTTTTTAATTGTTCATTAATTATCTCAGTCATGAAATTTATAAATTTTTTTATTAAAGCTTCACATAGTACATTCATTTTGTTTGTTTGTTGTTGTGTTTTACACATTTCATATTTAAGTTTCCTTTTTTTAAAGCATCAATCAATCGCGTACAGGGAAAGTCTTTAACATAGGTACATACAGAAGTGTAAGTACATAAGGGGGAAAAAAGTGATAAAAAAAAAGAAGGAAAAAAATGAATAAAATCCTTATACATAGAAATTGAAATTAAATTACATTTAAAAAAATTAAAAAAATAATACATAAAAACGAATTTAAAAAGGATTTAAAATTTCTAAAGCAAACAAACAACAAATATCTATATACGAGTATTTCTAATTCATGTTCTCGTGTGCATAAAATGTATTTATTTACCTTGAAATTAAAACTTTTAAATACAAAAATATGTTGTTTTTTATTATTTGTATTTATTCCTTTTTCCTTTTTTCCATCAACAACAACATTAAAAGCACACACTTATTTTTTTATCGTGTATATACAGAAAGAAATAGGTAAGTACTTTTGATGAAGTAGAAATCACTTTTCAAAGTCTGCATCAAAATTCTATAATATATAAAAAAAAAAGTGGGAAGAACAAGTTTTTTTTCAAAACCATTAATCCTTGGAATCACTAAAAGAAAACTTTTAACAAATATGTTTTCTCGTCGGAAATAATTTGTGTTTGTATGTGTTTTTTTCTTCATTGTATTTTAGTGTTCTAGTTTTTTTCTTTTTGTTTTTTCTTATTCTTTGGATTTTTGTAAAGTTTTATTTTTTTTATTTTTCAATTTTCACAGTTCTTTTGTTTTTTTCTTTCTTGTTGTGAATTCATATTTTATTTTTTAAATCTAAAAGAATAGAAGAAAAACACACCTGAACCATTTAAGGTGAGTAAAAAATTAATTCTCTTCGATTTGGAAAAATGCCAGTACATCTTTGAATGAACAAAATAACTTTTTTTTTTCTTGAGAAATAAGAAATAATGTAAGTATGTACATATGTATATCACCATGGAATTAAGTATTTGTTGAAAACTTTACAGAATGGAATTAATTTGAGTTTGCACTGAAGCATAAACGTTTAAATTTTTGGATTTTTTATTTCTTGATTTCAGATGCCATTGAATTTTTCAAAATAAAAACAAATCTTTTTTTTTATTTCCACTAAGCAATTTCATGAAAATTTAAATCGAATTAAAAATGATACCAAGTGTGACCTATGTGACCTATTTGTAATTTATTTTTCAATAAAACGTAATGAACAAAATTTATTTAAAATGTGTTTTCAATATCGTTTTTCTTCAGCATACGTTTGAATAAATATACAACAAAAAAAACTATTGTTATTTATTTTTACTTGAATTTGTACTTATATATGGTTGATCAAGGAGCAACCTTCATGTCATGTCAATTTAAGTTTGTTTACATATTTTCCAAGAATTTATATTGCAATGGCATAAAACTTTTCAATTACAATAAATTTTATTTAATTTGAAAATGAATTTAAAATACGAAGAATATATTTTCTTTTATTTTTCTTATTTTTTTTTATAAAGAAAATTTGTTAGTATTTTTAAACTTGTGTAATTTATATTTATGTTAAAGTTCAAGAGCAGATGATTATTATTAAAATGTTTTCATTCTTATTAAAGTTTTTCTGATGTTTATGAATTTTTTCTTTACCTATACCAAAATTCAATTGTATTTTTAT
Source organism: Bombylius major (assembly GCA_932526495.1). Classification (NCBI taxonomy): domain Eukaryota; kingdom Metazoa; phylum Arthropoda; class Insecta; order Diptera; family Bombyliidae; genus Bombylius; species Bombylius major. The sequence continues at coordinate 38,788,483 of OW052043.1, read as the reverse complement.
TCATTTCGTGTAATAAAATTTTAAATAAAAGATTTTTCCTAAGAATTTCGTAAAAATTACAAAAATGAATTCTCAAAGGTAAACACTGTTGAAAAAACAAAATCAATAAAATTAAAATTGAAAATTGTATGTTCTGGAATGAAAAGTGTGTGTGGATTTGCAGGATCTTTAAAGATGATTTAAACATTTTTAAAAAAAAAATCAATTTTGAATATTTTAGCTTAAGAAAATAAAATTCTTTTCATAAATTCTGGCAGATTGATTTAAACTTTATTTAACTCTTTCCATTGTCCCTAATATGACATATCCGTGCATGTAATAAATCTTCCAAAAAAACAAAAGGCTTTTATTTGAATTCTTTTTTTAAATTTATTATCCTTATTACTCAACCTTGTAAAACGATTTTATTCTTTGAGAAATCAATAACATTACAGAAAAACTCAAAACAAAAAAATGGGCAATGTGTGGATGAAATTCAAAAAATTATTATGTAAGCATTTCAATAAAAAGCGTTTGTGGTGCCCATAATATCGTCTTTCAGAAATTTTAATTTGTTGTTGTTTTTACAATTTAACATGCTGAATAATATAGAAAAATACAAAAAACAAAAGAAAAAAGGAAATAATACGCCTACAAATGATGATGTATGCATTTCTGATCCAAAAATTTCATTCATCCAAATCGTCTAAATAGAAATAAAATCGATTTAAGTATTTTGTTTTCTTCTAAAATATGTACATTTATCAAACCTTTTTCCAAAATTTCCGTTTATTATGTCCTTGTCCATTTAAATTATATAATTTCTTGAAAAATTTTATTTGGCATCGAAATTATTTATTTTAATTTATTTGCGTTCTTCTAGCGTAAATTCAGTTTTAAAGTATGTAGCCATTCCCTGTAACATTAGAAAACTTAAGCCCTCACACAACCCCTTGAAATCAAATATTCACTATACACATATCCTTTCACTCTATAAAAATCTACATATTTTTTTAATCACTCATCTCAATTGAGAACAAGAAAAAAATTAACATAAAAATCCAATTTTTTTACAAAATCCCCCCTTATAACCCTTCAAAATCCATAATTTTTTTTAGAATCCTGATGTCATTATACCATTTTTTGTATCCCAATCACAATTTAATGATGTACTATGTGTTAATATTGTTGTCCTTTGTAATTCTCTAGCTGGATAATAAACACAAGGACCTGGATCACGATTATTACGTTTAATTGTTGCACGTTTTATTCTAACACTTGTTGTTGTTGTTGTTGTTGTTGCTGCTGTTGCTGCTGCTGTTATACCATTACGTGTTATACTACGTGTTGTACCATGACGTGAAAAACGTCCAGATGAACGATTTGTACCATCACCATTTGATATTGAACTTTCATAATGTATTAAATCTGGTGTATCACGTGTCATACGTCCTTTACAAAATAATAATAAAAATATACGTTTAAATTTTTCACCGAATATAACATATATTATAAAATTAGCACTACTATTTATTGTAACTAATAAATTTGATGTTTTTACTAGATATTCATTAATTATACCATAAAATGCTTCTAATATATTTGTATATAATGCTAAAAAATTAAGCAAAAAAAATACAATAACAACACATAATAACATTGTTGCTAAACCAATTTCACGTTTTTCTGTACGACTTAAACGTTGCCTTTCACGATTTGCTTTCTGTACTTGACGATAAATTAAACAATTTAATATTGCTAATGTTGTAAATGGTATAAAATAAATAAAAATTAAATAACACCAATGTATATAAACACGTATATAATTTGTATTACGTCGTAATTTTGATGCAACTACACAAAATATCACATCATTTTCATTCGGTGCATATGCTATAACTATAACCTCCCAAAAACGGGGTATATTATATAATATTGAAAATACAATACATATAATAAAATATATTTTAGCTCTACCATAAGTGCATAATGCTCTTGCACGTAATGGATGACATACAGCAACATAACGTTCTAATGTTACAGTAAATGTTAAATAAACGCTAGCTGTTTGTGATGCCATTGCAATTGGATAAACACATGGTGATATGTTCGGATATATATAATTATAATAATAAAATAAATATCCAGTATAAGGATATATTGCTGGTATACCGAACAATAATATTGATGTTATTATTAATACAGTATCACAACGTGCTAAACCAATTAATAAATAATTAATACTCGATCTCATTTGTGGCCTTGATAATATTACCATTGATAATATATTACCTAATATACCTAATATACCTACAAAATTTAATATAACACCGCATACCCAAAATTCAAATTCAGAAAATTCATCTTCTGGTGAATATACATCTGGACATGGTGGTATATAATCATCATCATCATTTAGAAGATTTTTTGTTATTAATGACGTTGAATTTAAAAATGTTGATGATGTACCATTAAATAATGATATATTATTATCAATATTTGTATTATGTAATGTTGTACCTAAAGATGATAATGTTACTGATGCAATTGAATCTAATGATAATGATGATAAAAATGATGTTGCAGATGATGATGATGATGAAGATGTGGTTGTTTGAAATGTACCATCGAATAAATCAAAATTAAAATTATTACTGATACCATCAAGGAATGAGTCATTTTCAATTAATAATGATGTACTATTATTTAAAATATTACCATTACTGTTACTATTTAATACATCGTTATTAATATTGTTGTTAATGTTGTTAATGTTATCATTAACATTTATATTATTACTGTTAAAATGATTGTAATATAAATCATTATTATTTGTATTATTTATTTGACTGAAATAATTATTTTTATTATACTCAATCATCGGTTGTAATTTATTTGGTTAAAGTAATTTTTCATTATTAATCGATTTGATGCCATATATAGTTGTTATATGAAACAACACAACAACAACAACAAAAAATACATATATACATATACTAAATAAATATTGTAATTGTATTTCAATTTTTTTTTCTATGTGTATGTGTATTTATGTGTTTTTTGATTGTAATTTACTTCTTTTTTTTGTTTTTTTATTTCAAAAAATAAATTTTACTTTTTTTTCTTCATGTATCCTTTTTACGGAAAATGTAAATTGTTGATTCAATTTTTTTCTTTCTCTTTTTACAAATATCTTTTTTTTTTGCTTTTCAATTTATCGTTTGATTTCAATTTAATTTTAACATTTTTCAAGCTACAATTTTTTTTTTTCTCAATAAAAAATATATATCGTAAAATTTTCAATTACACCAACATTTTCTATGTTAATTTAAAAAAAAAATAAGCAATTTTCTTTCTACGATGTTTTTTTAATAATTTTAAAAATAATAATTTGGGTTTCCCTTTTAAAACAAATAATGTAGCATTAATTTTGCAAAGTTCTTATTAGAAAGATTTTTTTTTTTTTTGTATTTAAACTAGTAAATTTTTGCTCTAAGAAAATTTAATGAAATTCTAATTTTTGATTTAAATATGTTCTACTTAAATTAATAAGCACATTCCCTGTAGAAAACTAGAGATCGAAATTTATATAATTAGAAAGTTGCAATAATCTTTCTCTGGTAGTTTTTCGTTTCCTTAATTAATATTACAATTTTTTTGAGTCTATTTATGTACAATTTTCCATGAACTGGAAAGAAAATTTATACAATGTATTTTTTTCTTTAGTAAAATATTAATTTTTCCTAATTACTTGTAATAATTTAGAATTTAAAATTACACATTTAAATTACATCAAGTTTTTGTTACAGCATAAACTTTAACATAAATCCTTAAAATGTATTTTGTACACTTTAAAACTTAAAGTCCTTTGAATACAATTTTTTTACTATTGTTTTCAACATAGACATTTGAATTTAAAACTAAAGAAGATCTCTTTCTTAAAATTTTCTTTGTTAGATATTACTACATTACAATAACGTGTCTCGGTTAAATTAGAATTTACATGAAAGTCTTTTATGTATCTAAAATATATTATATTACATAAGATTCTAAAATTTCATTATCAACTGAAAAATATTTCATTATAATTTAAAAATGTTATAATATTACATTATTGCATTATATCTAAAATAAAAGACAATGAAAAAGATGTGTTGTTCTAGTTATTCATTCAGAAGCAACTTACAAAATGTTCTTCTTTTCTTCTGAGAAAGTAAATGTCCTTACAGACATTTATATATCCACAGTATATGGAATATTCGAAAATAATAGAATTTTTTTTTCAATGTTTGTCCATATATCCATGTACCATATGTATTAAAATAGATAAGATGTCGAGAAGATAAATTTTACAGCTTAACTTTTGTGATAACCCCTTGTATGCTTTTTTCGTTTTCTTCTTCCTTTTTTTTTTTTGTTCTTTAGTTTTTCAATAGTTTTTCCTTTGTATATCGAATGTGTTTTTGAAAGTCGTGTTAAATTGAATAGAGAAAAATCATCGTCCTTTTATACTCCAAAGATACACAATGTGAACGATTTTTTAAGGATCTGAAAATAGAAAAAGCAAAAAATTTAAAAAAAAATTACTATCTTATATTCATGATATTCTAAAGTGAATGAAACTATTCTTTAACAATAACAACAACAACAAAAATAAGTGTTAAAATATTTATTAAAATGTGTATGTGAACAGAAAAAAAATTTTATGAAAGAAGTTTTAAAAAAAAAAAGAAAAAAACTAGAAGATGAATGGAAATATCTTAAAATAACATAACTCCTACGACATGTGATAAATAAAATAGAAAATTTGTTAAAAATTTTACAGATTACTGACAAAAAAAAAAGTTTCATAACATTATGAAAAAATAATGAGAAAAGATACACAGAATAAAAGTATGAAAAGTTTTGTCGAACTTTTATTTTTGAAGTGAAATGTGCCATTCTAAATTAACTGTTTCACGAATATGAAAGAGTGTATCTATTCTAAATAAAATTCTAAAGTTCGAAAATAAATTTAAAAATAGACAAGGATTATTTTATCTTAATTTGATAGTAAAATATAAAAATTTTGATGTTTTGATTTTTATAAATTAAATATTTACAAATTTATTGCGTCCTTGAAAATCGATCTATCTAACTTTTGACACTGCAACCCATTGTGGGTTTTTGGTTTGACCTCTGCAGGTATTAAAAAATATTAAAATTCATTCATTAAAACTTTTCACGTTTAAAACGATGCTAAAATAAAAGTTGTTGAATAAAATTTCGATATTTTGTTTTAAAGCTCAATGATATAAATTTTTATATTTTCATAACAAATAAAATCAAAATCATCTTTTTCTTTCCGGAAAATAAAAACTTTTTAAGTAACTAATTACAAACTATTTTAATCCTAATCTGTGCAATCGCAATAACATTTATCCTTACAATTTAATTTTCTTTAAAACGAAAATTTCGAGTCTTCATTAAAAATATGTACGCTGAATGTATAAAATTTATAATTAAAATTTCTCTAAAGGACTTTCAACTTTTACAATGAAAATTTTCAATTTTTGTGATTTTGTTTAGTGTAAATTAAGTTTGTTAGATTTTTCTAGCAAAAAATAAAATTTTTTTTTTGTTTTTATGAATGATTGACTTTCAAGTTAAAACTTAATTAAAAATTATACAAAGATAAGAGACTGTCATATGTGAAATCAATTAATCTTTGCTTGATTGTTTTTTGTTTTTTTGTTTACGTTTTTATTTTTTCATTTAATTAATAAAGCTTAAAATGTTAAATGGGTGAGCTATTAAGTAATTTTAACACCCAATTATCATATGTGTTCGTTTCGTTCACATATGAATTAATTTATTTATTCCAAAAAATCACATATCTGCTAAAACGTTTTATATGCTCGTACACTACACTCGTATATTTTCAACCCTTTAAACGCTTCAATTAAAATCATGTTATAAATTGATAAACGAAATAAATATGCAGTATTTAAAATTTATACATCATTTATAACTGATTGATTTTCAAATTAACGAAAAGTCTCGCTATAAACCTTTTTTAATTAAAATGAAAATTTAATTTCGAAATTCTAAAAAAAAACCAATTACTCCAAAAATATAAGCGAACTTAATAAGAAATTTGAAAAAATAATTTCTAAAGTGTTTTTTTTTTCATAGTGAAAAAAAAAGTATGAGAAAAAATTGAATTTAATTAATTTCAAAAACGTAATTAAAAGAATTTCGAAAATTTTTCAAAAGAAAATATAAACGTTGTGTAATAAACTCGTTTCACATCAGAAAAACAATCTACTTTTTTAATTTAAAATTCTGCAAAAAAATTTCATATTTCTTTTTATGTATTTTTATAGGCTGTTAGAGAAAACTTAAGATGAAAAAATTATTTCCATTTAGATTTTTTACAATGAAAAATTAGAGCACTTTATATGGCTCATAAGAGACATGAAAAAAAGTGGTATACAACTTTTTTTCATTGTTTTTTTTTTTTTTTCAAAAAAGGATTATTTAAGGAATGTTTTTTTTTCTTCTTCTCACAACCACTTTACTTGTTTTTATTTTATTGTTATTACAGGATACTGCAGTATGTATATACGATGGAGACGACGACAGTGAAATTACATTACACATAAAATGCCTTAATCATGAAAACTGCTGGCTGGCTACGTCGACACATTTTTAATGAAAAATAAAAATTCATTATGATACATATACACACACACACATATAGCAATTATAATTCTGCACGTCAGTATATACTCGTACATTATAATTATTTTATTTTATGCGGTATATCGTTTAAAATGAGGACCTATAAATCGTTTTATTTATACAGTTCATTGAGTTTAATAAACCGATTAACATAAATACAAAAATAAAAATAAAAGTATGGTATTCCAATTATCATTAAAGATTTATGAAAAAAAATTAAGAATTTCATAGTAAAATTTACGTGCCAATTGTTTGGTCACGAGGAAAGCTTCTATGGTAGTTTTAAATTAATTCTTGTCGAATCGAATAAATCTTTGTTTAAATTCACCAACGTTTTTTTTTCATATATTTTTTGAAACATCGATCATTCAAGCTTTTTAATTTTTCCAGAAATACTTTGAACTCTATACCTACACCCAAAAAACACCCTGTGTACATTTATCTTTTCAAGGTTATTTGTTTTTATTCATAACTCACATATGGTACCTATTTTTTATTTACAAAATAATTATGATTTTACAAATGATTTTTGATTAATTATACAACACAAAATGTAATGCGTCACACATATATGTAAAACAGTATACATTAACCCTTTGAAATGGGCAAAAAGAAAAAAACAAAACAATGTGAAAATAGCCACCAATTTTTTTTTCTCCCTTTTTTCACGTTGAGAGAAAATCGTCAATCATTATTCACACACACACACACAGGTAGTACGAGCTGTTGAAATAGAAGCTTTTGATGTTTGACATGATTGATTATTTCGATTTTCACTCTTTTTTTTTCTTATTTAGAGATTTTTAAACCCGTTGGAAAAGTGTAATGTATTTTGTAAAGGTCGTTGTAGCCTTAAGATATGTACATATTACATTTTTAATATATGTTTTTATTTTGCTTTATGTTATTTTGGGAAAAATTTCTTTGTTTAAATTTACAATTTAATTTTAACGAATTTTTGTACAACTTACACCTACGCTTTAATTTTAATTTTAAATGAAATAAATCTTTGCTTATTTGATAAAAAAAACAACAAAAACACAATTATTGTTATTTTTAGAAAATTCAAATATCTTTTAAATTTTTTAAATATTTTTCTTTTTCATCATAATGATTTTTCCATTTTATATCTCACCTGTTGATCGTATATTTTAAATCAAGATTTAGATAAACATGAAAGATAAGACACTTACTACATGTTTTGAAGATCAAAAGAAAACATTCAATTTGCATGAAATTACATTTCATTTTCTATTTACATTTAAATTTATACTTTAATTACTGTATGTAAATGGAAATTTTCTAATTACTTTAAAACTAACCTTAAGAAAATCCAATGATAATCAAATTTGTAATTCTAATTTGTTTTAATGGAATATTGTTTTATTCAATTTTACATATACATACAAACTAAAAAGATACTTCACTACCCAAATATAAAGACCATTGAAAATTAAAAAGGAAAATAAAATAAAATAAATTCGAAATTTGTACAAATTTCTAAAGAATACTGTATAAGTATTCGTATAAAAGTCGAAATTTAAATATAAAAATTTGATTTCTTTGAATATGCTACATACGAATAGATAGATACTTTATTAAATTATAAAATATTCAAGATACTTTTACAGATACGTCGTCTTTTTTGACATTACAATTAAAAAAGAAATATACCATCAGTAAATGTCTTTGTCTTCTATTAAATTGAACTTAATTAAATTATTCCAGTTCGTCGTATCCTTACAAAAAAAAAAAGGAAGAAAAGAATTTTATTAAGAAATACGTAAATCAAAATAATAGAATCAATAAAAACAAATCAATAGAATGGAAAAGAAATCAATAAAATTGAAAACAAAAAAGTTATTGGTTCTTTTAGCAAATTGTAGAATGTAAGCAATAAAAAGCAATGAGGATCAGGATTTAAAAAGTTTGAATAATTCAACAATAGATACACTCAGTTGAATTTAAAATCGAAAACTAATAAAAATCAATTAAAAAACTTTGATAATGTCTTTCACCAGAAAATTTACTAGTTTATCTCTTTTGAAAAAACAACTTCATTGAAACTTTTAACCTTTCAACCATGGGTAAATTTTCCGGTATAAAATCAAGAATAATTTTTATTCGTAATTCTGATGCTTTTCAAGAATTAGAATAAAGTGCGATGTACTCGTGTGTGGAAAAAAAATTACAAAAATAATAATAATGTGATGAGCAAAAATTAACAGAGTAATAAAAACAGAATTTACACGTTTCCCGCAGTTGAGAAATTAATGTTCTAAATTCAGTAGAAAAAAGAAAATTTGAAAAAAAGAATCATTAAAAACGAAATGTTTTTTATGACAATGGCAACTTCAAAAATAAAATTTGTGAAGATACACCTACGGAAAAAATTTAATAATTGCAATAATTGTTTAAAAAAATAAAACAAAATCAAAATAAGATAACATTGTGAAAATTTAATAAAAACGGGATGTAGAGCTTTTGTTCTTTATCAAAGCACTTTATCTTCTTTCTCTTTCGTTTTTTTGTTTTTCCAAATATTCGATTTAAAATTCCACGTAGTGTAGATATACCTATAAGAAACAATAAAATAAAATATAAAAAACAAAGAAACAACAACAAAAAAAAACAAAATTACATAAATTTTTTATGTAATAAAAATTCTATTATTTTCTTTTGGATCACAAATCTCACAAGGAAACAAAATTCATATTGTATTCATGAGAATGTTATTCATATAAATGATTCTTGAAGGAAATAAACATGTGATGTACATTTAATATGACAACAAGAAATTAATTAAATCAACTATGTATATACAATATGACAAAGACTGGTCATATGGAAAAAATGTAATGAAGACAATCATTTGTTGTATAAGAAAAAAAAAATTAATAAAATTTGTATCTTTTTGTTGTCTTGTTTTTCGTTTTCTTTTTTTGTCCCATATTTTCATTCCCTCATGAATTTAACAGGTAAAAATGAATTTATGTCTGCAAGAAAGAAAAATAAAATATAGTCCCGAAGAAAAATCAACAAATGAAAAAAATAAATAACATTTTCGTAAGAAAAAACTAAAATATTACAGGGAAAGACCAAGACAGAAATCGTAACGTGACCTGGCAAAAAGGTGATGTTCATTTGACTGAGCAATTTCTTGAACAATTTTTTTTTGTTCTTATATTTTCACTTACTTTGTATATAGGTATGTATGTAAGTATGTATATACATAAAAACAAAAAGTTATTAGGAGGATATTGTTTTTTGTTTAAATACAAATCCGTTATATGTATTTTATTTTTTATGAAATTTCAAAATCATCTAATCAGAATTACTAACAATTTTCCAAGAAATAAAAATCCTTGTTTATTTTAAAATATTACGGAAGATTTTATATAAATTACAAAAAGCATTGGAATCCTGAAATGCTTTCACTAATCTTTTTTTTTAAGCTTTGAGCATCAAATTCCTTTCCAAAAGGATGTATTTACTTCTTTACCATGAACTTTTCAATGTAATGAGACCTAAATGCTGTTTGGTTGAATAATTTTTTTTAAAAAAAGTAAAATAACTTCTACAGTTCCGTTTTTTATTTAGTATACTGTAGACAAACGGAAGTAGGAATTTTTTTATAAATTTCAAAAGGTACATCGATTTCTGTTTTAGCATTGCAAACTTTTATCAAAGGAAAGGTCATTAATTTTGATTTCTTTAGAAATTTAAACAAAAGTGCCACAAAAAAATGGTATTTTTAAATTTAATTAAAATGAAAAAGAAAATATCTTTAATCACAATCTTATTTTTATTTTTCTAATTAAAAAATACTATAATTTTATTAATTCAATGAGAGAGTATATTTCTTTGAAAATTCATTATTCTCATTATTAATCTTATGGATGAAAGGGAGATTTTCTTTGTATATTATATTACATAGAATCTATGTATATTACAATAAGGTGTTATTTAATAGCAGTGTTCATAGATTTTGATAGTTTATTTGATTTATAAAAAAGAAAATTTGTAAAAGAATCTAATCTTACACATGTCAAAAACTATATTAATAGAAAATAATAATTTTTTTTTGAATTTATAAATGATAGTTTCTTTTTATTTTTCCTTTCAAATTCTTTTCAAGTAGAAAAGAATTAAACACAAATTGGTAAAAGATCAGGTGTATAAAAACTGAATAAATATCCTTTTAGTAATATTAACACAAAAAATTAATTTGGTATATATATTTTTAAATGAACATAATATGTAGAAAGGATATTATAGTACAAAAAGGAATATAAAAGACTTATCTTTTTTTCAAATTTGAATAATTACTTAAACTTACAGTTCACTATTTTTTCATGATTCGAATGTAAAATTTTTTATATCTAAATGGACTATCTCTTACAAAAATAAAATTAATTTAAAATTTAATTGAATGTTCAACAACGTTAACGTTACAAAATATTCAAATAAAATGTAATAATTTTAAAATTAAAATTAATTATTAAGATTTCATCATGAAATTAAATTGTTAAACGCATAATTTATTTTGAAAAAAAAAATTACGTTTAATTAAATTTTTATTTAAAAATTTTATTTTCCCTGAAAATTCAATTAAAATTAAAAACGTAAAAAAATATCCTATTTTTGTAATACTTTCACATTCATTAAAAGTGGCTACATAACTGTACAAAAAATATTTTTTTTCTCCTGTACAAAAACCATTAGAAATTCAATTACAAATAGTTAATTTTATTCAAATAATCGTTGTTTTAAAAATCATTCGATTAATGTTATTCAGTCAAGTTGGCAAACATTCAGAATGCAATTATGTATTTACTAATTTTTTTTTTTGTATTCATGTTATTCAAACGTTATGGAAATATGCTTCATTTTAAAATTTTACATAAAATTAATTTTAAATCTGCCAGTTACGCCATGTAAATTTACAAACATTAAATTTAACAATTTTTGTAATTCAATTAAAAATTTCGAAGTATGTACTTTTTTTTCAAAAATGTTTTTTTTTGTTTTTTTGTTCACTTGTCTCGTATTTGAAACGGACGATTTTTAATATAAAAAAAAAGGAAAAATGATTTCAATTTGTTTTTCTGAAATCAAATTTTCAGAAGATTCTACAAGCACGGATTTTTGAATAGCTCCTTAAGGAGACTGACAAATTTATTTTCAATTGAATATTCTTTGTTAAAATTATGCCATTTATATTTTTTTTTTTTAAAAACAATCAAAACCAATCATTTAAAATCCTATAAAAATTTACTATACTTAAACAAAATAACAAAAGCATCGACTCTTGAGAGATCTATTTATACTCTTATTTAAATTTCAGGAAAAAAGGATACATAATGTATTTTGATTTTATGATAATGTTTCACATGGAAATTTCATTTTTTTTCAACCCCAAAAACCAAAATCCCTTTTAAAAGAAAACATTTCAAAAATTGACAAATTTATACGAAGAAAAAAAGTAATGAAAACAAAACACAACATTGCTTCAATTGACTCATTTAAATAATTGATATTTTTTCTAAAAATCCTTCAAAAACAAAACAAAAATCTAAATAATAAATCCTGTTATCCTTTTAGCTTAAGCCAAAAGTTATTTTCTTTATTGAGCTTTTTCCCATTTCTTTTTATTTTTTCAAGATTCTTCAAGTTTATATAAAAGACTTTTCCTTATTCCTTTCATACGTTCTTCAAGCATTCGATTCGAGTAGAAATTTTCATTCTGAATTTTTTTTCGATCTCATTAACTTTCATGTTGTTAATTTTGTTTTCGTCCTTTTTTTTCCTTTAAATACATTTTTAAAAACTTTTTTTATGTTTTTGTTTTCTGTTTTGTTGTTTGCTTTCTGTTCAACCACCAAAAAGTCCATTTTATTGGGATTCATTAATACTCTCGCATTATTGAACTGTGCTCCAACACATCCATTTCAATAAAACTGATTACTTCAATGCCATTTTTTTTAATAACGTTTTAAAATACTTGTTCAACCACACTATTTATTCAATTGTTATTTATATCATGGGAACAATTTTTCAATGACAGTTTTTTTTCTTTTTTGTACATCGTAAACAGTTTTTGAGTACAATAAGGTGTAAATTGGAATTCTTATGTTTCTTATTCTCCTTTTTACTTTTGAAAAGAAAAAAAAAATTTCTCATCCGAAGGAACCTTTTAGAAGAGAAAAAAAAAAGAAATTCTTCAAAATTCTTTACACGATACATAAAAAATGCCTTATCTGTTTCTTTTTTTTCCCTTTTTTTCTTCTAAACCCACTTATTCTTACCGTTTTTTATTATTATTTTTTTTTAGCTTCAAGAAACGATCTGTTAAAAGACGAAATCAATTCATCTATGATGGATATACGTAAAAAACATTTCTTTTATTTTCTTTTTAAATAAAAAATGGAATAGAATTTTTTTATGTACGAGTGTTTACATGTGATGGGAATCGATTTAGAATATAAAAAAATTCCGATATATGCTTTTTATTATCTTTATCATTTTTTTTGTATCTTTTGGAAATATAAGAAAATATATTTAAAAAATTTTTGCTACAGAAAAACAAAAACAATTGTTTTTCTTAAATACTTTGACACGTATAACATAAAATTATTATGGAATCGTAATATACACACTCCCAAAAAAAAAAATGATAAATATGAAACATTTTAAACATAATTTTTTACTTCTGGTTTATTTATCAAAATAATATTTTATTTTTTCTTCTTAAATATTCAAAATAAGAAAAACAATCTGAATGTTTAAAAAATGTGAACAAATAAACTTTTTTGTTATTTCTTCTTTTCCTTTTTTTTTTCTTGCCTTTTTTGTAATTTAATTTGTTATGATTTAAGAAGAATCTTATTTTGGTGGAATCTTTAAACGTGAAAATATATTATGCAAATTATCTTTTTTTTTCACATGAAATCTATTTTTATTTAAATTTATCATAGTGGTTTCCAAGTTTTCATGAGGATTTTTTATTGTTGTTTTTATAGGCTGTATCTTTTTTTATAGAAAAAGATGCGGTATTTATACATACAATTGATGTGTAAAAATACGTAAAAAAAACATCGATGTGATATGGTGCACCATGTGCTTTCATTTTGTTTTTACACAATTACATCTGTCATGAGAAATATTTTAAAAATTTAAAAAAATAAGATGTACGTACATATTTGTCAACTTTAGGAGAAAAATTTCCTAAATAAATATTCTGAATAAAGATACTTTGTGTAATTGTATCGTAGAAAAAAAAATTGGAAAAGTAAAAAAGCATCGAACAAATATTTGTTTAATTTTACCTTTTTGCTAAAAATGAAGAATGAAGAATTATCCTTTTGTGATTTGTGAGAAACTTTTTTTGTGCTGTCTAGTCGGATTTTCGATAACAATCATTGAAAATATCTTTCTACTCTAATCACAAGTTAGAACGCATAATTATCTAACGAACATGGATTTTTCCAATAATACGATATTTACATAGCTATATATTGGATTTTGTTTTTTGCAATTTTTTCATTCAGCACGTTCCAGTTGGCAAATTTATCTAAATAGAAGATTTTATCCACACAATAAGGATAAATCAATAATTATTATTTTCATGTATAAATATGCCACAATAAATTACACAGTAACTACATAATATGTACATGATATTCTTTCAATTATTAAAAACTACACCCTAAAGTTTTTGAATAATAATACAAAGATTAATTTGTAAGATACTTCACACAAAATATAAGTTTTTCCACTTACATACTTTAATTATTTGTTATTTGCAGCTACACAGAATAAAGTGAAATGAATTTTAGTATATACAACACGTATATGTAAAACTCAAAAGCTATACTAATATTTGACTATTGTAATGATAAAACGTATACATTAGGATAATTTTAAATTTAAATTAGGAATATTATCCAAGATATACATATAATGAACATCTTTCATATGAAATTTTCTGATATTTATGTATATAATACGTGTAGTATCTATGTATATTTAACCATATATGTACGAGTACATCATCATTTATTTTTCTGTTAAAATGAATATGAATAACAAACTAACCACAAGTGTAATGATATAGCAGATATGTATGTTCATATATAGATATAAAGATACTCATATACATACGTATATCTATTTACATTTTTGTAGATATTTTCACATTTAAAACTAAATTGAGTTGAAAAGATCTATTTTCACATGATTTTAAGATTTCAAGAACATTTTGATAACTTTTAAAAAAAATATGTATGTTATGTATGTAGATCAGACTTTACATTGTGCAAATGAAAAATTGAAATTCTGTAATGTAAATTTACACTACTCAGCACACATACGTACATGAAAACGTATATATATTATGTAGTTTGATGCCATTTCTAAACCTTTTAATATACAGAATATACGCGAAATAATTTTAATAAGGACACAACCACAACCAAGGATATATATTTCACATACAATTATGTATCTGTGATATATTATTACATTTTCGTATATATTATTCTCAGTTTACAACATAAAATATTGCATTATAGTTATTCTCAAGGAATAAGATTTCACTACATTTAAACGTACACACACATACACATTTTGTTTTGTATTTTTTATTACACATACCACACACTTATTCATTTACTATTCATACATATGTACAGTAAATTTACATAATGTAAACACATTATAAAATATGTTTTAAATTTAAAATGAATATCTCTATACGGATGTTACAAAAAAATATGAGTTCTATTTTGCAACGGAGTGTGTACTATAAAAGATTATCCTATATAGTTTACATGAATTTTTTTTTCTTTGTTATTTTCTAAAAATTTTAATTGGATACTTGTTTTAATTAAAGAAAAAAATTTCTCATATCAATTAAAATGTGTTTAAATTGAATAAAAAGGATAAATTTTTCCAAACTTTTTTATATACATATAGCTATGTGAAATCATAAGCTTCTTGTAGAAACAAAACCTCGAAACTTTGAATGGTTGAAATTTTAAAATTTATAAAAGACAAAATTTCTAAAAAACAAAAAAAAATTGTCTCTACGAAAGAGTAACGATAATAATGAGCATTAAAATAACTGAAATGTGAAAGAAAAAAAAATCTACAATGAAAACGAAAATCTTCTCTTCTACACATTGAAAAAAAAAATGCAAAGTAAACTTTATTCTGTTGAAAAATGTATAAGGATAAGCTACGAGTACACATAAGAAGATTTATCTCTGAGGTTAAGGTTATATGTATTTAAAAAAAAAATTAAAAAAATAAAAAATCTGTTTAGAAGGATAATATGAAATCCACAAAAAAGAAAATGATGAATTATTTGATATAAAACCGTTAAATCCAAATGACATTACATTTAAATACTTGTTAAAAAGCTTTTTTTTACAGCAATGTAAAATTAATTACAAATTTATTTAAATTTGAAGTAATTTTTTTTTTAAATCTTATCATGTGGTTCATTGACCATGAGTTTTTTTTTTTATCATTTTCTCACAACTTTAAAATTTTTAAACACTTGAAAAGGTAATATCAACGAAATTTTAATTTATTCGAAGTACTATTCTTTAAGCTGCTGGTAATTGCCTAAAGTGAAACTGTAAATTCATAAATCAATATCATAATAAATATCATTTTTTTTATACAAGTATATGAAGGGAAAAATCTTAAAAACACATTAAAGGACATAATGCAGAGATCATTTATGTCGTTTTTTTTTCTTTTTACTTTCAAAACTAAATAATCAAGGACATTTTACATTACGCTATTTATCACGTACATAGTCTTATTATTATGTATGTATATCATTTTTTTTTTCGAAGATACATTTTACAGATACAAGAGAAAATATAATTTATTTTTATTAAGGTTAAATTATCTTAATTGTTGTTGCTTTTTTTGTAGTTATATTTTTCTTTTTTCTATATTGTCTCCAATATTTTTCAATTTTGTTGTGCGATTTTATTATCCGCATTAAAGTAGCACAAATAAATTTGAAAACTTTTACTTTGAATTGTCCTTTTAAAAAAAATAATAAAAATAAATCGAACATTTTATATTTCCATTAACTTATTACGTCATAAATTTTCGAAAAAAAAAGAGAAATTCAAAGAAAGAAAAATTGTAAATTGTAGAATTTTGAAAAAAAATACCGAATTCTCCATTCCCTATGAGCCTACAAAAAAGTACATATATACTTTTAAATCTTCTTATATCGTAAACTTTAAGGGTTGGAAAGATAATTATTGTAATTTGTTTTAAAAAACAAAAATATACATTTACATTAAAAAAACAAAAAAAAAACACCTATGTACATACATAAAGCCATTAAAAATTATTTGTATACATATATACATACAATGTACATACATATGTACATATTATGAATTTTCACGTTATTTTGTAATACCCTCAATATACAGACACAAATATGTAGTAGTATGCATGAATACTAAATTTTTTTTTTCGTGCCAAATAATTCAAAATTTTTAACAACAAATAAAAAAACGTTCATGTGATAAAAAAGTTTTCCCATACTAAAAACGAAAGGTTCATTTTTTTAATACAAATTTATTAAAATGGACGTTTCCTAAATACAAAAAAAAAATAAATAAATAAAAATAAAAACTCTTAATTGAAAATAATAAATAACAGTTAAGCTACTTTTATTGAATCCTAGAAAATTATTACAAAGATAATAAATTATTACAGTTAATTAATATATTGCGATATATTATTTATAAAATTCTAGTATTTTTTTTTTATTTTGAAAAATTTTAAAATCAAGCACTTTTTGTATACTACACGTAAAAACAAAATATTTTATGTGAAAATATATGTATATGTATAATCGACAAACAATCTACCGCAATATTATAAATTAAAAGTATAGAAATTTGAATAAAGGCCAAAAAAAACAACAGAAGAACAAAAAATAAAAATTAAAAATTATCATTTCATAGCCAAAAAAATTATTAGACTTTTGTGTATACGGTTGGGTGTTGTGAGTGTGTCCATCGCAAAAAAAACACAATATCTAAATAAAAATAACACTGCACAACAAACTTTAAATAATGGCTAATTTTTTGTTTTTTAATTATTGTAATACATTACGTACATCCAATTTTCTATGTACACATAAATTATATACAATGGAAACTACATACTCGTAATTTTCTTAACCTTCATAAGGACTAAATCACAAAATAAACAAACAGTCCTAATACAAAAAGGATGGCAAAATTAAAAATATTTTCCATTAAAAAAAAATTAATGAAAGTTTATTAAATAATAATGAAAAAGTAAAATTCTTCAAGGTATGTAGATAGTAGGATGATTTTTTGAAGAGATCGAAATAGAAAATTTTGAAACACTGTCAAATTCAGTTGACTTAAAATTAAAACGCTCTTTTAAACCCTCAAATAATTGAAAAAATACGTTTATTATCTGCTGAAAGTTTCACTTTTTACCCAAAATTAAAAAAATCTATATAAACTTTAAGCTTAAAAAACATTAAAAAAAGAAAGTGTGTTGAGAAGAAAGTATCTGATATTGAAGAGAAGAAAAACTCAGAAAGTTATTGCATCTATTGTAATAATGGCGAACAAAACAAAATAATCTACAGCTTAACAAAAAAAAAAAATTTCTAATAAAGTTTTTTATACTTTTTTAGGATGTATCTTTACACCCCCGAAAAGTAACAAAAGTGAAAAGAGAAGAAAAAAAATCACGTTCCATATAACAAAAGGTTGATTTATGATTTATAAAGTTCTTTATACTTAACAAATGTGTAAATTTCACTTTATTACACTAAACGAGTTAAAAAGAACAAAGCCCAACAAACATTATGAATTCATTTTGAAATAAACCTTTAGTTTCAATCTAAGAAGAAAAAAAACGTAATAGAAAACGTTTTTTTAGAAACGAAATATTCGAAATTTATTTTCAAGGCATCCTTATTTCTGTTAGAATCGTAGAATTGAATACTTTCTTTTGAAACTTTTGAAGGATTATAATTTTTTTTTCAATCTTTAGAGAAATTGTTTGCTGGGATACAACAATTTAATACACTCACTTCAAACTTAATAATAAAAAAAACTTAACAAATAATTGACTTCTTAGAAGATTAACATACATATATCTGCACTTGCACAGAAACAAGCCATACAAAATTTTTAAAAATAATAATCCTTTTGAATAAAAGTTAAAAACAACAATAGCAACATCCACGCTTCAAAAAAGAGAAGAATAAAAATTATTATAAATATGTCGCGTGAATGGAAAATATTTTTTGTGAATCAACAACATTTTAAAATTAAATTAATAAATAATTGAAAAAATAAAAAAATAAAAATTTAGATATCTTTTGTGAAATAATAATAATTTAATTTACAAACTACATACTAGAAAATAGCTATAAATTGTAACTAAACGAAATTAAATTATATAAGAAAACAAAAATAAATTCAATTGAGAAGAATCATGTCATATCTTTCTTTTTTTTTCGCAAATAAATTCAAATTTATTTCAAATTACTTTGAAAAAACAGAATTAAATTAAATTAAAAAGCGTCTATAATGACTTTTATGATACCATTCTCTTTTTAAGTTTCTAAATCATTTTCAATTATTATATTATTATTTACACAGTAACACACAAAACATCACATATGTACCTACTCGTACAGTCATACATACATATTTTGTTTTTCGTTTATTGTTTTTCAAATTTAATCGAATATGAAAATATTTACTAATAAACCAAACCAGCACACATTTTAATGGCTTTTTTTTTCTTGTAAACTCAATGAATCCATTAGATATACGAAAAAATGAATCATGAATTTTATATTTACAAATTCTTAAAATGAGTTCATTGAACGTAATACTTTTTTAACAAATTTATTAAAAGGATTAAGTGAATAAAACAACAAAAATAATAACAACAACAACAACTAAAAAATGAAATTTATGGAAATTTATCTTCTCTTTTTTTTTGTAATTTTTCTTCATTTTCCAAAAAAGTAAAGCGTACTGATTTTTAATGAAATGTTTCCATAGTTTCATAATAATCTTGAAAATTATATATATGTTAGTATGTATATATATATTTTTTTTTTATGTTTTTCTTGGTGAGAATTTTTAGTTCTTTTGTTTTTGTCTTATTGAGAAAAAAAAATATACGCTTTATCATTTTTATTAAGGTTTTCATTGTGTCTGAGTTATTAAAACAAATAGAAAAAGAAAAAACAAAAACGATTTTAATGAAATTAATAATAATATAATAATTTATTTTACTCAACAAAAAAGAAATTTTCTGTTGCCATAGCTGAATTATATGAATTTACATAAAGTCAGTCATTCAATATAATTATAAGCCTCTTGTACTTAACAAAGTACTTTTCTTTTCTATTCTTCTTTTTCTTAATTTTTGTTTTGAAACCGTCAACTAATTAACACTAATTTCTTTTGAGTTTGTAACGTATTATGATTTTGAAATTGAATAATTTGTTTTGTGGTATTGGCTTTTTAATTTTTCTTCTTTTTTTTTTTTTGAGTGATAATTAATTATATTAAATATATGTATATATTATATTTCGTTTTATTTTGTAAATTAATCAAGATTTTTTTTTTAATTACGAAAATTAATTATTTCCTATTTATTTAATGTAAATTCTCATATTTTTCAACCGTTTCTATAGGATCAATCAATATAAAAAACCAAAAAAGGCCCCATTTTCAAAAAACTGAAAAAGGATACTTTGAAAAAGGATGAAACAAGTTAAACAAAGGCTTTTCAAATAAAACATAATAATAATTCAATTTGAAAGAAGAAGAAAACGAACTCATAAAAAGTTTGCGAAAATAAAACATCCAATTTTATATCGAAAGGTGGTATGCTTAATTGAAAACAAGAATTTTGACACCTTTTCTAACAAAACAAATTTGCACATTTATTATCTAAATTAAAATCTTACAGAAATTTCAAACATTTTAAAATCAACCTGTTGGACAAAATCACTATGAAAAATCAGAGAAAGAGAATTTACGTTCAATTATTTGATTAAAGGACATTTTGTCTACTGTCGCAATCACAGACAATCCAATCTGTTGTTATTTAATGGCTAACCTTCGACATAACATTTTTTTCATTTGAAAAATAAAAATAAACAATCTCAAAATAAAACTGTGAAATTGAATGTTTCGTCGAAGGATTTTATTGGCTTTTAATATTTGGAAAAAATATTGAAAGTGCTAATCTTTAAAATTTTCAATAAATTTAAAAAGTAGAATTCATCGTTTTCGACTTGTGAACATTTCATTTCATTTATAAATAATTTGAAAATTCGTAAATTAATTCATTCAAAATTACAACTTAATTCCTAATGAAATCCAGTCAAATAAAAATTTTTTTTAAAAATTGTTTCTTCACACTCATGTCAAAAACAAATAAACAATAAAAGTATCCGCCACATTTTCTTTATTGAGCACAATAAAAAATACATAAATTAGAAAATTATGTTAATATTCCAAACTTACATATAAAAAATATTGAAATGTTTGTCTTGAAAATCATCACATAATTAATATATAAAATATATGTATAGTTCTACACCTTGTTAGTTGTTCACCATATGTGTTTTACTTTTCATTCAATATACTCGTACATATATAATTCCTATAACATACTTTATTTCACACACAAGATATTCATTAGAATTTCAACACTTACTCAATTTTTTTGTTTTTTTTTTGTTAACGTAATAAAATCATCGAATTTAATCAGTGTTTTTCATATAATCAATATATCGATCATAGATTTTTTATGATATATACACACATGATGGTGTACTTGTATAGCAACAAGCATATGAAGATATTCGAAATAAAAAAAAATTATTATTGCTCTAATAAATAAATTTTATCAATTCATATTTCATGGCCAATTTATAGAATGAATTAACAAGTTGAATATTTTTTGACATAGGAACGCACAATTTTTTTGTACACTCATATTAAATTTGTATATTCTCATTTTAATTAAATTTTTAAAAAAAGAACCGAAAGGGATTCTTCCTTTTTTGCTATTATAAAATTTCAAATTACGTTCACATCATTAACGATCTAATAGGAAATTTAAGTACTGAAATCGATTTACTAATACTCTAGACACCAGGGGGTCGATTCTGTTTCGGTGAAGTGAAAACATGAAAAAAAAAGTTTGCACTTGACGTTTCACACACTGTTTTCATTTTTTCACTGCACAGTACCCAAATAAGCGATTCTTGTTGCGTTCGTGCAAACATAGTGCTGAATGAGGCGCTGATTTAAATTTTTTCACCGACGTGATATGAGAACTGTCAAATCAAGTAAAAACAAGTTGTGTTTTTGTATTGTTCATTGTAAATCGATCGAAATCATTTGATTTCACGTTAAACGATTTCATCAGATAGTAAAATTGGTGGCACATATAAATCCAACGATTTCGATTGAAGGTTATTTTTTGCGTATTTTTTAGATTTTTTAGCAGAGCCTGAAATCACGTTAAAAACGAAAAAAATTTTTCTTTTCAAAGGCTTACCAGTTGGTGTGTCTAAAGTATAAGAAAGTTTTTTTTTTTCTTTATTTTATGAAAAGGATATATACAATGAAATTGCAATTTATCTATAAAATTGCTAAACAGTTAAATACGATATAAAGATATCAGGACTATGAAATTTGTGTTAAATCACGAAAAATTAGATATTCTACATGCACAAATTATAGATTTACATTATATATAATTATGCGGAAGAAATTGGAAATATTATTTTTTAATTATAGAAAATTTTAAAAATTAATTAATCATTTGCCTTTTTTTTCTCTTTTTTTTTTGTTTGAAGGATGAAATTTGATTACGTTCTATACCGAGCTGGGCTATTATATATACATATGTATATACGAGTATTATACGCTTATCATAGATATTTAGGCAAATCATGATTTTTTATTTTTTTAATATATTATACCTATGTGCGTATAACATGTTATTGAATTTATAATTTTCTAATAAAATATCGACTGAAACAAAAAAAAATATCTTTTTCCCTGTAAATACATAATGATTTTTTTTTTAAAGTCCTTCAAAAGTTTGTGTACATTAACAAATATTTTAATGAATGAAATTTACCATTTTAGCAACGCAGAAAAAAAAAACCATCCATTTTTATTCTATCATCATGACTTGTTATCATTTTTTTTTTTATAAAATAAAAATTTTTAAAAATGTTCCTAACGATGAAATAATAATGAAATTTCTACGGGTGGTAAACAGCCGCCAAATAAAAAAAATAATAAAAATAAAACAATAATTTATTTTGACTTGTGTTTTATTTTCATTCGAATTTTTAAAATTACTTTTTAATATAAATATTTCAATAAAAAAACCACATTTCAGTTCAATTTTTGTTGTTTTTTTTTAACTTTGAAATACTGTGTGTTAAGCAAATTAAATTTAAAAAATAAATTGAATAAAACAAAGAAACACTACTCTAATTTCTAAAATAAAATTACATTAAATTTTGCACTTTCATCAATAAATAAAGTATACTAAAATAACACAAACCCAACAAAGAAAAAAAAAACATTAAGTTTTTTTTAATCGTCCTAATGACAAAATTTATGTATTTTCTTTTTCGCATGTTTATAATGACGCCTCCCGCTTCATAATAAATTTATAAATGAACTTTATTTATTTTTTCCATAAAACACACACTGCTTTTTTTTTTTTTTGTATATTTTACGATTTATGAATTATATTCAAATTTATTTAATTTTTTTGTATTTAAATTTTTTGAACATTTTTAATGGGCTGTTAAAAGATCGAAAAACAAAGATAAAATAAATGAAAAAAAAACAGTTTTAATGAAGGATAATTAGAGTAAACACACAATAAACGTATAATTTAAAAAAAAAATAAATATCAAATACAATAAATAAATAACAACAAATAAATAAATAAAAAAATTGTAGAATAATTCATTTTCATTTTAAAAGGATATACACACAATACAATGACAACATGAACACGTGATTTTCATTTAAATTTTTTTTTTTACGAAGAACAACTGATTTTTGTTTTTCCTTTTCTTTTCATTTAAGGAGATTTTCATAGAATAAATAAAATGTGTATCTTTTTTTTCGAAATTAAATTGTTATTTTTTTTCATTTAAATTGGAAGCAGGAAAATAATTTGTAAAAAAAATATCCTTGAGAAAATTTGTAAATTACATGTCAACAAAATTTATCTAAAAGTAAAATTAAAAAACTAGGTTAAAAAAAATGCGTAAAAAAAATGTAGATTCATGTCATTTGATTATTTCTATTTTTTATTTTTTTGGTTTTACGTGTTAAAAAAAATCTCAAAAATATTGCTGAAATTTGTGAATTATATGTCATAAAATGTTTCCGATTCAAATAAAATGTTTATCTCATATATTTTGGACATTTTTAAAATATATTTTTTACAAATTATTTTATCAAATTTTGCAAATCGATAAAATTTAAATATTTATTACATATTACTTATTACAAATTTTTGTATTTAAAAAATGTTTTTGACAACAGCAGTGATTTTCGACGTTTTAGAATACATTAAATCACATTTGAATAATCTAATAAAATATTAAAACAATTCATGATTAAAATTAGAAATTTAGCAAAATTGCAAAATATTCATAAGGTTTTTGAAAAATTAATGTTACATATCAACACTTTTCATATTTAGATATTAAACAAAAAGAAACTTGAAGAACCAAAAAAACTATTTCGCCTAATCTACAATTTTTAGGTCACTAATGCCTGATAGATGTAATGATTGCTTTTACTGGGACATTTTATCTTACATTAAAAAAGCTATTTATGTACATTAAATCAATAACAAGTGATACTGATCACCACAGGATCCTTATTCATAATAATTTAGAATTTTTAAAATAAAATAGAATAAAATCCATAGGGTTTCCAAAAACACAAAAATACTATTCATACGTAGTACGTACTATATCTTGAAAAGTTTAACCTTATTTCGAAAAAATTTTATAAAATTAAATAAGATTACACATTATTTACTATTCTCGTTCCATTCTTTAGTTAAAAACAAAACAAGTACAACTAGGACTTTTCAAAAACAAACAAAAAAAACTCATATAAATTTTTAGAACGTCCTAACTTTTAAAATGTACCTACTTTTGTTCATTTAAAACTGGCAACAATTAAAATGAAAAATAATCATAATCTTAGATATGTATATTCAAGTCCCTATAATGATGAATATTAAAAGGAAAAGGACCTTAATCAAATCAATCGATATTTCAAGGTTTAATTTTAAATTTTTAAACAATGAACGATCAATTTTAATTGAGAATATCTTTATTAAATTCGTATTTTTTTTTTCAATATTTCATAAAAGAAAATTAAAATAATCTTTTCCTTTATTTTATTAGAAAACAAAAAATAATAATACATATGTACGTATAATAACGGTATTATTATTCAAATTAAATTACATCATCATAGACATTATTATTGAAAGATAAGAAAGGAGAGAGAGAATATAAAACAAAATATGGTTGTAAAACATTAGGCTTTGTTTTTGTAATTTAGCAAAAATTAAAATAAAAATAAAATAAAAATTTATTTTCAAGGAAATGAAAGAAAAACCAGTGTAAGTTTTGTTTTTTTTTGTTGTTTTTTTTAGATTTTCTTTCTGTTTTCATTCAAAATTATGAGAATGTTTATTATTGTGTATGAAATATTGAAATACATAATTTTACTCAGAAATTACAAAATTATAATTCTTCTTCATGTTATTTTTATCGTATGATTCTGTTTTTCTTTCTTTTTTTTTCTTCTCTAAAATATCTCATTTACATAAATGCTGATTTAAAAAAAAAAAAATTGAATTTTAAGGATGAGAAATAAATACACAATATATATTATAGTGAAATAGTTAAACTTCATCATACATAATAAATTTTCGAATGATGTTTAGCATTTATATTATTTTTTGTATATTTTAATGTTAAGTATCTTCAAGAAATTTCCAAGATAAATTATGTTCATAGAGAAAACATTCAAAATATGTATATTAAAAACTTTATTAAAGTTTATGAGAAATACATACAATTTAACGTGGCATTTTATTTTTAAGAACACTCGACAATGATGTCCTTTTTTATTATTAAATTGCACTATGAACAAAATGCAAATTTTCCACTACAAATATGACTTTTAAATTCAAAAAATATCTTCTTGGAATACTCAGACGAATCATATATAATTTTTTATAAGAAAAACATTAACCCTTATGGGTCAGTTTGTTTTTATGAGAAATTTCTGTGAATAGTAAGTAAAATTCATACAATTCAATTTTTAAAAAAATTTAAAAGATTAAAAGAGTATATCAAGTGTTAGAGAACAGTGTTGATCAATTGTGTATAGCGACGTCCGACTGATTAGGGTTTAATTTTTTAACACAATGATCCAATGAATATCGTAAATGCATTTAAAAGTACATACTTCTATGAATTTTTAAGATTTAAATTATGGGTTACTTTTAAAAAAAAATAAAAATAATAATAATAATAATAAATAAATATGTAAACATCAATTTTTGACATTGAACTTACAATTAATGCATTAAAGATCAATTCTGTTTTCAGTATCTATCACTAAAGATACTCGTACATACATATTTACTTTGTATTCTCATATGAATGAAGAAAAAAAAAAGAGAGAAAAAAAAATCTAAACCCCACAAATCCAATTTAGAATAAATTACATATTTAAAATTATTGTTGAATTTTCATTCACTTAAACTTTGTGTTCATGATCTTGACATTTTAAAATAGAAAAAAAAAATATGACAAAAACAAACTTACATACTTAAAATCACATACAGATTCTTTTTTTTTTTTATAAACTATTTTAAGCACCAATTGAAAAAGTAATTTTATTTAATTGTTGGCCCATATTTTAAACATATTATTTTTTTATTTAAGAAAAATTTATATGTATAGAATATGATTCAAAAATTGACTGCATCTTTGCAGAACCAATCACAAAATTTGCATATGTTTTTTTAAATGCTTGAAAATAAAAATTTTAAAAAAAATAAATAAAGACATAAATGACATCACAAACTTAATTTAATCAGATATGTTAGAACGGCAACCAAAAATACAAAAATATACATACGTAATATACATACATATGTAATGTACTTTTCATAATGAGAAAACTTTACAGAGAATCATAAAAAAGGGACCAAAATGTATAAGATACCTCGTACATATAAGTATCTTATTAATTAGTAAGTGTAACAAAAATAAATAAAATATAAATAAGTGGAATATTATATAGGGACTTTTTGCGTTCATGAATATCAAATCTAAAAATATCATCATCAATTAGGTGTATCTATATGAATACATTATGTATCTCATTGTCAGCTATAGCAGCTATAGTGTGTTGTTTAGCTCTTCCTCTTGAAATGTATTTTTGAAAAAATAATTCTTAGAATCAAAAAAATTTAAAAAAAAACAAAATCCATTAAATTCTAACCTTGTGAATTTATTCCTTTTTGACTGAACTTTATAATTTTAATTGAACGAAATTTTATCACATGAAATGAAAAAAAAATCACTTCAATATGAAATATCGGAATGATGAAAAAATATATTTTCTTTTATTTTTGGTTGATGACCGTTGAAAAAAATATATATATTATTTTTTTATTATTTTGATTAAAAGAACTCGTGTTCAATTCAAGTAGGTACACTGTGAATATTTTTTGATTTTAAAAATTTTATTTATTTCGCATTTCTTTCAATTCCGACACAATTATTATTTTTTTATTTTTTTTTTTTGGCTTTTTAAAAAAAAATGAAAATAATAAAATATAACTTTTATATTTATTTTTTTTTTTTTTTATTTTAGTCGTAATTTTGATTTTTTTTTCTCTTCACTTTTTTTATAAACTCTTTTTTTTGTCGATTTTAAATTTTAAAATTTAGAATATTTTTTTTTTCATTTACGTCACTTCTTCACATATCAATGAATGACAAAGATAACTATTTAGAAGCATAACATTAAAATTATTATTTATTATTTTAGGATTTTTTTTTTAAATTTTCTTTGGCACTCTGTTGTATATGTATAAAAATCAAATTAATTGAATATGTTTCACAGAATGTAAACGTGAAAGTTAATAAATTTAAATCTACCTAGAAAAAAAAAAGAATCTTATTTTGTTGTTGTTGATGTTGTTTTGTGTTTGAATTTTTTTATTTTTAAATACGAAATAATTTTTTTTGCTTTTTTTGGTCGATAAAAAATAAGAATTTATTCACTTATATTTTATTTTATTATTTTTTTTAATTTATTTTTTTCTATTTCATTTTATTTCCTTTTGAAACATTCAAATTCACAAAAATTTTTATATTTTCTTGAAATTTATTTAAGTATCTTTATATTTGTGAAAATTTTAAAAATAAACTAAATATATAAGCGCACAATTTTTCAAAAAAAAAAAACATATAATACGATTTTTTTCTTCTATTTTTTCAATAAAACAAAAACGCATTATTTTTATTCGCAATCAGAATCACAATATCGCGAAAAAGATTTTTTTCCTTTTTTATTAATGAATTTCCGTTACAATTTCATCTGAATTTCACTTGAATTAAAAATTTTCTTTTAAAAATATTTTTTCTCTAAAATATTTTTCCCGAAAACCTACGACAATCACTTTTCCTTTAACACTTTCTCTTTTTTTATGTTTTTCAAAAATATTTCCAAATTTGGTATCATTTATCTTCTTTTTTTTCTTTCTTAAAATTTCCACTTACTGTATATTTTTATTTTTCATCATCAAACCGTTTTTATTTTTCTGATGATGATGACACGAACATCTCAATAAAAATTCGTCAACTGAAATATTTTTAAAATAAAAAAACATTTCTTTTTTTTCTTTTTGTAAAATTAGCTTTCTATTTATTGTGATCTACGTACAATGTGGTGAAATATACAGCACAAAAAAAAATAAAATAACAAACGAACACAATTTAAGTACGAGTATGTACACGCAAAATTTTTCACACTTTTTTTTCTCGTAACAGAGATGATTATTAAATTCTTGTTCCCTAATTTCTTTTTCTTCATATATTTTTTTCTAACTTCTTATTCTTAGCAATGCTTTCAGAATACTGCCGCCGTTTTCGATTGCTTTCATTTAAGTTTTCCATATTTTCCTTTATGCTTCTCCTAAATGTATGCAAACTGATAAGTTCTTGCAAAAACACTATGCGAGGGTGGTGGGTCGTCATATATACCATATATGATTTAACATGTATGTATGTATATACATGTATGTATGTATCTTATCCATTGAGGTATTATAAAAAGCTCTCTTAGTTTAATTCTAAAATAATTTTCATTCATAAAAAGTTCATTGTCAGTGGAGAGTTTTATTTTACGCATGACACAATTAATGCCAGGGGAAAAACAACAGGAGAAAGTTGTAACTGAACTTTTACAATTCATAACAATCTCTACAATGATGCATTTCTTGTTTAATATGAAAAAGTCTTGAAAAAAAAAATTTGTTTTTTGTTTTCAATCTTCTCAGAGTCCAATAAAATCAATTGAAACAAGGATTCATCCCGGTTAAATTGATTTTTTTTTTCAAACATTTTTTATCATTATTAACCAGCAATGTCCTTTGAATTTGTCTAGGCAATTAAATTGCGACTGTAGACTTTTTTTCTGAAGGATGTAAACTTACTTGTGTACCAGACGTTAAATTATTATATACTTTGTATAGATATCTTTTAATAATTCGTTTTGAAGGATTAACGTATCTTATTCAATGTCTATTTTTAATTAATTGTATCTTAATAAGTTTGCATTCATTCAAATTTATAAAAAAAAAAAAAACTGAAGATCAACTGAAAGGAAACAGGAAATGAGATACATTTTCTTAGGTTAAAGGTCGAGTTGTCGAGAGATTTTATCTTGCTTCTATATAAAAACTATTTTTATTCATATTATTTTAAAAATATCTAATTCATCATAAAAGCATTATTTTTTTTTAATTTTAATTAAGTTTTCATCTTTTGTCCGTTTAATATTTCTCAAAGAACTCATACTGAAAATTATTAAAATATTTTTAGATTCAACAAAAAAAAGACAAAGAAAATACTGGAATGTATCCTTGCATATATGTATGTATCCTAATTTGTTTACAAAGTTTTCATTATTCATAATAAAAAATGAACTTTGTATATAGCACTCAAAAGATAAAAAGAAGATATTTAATTAGAAATTTTATTATTTGAATACAAAAACTATTCAATAATTTAAATATGTACGTATTTTGAAATTTCCAGGAGTTTTATTGTACTTCATCTATATCTTCTTAAATACAGATTATGTCCTGGTGCTTTAAAAAAAAAATAACCAAATTAAAATTCTATAACTTTTTTGACTCCCACTTGTTGACTATATCAATAGCCTATGTTCTATATCACAAATATTGTCATTTAATATAAAACACATCGAACAAAAAAAAAAAGGTTTGAATTAATTTACTTATATAATATCAAATTACATTGAAATATTCTAATTCACATTACATATCCTTAATTATAGAAATAATACCCAATATTTGAATGAACAAATATTTACTCAAAAAAAGAAAAAAATTCGGAGTAAAAAATAAATTAGAAAACAAAATTTAATACTCTTGAATTAAAATTCATTAATTTAGCACAAGTACTTTTTTTTGTAAACAAAATCCTTACGTCAACATACTATAATTATAATAAAACCAATTCATTGTAATATGTAGGTTTTATGTTTTATGAAGTTCAAGTTCAAGAGGTCCAAGTTGAAAATGTGTAGGTTATCGAAAATAATCAATATAGAAATTAAAGAGAATACTGATAACAATAGAAAGAAAAAACAAAACTAAAGGAAACAATAGAAATAAAAATAAATAAATAGTACATCTCTAAAAAGGTAATAGGAAAAATATACAAAGAATCAAGAATTTTCAGAAAATGTATAGTTTTAAAACTATAGGTTTAAACCTAAAATAATTAATTTTAAACCTTAAATTTTGTTATAGGAGGCTTTAAGGAGCTTTCTTGTGAATATTTTACAAAATTCCATAGAGACTAGTATAAAAGTATAAAAAAACTAAAAAACTTCTTAAAACAACCCTCGCACAATTTAAATGTGTTTTATTTTACGTATTTCTAACCCTCAGTGTAATAGAACAAAATTTCAAGAAGTATTAAAAGTTTTTTATATCATCAATGTTTACGTACAAGGATAAAAATAGTCTTGTTCCTATATAGATTATTCCAATTTTGAATATTCTACAAAATTATATTATTTACAATTCAAAACACAAAATCAATAAATTTATCACCAGAAGCATTTAAGTATTTTTTTTTTATTTATCTGTCGAGGATATACATACGTACTTATGTACGTCACGTCACATAAACACATACTGTACAATGTACATATATCAAAAATTAAATCTATTTGTTTTTTTTAATGCATTGAACTCAATCTTTTTTTTTTTGTTTTGTTTGAAATCGGAAAATCTTAGCTAGAAGAATCTGTTATATATTGTAGTCTATTTTTTCGGCATAACATAACGGAAAGAAGAAGAGAATATTAAGTACCCAGTATTGATAGCAGACTGATAACAGTTATAGTCTAGGTACGTATATATGTACTTCACATACCCTTAAGGACATCACCTTATCTGAACTCATGATAATTTCTTTCTAAAGTTTGAAAAATAAAAAAAAATTATTACTAGAAAATGTATTATGAATTCTAATAATTAAGATTGTTTAATATTTTCTTTTTATAATTCAAGACACGTACTCATAAAAATACAAACTACATACATATACCAGTTACCAGATTTCAACAAAATTCTGTCAATATTGAAATTATGAATGTACTTAATTTTTTTTTTATTTTTTACTCTTTTTTTAATTTTTTATCTTACATTTCTGTACAATTTCTTTTGAGTTCTTTTGAACAACAAAAAATCCTACTCATTGTTTTAATAATGTTCCAAGGGAACGTGTGCAAAAATACGAAAAAAAACAATACTTGGTCAGTGATGAAGCAAAAATTTGATTTTTGTTTATTTTTCGGTTTTTTCTACAATTGTTTTTTATAATTTTGTTCAACATGATAAACTATATTTCCTATATAATAATTAATCATCCATACAAGAAATGAAATGTATTTAAAACACTGTTTTTATTGTAATCCTGATCCTGCAAAAAAAAAAAAAAAACAATATTATTTTTCTCTTCTTTTTTTTCCAATTGAATTTTATAAAATTCGCTACTTCACTTCATACTTTAAGTATTTTGTTTTTGCCATAGAAAAATTCCCTAATTTTCTTATTTTTTTCACCCACTTAACAAAAAAGACACCATTAGATGAAAGATTCGTATTACAAAATATCCTTAAATGTTTCTTTATGTAATAATTGAATGAGAAAGTTTTTTTTTAAATCTTGTTTGTTGTCTTTTATTTAATGGTACTGTTTAAAAAAAAAACATCTTATAAAATCGTTCAGATAAAATTGTGATGTTTTACAAGCCACAAAAGATAAGGGACAGTCCACGATATCTATCCTAGTTTTTTAAAATAAATTTTTCAACTCTTTCATACCTCATGTCCATTTTAGAGACATGAGTCGTAAACGAATTATTCCGAATCATTCAGAACTAAATAAATTCTTATTTATGTAAAGATCATTTTTTAATCCGTTCATCACCGAACACATTTTCCAGGCTCAGGGTGTATAATGTCCTTAATCTTATGAGACCATTTAAAAATTTTATTAAAGAGCTTTCGAACTTTCAAATCACTGTATTGTCCTTAATTTAAAAACTAATAATATGACAATTTTTGAATCTTATCACAAGACCAGAACAAATTTCAGGGATTATACCTTCACATATACAGAAATCTCTTTATTCTTATGTATTGCTATTCTACTGAGAACTTTATTAAATCCTCAACATTAAATGCTTGTAAATAATTTCTTCATCAATCGAATTGTTTTTTTTCCCTTAAAAATGTTTTTAAAATCTTGAATGTGTACGTGTATCACAACACACATATACATATGTATACGTACACGAATAGGTACATAAATACATCATATTTTTCCGAGACTTTATATTTTCTATAAATACTTTCTTTTAACGAAGGAAATTATCTGCTAGAAAGACACAAAAAAAAGGAAACAAAAAGGAACATCGTTAAGAAAACTATTATCTTGTTTACGATGTTCAATACTAATAAACACAATAACAATATAAAAAAAATTAGATTTCCTCAAGTTTTAAAATCATTATACAGTCCTTTTTTTTGTTTTTTCTTGTGTGGACATAAGTGCTTTTCATTGAATGTAAAAGAAAATTTCTTTTTTCCTCTTTTTATTTTGTAATTTCATTCAAGTTATCATTTATGTTCGATTTAATAAAAAAATAAAATAAAACAAAAAAATAAGATAGAATGAGAAGAAAAGAAAGACTTTAAAATTAAATAAATTCAATGTGAATGTGTATTTTTTATTAAGAGACATTGCATTTAACGATTTTTAAAATTCACAAAAGTGGACAAGTTTCACCACAAACAATTCTCAGATAATAATAATAATAATAAAACGATTGTGTATGTGCTCCGGTTAAAGATAATTTCTTAGATAAATACATAAGTTTACATAGTACATATATGTAAATATGAAGAAATTATTTTTGAATTTGTTGAAAATAATCCAAAATGAAATAATAAATTGTGAATAACTACCTCAAAAATAATTCGAATGGAAATATTGAAAGGTATTTTTACGATGTTGTTTTGTAAATTGCAATGTTCAAGTGATTCAAGTCAGATAAAAGTAATCTTTTAGCAGTAATATACAAGCTTTTAATCATTAACAGCAATAAAATAAATCTAAAAAAAACTACCATCCGTAGGACGAAATTTATGATTTTGTATGGATTCAGTTTTATGCAAAATTCGATGACTTCCTACGAAAAATGCAGACAATAATATTGTTCATTATTTTTTCCTTTTTTGTTTTTATTCTATAATTTCGATTAAATCAACTACATTTAAATTTTTTTAAGTCCTTTTAAAAATTATTTTATTTTTTCATGTAGGAAAGCTGAAATTCATGCACAAAAAACAATAAGACAAAAAGTAAAATTGAAATTGGAATAACAAAAATTGGATATGTGCCAAAACAAGGATATTATATGTGTGGATTTGTTTGTATGCACATTTATTTTTTCGAAATTGTGAGAAATTGGAGGCTGAAACAAAAACAACAACAAAATTAAAAAGGATAAAAATTAAGATATGTAATTGTTTAGTTTACTGTTAACTGTTGAAGAATTCCCTTGTCTGTGTATTATTATCCCTTGTTCGTAATTATCACCCTAACTGCGGATTTTGGTGGTCTGGATTAATAAAATTTTGTTCTTCTTCAACAGTAACAAAATAATGTTTAAAAGTTTAAAAAGAAATTGAAACAAAGTGGGAGGCTCCAAAAAGTTCTATTTTTTTCTTATATTGCATTATCCTTAAAAACAATTCATTGTTTTTTATTTCAATTTTATTTTATTTTTCAAAATTTTTTGGTTTGTTTCTATGCATGTCTATAAGTTCTCCTTAATCCTTAATTCTTTTTGCAGACAGAAATAATTTAAACTTTTTAATTAGATTTATTCAATGTTCTAAGAGAAAACAAATCAGCGTAATTGATTTAAATAAATTTTAAAACCATGAGTTTTTAAAATTGAAAAATAACTTATTCACGTGGATTAACTGTCAAACCTCATAAAACATTTTTCCTTTAGAAAAACATAATAGATATCGGTTTAATTCTACAATACTACAATAGAATATCACATCCTCAAACTCACGAAATCCCTTAAAAATCTCTTTTTATTTATCCGCGAAATCGAAAATTTGAATGACGACAAACCGCTCAATATGGGAAATCTCTGAAATAAATTCTTCGATTACATGATTTTCCTTGTCCATCGAGATCTTGTCAGTTATCAACTGAATTGAAACAAAATTTTAATCACTGAACTTTTAAACCCCGTTCACATACGGTACGGTACCAGGAGAGTCTGTAGCCAACTTTATTCAGAAACTGTATAAAACAAGATTAAACACGTGTGTAAAATGCACATGAACCATGAAATTGATATGTTTTTTTTTTTAAATTATCTTTAAAAAAAGTAAACACATCCAAACTTTAGAATGACTAAGTAAATCTTGTCTGCACTCCACCACAACTTTGTTTTTTGCAACAGTCAAAAAAATTTCAAATGACAGAATTTTAAAAAACAAAACTTTGAAAATTAATGATGAAAAGAAAAAGTAAAACTTTTACTTTGAAAATAAAAATTTATCTGGAAAAATAAAACCTGCATCGAAATTTTATTTTACAGTTAAATTTAAAAACCATGACATTGATGAATGAATAATTTTATTAAAATACATTACATATTTGCAAAAAAAAATATATTTTCAACGTTTTTTTTTTAACACGTATATTTCCACTTCATTGTTCTGATAGCAATTTGAAAATGCAAAACAATAAAACAAAAAGTTGGTAAAATAAAACAAGGTCATAATAACAGTTCATTAAATCATTTTCTTTTCTTCTTTTTTTCAAATATGTAATAATTATTTTTAAATATTCAATTCAGCATTTAATTACATAATAAAAAGTAACTGACACACAAACATATGTATGTACATACTACATAGGTACATATACTCATTAATATATGATAATTATAATGCAACACCTTTACATTGTGTTTACTATTTCTGAAAAACAAAAAATTAAAATAGAAATTACAATGGAAATATATGTACACACTTTTGTTTTCTAATAAAATATTTATTATATGTAGATACGAAAAAAATATTTTCTTGGGTCTAGGTCGAATTTCTAAAACTTTTTCGAGAATGGTATGTGCGAGTAATGTGTGTTGTTTATTTGTGACTCAGAATGTGAATATGAAGAATGAAGATACATACTATTTTTTTCAATTAAAAGTCAATGTACTTTTTTTTATATTAGATTTTATTTTTTGTATTAAATTTTATTAGAAAAATAATAATTAAAAAGTTAATATTTTTGTGAAAATTGAAAATTAAGAGGGGTATCTTCCACAGGTATAATGAGAGAGTCTATTTTAAGAGAACCAATTTACGTATCATACATATTATTGTAATTGGTTTGTCATGTCTGGCACTGAACTTAATATGCTGACTTGGACTAATGAAGATGCATTTTAATTGAACGAATTCTACAATAGAATATGAAAGTATATATTTACATACATATGTATATGTATGTAGTTATGAGAATATCACAAAATCATTCTGAAAATTAAATATTAAAATAAAAAGGATAAAATTGATCAATTAGCTAATGAACTGAGTTCTTCTTTCAGCATTTTTTTTTTCTCTTCTTTTAATTAAAATATGAAGAATTTCAAGGTAACTGAATCATTCGATCAAATAATAATTTTTTTTTTATTATTACTTTTTTGTAATGAAAAACATTTAGTATTTTTTAAAAAGAGTACATTTTTCTCCATGACCGTGTAAGTTTAATTTTTCATATTTTACTCGTAATTTTATTATTTAAAGCTCTTTAAAGCTTTAAAAAAATAATTTGTTGGTTCACTTTTTGTTGGTTTTGTATTTTATTGCAAAAATTTAACACGAAAAAAAAAATTTATTCAATATAGGTCATTGATCTTATCAAATATTTTTAATAACTACTGTCATTTTCATTTGAGCTTTTATTAAAGTTATGATGCTTTAACTTAGCGAAATCAACTCCATTTGATCTTATTAAATACCAGTTTTTAATTTCTACGTGAAATTGAAAGTGTTTGAAAAGCGTAAATTGAAATAATTTTTTGTACTTTGTATGCAGTTGTGATTTTTCTTTAAAAAAAATTTTGGTTATGAGTACATTTAACCAAAATCTATATTACAGATAAAATTTGTTGTCTATTTTTTTATGGGTTATATATTTATTATATCATATTTATATGACATTCAAAAAGTTTTTCTATGTTCTATTTTTAAAAATACATACATGCTAGACCCGAAAAAAAAAG
This sequence comes from Bombylius major, assembly GCA_932526495.1. Taxonomy (NCBI): domain Eukaryota; kingdom Metazoa; phylum Arthropoda; class Insecta; order Diptera; family Bombyliidae; genus Bombylius; species Bombylius major. Next base: position 38,751,489 of record OW052043.1, on the reverse strand, counting down.
TACCCAGATTTTTTTCAATTTTATTCATCGCTGATTAGTTTTTATCATAAAAAAAAAATTATTTAATAGATTAATCGGACGGTTTTTTTTCTAAATTCACTTTCATTTTTTATTGTGTTGCATTAATTATTCATGTACAACATTTTAATTTTACTCAATTAAATAAAATCTAGACGAATACGAGATATGAGTATAATTATTTACAATTTTAAAAATAAAAACACAAAAAAAAAAGTGTGTAATCTTTGTGTAGTACATGCGAGTATATAATATATATATATATATATATTAATTGTTGTATTATATATTGTAGTGGTATAGCTACTATTGTAGTAGTAGTGCTACTATAAAGATGCAACATTTTTTTTTTTCATAAAAATTAAAAAAAACACATTTTACCTTATGTTGTGTTCATTTCGCGTTCAGTACTCTTAGCGAATACTCTATTGCTGACCAAGCAACAGTGCAGATTTAAAAAAACAAAAAGGTAATGGTATGAAGATACAAAAAAAAAGAAGTATCTTTTATTAAACTATAATTAAAATTTTAATACACATATGACTACTTATAGTTAATATACAACCTACTTATTTTATAGTATTTTTTTTTTATTATTATTGTTATTTTGTAATTTGTGCCAGATACAAAAGTTTATATTTTTTTTTGTGTAAAAACGAACTTTCAGTTAATCGTTTTGTTATAATTAATTTTGAAATTGTTTTAAAAATTCTTGAATATTTCGTGACTTGTTTGTGTGTGTATGTGTGTTGTAAAATGAAAATTAAATATATTTTGGCATCAAAACAACTAAACATTATATAAAAATAATTTATAAATTATTATATAGTTTTAAATTCCGTAACTATAAATAAATAAATAAAACAAAATAAAAGAAAGACTATATAGGTACAACAATTTGAGCGAAAAAGTAAGGAATATACCTACCTGATTTTTCTTTTATCAAAAAAATAAATAAACAATGTATCTTTACCTGTAGTAACTATATAACAAAAGCATAAGAAATAGTTTTCGTGTTCAATCGGTGAATTTTGCTATTTTTGTTTCTTTTTTTAATTTTTCATTTCTGTAATAAAAATGAGTATATGTATATAATTCAACCGACTATGGTCTTAATCAAATAATATAGACGTATACAATAAAATTTGACTATATGTACATATAACTGTGCTCTGGCTGAGTGTATTTAAAGAAATAACCATAAAACCAGTTAAAAGAGTTTTATTAAATAAAGTGAAAGTGTTTTGTAATAACCAGTTACGTATTGTATGTGATTTTTTTTTTGTTGTCTTCTATTTTTGTACATTTTATAATTTTGTTTTTTTGTTTGGTTTTTATTTATCTATTTCAATTTTGCAATATTTGCAATTTTCACGCTAATCTTTCATAGAGTTTTTTTCTTTCAAATTAAATCAAAAAAAAAAAACCAGAAAAGAAACAAAATTCTAAAAATTTATTATTCATAAATTGATAAAAAAAAAAAATTCGTAAAATACGGATGTTTATTTTAACGATTTATATCAAAATTTAACTGATTATCTGTGAAATATTTTATCGCTTTATCAAATTTTCATTCGAAAATATATGACGACGATTTTTTATTTTTTTTTTATTTTTTTTTTTTTTTTGGCTGTTCAAATCAATTAAATTTGTAGTATTTGAAAAAGCACCGTTTTTTTATTATTCATTAATTTTTTCATTCAACAATTCAATACCAAACCTTATTTTTTTTTATTATATAAATTTTAAAATTATCACTAAATAAATTAAATTTGATTGATACCATTAAAAAGCAAAGGCAAAAAAATCTAAAAGTATGAATTCATCAATTTTAATTGAAATTCATAACGAATATTAATTGATAGAACACTTTGTCAAATAGTTATAATTGAATACGTTAGATATTTTGAATTTATTTGACTTTGAAAGAGAAATTCACGTGAGATACAGATATGTACAGATATTGTTTTTTTAATTTCAATTAACTTGAAATAGGGAAAAAATAATGATATAACTTTTATTTTCAATAAAGATTGAAATTTTGTTAAACTTTTTGTTTGGAATACAAATGTGATAAAGAGAGTTTCTAGGACATGCAGGTACTTGAAATCGTTGTGTCGTTCGTTGAATGTGTTTAGAAGGTTTTATTTTTTAAAAATTGAATTTAAGTCAATGGTTCTTGATTTTTTTTTGTGAAATTGTTCGGCAAAATTTTGTTTTTCATAACATAAAGCAAAGAACAGTAAAGATTAAAACTTAAAAAAAAATTAGGTGTCGTGTGTAGGAGTTTTACAAAAAAAAAAAAAAAAACACATAACAAACAAAAAATAGTTTCTATGCTGGTTTACATGGTTTGTTCAACAAAACTTAGAGAATTTTCGAATTCACAGTACTAATAAAACCCATCTGCAAAGTTAAAAATATTATCCAAAACTTATGAAATAAAAAATATAACAAAAATTCTATAAATAGAATTTAATACAAAATAATTGGAAAATAATGACTAAATAAATTATGAGCTTTCTACAATAATTGACATTTTTAGTAAGTTAATTGAAATCACATTTGATACTTTGAACTTAAACAAAACTTTTTATTGAATAAGTTTCATTCTATTTTAGGAAACACTGACAAGGTTGATTCAATTCATATATTCCGTATTCTTTTTTTTTTTCCAGCCTATAACAAATTTTTCTCTAACTTTATTTTTTGTTTCACTTCACTTTATAAATTTCGGTTCGTGAGACTGACAAGAACATTTTTCTTGAAATTTTCAACAATTTCATAAGTTATCAATAATAATTAACGTTCAATTTTTTTTTTTATAAATAGAAAACAAACAAAAAAACACCTTAGATATTAGAACAAATAATAAATTTAGCATCTTTTCAAGCATATCCATGCTTTCGTTCAAGCACATGTCAGTACGATTCGATTACAAATTAGCTAATTGTAATTGAAAAAATAATTAATTTTCATTATACTCTATATAACAGAAAGGACAATTTACTTTGTGGGAATTCTTTTTTTTTTTTGAATTAATACGACATACATAATAATGAACTTTCAGATTTTTTTTCAAAAAAAATGTACGAACAAAGTTTTAAAAAAAGGGGTACATACCTATAAATAAAAAAATTTTCAGAAAACATCAATAAAATTTTTCAATAATATTTTTAATTAATTTTTCATGGAAAGAAATTCACCCTTTAAATGATACAAAATTCATGGACAATTGGAATGAGCCAATTAATAAAGGGTTATCATTTTTTTTATTTTCTAGAAATAAAAAAAAGAAGAAAAAAAACATCTTTGCCTTAAACATTGAAAAAATCATTCTTTTTTATTGAATTTTAATGGAAATAATAAAAAACAAAATCTAGGACATTATAAAATAAATTAAAAAAAAAAAAAAAAAACACAGATAATTTTTTTAATAACATTTATCTCATTTTTTTAAACTTGAAGTTGAAATTCATATACGTATATACGTGAAATACATCAATCATGCCTTTAAATATGAAAACTTCACAACCAATTATTCAAATTATGATACATATATAAAAATAACAATAAATAAAAAAATATATATGTATATACATACATATAACATAAAAATTGTAACTAATTAAAATTATTCCACGATAACGAAAAATAATCAAAGTGTGTCACATTAAAAATCAAAATAATACATTTTTTTTTTATCAGTACGGAAACGAGACATAAACACATTTTGTACATATTAATTTGTAAACGTGCTAAAATCTATGATCAGAAATCTGTACCAATTTTTTTGTTTTTTTTTCTTTATTACAAATAATTTCGAAGAATACATAAATTAATATTCATCACCGATGATAATAAGACAATGAACTCATAATATTTTCATAATTTTTATTATGATGATATTGCTTATTCATAAACTAAAAACCAAAAACAAAACAAAAAAAACTAATTATAGTTAAGTAATAGAAAATTTTAGTGATTACATTTAATTTTTCCTATAGTGACTATAGTTTTTCTGTCTGTTTTTTTTTTTTGTTTATCACGCTATCTTCTATCTTTTATTAAATCTAAATGTTGTTTGGGTATTTAATCATTAACTTGCAAATTTTCGAAAAATAAATATAATACATATTTTTTTTTTGTATATATGCCAGATAATAATCAATTTCTAATTTAATATTTAAAATAATAGTTTGTTTAGTCATCACTATGTAAATGATGTTTATCATGTTTAACTATTGTCTATAAGCTATTACATTCTTCAAGAAGTTATAAACACTCAAGCCCAATATTTTGTTTAATCAAATGAAACATTGTACATACACTCGTATAACGTAATAGATTTATATCTTTTTACCTACTTGTTTATTTTGTTTCTACTAAGTCAATGCATATTTTTGTTTACAAAATGTTTTGCTATATAATATTTAACTTGTATCCCAACAAATCAATGTACGAGTATATAAATGTACGTAATTCGCTTTTAATACGGATTTTGGTTTACTCCCAATTTTTTGTGGTATAAACTCGATAATTCGGATTTTGGCTTAAGCCCAATTTATTCGGGTTTAATCCCAATTTTTTTATATGTATGTGTGAGGTAAAATGCAATATGGCGGATTCTAATTTTTATGGTGAAAGTGAAGCTGTCACGTTCTTCTTCTATTTTTTATGTGGAAGAAGAATAATATGTATACTATAAGTGTATAAAAATATCAACATTTGCATGTACTTTTTTAATCCCAATTTTCCGTTTCTACGCTACTCCCAATTTAATCCAAAATACGGATTATTTTTGTGCCGTATAAACTCTTTAAATGTTATAGTGAAAACCAAAAAAGTTGATAAATCGTATTATACTAGAAAAACTTGCGCAGAAAAAAAAATACTTACACACATGCATTTTTGTTGTTGTAAATTCTAAGAAACAGGTTTCTTCTTTCATATATGTACACAAGCAGATCACTACGACATGTAGAATATGTGCGAAAATATTTCAAATTTTTTGGTTTTGACTATACGAGTACATAATATATGTACGAATTTTTTCTTTTAACTTTTACACACACGAGTGCACAGTTTTTATTGGTAGAAAAGGACCATATATATTTAGTCCTGTAAATACAACGTTGAATTACTCATTTTAACATTCTAGACTTCTTTTTTCTTTAAAGATTTATAGACACTGACAAATACATACTTTACATATCGTCTGGTTTGCTGGGATCCAATGCACACTCGTAAAACACATGTACCTCTATTTATATTTATTTTTGAAAAGATTTAGGTAGGTATTTTCAAATTGTTCACAATTTATCTACTTTTATCTTGAGACGTTTTCTTAATATCTTTAGGCTGTTTCAATTTTTTTTTTTATCATGCAGATGGAATATGATATCTAATTTAATATTATAATAAAATTCAGCGTTATCAGTGCAAACAATACATAAAAATAATTAAAAGAAAAAATTTGTTTTTTTTTATTGACTTTAAATTTCAAAGATGCGAAAATATAATTTCAGTCAACGACTGAAGTTCTTTAATTTTTCAAAGTCATAGAATATGCAGATATTTCTTTTTCTTCCGAGAATTTAAGATATTTTTAATTTATTGTGTTTTTTTTTTCTCCTCGATGACGTTAACAATATTTTTCTTATAAATAAATATTTTTAAAAAAAATCAAATTTAATAAAAATTAATACTGTCTGTGAGTGTAAAATTGACAAATAATAATTTTCAAAAATAAGGTGAATTTAGAAAAAAAAAAAATTGTGAAAAAGCTTTTTTATTTATTTTATTTTTCCAATTAACAAAAAGTGAAAAATTCATGAAGTAATAAAAATACATGAGATTTTAAAAAAATTATAGTGTTCTGTTAAATATTCCTAGAAAATCAAATTTCTTTTTATTTATTTTGTTTTGTATTCATTTTTCTACACTGAGATTTTTAGTACTATACAAAAAGAAATATAAAAACAATTTTAAAGATTTGAAGAAGTGAAATTTATTAAAAGCTTCAAAAACGTTTGTGTATAAATAATTGAATAAAAAACGTTTATTCTAACGATTTTTAACGTACATACGCACATAACAATTTTTTTAAACAACAAAATCGTCCTAGAAATTATCCGAATCTTATAAACAAGAAAAATTCTCAATTTTACTTATTTTTCGTTTTTCGTATTTTCTCCTATAGTGTTCCCTTTGTAAATATAATAATTGGGATCAAGATCAAAAATAAATGTAATAAAAAATTCTTTCCTTTAAATATCCTGATTTTTGATCATTTCAAAACCATTGACAAAAAGAATCCAGAACTCACCTTAAATAATGGCAAATATCTGACAAAGTATGTATTTTATTTCACTTTGTAATAAATTGACCATTTTTTACAATATATTCAGAAAAGGATATTATAGTTTCCCCTAATAATATTAGAAAATAAGCAGAAATTCAGAATCTGAAAAAAATAAGGAAAACCGTATCCTTTTGATATTTTCAAACACGATTCTTAAATGTCCTTTTTCTTGTAAATCTTATTTCGGATTCGGATAAGATTAAAAATGAAATTTATTCCCGAAATTAGAAGTGTATTTTCTGAAAGCTTAATCAGCTTAACGTTTAAATACGTTACAAGGATATTTATTAAAATTATTACCATATACATATTTATAAAACAAAATTTACATTCCTTTTTCAAATTTAGGACGACATTCTAATGATTTCTCTTAATTTTTTTTTTCAGGCAATAAAAATGTTTTGAAAAAATAAGGAGCACAAATACCTAAAAATCACAATTAATATCAACATCCTCTACGTTTTATTGACAAATAAAGTATTTTTTATCAGAAAATAAAAAATTACTCAAAATGGATAACGAAACACAAAAAAGTATAAAAGTTGAATCCTTATTTCAGGATCTTCCATCATTAGATTATTATTACAGCAGTAAGTATATTTTATTTGTAAATTTTTTTCTTGTTTCATCTCTGCTAAATTTTAATTTTTCATTTCAGATCTTGATGGTTTTTTACTTTCTGCAATAATTATTGGTGGAATATTATTTTTTATTAATTTAGCAATATACATTCAAACAGTTACAAAACTTGTAAAACGTTTACAAAAACGTTATTTATTATATTCATTAATTTTATGTGGTTTTTATCCTATTATATCAGCAGCAGCATTTTTAACAATACTTTTACCAAAATCTGTTATAACATGCGGTTCAATAATGCATTTTTGTTTTATTATTGGTGCTTTTATTTATTATAAATTAATATTTTCATATGTTGATGGTGAAGAGAATTTTTTAAAAGAAATTAAAGCAACTGAAGTATTAAATTTAAGAACACCACCTTTGTGTTGTTGCTGTTTATGTATACCACCAATAACACCAACAAAAAATAAATTATTCATTGTACGTTCAATGATTTATCAAATGTTATTAATACAAGGAATCATTATAATCGTATTGAATGTTATTTATTATAGAATTGACGTAAGTCTGAAAAAAAACAACTAAATTTTAATTGGATTCTTTCATGTGAAATATTTGATTTTTAATTTCTATATAATTTTCTTTTACAGCATATTTTTCAAGGTGTTAACATGTATTTCGCTCCATTCATAATAAGTTCTGTATTAACTGGTATATGGGGTCTAAATATTGCTGCAAGGATGCTGGTTAAACATGTACCTGATCAAAGAATTATGGTAAAACTGATAAAAATGGCTTTTAAAAAAACCAAAATTGATAGTTTTTCTAATTTTTTGTTTTTCTCGTTTCAGTTAAAATATTTTTGCGTTCAATTGATTATTGTCTTTTGTAAATTGCAACCAATTATCCTTGAATTATCTTTATCATCAGTTCAAATTGGTACTCGAACTGACTCACTTCAAATAGTTTACAAATATGGTATGAAAACAATTTAATTTCTTATATTGAATATACATACATATATTTTTTTTTTTTTTTTCAAAGAATAATTACAAATTATGAAATTTTTATTTTCATTTTTAGCTATAATGCAACTTGCCATTTTAACGGAAATGTTTATATTATCAATTTTAGCTCGAAAGGCATATAATTCAACGTAAAAAAATTGTGATAGTTTTAATATTTTTTAGAAATTTTAAGTAAAAAAAAAAAATTTATATTAGGAGTAAATTTTTTTTTGATTGATAAGAAATTTGATTTAGGAAAAAATGTTATTTATTATAACATGATTTATGTATGTATATTTTTGTAGATAATGTAAAAACAAATTTTTTTTTTTTGAATGATTTTTCATTAAATAAAATTTAGTAAATTTATTTTGCGTTTTTATTTTAAGAATGATTTTGAAAAAAAAAACTTGTCGTTTTTTGAAAACCGTTTTTGTTTCATGTGCAGTTTGTAATAATCCCGAAATCAATGATATCAACATAACTGGATAGAACTTATCTATTTAACACCATACTGTAAAAATGGGACTAAAATCTTGTTGTCTCACTCTTAAGGAATCCGCCATGTCTCAATGGACGAAGATTGATTTAAACATTTGATATTTTTAATAGATACTAGATGGAGGCACAATTTTCAGTTAAATTAAAATTAAATTAACTGGATTTGAATTAAAATTAATTTAAATTCGATAAAAATCAAATTGTCCCTAAATAAATCAGTAACTTACTTGTTAACACATTATTTCAATTGGGGATTTTCCAACGTTTTTAAATTTAAAAATATTCAAATTCGACAGCTTTGACAATCAAAGAGTGAAAGTGAGATTTATAATTGAATGAACGAAAATAATGCATGTATGTACATATACATATGTCTCACTCTTAGGAAATTAACGAAATTTGTATTGAGTCCACATGAAACAAAAAGTTGTACAGTCCAGACCAAACATATATAAAGTCAATGCCAGAAATGCAGTTCACGGTTGTTGTATTAGATAATGTTAATGCAGTTCAAATAAATACTTTGGTACTGCAGTTCACAAATATGTGACTCAATTCTCGAAAAAATATCCTTTGCCCAAGCATACATATTCTTCTTCTTTCACACAAAAAAAAGAAGAAGAACGTGATAGCTTCACTTTTATTTACCATAAAAATTAGAATCCGCCATATTGCATTTACCTTACACATACATACACAAAAATTGGGATTAAACATTAAACCCAAATAAAATGGACTCAAGCCAAAATCCGACATACCGAGTTTATACCACATAAAATGGAAGTAAAGCAAAATCCGTATTAAAAGTGGATTACGTATAAACTCGTACAATTATAAATCACATAAAAATTCTAAAACAAAAACCAATATTATTTTCAGATCTGGTAAGTCTGCTTTTGGCCATCAAAAAATATTTGACAATCAAAAATAGACAAAAACGAAACGTAAGAAAGTCGCTCCACTTGTACTGTACTTCAAATCACCAATTTGTTTGTTTTTAAGGAGAAAAGTTTTTAATTTTGTAAATATTTAAAAAAAAAATTAATAAAAATGGAAAAACCACAGAAAATGCCAAAGGTGGCAAAGGTAAGAATTTTTTCCAAAACCTTAGAAACTATGTGTAAAAAACATCCTTTATTTTTCAGGTTAAAAATAAAGCACCAGCGGAGATACAAATTACCGCTGAACAATTGCTTCGTGAAGCAAAAGAACGAGATTTAGAAATTTTACCTCCTCCACCAAAACAAAAAATTTCTGATCCAGCGGAATTAGCTGATTATCAACAACGTAAACGTAAAGCTTTTGAAGATTCACTACGTAAGAATCGAATGATTGTTAGTAATTGGATTAAATATGCACAATGGGAAGAATCACAGAAAGAGATTCAACGTGCACGATCTATATGGGAACGTGCACTTGATAATGATCATCGAAATATTACAATTTGGTTGAAATATGCCGAAATGGAAATGAAAAATAAACAAGTTAATCATGCAAGAAATTTATGGGATCGTGCTGTTACCATAATGCCAAGAGTTAATCAATTTTGGTATAAATATACCTATATGGAAGAAATGTTAGAAAATGTTGCTGGTGCACGACAAATATTTGAAAGATGGATGGAATGGCAACCAGAAGAACAAGCATGGCAAACATATATAAATTTTGAATTACGTTATAAAGAAATTGATAGAGCTCGTCAAATATTTGAAAGATTTGTTATAGTTCATCCAGATGTTAAAAATTGGATAAAATATGCAAGATTTGAAGAGAATCATGGTTTTATACATGGTTCACGTCGTGTTTATGAAAGAGCTGTAGAATTTTTTGGTGATGATCATATGGATGAAAGATTATTTATAGCATTTGCAAAATTTGAAGAAAATCAAAAAGAACATGATAGAGCTAGAGTAATTTATAAATATGCATTAGATCATTTACCAAAAGATCGAACACAAGATTTATATAAAAGTTATACAATACATGAGAAAAAATATGGTGATAGAGCTGGTATTGAAGATGTTATTGTATCAAAAAGAAAATTTCAATATGAACAAGAAGTTGCTGATAATCCAAATAATTATGATGCATGGTTTGATTATTTACGTTTAATTGAAGGTGAAGATGATGTAAATATAATTCGTGAAACATATGAAAGAGCTATTGCAAATGTACCACCAACAAAAGATAAAAATTTATGGAGACGTTATATATATTTATGGATAAATTATGCAATTTATGAAGAATTAGAAGCTGAAAATTTAGAAAGAACACGACAAATATATCGTACATGTTTAGAAATAATACCACATAAAATTTTTACTTTTAGTAAAATTTGGCTATTGTATGCGCAATTTGAAATACGTTGTAAAAATTTACAACAAGCTAGAAAAACATTAGGAACAGCAATTGGTATGTGCCCAAGAGATAAATTATTTCGCGGTTATATTGATCTTGAAATTCAATTACGTGAATTTGATCGTTGTCGAATATTATATCAGAAATTTTTAGAATTTGGTCCAGAAAATTGTATAACATGGATGAAATTTGCTGAATTAGAAAGTTTATTGGGTGATACAGATAGAGCACGTGCTATATTTGAATTAGCAATACAACAACCACGACTTGATATGCCAGAATTATTATGGAAAGCTTATATTGATTTTGAAGTATCACAAGGTGAAACGGAATTAGCACGTCAATTGTATGAACGTTTATTAGAACGTACACATCATGTTAAAGTATGGATTTCATATGCAAAATTTGAATTGGCATCAAATGAATCAGAAAATGGTTCCACCGATGATGATATGAATGTTTTACTAGCAAGACGAGTTTATGAAAGAGGAAATGATGCATTACGACAAATTGGTGATAAAGAATCTAGAGTTATTCTACTAGAGGCATGGAGAGATTTCGAGAATGAGAACGGTAATGAAGAAACCATTGAAAAAGTTATTGAGAAATTACCAAGACGTGTTAAGAAAAGACAGAAGATAATTTCCGATGAAGGTGTAGAGGAAGGCTGGGAGGAAGTATTCGATTACATATTCCCTGAAGATGAATTGGCACGACCAAATCTCAAACTATTGGCGGCTGCGAAAAATTGGAAGAAACAAAAAGAATCATTTACTGTAAATAACCATTCACCAATAACAGCAACGGACGACAATGAAGAAACAAGTTGAAATTTCCAATAATCAATTTTGAGTTTGTTTTTCCGTTTTTTTTTTTTTACATTTAGAAATAAATTAAAATTGAAGAAAAAAATCAACAAATACCTGTTTCAAATGCTTTTCCATTTCAAATAAATTTACAAAAATAAAATCAATCAACTTCTTCTGGTCGAACTGGATGGGTGTATGGTATCATTGATTTTTTATGTTTATCTCGGGACAATGCTTTTCTCATATCTGAAAGAAAGTTATTTCAGTTCAAAAATGAGGGGAATTTTTCAAATATAAATACCGTAAGCATCTTCATCTGGATCTCCAGAATAATACTCTAGTACGGTCCTATAAACTATATAACCGAGATTTGTATACATATTGATTGCAATTTTATTACTAACACGTACAAATAGATCGACGAAATACGCTTTTTTCCTGGGAATGAAAAAATTGCAATATAAACCACATTCAAAAATTTGCTTAGACTTATTTACTTTTCAGACACATCCTCTAAGAAATTCATTAGTAAAGCAGCTAAACCAAGACGTCTGTAATCTGGTGAAACGGTCAATGCTGTAACATGTCCATGCCAATTTTCACGGTGTCCTTCGGCTTTTCCCATTACTACAAGAGTAGAAAAATATATAAATATGGATTTGATGATAATTTTACCTGAATAATCTTACTGTATCCCATAATTTCACCACTTGGTGATTCTGCTACTTGAAAATATTCTGGCCAATGAGCTAAATATTGCATATAAAATGATAATCCATATGTTTCAGTCAATGGATCTAAATTCCTAGGGAAAAAGAAGATCAATGAAAACATTTATTTTTTAAAAACTTATTTATTGAAATTAAATTTAAATGCTTACACATTATTAAATTTAAACATATCCTCACAAGTGAAAGGTCTTAATGTCGTCATGATTGTATATTTAGTTTAATTTTTTTTTTTAAAATAATATTTTTAGAAAAGAGTTTTACAAATCTACGATTGATTTTTTTGGTTAGAATTTTTTTTATTGTATTGTATCGTATCCCTCCGAACAACAGGCGACTACAGCCGGTAAATAAGAACATTAAGAACGTCAACCACACTACAAGCCATTTTGCAAATGATGATTGATGAACCGTGAAGTGAAAAATTTTTTTTTATGATATTTTAAAATTCCAAAACAATTTCGAATTCAAAGTATGCACATGTTTCTGATAATTTAATTTATGTAATTTATTTTCTCTTTTAGTTTGTCCAATTCAAAATAATAAAATATAATATTTTCGGAAGTATCGCTCCACCAAATTAAAGTCATCTGGCGGCACACTGTATAAAGTAAATAACGAATTAAATCAACGATTTTTCAATTCTCATTTCCCAACCAAAATTTGTTGTTAGTATCACTGTTGAAAAATGGCGTACACAACGCAAGTCTTTTGCTAGCCGCCGGGTCATTGAAAATATCAAATTTTTAATTAATTAATTCATTTATCATTTATAATAAGTGTTTAAAATGTGTTTTAAAAAACTAATTAATTAATTATCAAGATAATTCAATGGATAAAGTGTAATATAAATGAGAAAATTAGTCATCAAATTTTCCACACGATTTCATAGTTTCTACCATGGTATAATATGAGAATTTAATAGGAATAAAGTGGAAATTGAACATAAATTTTCTTTTTCTTTTTTGTACATTTTTTTTTTATTAAGTGGGACATCCAGAAAAAACGTCATATGAAATTCATAAAAAAGGTGATGGGATTTTTTTTTAAATTGTGAGAAAATAAATTCTTTTTAAATTGAATTTATGAATTTTATCAATAATGGATAAGTGCAGTGACATTTAATTAAATAATCATAAACAAATGAAAGGAATTTTTAAAAGAAGTTATAAATTGTATAAGGAAGTGAAGTTTTGTTAGGTTAGGTTTACTGTTAAATATCTTTAGAGAGAAAAAAAATCTTAATTGTGGATTTATTTTTTTTTTTTGTACAAAAAGAAATAACCAAGAAGATTGCATTTTAAATGAAGTGTGTTGTAAATTTTAATAGAAAGTAATGATTTAAAATAATTTAAATGGAAAATAACATGTTTTTTTTTTGGTATGTATACAATGAAAAATTTTTGATTATTTAAAGAAAAGAAAGAAAAAAAACAAGAAAAAAAGTACGTAAGATTTTGTATAGTGAAACTCCCTATAGAGAAATGCTAAAAAAAATATTTCAATATTAAAAATTTTACTTATTAAATTTATAAATAGTTTTCATCACGTAATTGAAAAATTTTCAAATAAAATTCAATGTGTTGATAATAATTTCAAATAATTTATAAAATTTGAAATATATTGAAAATGTTTTAAAGGTAAATTTCCATTAAAAAACATTTTTTATACATATAAGAAAAAAAAGTTTTGTATTAAAAAGATATTTCATTAGCTTCGTCCATTATTTCCCTTCATCTGTTCAAAAAAATTTATTGTATTGCAAATGGCTGATCTGAACCTAAATAACATATATGTATGTAAAAAAAAAAAAATAAAAAAAACCACTACACGAGAGAATGAATAAAAATTATATATGTGTGCCAGCAATGCGTAGCGATTATATATATACGGATAGGTACGTAATATACATACGTATAGAGAGAGTATAAATATATATGTATATACATAAATGATTAACAGCAGTGTCATTTAGGTATGCTTTTTTTTTTTATTGCTTTTGAGGCAAGTTTTACTTAATTTTTATTTTTTAATATGAACATTTTTGAAAATTCATTAATTTCTTTTTTCTTTTAGTTTTATATTTGACGAGAAATATCGTATATATATAATGTGAAAATGTGTATGATGTATCTACGCAAAAATTTAAAAATTAACAAAAGAACAGTATATATATATTTTTTTTTAATGAAGACAATAAATAAAAAACGACACATATGGGTATATAAATATATATGAAGAGAAAAAAAATTAAATGAACCAGAAGGTGGTACAAATTGTAACATATTATAATGAAATAGCTAAAGCAAAAGTATATATAAATTATAGATACTTATAGAAAAATATATTCAACTTAGGTATATTGGTAGGTAGATGAATACTATTTAAAAAAAAAAATTATGTATGACATTTGTTAAGAATTCATACTTAAGTATAATAGCCACTTTCTGACATACTAAATAAGTTTGGAGAAGTAATAATAAATGTCCATGAGAATTTATTTCATTTTTTATTATTTGTATATTTTCGTTTTTTTTTTTTTTTCAATTATTTAAAAGTAATTATTAATTGAATTATTCACCATTAAATTCAATAGTTAATAATTTTTGATAGCTTTTAACAAATAAAAATTTATTCTACAAAGAAATTTAAAATATGATTGAAAAAAAAAATTCCTCTGTCTCTTTGTACAACACTGAACGATAAATATGTATGTATGAGTTGAATGTACCAGAGGAGTGGAATGGTGTGTGTTTGATTTTGTTTTGATAGTGTGTATGTGTAAAGTCTTGAAAAAAAAAAAAAAAGTTGTTTAAATGTGTGTCGTTTTCGCGCCTTACCCCTTGTGTAGCCTAAACATATAGCATTGAGTTGAAGCATATAGCAAATAGCAATAATAATCTATTTAACTGCTAGCTACTACACAACAGAGCTAATCATAATTACCAACAAAAAGGTTTTAATTAAAATATGAGGGACATTATTAATCTCCTGTTTTATTATATAAAAAAAATAGAACATAAAAGAAAAGTAAAAGAAAAATGAATTGAGGAGAAATATTTATTTTGAAATTCCATAAAATGTTCACTAATAATAATTTCAAATTAAGTAGAAATTTTTAAGGAATTTGTAGTTATACTTTTAAAAATTTGATACTCAACTAATTTTGCCGCCAAAAATTGAAATGCGAATGTGAATACTGAATATGTAAAATAGGATGAGAGTTATAATATAGAATTTAAAATTTTTAGACTTTCGTATGTTGAAATTCAATGAAATCGATAGATTTGAATTTTTTTGTATAATTCATTTAAATAAAATCTTCGAGCATTTAGGTGTAACAACCTTTAATTATTTGCATGTGAATTGAAAGAATTTTAAAATGTTTTAACATGTGAAAATTGCACTTGATGCAGAAAATTTTCTTGTTTTCTTATTTTGTAAAATTTTCTTGAATTACAAAAATAAAAGTTGGGCTAAACTCAATTGACTGTTTAATTTTTTTTTTAAAATTTAAAATTTAACCAAGTTCGGTTTATTAAAAGGTAGTGCAATAGAAATTTCTAGAGAGATTCAGCGATAACATTTTAAATTTTTTTTCTGAAATAACGATTATTATTGATGAAATCAAATTTATGTAAACTTCTTGAAATTTTAACTTGAATTCCAATTAGGAGCACCTACCTATATGTACATATAATTGAAGTATGAAAATAAACTAAAATTATTAAAGACAGAAAAACCTACAGTAAAGTAAATTTGTAGTTAAAATTTTATACAATTTACCTGTCAAAATCCAACTATCGTGACAAAAGATACTTCTTAAACGAACTCGGTGAATAGGTAGTTGTTATACGTTCAGAATATTAATTGAAAATGAATTCCAGTAGCGTGCAAATCGAACTAAAATAATAAGATTGCACACCATATTCAGAGATAAATTTTGGTAAAGTAAAGTAAAAAATTCCTTCTAAAAAAGAATGAGAAAAATAACTCATAAAATAAATGAAAACATTTTCTTTTACTTTTAACGATTTTGTAGATAAAAAAAAAATTTAAAAAAACAAATAAAATTGTACATAATTTTTAAGATAAGATCGAGAGAAGAAATAACATTTCAGAACAGCATGCTTTTTGATATAAGCCTTTTTAAAACAACACGAATTATTTTATTTAATTTTGGAAAAGTAAGACATAATAAATAAAGCTGAATAAGGTTTTGGCTTGGTATACTTTTTGGTAAACTGTTATAACACAGATGATTTTTAATTATCACTTGAACTATTTTCATGAAATCGAAAGAATTTCTATTGTGAAAATAAAAACATCGGTAAATAGATTATTAGAGGCTATTGTTGTTCTTTGACCTTTGACCCATGATGGCATTTTCCTCATTTCTATTGAGATTGAGTATAGTTTTCTGAAGATCTTGTATAACTAAATTCATAATTTTAAATTTGAATCATTAGAATTTTTTTATTTTTCATGCAACTAATTAGCAACAAATGTAGGTAGGTAGTAGAATTAATTATCAACCTGTATGACCTTTGCATTTATTACAATAAGCGCTATTCAATTTAACAAGACATTGAATTTTAACAACAACAAAATTGCTATAGTAATTAGAAGGAAAAAAATTATTAAAATTTTTATGAAAGGATTTTCAATGTAACTTGAATTTAAATTTAACAATCTGAACGAATAAACGTTACTCTTACAATGTCAATTAAGTAGAAATGATTTTTTTTTAAACAATATTATTATTTGTTAGATTTCAACTATTTTTGTTGAACTAATTGATTGAAATATAGATATTAGATTTATATTGATTTGGTTGGTACATCTAAAGTCTTTTTAGTCAGTGTTTAGCTTTAATAGACACTGAGCTGTGAGAGGTCAAAAATGGCTCGAAACAGTTTGTGTTAATAGTGTGCACACGGCCTATGTATTGAACTAGGCCGCGCCCTACCGTGCGCTTAGATACTGAATACGTTTAGAAAACAAGCAAGCATTTTAAATACATAGTGCTTCTTCAAAAATGAATCGCTGCTTTGGTGATGCTAATGTTCTTCTGTTCGTGATGCATAAACATTACTTGTTGCTAAGACAACGCAAAGTTTTTAGTTGGCGATGCAATGCTTTACATGACAGCTGAATATTACAAGGTATTTCGAATACTTGATTTGATGCGATGCTTTTTTGAATATATGACAACGCATCATAAAAGTTGCGTTGCATTTTTGAATTTGTGACAAGCATCAGCATCGCATCACCAAAGCAACGACTCATTTTTGAAGAAGCACATAGTGTTTAAATTTATATTAGAATTTAAAAAGCAATGCTATGAAGTTTTCCAAAGAAGATTTATAATTTTTCTTAAATTTTCCGATAACTGAAAAATCAAATCTTTCATTATTTAGATATGTATTGTAGTAGTGCATTCTATCTATAGGAATAACTTACAAAAATTATTTTAGAATGTAGCCAATGTTAATATATTAGTTCTCAAATAAATAAGTACACTTAAAAAGAATATGTATATTGTATATACATATATATAAAATTAAAAACGATTTTATATTTTATCTCAGATTATAAATTATACAGTACGGTGTGTATCTAATATTACAAAACATAATATGTATGTACATTCATTATATTTACATTTACCATGTACATTACCATATTTTTATTTGAAATACTTACTAAATAAAAACATATTCATTATATTACATTATAGAAAAGTAAAAATTAGTATATTACAACAAAAAATTTATGTGTAATAAAATGTTTAACGCACAATCATTTCAAATAACAAATGTGATTATACTTGATTATGTTATTTCATTTACAATTTATATTTAATAGAAAAAAAAAAAAGGAAAATAGAAAAACAGAAGAAAAAATAAAACAAAAATCTGTTTTAGTTATGCGGTTTAATATAAAAATATTGTGTGTATTTTATATTATACATATTTATATAAATTTTTTATGAGGGAATGATATGTGATGACTTTTTTGTTGTTTTTATTTTTTTACTTGATATGTATAAAATTTTATATATACTAACATTTTTAATAAATACACAATAGTTAATACACATGTGCTTATATTTATGAAATATATGAAATCGTCGTTCGGTTTCTTTTTGAAACACGATGGATTATTTATAGCAAGTTCTGGGAACATTTTCACAATACACAACCAACCCATGTAGTGACTAGTGTACACATATCACCCGAACGAACTCTAATTCACAATGCTCATGCCTCACATTTATATGTTTGGCTGTTCTACATCTACTGTGGTGTTGTGTCGCCTTCGTTTTCATCTGCTTCATCATCATCATCATCATAATTTCATATAATAGTCGTCGTCGTCGTCGTCGTCAATTCGAAACGGTCGTCTTTAATCGTTATACACTTGTATTGATATGAACGATATATCTGAACTGAATACATTAGCTAGAGTAAAAGTAGAGAATATGTATATAAATGTATGAAGATTTTTATATTAAAAATTTTATCGAATATCCACAATGTTATAGCTATAAGATACAGATACTTTTTTTTTTACTTTATTTTTCTTTTTTGAAATATTTGTATCTGAAAATCTGAATGTTAACTGGTTGTTTTTCGATATAATACAACAATACAAGTAGGTAATACATTAAATCAAAAATTGAAACGTAACTTGTACTTGTTATACTGAATTTACCAAAAATGTATCGAAATTTTATAGTCATGATTTTGAAAAAAAAAAAAAAAAAAACATGTAAAATATACTGAAAATTTTAAAAAAATGTATTGGGTAATGAACTGCTCATTTACCAGTTGTGTGAAAAATATTAATGTTTTCTTCTGGGATTAAATTAAATTTGTTAAAATGAAATTCAGATTCAGATATTTGTGATAAACGTTTTTTAAAAGTGATGTGCTATAGCTTTTTTTTGTTTTTTTTTTTGTTTTGATTTTGCACCAGAAAAACGTCATATTATAAAGCACCTTCGTCTTTTTTTTTATGTGTTTCGTATTGCGCTGCTGTGGTATTCCATACAAATGTATGCATGTACATATGAACATAGAAACTATTGGTGGTGCTATTGTTGATCCAAAAGTAATTGAACTGTACACTGTACAAAATAAGTCACTGATGAAAAGAATGTTGTTTTTTTTCTATATTTTTTGTTTACAAATTAATTTACTATTGAATTACTATATAACGTGCTGATATTATGTTATCATCTTTTTTTTTGATAAGATATTACGTATGTACATGTTAAAGCTCCTATGTCGTTTTATGTTAGAATCGTTCATATGAACGGAGTGAGTAGTAGAAGTTATGATATGATTTAGTTACTTAATGAAAATTACATTTTTTAAATTATGTATTTGTTGTATGCCAAAACATAGTCGGATGTATGAGTGATTGTGAATATTAAATTGAAATAGAAAAGGACCTTAAAGAAAGAAAGTGGAAAAATAAATGTAAAATTAATACTGTTGGGATTTTGATGAGATTTTTTTTTTTTTTCTTGTATTATTGTTGAAAATTCAACCCTTGAAAAATATCCACCTATATTAATTGAAGTAGTTATGTTCATGTGATGGTAATAATGATGATGTATGAGACGGTAAAAAAAAATCCATTTTCTTATCCTTTTTTTTCTACATTTTTTATTCTAAATACGAAATTTTTTTTCCTGTTTTTTGTGTGAAATTCAAAGTAGGTATATATGTATTACAGTAGCTATATAGCTACTTTGTGTTTCATATTATAATCTTATGCCTATATATATATACATATGTTAATTTAAGTATCTCTTGAGTTACATATATTACATACCTTCACTTTATTATGTATATTGTTTTAATACACGATATGTATAAAAAAAAAAAATACAAAAAATATATAGATATAGATAACATGTATCTTTTATTTTATAAATTTGTGGAACGAGCGAGTATATAATATCTGTTAAAAGGCAATTAAATTGAAAAAATACACTGAAAAACAGATGCTTTTTTATAAAATGTATTTAAAAAGAAAAATTATACTAATAATATATATGGGTATAACAGAAAAACGAGAAAAATATGACCCACAAGTACATAGCCTTCTTTATATATAGTTACAATTACATAGAATATGATTGTGTCCGTAGTTATTTATATGAAGAAAAAAACATATCTATAAAAATTATGATAATATACAGGAAAAATATAATTTATTTACTCGATTTTGTTGATTGTATATTTTTATATTTATTTGTATTTTGTGTGTTTTTTTTTTTTTTTCATGTAAATATGTAGGTACATGTATTTTTTTTTCTCACTTCTCATTCTGGTTATGCTGATGATTTTTTTTTCATTTAGTTAATCATTGCGGTGTTAATTATTTTTATTATAAATTTTTCAAAAAAAAATTTTTTTTTTTCAATGAAAAAATTATTTTTCTGCTATGGACTAGGTATATTGTTTTAATATTTTGTTTCTGAAAAAGTAAATTTTTTTTTTTTCGTTAAGAAAATTTTTAATAAGATGTGAAGATATATAATGTATTTGTAGCTATATATTGATATTTAAGTATTTACATATGTATATAGGTATAAAGTTTTTAAAAAATAACAAAAATAAAACAAGAAAAAAAGTTATATCATAGGTACAATAATTGTAATTATTATGATAAAGAGAAATTTACTTTCTATGTAGGTACTCAAGTACATGCCTACCTAAATATAATTTTAAATTAAATTTTATATATGTACATCATACATACCTAATACCTTATTATATATTTGCTAATACATAGTTGCTTATTTACTGTTTCAAAGGTAAAAAAAAAAAAGTTTAAAAAATTTAATTACAATTTTATTTATTGTAAATTTTCAATTTTTTTTATTTATTTTTATTCAAAAGAAATTTTTACACATTAAAAAAAAACTACATGGGTAGATGAGTTATAAGAAAAGTTTAAAATATGTATGTATAAATTTAATTTTGTAGGTACTGTGAAAAAATTTTACTTAATTAATACCATGTGTTTGAGAAATCAAAAAGCATTACATATTTTTGTAATTTCAAAAAAAAAAAAAAGAAAGAAAAAACAATTTTTCAAATAAAAAGTTTTCCATGAAATTAATTTAAAATAATTTTTTTTTTTTTTTGGTTCTATGTAAAAATACGTGCTTGCAACATTGAAAAAAAAAAAAAAGATTTAAAATAAAAATAATTGTGAATATTATAAAATTATTTCAAAAACGTAAGAAAAAAAATGAAAAATCAAGGTTAGATATCTCTCTCAATAATTTTAATTCAGCATTACATAATTTTGCAAATACCTACATAATTATTTAATTTCTTTTTCATTATTTATTTATTTTATCGTGTTTTTTTTTTCAAATTTAAAACTAACAATTAAGTAATTTAAATAATATTTTATCTCTGTTTATTTATGTATTTTTATTTTTTTTTACGTATTTTACTTACATTAAAATGATATTCTATGTACCTATGTACGTATCTATGTGTACAATCCTTGAAGATTATGCTGAACTGTTTAATTTTCTTCATTCAATAAGCAACACCCAAAAATTTAATTATTCATACTTAACAAAAAATTATCATCCTTTCTCAACATACCATACAGTTACACATACTTATATCCACATACATACATCTTTACTTATTCATATTTATCTAAAATCTCAAAAATAAGAAAAGAAAAAAGAAAAAAAGTAGTCTATCAGTCTCAGCACGTGCTTTTTTTATTAAACAGTACCTGTAGAATGTTGCAGTGAAATTGAATAGTACACATAAGTGTGTAGGTAGTACAGTAAAATGTAGTGATGATGATAGGTAACTTATAACTGATTAAAATTAGTTAGACTATTATGACTCTGTGACTCTTTAACTTCGAAAGCGCAATGGACCCAACTGTCAAATGATGAAACTGTAATATATTTTTTTTCATTCAGATGTTTTGTGCTACTATTGATAACTTTTTGTTGATGCTGTTACCGTTACCATTGCTATTACCACGATGATGTAGAAGCAATGATTGTCTGGATAGAAATGAATCCATTACATTCAGTATTAAACCAAAGAACCGACCAAATAAACGAACGAACTATAAAAAAGCTAACTCTCGGCTCAATTTAATAACGACAAACAGGCAACAGAGTAACAAATATCGGAGATAGCTCGATATCTAACGTGCTTTTTTTTTTTTTTGATTCCTTTTATTCAAAATATATACTTTTTTTTTTATTGTACACCATCATCAACAATCAGTACTACACTCATACTAGAAATTATTGTAAATCTACAAAAGTATATATTTTAGTTATATTGTAAAATTGACGCGTGTTTTAATATCTCTGTACATACGCATGTGTGTTGTATATAATATTTTGTTGATGATGATGTTGATATCATATTGTTTTTATTTTTGTTTTGTTCTTCTTATGTTTAGTAGATCAAAAAAAAAAAAAAAAAAATTGTGTTTTTTTCTTGTCCGTAAAAAGTTAAGGAATATTATTATCAGCATAGAAGCTTTGTGTATTATACACTATGAGGGGGTTTCCTCAAGGTCAAAAACAGCAAAAATGAGTGTGAATGAATTGCATATTGTATGTTTGTTGCGCGGTATAGTGGCGGTAATGATAATGTTTAATTCAAAAAAATTCAATTGATATGTGGAGTAAATGTACCTACATAGATATATAAAAGTTAATTTTAAAAAAAAGATGTTTGTTTGTTTGTTTTTTTTAAATGTCTTATCAATAACAGGTGACAAAAACGAAAAAAATTTTCCCACATTATTTATTTTGTCTGAATAACTTTTTAAAATTATTGTTGAAGTGAATGACCAAACTGACCGGCGATGTTGCGAAGTTTTGATTTTTGAAATATTTTTTTCAATGTTCTCATATCAATTTCAAACCAGAAAATGCTAAAAAAAAAAATTTATCATAAAAAAGAGTTTCCACAAAAGCCACAAAAGTCTTTTCAGTTTGAAAATAAAACGAAAAAAAAAAAAAAATTCAATGATTTTTTTAATATTGAAATGTCTAAGTAGAAAATTACAAGTTTATTGTGAATTTGTAATTGTAATTTTATCTTACGTGCTTTTTTAAATATATGTAATAGTTTTTCTTATCTTAATTTTTTTTTTTAAATTTAGGTACTAATTTTTTTCTCATATTTTTTTTGTTTCTTTTCAGATTTTAAAAATTCAAAAAGCAACATTTTGAATACTTAATGCACTTCAAATAATAACAACATTATGAATTTTTATTGCATTAAAATTACAACTGCCTTTTAATATTAATAAATAAAATAATCTACACACATACATACACATATACCTAGATAACTTATTGTTATAATTTAAAGAAAATATGTTATAATTACCTATTATTTTTATTTAAGTAACTAACATACAAAATACGCAAATGAAGTATATAAAATTTTAAGTAATTTAATTTAAAAATAAAATAAATATTTTTAGAAAAACTAAAATGGCACAAATGCTTAGTAAAAATCTAATTATATATTTTAATTATAATTACAATGAAATTCATTGCAAAAAACGATTACAAAACTTAGTAATCACTTAACAAACAAAAATTATTATTTAAAAATAAAAAAAGAAAAAAAAATTTTTTTTTAAAAAGTTAATTAAATTTAAAAAGAAAATTATACCTATAAAATAAGAAAAACTATTATTTAGTAAATGTGCTAATATACGTGTGTGCTGCTAAACTGTTTTGTTTCATATTTTTCGTCTCTCTTTTTCTGATGATTTTATTTAATTTTTAAAATAATTTTTTTATGTGTTTTTTTAATTTGAATACAATTGATAGTAAATGAAAGTGAAAAAATAAAAATAAAAAATAAGTTAGATAGATGGTTAATTGAAGGAAATAAAAATTAAAAGATATGAATGATAATAATTTAAATTTATTATATAACAAAGAAATTGAAGAATTAGAAATAACATCGACAACATCATCAACATCATCAGTTATTAATGAACCTTCAACAACAAGTGAAATAACAACAACAGCAACAACAACAGATTCTGTAACAATAACAGAAGAAGAAGAAGAAGAAGGAGAAGAAAAAGAAGAAACAACAAGTGCATTAGAAGAAATTGATAATGAAAATAATTTATATAGTAATCAAATTGTAACGGTAAATTCCGTTGTAATAAGTAGTTCTAATATAAACAGTACAAATTGTACAGAATCAACTAAAGAAAAAGATAAAAGTAATTCTAATTCAGAAGAAGAAAATAAAAATAAGTCAGGTGAAACCAGTAACAACAATATCAGTGATAATAGCGTCAGTTCGAATGACGATACTATTACCGGTACAGTTTCTCCGACAATGGGTGGTGCATCATCAAATACTGATGCAGAAACATGTGTATTACCCAAAAGTAGTAATTATATTGAAAGGATAAATGAAAATTCAAAAAATTTAAATTTTTCTTCACGATCATTATCGTCATCACCAACGACGACTGCAACATCTACAACAATGTCAGCTCCAACGACAAGATCAAAACGGAAATTAATGAATGATAGTAGTGAAACAACATCAGCAACTGCTGTTGCTACTTCAACAACAACCATAACAACGATTGTGCCGGCAGTGGCGGCGACGACTGCGACATCAACAATTACAACAATTGGTGCAACGCAGCAGCAACAGCAAAGTCGTAATAATAGTATTAGTGTAAATAATAAATCAATTAAGCTAGATATTAAGGATATAAAGGAAAATGTAAAAAATCATCAAACTTCTATAACAACAAGAAGATCAGCTGCAGCAGCAGCGGCGGCTGCCGCGGCTGCGGCAATTTCAACGACAGCGGCGGCAACAACAACAACAGTAGCAACAACGTCGGTAACATTAACGCCGACATCTAAAGCAAAAGTATCAAGTATTAGTTCCGTAATTAATAAAAAATCATCACCAGATTGTGGAACAATTGGCGGTAAAAATGAAGAAAGCCGTTCAATAATTTTAATGCGATCTGGTTCATCAATACGAAAGCATTTAATAGATAGGGATGATAGTAGTGGTGGTGGATGTAGTGGTGTTGGAAGTAGTAGTAATAAAATAATTAAGAAAAGTAATTGTATAAATGATTTAATAGCTACAGAAGTATCAGATGAAGAATCTCAAAATGATGCAAAAAAGGATAATAATAAAAATGATACAAAATCAAAATCTATTTCAGCAATAGCCATGAATACAATAACAAAATCTAATGAAATAAAAGATGAAAATTATTTCAATAGTAATAGTAGTAAAAATCCAGCAAGTTCCAGCTGTGATATTGAAAATAAGCAATCACAATCAATGAATGCTGTCAGTAGTAATGATGGTTGTGGTGAGATTCGGAAGGTCGAACCATTAAAAATAAATTTGAATCGTGATGGTATTTTAACTAATAAATCAACAAAAATTACAATTAAACCAATTATAAAAACAACATCCGAAGATGATAGTGAAGAAATAAGTCCTCCAACGTCGCCAATACCAAAGCTGATGATTAAATCAAATACAATATCAACAGTTGTAGCAACACCAACAAGTAGTAGCAGCAGTAATAGCAGTAGTACTAGTAATAATGATTTAATTTCAGAATTGAATTGTGTAGAATCACAACAGCAGCAACATTCTTCATCCATTCTACATTCAGAAGCACACATTGTACCAAAGTTAACAATACGAACAAGTGATTGTACAAATAGTTTGACAAATTCTGACGTTACACATTCGGTTGTACCAAAATTAACAATTAAAATGGATTCAACAACAAACTGTACTGAGAAAGATACATCATCTTCACCATCTTCATCAAGTGCAGGTTCACCTTCAACATCTTCTCCGTCTCCGCCTCCTCCTCCATTACCTAAATTAACGATTAAAACATCCAGTGATATGTCAGAAGCAACAATTTTAACTAGTTCTTGTTCTTCTCCACAAAAGTTATCATTATCATCTCCATCATCAACAGGTACCTCTTCCATAACTTCCACAACAGCTATTTGTCATATTGTTAGTGGTACAAGTACAATGACTTCATCATTATCATCATCCCAAGCATCTGTTCCAAAACTAACAATAAAAACAATTCAAATACCATCTTCAACAGGAACATCGTCGCCATCATCGTCATTGATATGTGAAAATAATCAAACAATTCCCAAATTAACAATAAAACATATTCCTGTTCCAATCGAATCAGAAGATTCAGCACGCACAGACGATGAAAGTCTGAGTGAATCGGACACTTCATCCCAACAATTGCAATCAAAACAAGCGACCATTCCAAAATTAACAATTAGAACTGGTGGTCAAGAACCACCTTCCATTAAAATTAATCAACAGCACGAATCAAATATTAGCAGTAGTGATCAATCAATTCCTAAATTGACAATAAGAACTAAAACCGATCAAACAGATTCAATTTCAACAACGTCAACTGAAAAACTGTTATCACCAGTACCCAAATTTACAATAAAAACAATTCAAGAAACAGCACAATCAATTCCAAAATTGACAATATCGGTGAGTGATTCAACATTTCCATGTACCAGTTCTTCTATATCACCTTTACCAGAGAAAATACCAAAATTGACGATACGACAGATTGAATCAGAAGAAAATGAACGTGTTCCTAAATTAATGATTTCAAGACAGGAGGATAGTGAAGAGAATAGTGAAAAAGTACCCAAATTAACAATAAAAACAATTCAACAAGATTTTGATTCAACACCGGAAAAAATTCCAAAACTCACTATAAAACCATTACCTGAACCGCCACCGTCATCAGAAAGCATAATTGAAAAACTACCTAAATTGACAATTAAACCAATCATTGAACCACCAATAGAAAATGTTGAAAAAATTCCAAAAATTACAATAAAACCATTACAAGAACCATCATCTGATGAAAGTGAAAAACTTCCAAGTTTTACAGTTACAATGTCAACACAAAATACAAGTGGTGATTTAGAAAATTTCGAAAGGATTCCAAAATTAACAATAAAACAAATTCAACAACAAAATACAGATGATGTTGATAAAGTGCCGAAATTAACAATAAGATCAATACCAAATTTAGAATCAGATATTAATATCAACAAGGTGCCTAAGCTAAAAATAAAACCAATACAAGAGACCGATTGTATATCATTAGTATCTGAAAAATGTCCAAAATTAACAATTAAAGGTATCAACGAATATGAAACTCCAGAAAAAATTCCAAAACTTACAATAAAAACAACATCATCAAAAGATGTAAGAGATGATGTACCTTCGACGACGATAACAACAGCAAAAATGTCTATTGAAAAAATTCCAAAATTGACAATAAAACAAATTCAAGATAGTGAAGATGGAAGTAAATCTCCAAAGCTTGCTGTATTTTCTTCAATAAGCACCACTAAAAATGATAGTTGTAATGACGATGTAATAATGACGAAGAATTTTTTAGACGTAAATCCTCCCATAGAGGAGGAGAAGGAGAAAAACATAAATTTCGAGAAGATCGTCACAGTTACAAAAAATGTTCAAAGAGAAGCAAGAGTTCCAGAAAAAGATGGGAACATAAACGAAATTCCATCATCATCGTCGATGAGAAAAGAAAACTCTTCTGAGATTGAAACAATCAATTTGATTGACGAAACTTCAGAAATAGAAGAAGACACGAATAGTGTGTCGTGTAGCAGAAATTTTACAATAAATAAAGTTTCAGTAATGGAAGCTGTTCCAGGAACAAGTAAAGATTTTAACTCAATGGAAAGCACCAACTTCGAAAATATGAGAAAGAAAAATTTTGAAAGCGATACAGTACAAAGAAATGAGAATCAAAACACAATTTATAAAACCGGTGCAAATGAAATCTTACAAAATGAAAATATTAACATGATTTTTCAAAATGAAATTGGTCATCAACTGCAAAATAAAAATTTAATTTCAAATGAAATATCAAAAAATGTGCCTATTGAAAGTAGTAGTGGTAGTAGTACGATTTGTATAGAAAGTGATGATGAAAAAATGAATGAAGATGAAAACAATACGAAAAATTTAACTGAAAAAGCAATTGCAGCTAATTTTTGTTCATCACTTAAAGAAGAAGATGTTGTTGAAGCATTATTGGCTGTTCTGAAACAACATTATCAAGATGGTAACAATGCCAGTGGTTCAAGTAGTTCACAAGCACTGCAATCTTCAGAATCGATGGATGTCAATCAAATGAATCCTTCTGCTGAAGGTATATTATCTGATGATGATGTTATCGTTGTAAATTCCGATCAACATAATTCCAATACATCAATGGAAATCAATCAATCTAACATTACTGCTACTTTTTGTAATCAAACTGAAAAATGTGCCTCAACGTCGTCATTTCTAAATGAAACAACAAATGTTCATACGTCATCTTCTACAACCGATATTTCTTCAACAGTAAATAATCTTCAAGAGACAATAAATCTTCAAGCACATCATACACGAAAAACTTCAATTGAAACTGTTGATTTAACTTTATCTCCAAAATGTCAATCAGAAGATAGATATCAGGGAAGTAGTTTACTTGGACGTTTATTAAGTCAACCTTTATGTAATGATATAATGTCAAAATGTTCAACTAGACCAACAAATGTACTACCACCATATGAAAAAATATGGCCATTTGGTGGTAAAACACAACAACAAATATATCCTAATATAATATCACCAACAATTCCTGGTAATTTTGTATTAGATGGTGGTTACCATTATAATCAACATTCAAATAAAAATCTCATTTCTGATACACTGCAGCATCTTTCTCCTAATAAAAAAACACAAGCTACATTCACTGCAACATCATCATTGACTTCTGATCCTTTACCAAATCTTCATATTCCAACAAATTCAACATTATCAATTGAAGATGATGATGATATTGAACAACAACAGAAAGATCAAGATGATCAAGATGATCAAGAACAACAACAACATTCACCAGCAACAAGTTTAGAAAATTTACTTAATAATATGAATGATAATTCAATGGATGATGTTCAATATGTCACATCAATTAAAAGAAATGATGAAAAAGATGATACAGTTGGAACTCTAGAAAGTTTTGAAACATTACAATCAAATGAAATTCTAACTGAAAAAGAATCATCATCATCATCATCATCGTCATCATCGTTAACCTTATCAACAAAAAATGCAATCATTTTACAAGATTTAGATGAAATTGTTAATAAAAATGATAATTTTATAAATGATGATTTTATTAAGGATGTTGGTGATAAAATTCATCATCATCATCATCATCATCAACAACAATTATCATCATTCTCCAATGATAAATTACAAGAAATTGCATTTAATGTAAATAATAATCAAGATGTTGAAATGTTATCTGTAATACAAGATAATTTTACAGTTAAAAATATTAATCGACAATTTAATAATTCTTTAAAAAGGCCATCGGAAGACAGTGGTGACTCATCTGATTGTATAGAGGTATGTCTTATATAGTCCAGACTACAGGGTGTTTAAAGGAACGTGTGCCAAGCTGAGGAGGGTGGTAGATCTCAACGAAAAATAAAAAAAAATTACATGGCGAAAGGGGTGATATATTCTCAATGATTTCCAAGATATTCAAAGTGAATATCTCAAAAGCCATTGTGAGTGCACATCCCCCATGCTCTACACAGTTTGAAACACGCTCCGTGAAATACCCTGTATAAAACACTAAAAATTCTAAAAATGTAGTACATACTTATCTAATTTTTTTTTCTTTCTTTCTTTTTTCCTTTAATAGATTCCAGTTAACAAGAAACAACGTTGTGAATTAACAGATAATAATACAATACCAGATAGTATAAGTTTAGATTCAGAGGCTGAATCTGTTTTACTACCATCATCAGATTGTTCACTTAATCAAGTAACAAAAGATGTTCAATCAAATTTAACTGAAAATGAAACATCATCAACAATAAGTGATGAACAAGAAATAATTGATAAACATACAAAAATTAAAATAAATAATATCGATTCAAAAGAAATCGAAACAAAATCTCAACATGAAACTACAGTTGATCTTAAAATGTTATTGGCTCGTATGCAAAAACAAAATACTGTTGAAAATTTACATAATCAAAATGATAATGAACGACGTACACCAGATAATATTCGTCCAAATATTGCTGTTATTCAAGAAGGACCAGTACGTCATCATAGTAGAAAATCAAAACATAGTGTTTTAAGGAATGATAATGAAGAATCACAATCTGATGATCATATTAATAATCTATCAGATCAAATAATAACATTTACAAATTCTGTTTTTGATAGAAAGAATACAGAAATTGATTCTGGTGTTGATGTATCAGGTTCATTACAATCAGATACAAGTGATTTACAACGACAACCAATTAAAAGACCACGTGGTAGACCAAGAAAAGATGGTTTACCTGCTGGTAGTTTGAAAAAATTACCAAAATCTATGACATTATCTTCTTCTGAAACACAAATTTCAGAAATTGATTCTGAGACACCACCAAGTATAAGAAGAAAATATAAAAGACGTTTATTAGCTGTTTCCGATAGTCCGACATCATCTGGTCCACAATCTGATTTATCAAAAGATAGCATTCCAATTTTAACACCAACCATAGAAATAAATCAAAAACAACGTTCAGATACTCCATCAGTTCTTTCTTCAAGTCCCATACCCTCACCAGCAATTCCGCATTTAACTCCAGGTTAGTTTTTGTGTTTTTTTCTTTTCATGTAATCGAACTCGTTAACTAATTTTATTTCTTTTTTCACGTATTCACAGAAATTCCAAACACGAATTCATCAAATAATACAACATCCCCGACATCAGTTCAACCAATAACAACAATATCTTCATCATTCCCTGTAACACCAAGTCCAAAGGAAACAAATAGTACAACTCCATCATCTCCATCAACTCCTTTAGATCTTCTTAGTACACCAATAGCAATAACTACAGATACAACAACAGTTTTGGATTCTGTATCACCATCATCACCAGTAACAGTAACAACTCCGAAAACTCCAAATGGTAGTCATAAACGTGGTGGTCGTGGTGGTCGAGGTGCTCGTGGTGCTAGAAGTCGTGGAGGACTTTCTCGTAGTCGTCCAAAATGTATTGGTGGTCTTTCACATACACCATCATCACGTGATGGACAATTTTTCACTCCGGTAAGTCAGGAATTTTGATTTTTTTTTACCACATTATACCGACTAATATTTTTGAAAAATTATTGTTTTTCTTTTTGTTTTTTGAAGAAAGAAAAAATGCATTACATGGAAATTATTTTCTGATTTCTTGAATTTTCACATCAGATTTGTAACACTAACATATGTTACAAATTTTCTATTTTACGATAATTTTTTTCTTGTTTTTCTTTGTTTTATTTCTTATTTTTGTCTTTTCTTTTTCCTCCTCTGTGTTCACCCTCATGTTTTCTTATTAAATAATGACTACATTTCTTTTTCTTTTTAATTTGAAATCATCATTTGCAAGTACATATTACGTATAATACGGCTTCTTTTTTAATTGTTTAACGCTTAGTTCTATATTTATTTAATGCATTTTGGTGTATATACTCATATGTACAATTTATTTATAAATGACGAATAAAAATAGTGTCGAGCAATTATTATACAATACATATGTATTTATATATACTCGTATACACATACTCATAAAATTTTCTACACATTCTCGTCGTTTGAATTAAATCGTATTGAAAATATTTTCTATTTTCAAATTTTATAGTTTTGTTTTCAATTAAAATCTTTTTCTCTCTGAGGCATGTTTGTGTGCTTTGCTTTGGATAATAAAAAGTTCATTCATCATTTTTGTTGTTTTTTTGTTGTTGTTTTGTTTTAGTTTTTCTAATAATAAATATGTAATCAATTTTTTTCTCACTTATTTCAATAATTTGAGCGTTAATTTATTTATTCAATTGTATTAATCCTAGAATTGTCTGATTGTATACAAATTTATACATTTGAACTTTGAACCTTAATTTAAATCTGATCCTTTTAAAATTAGAACCTTGAAAATTCACCAATTCCTCAATTGAAGTTCTCAAAATCCTAGCTCGAAATCGGTAGAACAAAATATCATTTTTTTTTTTTTTTAAATTCTAGGGTTAATTGAGAAAATTAAATTTATTTAATTAAAAATTAACATGGAACAGAATAGAAACTTTTGGTCTTATTAGTCATAACTTTTCTTTTATCTGTCATTTCCCTTAAAAATTTTATTAATTAAAAAAATTACTTCCTCAAATTATTTTTTTTTTCTCAAAAAAAAATTTAATTGTATTTTCATTTATTTTTAGGAACGAATAAAAATTGTTGGAAGTAAATCATCACCAGAAACAAATTCATCTGTTCCGCAAGTTTTTGAAGAAGATACTCGAATGAGTGCTGAATCAATTGTTGCTTCAATATCATCCACTCAAGCAAAGTAATTAATTTTAAAAGATTTTTATTTTCATTTTTATTATATTTATCTTTTTTGTTTTTAGTAGACAATCAGAAATGACAAATAATGAAGATCAAGATACTCAAAGTTCGTTATTAAGCAGTGCAAGTATTTCAATTGAAAGTAATGTTGTAAATAGTTCAGCAACAACATCAACATCAATTACAACAACGACAACAACTTCAATTAATGCTATTCCAATTATTGCAGCATCTTCTAAAAAGAAACCAAAATCTAAAATGGAAGTTACTGCACCGGAAGGGTAAGAAAAACTTAATTAAAAATTTAAAAAAAAAAAATAATATTAATTTGTTTTTGCTTTTATTTTTGTGTTTGTTCTTCAAACAGAAAAACTGAATATACAGTTGATATGATTGCTGAATATGATTGGCCACCACCAAAAGGATGTTGTCCAGCTAAAAATCGTGATACATTTATGATACAAGAACAAATTGCACAGTATTTAGGTATAAAAAGTTTTAAAAGAAAATATCCAGATCTTCCGAGACGACAAATTGATATGGAAGAAAGAAATTGGTTACAAGAGAAAGGTTTAGTTACAGAAAAAATGTGTGACTTAGGTATAACAGCTGTATGGGCATCTGATGTACTTGATATTATGTATAGTGATTTTTATGATAAATATGAAGAGTACAAAACATATATACGTCAAAAACATGTACGTGATATTGAAGCTAAACAAAAAGCAATAGCAGCTGATGCTGTTGATCGTACATTACAAGCTAGAGATAGAGCATTACAATCAGCTGCTAAATGGAATAGTAATTTTAATAGAACGTAAGTTATACTTACATTAACAAAAAATTTGTATACATAATTTTTTAATTGAAATTATCTAATTTTTACAGACGTAAAGAGGATCGTCGTTTATGTCTAGATTTACAAAATTTAGTCATTAATATTCCAGCAGCTATGGGTAAAAAATTATGCCGTCCAAATGAAACTGAAGAACAAATAAAACCTCCTTCAAATTATCCTATAGCTTTAGTGCCAGGTCAATTTTCTGAAAATTATCGTCATTATACACCTGAAGAATTAAGGTAAGTTTTACAACATTGAAAAAATTAAATATTATCTCACTAAAAAAAATTTTATTTTCGTATTTAATTTTCAGACAATATCCAATTAATACTGTTTTGGACCTTCCTGAATGTCTAGAAGAAAGATTACAATTGAAAATTGAACCGGATGATATAAAAACAGAAAATCAAAGTGAATTGAATAGTGACGACGACAGTAGTAGTTCAGATTCAGATATTAGTGAATCAGATTCATGTTCTGATGATGAAAGTGTAAGTTTTTGTTTTTTCTCTGTTAAGATTTTTTAGAAAATATTCAAATTTTATGAATTATTTCATCTTCTTTGTATTTACTTTTTCACATTTACTTGGGATCGGCTTTTCTGATTTTTTATAAATTTTTTTTTTTTTAATTTTTTAATTTTCAAAGGACTCTGATTCAAGTTCATCATCGGATGATGAAGACAAACCACCGGATGGAATTAAATGTTTTGTTTGTCATCAATCACAAAATAAGAATCTTCATGGTTTTCCAGAAGTATTTGTACGATGTTATACATGTCGAAGGCAAAGTAAGATAAATGAAAAAAAAATTTTGTTTGTTTGTTTAAATTTTAATTAATTTTGTTTTTTTTTTTTACTTATTTTTGTAGCTCATCCTAGCTGTATTGATATGTCACATCGTATGGCAAGTAGAACTAGAAATTATAATTGGCAATGTGCTGAATGTAAATGTTGTATTAAATGTAAAAGAAAAACAGATGAAAGTAAAATGATTTATTGTGAACAATGTGACAGAGGTTATCATATTTATTGTGTTAGGATAAAATCTGTTCCAGAAGGTAAGTTTTTATAATTTAATTCTTTGTCATTACGTTAGATAAGAGGCTATTGTTGCATTTCGATCTGTAAAGATCTTTTGTGTCGCCTCCCGTGTTTCTTTTAGATTTATGCTTTTTATGAATCCTAAAATTTTACTAGAAGATGCACTACATATTTCTTCAGGATTGGGAGAAAAGTTACTTTTCTTTTAGAGGCCAATGCCTCACATTCACAAAGAATGTGTTTCAAGGTTTTCTAGGCGTCTTTGAACTTATTATCCTCTCGTATTCCATCCCATCCTATTCATATACATAATAGTTGAGTGAACAGTGCCCAGTAAAAAGACCCATAATGGTTTTAACTCACTACCTGTTGAGGTTGAGTAGTTTCTTAGAGATTTCCGGGATTTACCTTCTATTGGGAAATGTATTTCCCATTCTTTGATATTATTTTTTGTGTGACTTCTAGGCAAACTACAGAAGGATTCTCATCTAAGTTTCCACTGGCATGATAGTTAATTTTTTGTTTCTCTATTAAATTATTTAAATTTAAAAAAATAAAAATTACATATTTAAAATTTTTATTTTTATTTTTAGGTCGATGGCATTGTGAACATTGTGCTATTTGTATGCGTTGTGGTTCAAATAAACCAGAAGGTAATTCAAATATACCACCTCTTCCAACAAATTCAAAATGGAAAGCAAAAAAGAAATGGACACATGAATATCGTATTGATCCAGTTACAAAATTACGTGAACATATATTAATATTGTGTGCGCCATGCGCTCGATTAAAACGAAATCCAAAACCGCCGTCATAGAATGTAATTTGTACAGTTTAAAAAAAAACAAAAAAATAAATAAGTAAATAAATAATTTTTAAAAGAAGAAATTAAGCTAAAAAAAAAAAGTAAATTATATTGTGTAAAATTAAGAATAACAGTTAATTTAGAAAACGGACTAACTTAATAATTAAAAAAAAAACAACAAAAGCAAAAATTTGAAAAAAAAATAATATTACACAAAAAAAAACACACATATTATAAATATATATTTTTTAATTTAATGTTCAAGAGTATTTGAATTTAAGCTAAAAAAGAAAATTGATTAATTAAGTGAAATTTACATAAAACAAAAAATAATTACGTTAGAATTAAATTGAATGAAGAAAAAAAAAAATTAAATAAATAAGGAATAATTAGGATCTAAAATTAGTCTATAATTTTTCTTGTACCTTTTTAAACAGCATACTTTTTTTTTCCTCATCTTTTTAATGGTTAACATTTCTTTATTATTATTTTTATAATTTCCTTCTGATTTCATTGTTGCTTTTATATATTGGAAGAGAAATATTTTTAATAATAAGGAGAAAAAAAAAATAAAACAGTGTTTTTTTTTCTAGTTTATGAATAAATTTAAAGAAGAAAATAAGAAAGAGAGAAAGTATATTACATAATATGTATTTTAGTTATAATAAAATATTAAAAAATTTGAAAATAAAAAAGAAGTGAAGAAATTAAGCAGGAATTATAAATTTTTATTAGAAAATAAAATAATTAAAAATAAAAAAAAAATTTAGTTTAAGATTTTATTACAAAAAAAAAAATATATATATATTTAGGTTTCCGTTTTTTTTTCTATTTAAAAAAAAAAAAAATACAAGAAAATTGAGCAAAACAAATTTATTTTACACACATACATACACACATTGTATGTTAATTTTTTTTTTTAATTGTTAATATGAAATTTAAATGAAAAAATTATTATAAAATTATAGATACATAACTTTCGAATATACGCATATTATATACATACATACATATATATAAATATATTTTTTAATAAGTGAAAATAATGTTTAATGAAAGAAAAAATAATAATAATTGAGAGAAGAAGAAGAAAAAACAATTAACTTAAGTTCATTTTTTTTTTAAATTTTTATTAAAATAGAAATTATTATTGAGAAAAGGGCAAACAACAACAACAACAATAAACAAAAAGCACCGATCACGTAAATTTAAAAATGGAATTTTTTTTCATAAATAATAAAGGAAAATTTTTAGAAAAAATAATTTAAAAAATAAAAAAAAAATAAAATGAAATATTGATTTAAATTAATGGAAATTTTTTTTCTTTTTGTGTAATTATAATTTTGCATACACATTTTTGTAAATTATGGAAAATAATGAATAATTTGAGAAAAAGCAATGAAGGCCCTGTTTGAAAACATCAATTGACTATCAAAAATAAAGATAATTGTCAAAATGTTGATTGTCATTTGACAATCAATCTTACCAGTTGCATTATCAGAAATTTGACGTTTTAAAACGATTATGTTTTTGTTGTGTTTTGTTTGCAGCCGAATTTCATACGACACATTTTTAAATATGAAATTTTTTCATTTTCCCTGTAAATTATAATTTTAGAAAAACTGTTTGATAAATAAAAAAAAGAACCTATTTATTTACTTATTCAAACTCCATTTTTCTCACAAATTATTATTTTAAAGAACAAAACCGATCTACCTGCAAGTACAAATTTTAGACTGCAAATCTGCCGATCAAGTGACTGTCAATTATACTGAATTGACATTTTAATACATTTGACAATTGCAGCTTGCAATAAAAAAACATGATGCCAAAGTAGAATGATAGTCAATTGATGTTTTCAAACAGAGCCTAATAACAAATAATTAGAGGGAATATGAATTTCGGTAAAATTATACACATATATTTTCTTGCTGGTTAAAATTCAATATCATTACGTCATCAAAAAGTCATCAAATGTATTGCAAATGCAAAAATCACTTTCAAGTGTCAAGAGAATATTTAAATCGTCACGATAACATTTTTCCTAATTTTCTAAAGCCGAACTTTCCATAAATCGTTTCTAAAGTAGCTACATTCAGAAGGAAATCAACTTTTTAAAGTCCGGGAAAAGGATTAATTATTATTCTGTATTATTTTTTTATTTTTACAAAAAAAAAGACAAAGTGATTTTCATGTGTTTAATCAATATCTCTTAGTTTCTTCAAATCAATAAGACTCGTAATATATTAAATGATCACATAGCGAATATAACCAGCTTTAAATAAAAAAATGAATTCATAAACGGTTTCTCTATGAATTTTCAATTGTGAACAAGCAATTTTTCCAGTGTAAAATTTTAATTTTTTGAAACATTTGAAGAAATAATCTAAATTTTGTTCAATATTGAATTTATAATTTAAAGTCAAAATAAAAAGAAAAAAATACAAAATTTGCAAACTCCCACTTCTCTTAACCCCTTCCACATATTTTACATACTCACACACACACAGATATACAAGTCAAAATATCTTTAAAAGAGGTAAACCAAAGGAAAAAAAATATATTTGCTACAAAGAAAGGGTCAAACTTACATAAATAATAAAATACACTAGAAAATAATTTCTCCTAGTAAAAAAAAAAAAATTGTTGACAAAATTGCAAGCTAAATAAAAATGAAATTATAATCCCTTTGCCTGGACACAATCTACCTCTTTCTCGTTATCGTATTCACTTTATTTTTTTTTCTTCTTTGTATAGATCATAAATGCATTCTGACCACATTACAAATTAAAAAAAAATACAACAAAATATGCATTTAATGCATAATGATTGATGTATAAAAGAGAGAAAGTACCTACATACAAAATTTCGGCAAATAAATGTTTTATCACACTTGTCAACGATTGGTTGTTAAAATATATATATAATATTTGCACACATTTCCCATACTCATACGCATAAATTTTCGGTATCTATGGGAATATAAAATTGAAGGGCAGGGTCATCTTATGGTCAGTTAAGAGAAACCTTTGAAATAGTTTACTTTAAGTTGATTTTCGGATTATTATTATTTTTTTATTTTTTAGAATTATCTAAGTAAAAGGCAACATATCACATCAAGTGCATTTTTAAATATTTGATTATTATTTTAATTTTGTGGTCTAAGAGATAAGTGAATTTAATTTTATGTTGTGTAATTATTATTTTAATAAACATTATTTAAATTTTGCGTCATTTATCCAAAAAATAAATATTTAATTAAAGTGATTAAATTTTACATTAATTGGACTTTGTTTAGATTTAAAAAATAAATAATAAAAAAATAGACTAAATTAGAAAGATTGTACTCTGCTAAAAAGGAATTCAATATATAGTTCAATTTGGATTTCATCAGTTCCACAGTTAAAACGTTAAAACGGTATGTAAAAGAGTTAGGAAATTTTTATATTTTTTTTTTCAACTTTATTTACTTTTTAAAGTTTGTTAAATTTTTTTCCCAATAAAATAATCGAACTATGTACCTTTAAAGTCTAATAAAATCTTTTGCTTTCTTCAACAGAATTTCAAAAAACACCATGGAAATCTACGACATATACCGCGAACAATATGAACATCACATTCACCATGGATCTCTATCTCATCGTCTACAACAACAACAACAACGGTCATCATCATCACCACCAAGAACCAACAGTTGTGATGAA
The DNA here is from genome assembly GCA_932526495.1 of Bombylius major. Taxonomy (NCBI): domain Eukaryota; kingdom Metazoa; phylum Arthropoda; class Insecta; order Diptera; family Bombyliidae; genus Bombylius; species Bombylius major. The sequence continues at coordinate 38,712,195 of OW052043.1, read as the reverse complement.
GTATTAGATTTATCTAGACGTTGTGATTCTGTTGAAACACGAAAAACACCATCACCATACGCAACTGGATCTAGTCTTGGTACAGATTCTCCAAGTACAAATTGTGGTTCACCAGCAAATTCAACGACATCAACTATGACACCGAACAGCATTCTATCATCACATGAAAGACATCAAAATAAATCTGTAATTATGCCAACATTACCACAATATCCAATTTATTATCCTGCAGTGAAACGAGAGAACAGTTCACCACCATCCAGTACAGTACAAGCAGCGACATCAGATTTTTCCGACACTTCTCCAGCACATTTACTAAATCCGATTTCTTTAATGTCAGAACACATCCAAAAAACATTTTCTGAAAAAAATTATGATCGTTCTACAGAGGTTAAATCACCGATTCATGAAAGATTAGCTAATAATTTACCGTTATCAACAAATGGAAATGTTTCTTTGATTTATCCAAAAATTCTGATGAATGATGGTAAACCAACACGACCATTTAAAGCATTTCCACGTGATCCGCTTGTAATTGCCGCCAATTTTGCAGCAACTGATGTTCTATATGATAGTCCAAGAGTTGAACGTTATACCGAATATAGAAAACGTGTTTTAGAACAAATTCGTTCTGCGAATGGTGGACAAAGAACAGTTACAAATCCAAAAATGAGACGTACTAGTTCACGGAATAGCATTAGTAGAGCTTCAGATGCAGCAAATGCTGAACATCAAGCAAATAGTAGTGAAAGTGATGATCGTTGCACAGAATCAAGTGATAATGATGCTAGTAGTAGTACACCAACAACAACGAATAACAATAATTCAACGGCAATTGATCAAAATAAAAACGGTGTAATTAAAGATGCTGCTTATTATGAAAGACGACGTAAAAATAATGCTGCAGCTAAAAAATCACGAGATCGTCGACGAATTAAAGAGGATGAAATTGCAATTAGAGCAGCGTACTTGGAACGACAGAATATCGAATTATTATGTCAATTAGATGCTCTTAAAGCACAATTAGCACAATTAACGAAACAACAATGCTAGTAAAAGTTGAAAATTTCTCAAATGTTTTAAAAATCACATGTACAAATTTTTTTATTTTTTATTTTTCTCTTGTTAGTTATTTCGTAGAATTTATAATTTTTTTTTTTAATTGTAAGTTTTGTAATGTAGAGAAGGATTAATTATATTAAGACAAAAATTGTACAAATATTGATAAGAGAGATTAAATTTAGAAAAAATAAACTATTTTTGTTTTTTTAATTAAAAAGCCATCTTCATTTTATGTTTTGTAAAATTTCTCTAATCAAAGTGGTTTTCAAAAAGGGGTTAATTAATTTTTAGATGAAAATGAAACTACTTTTTTCTTAGATTGTGGAAGCGAAAAAAAAAATATTTTATAAAGTGACAAAATTGAAACATTTTGAATAAACTTCGAACGAAATTTTTGTTCACTATCTTCAAGTATTGTATCACAATTTCCACACATTTTTTCCAATAGTTTACAATTTCGGAAATTTGAATGCTTGGAGAACTGAAGAGTTAAAATTTTTCATGGAAGAACAATAATGGAATGAGATTTTACTTAAAATTACGTTGCACCAATTATAATTTTCCAAAGAAGAAAAAATACGTTCTTCACATAACTCGAACTTAAAATTATGCTTTTTCGGAAGCATTTAAACACCATAATAAAAAAAGGAAAGTATTGGATCTTTTTAATATCTGAAATCTATTAAGTAATTAGGGAACCCGTTATTCTAGTTTCGAATTTTATTCCTTCAAATTGAATTCGCATAATTGAGTCAAAAAGAATTTAGTCTGCATAATTGACTACGTTGCTTATTTTCATTCAATTTATCAATTTTTTTTTATTAATGAGCCCTTTACTGCACTTAAGTTACCACATCGCATCGATGGTATATAAAGAATTTTAAGTATTTTTCTAAAATTCCATTAATATTCAAATATTTCACTGATTACAAATTAATGATTCACTAAAATTGCATTGAATTTGTATTACATGTAAAATTGAGCAATAATCTAATAAAAATGGACAATTTGTTATACGAGCATGTATAACGTATGCAGCAGAGTAAAAGTTGGTGATTAACAAACATTTAAAAAACAATTTTTACTTTTTTTTTTTCCTTTCTTTTTCTTCTTCTTGTTCAATAATGTTGATTGTTGACCACATTTTATGAATATTTTTATTGAAAATAAATGAATTTTCAACGACTCATATTTCAAAATTCGTTTTAAATTTTTGTATGCATTGCCCAATAACGATAAACAGAAGACGACAATCAACAACATCATTAAGCATATATTTGCATGCATGCATTTACAAATTATATTTTTGTGTTTTTAGGTTGTTTTTTTCTGGTTTCTTGAGAGAAAACAAATTTTTTTTGTATAGCATTTCAACAAATTACTTTAAAATGGTTTTTAAGAAAACAACAATTTTTAAGTTTTCTTTCTTGAATATCAGTGAGTACCTCAAAAAATTTTCTTCGAAAGTAAATAAACACTTATCAGTTTTGTGCATTTTTTGTTTGTTGTTGCATTAATCAATCAATCACTTTCTTTTGTATGCATCAGTTTAATGCATACATGTTTTATCCCTTCTTTTCTTATTATGCATGCATTGGATATTTTTTAAACAAACCGGAAGAGTATATCATTAGTTTTGTAGGGTCTCAATTTTATATATTCAATGTGAATGTACAATGTACATACATAAAGTCACATCATATTGCCTTAAAATAATATTATTTTTAGGACGAAACAACAACAAAATTCAAATTCTAAACGCCCCGATGCTATAATATTTGATTTTTGACGATGAGAATTGTTCATAATTTTGAATTGATTTTCACAAAATAAAATAAAATAAAAGAGTTGTAAAAATAACATTAGATATTTTTTCTTTATTCTATTGTGTAAAGAGCCACTAAAACAAGAATTGAAAATCTACCGCAGGACATCTCAAGAGGATAACTTTGGTCCAGAGGAAAATAAAAATAAATATGATTCTTTTAAAAAGTATTTTTCTTTTCAAGAAAAAAAGGACATTTTATTATTTAAATATGCAAGATTTTTATAAAGATATTTGCTTTGAGAGTTCAAATAGTTTTATTATTAATTTGTTTTTTGGAAGCACGTGGCATAATTTTTATTTTCTGAGAAACATGAATTGAAAATTATGAAGAAAAAAGAAACTAGAATCTATCGTAAGGGTTAAACGTGTGTTGTTAAATCCAATTGAAAAAATAAAAGTCATAATAATCGTTTATTCTGAAATTTTTTGGAAGTCATGAAAAAAGAACATTATTCGGAAGCCTATAAGGTCCTTATAAAAATCTTGAAATTCAAATTTAACTGTCATTTAAATCGGATTTCGTAGAAATAATGAAAACTAAGTAAATTCAAATGAAGTTTAATCCTTTTTAATGAACCTTCTACAAAATCCTTTTTACAATTACAAATTATTTTCTTTTTCACACATTTTATTTTGACTTTATTTTTTTTAATATTGCGAATAACAGGACCTCCCAATAAAAACTCTTCAATCAAACAGTTTTTTTTTTTTTTTTGAATTATTAAATTTAGAGAAAAAAATAAAATAAACCTGCTGTCAAACCCAAATCGGAACTTTCAATTCGCATCACTTCATCCGTTAAGGAAATGTCATCACCATCATATTCACATCAAATTTCTGAAATTAAAATGCAATTTAACAAAAAAAAAAAAAAGCAACAACAACAATAAATTGTAAAACGTTTATGTCATGTGAACGAAAAATGCATTCTCATATAAAAGGATATTAAAAATGTATAAAAACCGAAATATGAAAATATCAATATTGTAACAAGGTGTACATTTACCTAACGGTTCTCCTTCTTTTTTTACTTCTTTAAGTTTTGTGTATTTTTTCGAAATACGGAAAAATAATTCACCATGAAAAACATGAATATAACAGAATAAACGGAATGAAAGTGTACACCTTTATATAAATATGTGATTAGGATCTGATAAATGTTTATCTAAGCCCTTTTAATATGTACATATACATAAAAATAACAGGGAAACCACCTGCAGTTATCCTTTTTGTTTAATTGGTATTCTTTTTGAAGATACGGCGCGTGTAGTTTCTTTTGTAAAATGTTGATTTAAATTTAGATTTGAATAAGAAAAACATTTCTTTTGAAACAATAAAATTTTACTTGAATGTCCTTTGAAAAGTCAATCGTGATTAGAGACATTTTTCTTTTTCAATTTTTATAATCAAAATCTAAAAACTAAATTACGTTTTCTTGGCGAGAAAAATTTTCTTCCTTAGAAAAAGAAATTCAATAGAATTATAAAGATAAATATTACATATACATATTATTTAAATTCCAAAAATCAACCTCCTCTTCCAAAATTTAAAACGGTCACATCAAAGTTACAAAATGACTCAATTTTCCAAATCAAAAGGCAATTCGCAGAAAAAAGTAACGAAATTAAATAATCGAAAAATTACGATAAATTTTAAATCATTTTAATTTGAAAAATTTGCCTGTACTTCAAGTAGGTCCTTTAAAAAAAAAATAGGAGTGATCCTTTTTTTTTCAATATCTTCCTTAATTCTAATAATAATTAACTTCTGGATAATAATATTCAATAGATTGTACCGATCCTTTAAACTATTGCTTATCAATATGAAAAAAAAAAATTATCAAAATGATCGGTATCTGCTGTAATAAAACAAGCAAATATTATGCTTACAATTGTCCTTAAAAGGATAGAAATTAACTTTTGCTGATTGCCATTATAAAAATTAAAAATAAAAATATTTAAATAAAAAATTTATCACAAATCGTATACCTTCTTTTTTTTTGTTTCTGTACTAATTTAATGTACCATTTAAATTGTGTTTATGATGTAACATAAATATATGACCCAAAATCAGTAAAAACAAAAAGATATGTTGATCCTTCGTAATCCATGGTCGTACACTATGACATTACTTATAGTTAATATCCGTGTGTAAACCCGTTCAGGTAAGATTTTTAATTTCTTTTTTTTTTTAAGTACGGCATTTTTCCATAGATATTTAGTTTTAATCCTTTTCCTTTTTTTTTTTTTGTTATTTATAATGAACTTGTATATTTTCGTAGAAAAAATATTATTTCTTTTCATTATTTTTTTTTTCCATAAATTTGTTAACACACAAAAATTTAACATAAAATAAGTAATATAGATTTTAAAAATTCATTTGGTCATTATTCTCAGAAAATACATATAGGTACGACAATATAAACGTAATGTGAAGAGATATATCTTCTTTTTTTTTTTCTGACCATGTCCTACATTAATTATACCTGTGATCTGTTTTTGTGTGAATCCTTATAAACATTTTTATAGAATGTGTAAAAATTTATTTTGCAAATATAAACTTAAAAACACTACGTACAACGTGGATATTGCAAATTTTTATTGCACATTACAAATGTGTCCTTTTTCAGGATATTAAAGAAAATTTTCCTAAAAACAATTACTTTACTGTATAATTACGATTTAAGAAAATTTTAAAATGAAAGGGTTAAGGCATGTTTATACGAAAAGGTTTAAACATACTAAGAACAATTTTAGAAAAAGGAATAATAAAGATCCTTTCATTATTCATTGCATAAAATTCACAGGAAAACGGGTTAAAATACAAATAAATAATATTTTTACAAATTTTACAATTTATGCAAATTTTCCTATATTGAGCCGCTAGTTGTTGTTGTTTTTTTTCCTTTCTAGTAAAATGACCTCCTATGGTGCATACAAAGAAGATTGGTCACTTTTCATATATTTTGACATATCTTACGAGATCTGAGGTAAAAAAAGATTTTCATGAAAAAAAGAAAAAAATAATTCTTAACGGTACATAGCTAGTTTCTAAGTATGTAATTCCTTTTAAACATTTTTCTTTTTCTTTTTTTTAAAAAAAAAAAGAAATTCTTTTTGCAGTTTTTTTTCTTCTCATATTCTTTCTTACCGGAGAAAAGGATTACGTATAAGATTTGAAAATGATGCTATCACAAAAATTTTCTTCTTATGCTAATCGTTCAAGTATTCAAAAAATTTACAAGCGTACAAGTAAAGATCAATAGAATCTTATTTAAGGCAAAAATAAAAAAGAAAGATTTTAAGGATTATATAGGTGGAAGCCTTAAAATGGTCAAAAGTTGACCACTTGTAGCATTTTCTCTTTTTTTTTTTTTCATGTTATTTAAATTTGAAAAAAACTAAAAGGACTTCATAAAAAAATTTAGTCATTTGACAGAAAATTCGAAACAAATTAAATTTTTCAGCTTCGAAAAACATAAAAGATAAAGATTATTCTTAAATTTGGTTATTCCAATGATTTATCTTAAATCCTAGATTCTTTTTTTTTTTTTTTTTTTTTTTTGTTGCAAAAATATTGCAATTTTTTGTAAAATTCATTCATAAATTTAGAATTATTTTTTCTTAAATATAAGAAAAAACTTGTATCATTACGCATGCTTACTAGAGCACGAAATTAAAAAATCAAGACAATGCGAAACGGAAGGAAAAAGATCAACTAAATTGCCTAATTGAGGATAGGGCAGGAAGTTATTTTGTAGTATTAAATAAAATTTGAAAAAACCAAAAGGATATTTGTGGAAATTTAAGATTTTTATCAGTTTGAACATTTTTTTTTCTGATTTAATTATAACTGCATAATTGTAAAAAAAAAATGTATCAGATGTCCTCTTGAAAAGTGAATGATAAGAAATCATTTGTGGCTACCGAAAGAAAATTTTAAAGTGGTACTAAAGGGCTGGAATCGAATAGAAACTTTCAAAAAACTTTAAAATAGCATCCAACGTTTGGTATTTTACCTAATTTTGTATTTTCTCAGAGATGTGAACTCGGTTGAGGATATACAAAACATGTTTTTTTTGTTGATTCAATTGAAAAATCAAAATTGATTAACCCTTTCAATTTTTTTTTTACCACTCACTCATTTGAGAATACAAATTTTTTTCAAGGTAATAGCATATTTTATGTATCAGGTCATCACTGATCAGGTGTTCAAAACGAAACTGTCAACCTTTTTTTGATGACAACTTGAATAACAGATTATGCAGATGATATTAAGTATATAAATTTGATTTTAAAAAAAAGAATGATGTACCTTTTTTCACGATAACGGTTAATAAAAATTATTTTTGTTCCTGGATTAAAGTATTTAAAATGAAAAAAAAAAAAGGTATTTCAAGATGATTAAAAGAGCAAATGTAAGATTTACATGAAAATTTGAATGCTTTTTTTTAAAAAAAAAGTAACGTATTGAACGATGACATGACGTGACATTAATACGTACTTTTTATTTAGTGTTCACTTTTATGCATAATAAATGTTATAGACTTTAATTATTATTATTTTTTCCTCAATTGAAAAGATTTTAGATATTTAGGACTTAATAATACGAGTATCTTCATTGTAAGTTGTCCTTTTTTTTTTTCAATTTTAAAATCGTTTGAATTAAATTTGAGTTGAAATTTATTTTTCGTATGAATGTTGTTACAAAAAAAGTGTTTTTAAGGTTTCTGTCGAGATTTGATTTTACTAAGTAAATATCTGATGTGGTTTGTCTATATTTTTATTTCTAGAGTTTAAGGCTCTTATAGCTGGTTTCACAGTGAGGCTTAAGCGAAGCTTAAGTCTTAAACTGAGTTTATTCACTTTTTTCAGTTCCACAGTGTAGATTAAACTGAGTTTAACTTAAAATCTAGTAGTCTTTATCTGAGGCTTAAGCTATCTACAAAAGCTTAGCTAAGCTTTGGCTTAAGCTTCCACTGTGAAACTGGCTATTAGAGTCCTAAGGTCTCACACCATAAAATACAAACTAAGTGCTTCATCTGTAAATTAAAAAAAAAAAAAACAAATGAAATGCAGTTATAAAACTTATTTCCTGTTTTCAAAAATTAAATTAATTTATTAAAATTTTTTTTCCTATTTCTTATTCGTAAAAATCCAACCATCATTAATCGTTTTCATCAAACTGAAATGACGGAAGAATTGAAAATTTTACCAGAAACAGTTAAAGACAGCTGCATATACAAATAATTCTAAAAATTTATCATTTATAAAGATGATGACGACAACAATAGAATTTTTTCCAAAATCTCAAAAAATTTTACCCTTTTTTTTCCACAAAAATAAAATTATTTCATAAAATTGAAGATTCTTCTGCAATACGAAAAATTTTTATGAAGCAATGCGGAAGGGTTACGGTTTGTTGAGTGCATACAATATATAACCGTTCTATTTATTTAGCAGAATCATCATCATCACCCCCATATTTACAGTAATATCGGAAGAAGAAAAAAAAAATTTTTTTTTTCGTTGTATTTCACATCAAATTAAGATAACAACCATGTACCACACTCAATCCGTTATCTGTTATAGGATTTATTCAAAGGATGACATTATTGTGGTTGCCACATTGTCCAAGAAGATCACCCTAAATTAACCATGAGTCTTTTTTGTCATTTCAAATTGCACACACATGTATTGCAATACATATATTGTCAATAAAATCAAATATTGCATTTTATCATTGGTTATTTTAATTTATTTCATCAATGATGAAGATTTCATTTTACTTTTGTTAGAAGATGATATACCACTAGCGGGTAAACCCCACCCTTTATCAATTTTATACAAAATGGTAGCCACATACCACATTTATGTTAATGTAATTTGAGCAAAGAAAAAAATATATATAGAAATATGTAATTCGTTGTAAGAATAAAAAAACAAAAAAAAAACAAAATCCATCAAGGAATTAGGAAAAAATTCGCAATATTGAACAAAATAAAGGGTAAATTTACAAAATGGCGTTAAAATTAAGGAAGACATTATTAAAGATAAATTCTATGCACATTACCAAAATCATCAAAAACTAATTCTTTTTTTTATTGATTTTCTTTTCTTTAATTTTCAAAAAAAAGAAAATACATTTTTAATGAAATTAACAAAAACCCATAAAATTTTATGCAAATCATCATTTTAATTGTTCAATAATTTTTTTCTCTATTGTAAAGAAAATCTGCCGACATTAAGATTATCTAATCATGAACAAAAAGAAAACAAACTGTAAAAATAGCATTGAAAATAAAGGAAGAAAAAAAATCCTGGTTACAGGATAACAAAACATCCACAAATTTAGATATAAATGACCACAAAATAATTTTTTAAGTAATTTCTGTTATTTTTCTTTCTAAAACCAAAATTTCAAAAGAAACTGTTAAAGAATACATCATACATGCATTGGATATTTTTATCAAGGAGGAAAAAAAGTATCTAGATAATTGAATAAACATGCTGAGTCAAGATGTCCTTTTTTTTAAAAAAAAAAAAGAAAATATTCTAAAAATTGCCTTTTCGTCAAGTTTAAGAAACAAAATTTATGTATGTAATTGGAAAAAAATCATACATGAAATTTTACACAACAGAAGAAAGGCTTTTTTTAATTTTTGTGATTTTGAGGAGAAGAAGGTAAGTATTTTTTTTTTCAGTGATCATATCCTTTTAAAGATGTTAACGGAAAATGTTTGCATAACGCAATGTTTATTTTCTTTTTATATAGTTTTTGAAAAAAATCTTATAAAAGTCAAAAATCATTTGTAAAAAATTGAAAAATTGTATAAAAAATCCATGGATAATCAATATACCCAATCAAGAAGGTTAAAGGTCACGCAACACTTTATTTAAAATCTCCTCAGGTGCCTTTAATTTTCTCTCAAACTTTGTGGTATATGAAACTGCCACTAGCTCTACTAATAAATTACACCCACCCATCTAACACAAAAAAAAGAAGAAAAAACTTACTAAAATTACCTAAAAATTTCAAATTTTATTTACTTATTTTTTTCTTCTTCTTATTTTTTCAATTAAATATTTAACAAATTATATACAAACTTCTATTGTTGTTTTTTAATAACATGTGGTAAATCATAAACACCTCTGACACATTTTAATTTAACACCAGGAACATCTTGTAATCGTCCAACACGACATAATACAATATTATGTTCTTGTAAATTATGACCAATTCCTGGAACATAAGCTACCATCTCTTTACCAGTTGTTAAACGTACAAGAACACATTTACGATTTGCTGAATTTGGTTTTTTAGGTTTTTTAATTAATGTTTTTAATACAACACCTTTTGCAAATGGTTTACCATCTAATGGTTGCCTTGGTGGACGTGTTTTTTTATGTGGTCCAGTACGATGCATTTGATTTAATGATGCCATTCCACGAATTGATTGTAATGTCGTTTGAATTGCTAAAAAAAGAAAAAAGAAATTTTTATCATCATTCAAACTGAAACTGTTATAATCTATTGAAAAAAATATAATAAGAATCTTTTAATCCTTTTGTATGTAATGACTTACACAAGATGAAACTAAATCTAGATGAATAAAACATGAACAATTTTTTTTTTTCTACATTATTACACTTTTTTTCTGTTTGTACCCTTTTTACATAAATCCTTAAATTTTCTATTTTTTTTTTTTTTTTTTGAGTTTTATTCAACAAAAAACTAGGAAGAAAATGACAATGCATTTTACTATTATTATCCTTTTTTTTTTTTTCAATATTTATTGTAATTTCATTTTGTAGTGGTCATACGCATAGTAAAAACATTTGTTCATAAAAATAATAATAATAAATTTATTCTTATTCTAAACTAAAGCATCTGTCTTTCATATAAAATTTTTTGTGCTCTTCTACTTTTTCTTCCTTGAAAAAAAAAAAAAAAAAAAACAGATTAAAATAGCTATCATAAGAAAAATCATAATTTAACATAATTTTAGCTATCCTTTAAAAACGTAAAATAAATGATGCGATAACTATATCAAAGATAGGTTCATATTTCGTCAATACTTGACCAATGAATATAAAAAATAAAATAAAATTGAACAAAAGATTTAGTTTTTACTTTAAAAGGGTAAAAAGAGTTTTTCCAAAATAAAAAGAAAACTAATTTTTTTTTTTTTTTTGCCAAAAGTTATAGATGGACAGATGGGCGACGAACGACTGGCACTTTTTTTTTCTCTCCATTATATATGCTTGTAGTTTTTCAATTTTTGTGTATTATTTAAGCCTTTCAATAGCTAATCTCTTGAAAAATCTCATGTTATGGTCAGCCCATACAAATATGCCTTAATAATTCTATGGTCCAGTGTCATTATTTCCTATATTTCATTTTTTTTTTCCTATACGAAAAAGAGAACTATGAATCTATAATACGTGTGTATCCTTTTTAGCTTCCGCATTTATCGTATATACAATATGGCGATATAGCGAAATAAGATGATTCATATATTTTTTTTTTTTTTCGTCCTTTTTTGAAGCAAAAAAAAAAATATTTATAATGCATTATTTTAGATCAAAAAAATCATTGAAGAAAAAAGAATGGTTTTTTGTTAATATGAAAAGCATGTATGAATTTATTTCATATTTTTATATAGATATGAAATTTTTTTGTTATTGCCCATCAGGTTCTTTCGTTTTTTTTTTTTTTTTTAAAGGAAATTACTGATGACAAGAAAATAGAATTAGTTTCAATTATATTCTTTATTTTTTTACGTGTATTTATCGAAGAAAAAAATAAAAAAGAAAAGATAAAAAGGATAATAATTCTTATCCGTGGGACAGTTAAAACGAATATAGATCTCACGGTTAAAGGGTACACTATGAAAATTATGAATAAAATTGTTTAGATTTCATTAACACCTATTCATTTCAAATAGATAGAAAAAATGAAAATTGTATTGTTAAGTATCTGATTTTTGTGGGAATGTAGTATTTCTTCCCACAAAACGAGTTAAAAAAAAAGAAAGGTCTGCAAACAAAATATTTAAATGCCCTTGTCAAACAAAAAAAAAACTGACTTTGGAAAAAAGAAGTAATAGGAAGTAGAATTGTTCATTTCGAGATTTTTTTTTTAGATTTTTTCTTGTTGGACTTAAAGTTAGGATTCAATATAGTTCTGGAATACAATTCATGCTTGTTTGTTTTAAATTTATTTAACACTTCCAGTCCAGTCCAGTAATCAGTTATTTAAAAAATTACGCGACTGTAAGAAATTTTGGTACATTTTTTGAGCAAATATCATAAGCCTTATTTGTTGAAAATCTTTCAGTTTTAAGGACACAAAAAAATATCTTTAAAAAAATAAAAAAAGAAGAGACGTTTTTTTTTTATTAAGTATCTGATCGTTACTTATACAAGATTCGTCTTCAAAACTTATCTTTCAAAAAGCAAGCAAATGAGTAATTATATACCAAATTGTTTTATCAAATTACTGCTATTGATTTTTTCTAATGGCGCTTAACTTAGTAATTACTTTATTCTAAAATATGTTTTTTTTTTTTTTTCAAAAGCAAAACTAACAAGAAAAAAAAAACTTTCTGAAAAAATAAATTAGACCTTAATCGATCAGTCATTTTTGTGGTCAGTCATAGTCCATTAGCAACAACAATAGCATGAATAGAAATCAAGAAAATTTTCTTTCTTTATTATCTATTCGAAATTTATACAATAGGAATACAATGGTCACATAATATACACATTTGTTCTAACTGCATTTTTATCTTTTATTTCGTATTTTTTATCTTGTATATTTTGTATATTGAATTGTTTTCAAAATCAAAGGATTCATCATAATACGTCATCTTACAAAAAAAAAAAAAATGTGGTTTTCTTCGATTATTGTTTTCATTTTGTTCTAAGAATAAAAAAGAGTAAAGGACCACAGCAGGACATATGACATCCACAGATATTATATTATCTTTCTTATAGTTTCTTTTTTTTTCGAGTAAAAAACCATATCAATCGAATGATCCTTCAATAGGTCAAATTAAAAGATTAGCACGGTTAAAATTTTAACTCAAAAAACTTAAAGAAAAAAATATTTTGTATGTGAGTTCAAGTTAAGGGTTACATTACCCACTTGATCAATACTCTTGATATTCTTTTTTTATTTCATGTTATCTTGCATGATCTGGCAATTTTTTGATTTCCTCAATAAAATTTCATGCCATCACATCACAATGTTTTGTACAGAAAACATCTGTTGTTTTCTTTTTCGAGCACATCTTTAATATGTTTTCTACGAATTTATCATCTAAAATCTTGATATCGGGCACGTGTCAAATTTACAAAAAAAAAAAAAAAAATTCGGAGGTGTAGGTACGAAATTTTCACTAAAATTTCAATATTAATCGGAAATTTTATATAATTTTTTTTTTTTCAAATTATGTATTTAAATGCATTCCTCACGTATGACTCATCACATAAAAATTGTAAATAAAATGCGTTAACTAAAAGTACAAATAATAAAACGAATTTGTAAGTATTAGCACTTTTTTTTTTGTTATTTTTGTCGGACCCAGATTAAAATTTTTTCAATTATTATTTTTTTTTCTCTTTATTGTCCAACAGGATTTAGAATTGAATGTAATTTGCATTTCAAAAAAAAAAAAAAAAAATGACCATTGAATTGAACGTAAAGTGTTAAAGTTAGTCTTTAGTATTTTGCGAAAAAATACATAAAAGATACACAAATTTAACATCTGTGTCTTTTAATGTAAAATTAAAAAAAAAGAATTACACGTGAACTAGGTTGGTGTTCATGCAAATAAGTATGTACATACATATTTGTATTTCCTATATTTTGTAGAAGGATTTCTAGCATTAAAAAAGTTTAAGAATAAAATAAAATTGCATCTTTAAAAATAACGAGATCCTTTTCTTTATTCAGATTTTAAACAGGTTGTAAATAGTAAATTCCTTAAGAAAGTGAAAGGAACTTTTATTCTTATGAAATCCTATTTTTCTTGAAAAAAAAAACTATTAAAGAAATTTATGTTACATTATTTTACATATTTTCTTTGAAAATTTATTAAAATTTAAAAAAATAATAACACATAGTGTACCAAATTTTTTAGCCCTCACTGTATTCATTAAAAAATTTCTCTGAGCAAAAAAAATACGTACATTTTACGATTTGAGATTGTTTAAATCCGATTTATGTGCTGGCTGATGTTTTTTTTGCTTTTAGATTTTCATCTCTTATCAAAAAAATTTTATTTACAAAAAAAAAAGTACAAGTTTTTAAAACAAATAAAAATAAAAAAAAAAGTTTACAAAAGATAAAGGAATTAGCTACTTTTTTATAATCAAAAAAATTACATATTCTCTTTATTTTGATATCTCAATGAATTTTAATAACTATGATTTCTCATCGTCTAACTTTAACAACGATTAAACACCGAAATAAATTCTTATCAAAATCAAATAGAGAAAATTTTTTCATATCAGTGCAACACCACAGAGAATTTTTTTTTTTAATAAACGTCAATTACCACGTAATTTTTGTTAAATTGAGAAAATAATAAATTTTAAATTTCAAAATTATTTTGAAAATCAAATTAAGTGATTTTGTGGTGCATTTTCACACACAGATAAAAAATAATCAAGCTACAATAACAAAAACAATAAATTTTTAAAGTATTTGAAAATTAGTTTTTCTTATGTTGATTAAATTAACATAAACTTGCTCAGAATAAATAAAAAGACTTCTACGCAACACAAAAAAAAACACTAATTAATTTCTTTTTACTATGTCGGAAATAAATTTTAGAAGTTTAGAAGAATGTCTGGACAAATATATTCCTCCAGACGAATTGAAGGAAGTCAAGAGAATACTTTATGGAAAATCTTTTGTGTATGTCACTTACATAATATTTAAAAATAAATTGAAATAAATAAAAAAAAATTTGTTTGTTTTTCCAGATCACATGAAGATTTACCAAAAGATGTTCAAAATTTATGTATAGAAAATGATTTTGTTGTACAATGTTACTCAATCGAGGCTCAAAAAGAACAATTAAGGCAACCACGTAAAGTAAAAGTTGCTGCTATACAAAATTCTATTTGTTTACCAACTGATAAGCCAATAAATGAACAAAGAAAGGCTTTACATGATTTAATATCAAAAATAATTGAAGCTGCAGCTTTACTCAAAGTTAATGTGATTTGTATGCAAGAAGCATGGAGTAAGGATGAGAAAATTCACTCAGAAATCACTTGCTTTCTTTTAAATAAATTAATTTTTTAATTTTAGCTATGCCATTTGCATTTTGTACACGTGAAAAACAACCATGGTGTGAATTTGCTGAAGATGCTGAAAATGGACCAACTACAAATTTTTTAAAAAATTTAGCAAAACGTTATAATATGGTCATTATTTCACCAATTTTAGAACGTGATTCAATACATGGTGATACAATATGGAATACAGCTGTTATTATTTCAAATAATGGAAAATATTTGGGTAAACATCGAAAAAATCATATACCAAGAGTTGGTGATTTTAATGAATCAACATATTATATGGAAGGTGATACTGGACATCCAGTATTTGATACTGAATTTGGAAAAATTGCAATAAATATATGTTATGGTCGTCATCATCCACAAAATTGGATGATGTTTGGTTTAAATGGTGCTGAAATTGTTTTTAATCCATCAGCAACTGTTGGTGAATTAAGTGAACCATTATGGGGTATTGAAGCACGTAATGCAGCTATAGCAAATAGTTATTTTACAATTGCAATTAATCGTGTTGGTACTGAAGAATTTCCAAATGAATTTACATCTGGTAATGCAAAAAATGCACATAAAGATTTTGGACCATTCTATGGATCATCATATATAAGTGCTCCAGATGGATCAAGAACTCCTGTAATTTAAAAAAATTTTTTTTTGTAAATAATTTTTTCATTAGAATTTTTTTTTTTCAAAATTTATTTTAGGGATTACCTCGAAACCGAAATGGTTTAATTGTTGCTGAAATTGATTTGAACTTTTGCAGACAAGTTAAAGATTTCTGGGGTTTTAGAATGACTCAAAGATTACCTTTGTATGCTGAATCTTTTGCTAAAGCTTCAGATACTGATTTTAAACCACAAATCATTAAAGAAAATTAATTGAAATTTTTCAACAACAGAAATTATTGAAGAAAATTTATATTCAAGATGTAAAGTATATTTTTTTAATGAGTATTTTTATTTATGTATGATGTACATATTATATTCTTATAAATAAAGCGATAATGTGAAAGGAATCAATCAGTATTTGATTTTTTTTTTCGAATAAGTTTTTTGAATAGTCTGGTATAATTTATAATAAAAAATTTCTAACTTTTCATTAACACTTTGTACTGACTGAGAGATGTAGACACAAAAATGTTTTCGATCACAAGATTCTTACGTTACTTTTCGGATTAATTGAGCACCATGAAAACTATTTTAAGTATTTATTTTCTTTTTGGGATTTGGGACACAAAATCTTGTTATTTACTTGATGAGACATTTTCTATTGAAATTGAAGTCGAATATTTAAAAGACACATTAACAGTTGAGGAAATCACCTTGGAAAAAGGAAAAAATTGATCAGGTGATGATTCTTAACACTTCACATAAAACTCTGATAAATGAAAGAATATTTTGTGTACTTAACTATTTAGAATTTTTGAATATTATCCTAAATTACTAAAAATAAAAAATAAATCACTTAAGAAATCCTTGTACATACTTACTTTGACATGTTAGTTGTCTTGAAACAGAAAGTGCTTGTCGAAGGAAATTCATCGTGTGGTCGTATTGGATTGGACCTAAAGATGCCTTAATTATGTAATTTACAAATAATGTTGAATAATTTTATATTTTAATTGTAATTCATCTAAAAAATTAAAAGAACATTTTAACCTCCGTTTTATAATTTCTGAACACAACACATAACTGACATAACCTTAAATTTAGAAGAATCAAAATAACATTCCAATATTTCCAATGCTTCCACTATGAGAGTATTACCAGAACGAAATTGTTTTTTGAATTATTTATTTATTTTTTCAATTTTAATTTTTTTATTTGAACAATAATTATTTGCTATGTTTAACTGGAGCTGAGGAAGTGAGAATTCTGAGATTTCTCACTTCCTCACTTTATAAGCTATATGTACTTGATTTATTAATTGAACTATTGAAGTCAGTATTGTGCTTATGGAGGCCTCCCCAAAAAAAATCACCGAGCACAAAATCCTTAAACCCAAAATCCCCAAACACGAAATCCCCAAACACAAAATCCCAAAACACAATACTTTAAAAAAAAATATTTAAAAAAAATTAAAAAAGAACAGAAATTTATATAAATTGTATAAACCTTTGAAAAGTTATTGATGATAAACGTCGTCCAAAATTATCAAAAGAAATTTGAAATTGAACATTTACAAAGATTTTTACGCCAATCACCACCTTTCTTGTAAAAACATGTACCAATTGGTCTTTTACATGTTTCTGAAAATGATGATCAAATTTCATTTTTTTATTTGAAGGTTCATCATCTGTACTACTATCAACACTTCCATCCATCTTCATTACTATTTTTACTACTTATACTCATTATCTTATCTTATTACGCTTATATCTTCAAAACCACTTGTATTATAATACATAAGAAAATTATATTTTTGCATACAATTATCACATGTTATTTCAGAATATGAATCTGATTTTGGTATAGTATTGGAAGAATCTAAGTGTCGTGTATGATACTAATCTTCACATATATATAACACATTGTATCATTTCATGGTCTTTTACAAATACAATAAACACCAAAAAAATTCTGATTATATGAATTATCTTATTACATTTTGGTATACCTGAAATGAATCTCTACAATAATGGAAAAGTAGTAATGTGAGTGAAGATAAAATACCACTGAAAGTAGGCTATTTCAGAATGTGGAATTTTGATATAAATATGTTTTCAAAATATATACAGAGTTACTCCGTTACGATGTCCGAGCCGGAAACTTCAGATAGGTCTCGGCGAGGCGAATAAAAAATCGTGTTAATGGAGTGTTGTAATCACAACCGTTACGGTGTTCTATCACCCTCTAGGGCGGGAAATATTTTTGGTACTTTTTCGTTATTTTATTCTATAACTTTTTTGAAGGGCACTGTGTCTTTCTATCAACACCTTAAATGCCGCTGTACTTCTTACCACTCAGAATTTATAAGGCCTCAAATCCAAAGATTTGTCATTTTTGCACCCATATTTTGATTTTAACCCTAATTTTCTCGAAAAGTGCTCGATATTAACCGTCATTTTTTATTGCGGAAAAACAATGCTCGATTCTGCATCTATTTGCTATCTTCCTTTGTTTTTCTTCGAAAAATGCATAATTTTTAAGATATTGAGGAAAGCCTTTTGAAAAAACTGAAAAATAAGTCTGAAATTAATTAGATTATTTAATTTTATTACAGTGTAAATTGAAAATAGGTGCAAATTATAATTTTCGAGATATACAAACTTATACATTAACACATACATATATCTTCTGGTATGAAACATAAGTAAATATATTATGAAAAATCCCCAAGCGGAACAATTATCGAATCGCAAGCACAAGCAATGCTTGGGGATTTTGGGTTTGGGGATTTTACAACCAACCCGAAAATAAAATTCTTTCCAATGAATTAATAATAATATTTATTAGTTTTCATCACAAGTACAATAATCACAATAATAATGTACAGCATTTTTTAGGAAATAAAAAAGCATATCCTATTTGTATTTTTATTTTTTCAATTTTACATCATGTTTGTACTGTAATTCTTCCTTCTATGCCAGCAACAATTGGTGATCTAACTGTCACGTAATCTGTTAGAACATCTATATCCTTACGTCCTTTCCTAAAAAATTTAAAAAAAAAAATGTTCAAAAAAAATTCATCCAAAAACTTTTAATCAGCCTATTCTACTTACTGTACATTTTTCATATTCTTTTGAATCATAGTAAATCCATCACCACCAGTTGCTAAAAATTCTTGTGCAATTACACGATATATTTTATTTATGTCCAAGGGCTCATAAGATGGTATATCGCATTTCTGACACCTTACATTTACTTCAATTACACGTTCATTAATTGGTTTTGTTACATTGAAAACAACTTGTAAACCAGAATGTTGTAACATATTACGACCATTAAACCTTTCTGTTTCCCATGATTTTGTTACACTATATTCTAATGCTTCCAGAAGATATTTACCTTCTACATCGAAAGTAAGTAAAGTGTTTTCAAATGGTAAAGTGGTCATGAGATGTGCAAAAGTTATATCTGTATATTTTAAAACAAAAAACTGTTAGAAAATAATAAATAAAAAAAATATTTAAATGTATTATTTTACCTCCAGGATTAATACTTGTTCTTATTCCACCGACTGCAATCATTGAAATTGCAGCTGGTGTCCAATATTCTTTAAAAGTAATATCTTTAGCGTACTATAATTTCGGAGGGAAAATAAAAAAAAAAACGTCATAGTATTCTCAAGTTATGTACATACTATGTATCGAATTCAAACTTACCTCATGAATAAAAGCATCAGCAATAAAATTTCCAATATTACATTCTCCAAAATTACATTCTGCTTTGGATAAAAGTACTTTTGATGTACCAATTTTTACTTGACCTTTACTATCGATTATTTCTTTCCACGGTTTTAAAGCTTCAAGAATTTCTTTATCTAAAAAAATTATTTTTCAATAAAAAACTATTTTAAAGATTTATT
Organism: Bombylius major; assembly: GCA_932526495.1. NCBI lineage: Eukaryota > Metazoa > Arthropoda > Insecta > Diptera > Bombyliidae > Bombylius > Bombylius major. The sequence continues at coordinate 38,692,465 of OW052043.1, read as the reverse complement.
TTAAAAAAAAGTCAAACCTTGTTCAACAAAATTATCAAGATAAACTGGTGCTCCCTCATAACTATGTACATTACCATTTTCATCAAAATATACCGTTAAATCACCAACATATTTTGAATATGCAGCCGCTTGAACGATTAATACTTTATTACCAGTATCTTTTTGTATAATTTCTACAGGATATTTATCTACTGGTTTTTCAGGACCTGGTAATTTATCACCAGTAAAAAGAAATGAATGTGAATGTCCACCAACAATAACATCAATATGAGGACCACCAAATTCTGCTATAATTCGATCAACATCAAGTCCACAATGTGAAAGAACAATTATTATATCAACACCTTGTTGTTTAAGTTTTTCAGCTTCTTCTTTAACTGTTAGTGATTCATTTAAAAATTTTAATTTTCCTGTATCAGCTATCTCCTAAAAATTTAATATTCAAAAAAAAAAAAAAATTGAATTAATTAAGCTCACATGACATTATAAGTTACTTAAACACCTATAGTTCATTTGGCAAATATTTGATTAATTGATTTTTACGAGCTCAAAGTTCTTTTTGATATTGGTTTTTCCAATTTTCTATTGTTTTATACATATTTCTATTAAATAGAAATACTTACGTCAGTTGATTGTAATATCACGCCAATCACACCAATTTTTCTATTATATCGATCGATAATAACTGATTTATTATATTTTCCTTGTATTGTTGGCTCTTCGCTATCATCAATATTCGCAACAACCATTGGTGAATTGATTGTTTCTAAAAATGGTACAACACCCTCAATGCCATCATCGAATTCGTGATTTCCTAAAGTCTTAAAAGTAAAATTCAGTTATTAAGAAATTTCTTCTTCTTAATTTTCTATTAATTTTCATATTCATTTACCATTGCATCAGCTGGTAACATATTTAAAAATTCACTTGTTACATTCCATCGTCCAATATTATACCAAAGAGTTCCTTGAAAACTATCACCAGCATTTAAATAAATTGGATTTGTATTATTTCTTTCTTTTAATAATTTTTTAACTATTCCAACTGTACGAGCATATCCTCCGATACATTTTTCTCCAGGATTACAAGGTGATGCATATGAGTTTGTTTCTTCAAATCTGTGAAAATAAAAGTTCAAAAAAAAAAAGAAAAATGTAAATAAATAAAATTAATAAAAATCAATTAAAAATAAATAAGTGCCAGTGAATATTATGAAATTAATTTTTTATTTAATCATATTCCAAGAAATGAGATTAATTACATACATATTTTTCAGGGTCAATGAGGTTATTGCTTGATCAATGTTGCATTAATTTTATTAATCGCATAGTTTTTTTTATAATGTTAATTTTTTCTTATACTTAATATAACGATTCCTAAAAATAATCTAAAAAAAAAATGCTTGTAATAAATTTAGGGATTTCCATCTAAAATATTATATATAAGCATAGCATTAATATAAAAAAAGATAAAGAAGTTAGGGAGCATAATATTCCAGTTTTTCAAGATTCAAATTATAGTGGGTGTGCAGAAAGAGTTTTCTGTGACTATTTTATGTTGCGAAGTAAAAAAATTTGAATATGTTCCACTAAATTTTTGCTTGTTAATTAAACTGCTATGTGTTATACGGTTTTATTATTAAACTATTATCACGACAATAAAGATAGAAAAATACAATCTATTGCCATAAAATCACAATAATCATTTTCTTCACAATTTTTTATTTTCAATACAAAAACAAAAAAACAAATTTTTAAAATCAACAATCAACTTAATAACTGAAAAACATGTGTATTTACACATTTTAATTGAATAAATAAGCTATTATCAGTTCAACATATAAGTACATCCGTACATATGTATGTATGTATATGTTATGAAATATCATTTGATATTATTTTTGTAGAACATGCAAAATATAAAAGGTAAAATTATTTACCTTTATAATTAAAACACAATTACACTTATTTTTGTACTATTTATTACCTACCTGGCATGAAAATCATTGATATGAATAATTGAAACTGGAAATGGTTCAATAAATCTTTTCCTAATTATTCTTGTATTTATAAATTGAATATATGAAAAAATTAATATAAAACTATAAAAATTAATTTTCATATTTAATAGTAAAATTGTTGTTATCTTTTTCACAAAAAAAAATTTAAATCAATTTCGAAAGAAAATATTAAAACTTTAAAAAAAAAAATAATAATATTTCAATTAAAAATTTAGCACTTTATCTATTCGTGAATACGAAAGATACACGTAATTATTAGGATTATGAATTATGTGCAGCTTTCTCGAAGAATAGACTCGTACTACTGACTGACTATAACATTAAATTGATGTGGTGTTGAATTATTTTCTACCTATGTAGGTACTAGGTATATATAGGTACCTATTAACCTGATTAAAAATTATTTGTTTTTAAATGAAATTCATATTTTATTGTTCTTTCTTTATATAATCAATAACAATTGAAAAAAATACGTTAAAATAAAATTTATCACTTTCATCGACAAGAGTTTTAAATTTAATTTAAAAAAAAAAAAAAATACATATTGTTAAAGTGGTTAGATAATTTGAGTAATATCAAACACACGAATATACTTTTCTGAAATACTTAAGATACTTTGTTGTTACCATCAGTTAAAAAAATTGGGAAAAAACTGAATTGATAAAACTGATGGTGTGTCAATTTGTTTTTTAGAAAAAGATAAAATATATTTTTAATATGAAAGAGCACGTGAATCAAGTATGCGATAATTAACGATCTTTAATTATTTTTCTCCAGTTATATCTTCAGACATTCAAATGTTTATTCACCTGTTTACTTGATGTACATATATCTTTATTTTTTTTACCGGTACAGAAAGCTTACGAGTACAAATTCTATTTTTGTTGTAAGCTATATTGTTATTGATAAAATTTAACTCTAAATCTAGAGATCCATTGTACCTACCATCAATTATTCAATAATTATTAAGAATTATATGAAATTATTTTTAAAGCTATTTCAATTTTATTTTTAATTTTTTCCATTAAGTAGAACAGCAACAACATTAATTTCTTAATTTTAGTATACGAAAAATTTTAAAATTGTCAATTAAGCTATTTTCCGCTTTAGTCAAAACAACAAATAAAATTACATATTTATTTGCTATTCAACACAAAAATAAAAATATTATTTTCTATGTTTAAGTTGCACACTCATAATGTATGTAAAGATAAGTAGTTGCGATTTTTTTTCACATTTTTTTTAAAATTGAAAAACTTTAACGTTTTTTTTGTCAAATTTTTCAACACAAATAGAAATTTCTGAATTAGAAAGTAAAGTGGAATATTGACTAAAATATGGACTTGTTGGAAGATTTAAAAGATTATTTATAAATTTGTTGAACAATGTGTGACGTTGAAATATATATCGAAAAATTATATACATAATGGGTGGTGTGAATAAAAAAGAAGTATACACTTTTAGTGTTCAGCTTTAGTTTTAACTATGTAGTCTTAGTTGAAGCTAATAGCACTAATAGCTTTCACTTCAAAATGTGTGAATAACATTTTGCTAAAACTTTTTAGTAAGAACTGGAAAATTTTAGTTTGTACTATTAATTTTATTAGGAATATTGGGTGGTGTGAATAAAAAAAAGGAAATGCTATAACTGGTAAATTTTCAGTAAAGTAAAGTGAAAATTATATCGCTGTGACCACTGATCCTGAGCTTTTCTTATTTCGACAGCATTGTTAAGGAATCTAATCCAATTTTGGGCTTTAGCTAGTATTTTTTTCTGGACTATGTGTATAGTCTTACATACAGTTGTTCGATGAACTTCTTCTTCCTTAGCTAGACCAATCTGAAAGCCAGGATCACTTGAAACACGCAAAAATATTTTCATTTTCTTCTTCGGAGATAAAGCTGCTGCTCTTTTTTCAGTGCTTTTATCCATAAAAAAGCTTGCTAACCATTCCACATTATCTTCAGTAAATCTATATAATTTACAGTAATCTTGTTCTACACAATTTAACCTCGTACGATATTGTTTCTGAGAACGAATATTCATAAAAGAAGCCATATTTCACGATTAAAGACAACTGAATGTTATTTTAAGATTACTTTCAGCTAGCTTGAAAAATCCTAAGTTTTCACTTAATATTTCCAGCATCAACTACTTTTTATTCACTCTTTTTAAGCACTTACTGGAAAAATTAGTTTTAACTAAAATAAAAAGTAGGAAAATTTCAGCACTAGCTTTTACTTCATTTTTATTCACTATAAACACAGCATTAGCTGAAAATTTACCAGCTATAGCATTTGCTTTTTTTTTTATTCACACCACCCAATATGTTAATAATGAAAAACAACTTCTAAACTGTTAAATTGGGAATAGGGAAAATTTTAAAGTAGTACCTATGTATTTTTAAATTTTAAACTTTAATTGTGAATGAAAATATTGCGGTATGCATTGCGTCATATTTGCTATCGTCATCGTATAGATAATTTCAAATTTTTTTTCTTTCAAAATGTTCGACAAATTTTTTGTTTTAAAAAATTTCGAAGAAAACTTTATTTAAAAATTTGAAATGCAAAAAAGAAAAACAAGATGTGAATTATGTTGTTTTGGTTTTTCAATTTTCATATATATAAATACCTCACATCACAGTCACATTTTCAATTAAAAATTGTTTTGTTTATACTTTTGATAAGCTTTACTATCAAATTTTTTGTTATTTCGTTATATATTAAGAACAATTTTATAAAATTATTTTTGAATTACTGGAATTATTTTTGAACTTTCGAAATTGTTGCCAAAAGCTTTCTCTACTGTTTTCGACAAAAGCTTTCAGTAAACGTTCACCCGAAGCCCCCATCCGCGGAAAACATACTTACTTTTCTAACTGAAATACAAAATTTTCCTCCTTTATAGGCTCAGTATTGTGATCATGGCGAAAAAACAAAAAGTGAACTAAAAATTTGTCTTGACAGAATTCCGTCACCTTTTTTTACATGTATTTTAAATGGGAAACGAAATTCCGCCATGATCACAATACTTAGCTTAAGGCAAAAATACAACCCCAATCCAGCTCCCCTAAAAAAATCAGAAATGAAGAAAACAATGAGAACATCAACATATTTAAATTTTTATTTTTGGCATTTATCACAGTATAACAAGACTGATAATGAAATAACTACTCTACACAACAGAAACTTTCAATCATAGAATCCTACAATATAAATGCCAAAACATATTCAGTTTCGTATTAATTCAAAAATAAATTATAGTCGTTATTTATTTTAATTAAATTAAAAAAAAAATTTATTTATATTTTGAATTTATTTAATTATTTCAATATACATATACATATATTTATATAAACCTATACCTACAATCAAGAAGTAAAAATAAAACCACATAGATAAATAAAAATGGATGAAGAAAAACAAGAAATCCCTACAAATGAGCAAATTACCACCACCGAAGAGGATCAATATTTATCTACAACAGATGCTCCTGAAAATCAAACTACATACGATGATGATACTGGAGAGACTGATGAACTACAACCATCTGGAGCAGAATTTCAAAATTTAACCATAGATGAAGAACAACAACAAAAACAACAACAATATATGATGTTATATCCTAGAAAAGTAAAAACGGACCTTTTATTAACAGAAACTGATGAAATTAAAAGTCCAACTGATACAGAATATGAAGAAATGGAATCATTTGGACAGCAATCTGAAGGAATTGAATCATCTGAACAACAATATGAAATTGCATTACCTCCAAGAATACAAATTCCACGTTATCCAGATGAAGAACAAGAGAAAGCAGCATATTTCCGATCAGAATATTTGAAACTTCTTATGTTTATTGATTCTCAAAAACGGGCTATAACTGATATAAAGAATAAAATTTATGAGAAATGTCATAAATGTCCACGATTGAAATGTGATGACAAAGAAATACGTGAATTGCATTGTTGTTTAGAAAGTGAGAATACAAAACTTCAATGTTTAATTAAAAAAGCTATGGAAATGCAAAATACTGTTCCTCATCAATGGGAAGGAATTCAATTAGTCACTAGTTTCGATGAAGATACAATTCCATTTCAAATAAATGATATGTTGTCAGGTAAATGTGGAAAAATGAACAGTGATACAGAAATGGATGATGATAGTTTAGACCGTAAGGAACCATGTGTTTCATCGCTTGATTTAAATGAAGTTAAAAAATTAATTAATTGTCTTTCAAGGCAAGTAAAAAATCCACAATCAACTAAATCTTCTCCAAAATTTGATCAACCTCAAATGGAAAAATGTCCTACTAATCCTTGTAGAAAAAATGTTAAGCCTCATGAATTCAATGAATTAGCTCGAAATTATAATATGCAAGAGAAATTAGTTGCAGATAATTCATGTTTGGAAAGAAATCGTTTTAAAACGCAAGAGGAAATATTGTGCCGTGATAGAATAATTGATTGTTTTCAACAGAAAATTCAATTATTACAATCTGAAATTTGTAAAAGACGTAGAGGAAAAGTTCGAGAAAATAAAGAAACATATTCACCACCTCCACAGCTTGAAAATTTAAAAAATCGTAGTGTCAACCTTGAAAATAATGTTTCACGAATGCAATCATCATTTGAACGTTTAAAAGTTGAAATGGATTGCTTGAGACAAGAACGAGACTATTGGGATAATCAATTAGCATATCAGGATTATGATAATGAATTAACAGGACGACCAACAGTAAATTCTGAACGAAAAGAAACAAGAGCTGAAAAAATTAAAAATTTAAAGCATGCCTATCAAATTCTTTTAACCGATTATTATAAAAAAGAAAGTGAATTAAAAAAACTTAAAGAAAAGATGAACGACAATGTTAACGGTGATACAATAGAAATTAAAGAAGAATCAAAAGACGATACCAAAGATGATGTTGAAATGATTGAAATAAAATTGCTTCGTGAAAAATTAAATGATTTAACTGAAGAACAAGAAGAATTTAAATTTTTGCTCAAAGAACAATCACAACAATTAGATGAAATTCGTTCGAAATATTTGAATGCACAACAAAAAGTCGAAGAACAAAAATGTTTAATTGAAAAAACAGATATGAGTAGTAAACGTATTGAAGAGCAAGTTTCATCTGAAATACAAAGGATTACAAGTAAATTTCAACAAAAATGTACAGGATTATTGAAATTTCCAAAAATTTTAGAACAAGAACAATTAAAATTAGTAAATTGTATTAAAGAAAAAGATGAAATACAGCAAAAATTAAATACAATTTGTAAAGAATACAATATTTTAAAACAACAATATGAAAATAATGCTGATGGTCCGGATAATAATATTGATTGGTATACAAAAACAACAAGAGTTGAACAAGAAGTTACTTTAATGAAAGAAAAAATTGAAATTTTAAAAAAGAATAAATTATTATTTTCTGATAATTTAACAAAATCAAAAGATGATTATGATGCATTAAAAAAAGAATCAGCACGTATTTTAGCGCGTACAAAAGAAAGTACTGAACAACAACAAAAAATGTTAACACAACATACAAATAAACTTGAAAAAGAATTGGCTCAATGTCGTGCAGCAAGTGTTATTAATATTTCAGATCGTGATGAACTTATTAAGGAATTACAAGGACAAATAAAAACATTAACATTTGCCTTTGATTCAGCTAAAGAACAAATTTTAAATCTTCAAAATAAAGTTTCGTATTTAAGGTAAAAATGTGAGAAACAAGGAAATTAAGGATATACATATACCTATGTTGAAAGTTTATTGTTTATTGAAAGAAAGTTTGTACTCAATGACTATGTAATAAGAAGAACTCTTACAGCTTTGTAATTTCAAAATTCAAAAATTGTTTTAATTTTTCTTAACTTTTATTAATAACTCGATGACTTTTAGTGTAGATACTTATGTTTTTTTTATATTCTATATACATATTCTACAGGTGCACGTCCTTCAATTGAACTCATTACATATCCTTATTTGGAAATATTAGAACTTAGAAGTGAAGGTAAATATAGCCTTGAAATTTGAAATTTCCACTTTGGTGATCGTTATTTTATATTTTATTTATTTTAAAGAAAAATATAGAAAAAAACACAGGAATAATATGTATTTATCCGTTTTTGTTTTTTCCTTGGTGTATTTTTGTTCCTTGCTATAGGTACTTATTTTTCTTAATAATAATTTTTTTCATAACGAACTTTTTTTCATAAAAAAAAATTCGGTTAGGTATGTACACCTGAACAACCATGAAAATCGACCACGATTTATACATATGTGCTTTGTAAGTGAAGTTGGCTCAGGTTTAGTGGTATAGTATAGTATAATATAGTATAGTATAGTATGTATAGTATACTCTAGTAATCCACTTAACCGCCACTTAAAAATTAAATTTAATAAAAAAAATGAAAGTTTGAGTTTTTTGAATATGTCTCAACAAATTGCGGGAAAAATCACAGTGATGAGTTGATGACACAGTGAGATGAGTGAAGTGAAATCTGGTTTGAAAGAGTAGTGAGAAAAAGGTCATTCAACGTTTGCATTGCACTTGCACACATTGCACCAAAATTGCATTAAGTTCGAATGATTTCATTCTACTTTTAACGACCATGTACACGTCGTTGTGTACCTACAAAATGAAAAAATTGAGGTTATGGTTTCGTCTTGTTTCACTAGTCAGTAGTCACTACTTTAACAAATTAATTATTTAATTTAATTTTTTAATTTATTTTCACAAAATGCGATTCAGTTACATCACATATTTTAGAAATAGTTTAAGTGATTTAAAATCAAGCTTTAATTTTGTGCCTAAACATGGATCAGTCACTGATGTTGATATTAAAACGCTTGAGGATTTTCTCATATCGAAACCAAATATTCTAGTTTTAACTGGTGCAGGAATTTCTACAGAATCAGGTTTTTATAATGCCTAAATAAAGAAAACAAGAAAACCAATTGTAGGATTTAAAAAAATTCCAGTACATAAAATACTCATCTTCCTTTTCTAGGTATTCCTGACTATCGTTCAGAAGGCGTTGGTTTATATGCCCGATCAAATCATCGTCCCATTCAACATATGGAATTTGTTAAATCTGCTGATGTACGTAAACGTTATTGGGCACGAAATTATGTTGGTTGGCCACGTTTTTCATCAATACAACCGAATCCAACACATCATGCATTAGCTAAATTTGAACGTGAAGGACGTATTCAAGGTATCGTTACACAAAATGTTGACAAACTTCATACAAAAGCTGGTTCAAAAAATGTCATTGAATTACATGGCAGTGGTTATACAGTAATGTGTCTGTCATGCGATTATAAAATACCAAGACATGATTTTCAATCCATATTAAATACATTAAACCCAGATTTTGTAAATGCATCTGAATCTATGATAAGACCAGATGGTGATGTTGATATACCAAAAGAATATATTGATAAATTTCAACTTCCATTATGTCCAAAATGTAAATATGGTAATCTTAAACCAGAAATTGTATTTTTTGGTGATAGTGTACCATATGAAAGAATTGAAAAAATTGCAAATATGGTTATTGAAAGTGATGGTCTATTGGTATTAGGTTCTAGTTTATTAGTATTTTCTGGTTATCGTTTAATATTACATGCTAAGGAATTAAATTTACCAATTGCAATTGTTAATATTGGTGAAACAAGAGGTGATCCATTAGCTGATCTTAAATTATCAGCTAAATGTGGTGATGTTATACCAAAATTATTTAATTTTAGTAAAAGTTAAATTAGTGAAATTTTACGTTGAAAAAAAAAAAAAAAAGTATTATTTATGAATTTCATTTAGATAATTATTGTTAGACAAATTTTACGTTTCATGACAAATTTTGATAATTGGCTATTGATGTCTTGCCGTTCTCTCACTGGGAATTGATTGTACATAAAATTCGTTAATATTTAGATAGAAATTTATTTTAAATAAATAAAAAAGGGACACAAACTGGAAAAAAAAAATCTTTTTTTTACTGTAGAAAACTTCTTAATTTTATTCTTTAATGATTTACACTTTCTTCTAATTACTTTATTTATTTATTTTTTTCAAGTTCTATCCATTTTTTTTTCTTCTCATTGTTAATATAGACATTTAGTTAATAATTATTTTGATAAGTGTAGTAATGAAATTCATATAAATTGTTCTTACATACAAGAAACATTTAATACACATAAACAAAAAGGAAAAAAGAAAAACAATAAAGGTAAAAAAAAGGATAAAGATAAACTACTTAAAAATCTCAATTTGTATGGATTTCTAAAATTTAGAAATTAAATCTTAAAATTATGTTACTTTCTTATAAATTAAAATTTCTCTCGGCTTCATTTTAAACGTTTCATTCAAAGATACAAAGAGCTGTTTCAAATTTCGTGTTGAAACAATTTTTTTTTTTTTTGTAAAAATTTCTCTTGAATTATTTAAAACACAATTTCATTTAAATTTTTTGGAAGAACCAAAATTACATTTCAACTAACAAATTAAAATTATTATTTTTCTATTTATTAAATAAAAGAAAATTTAAAAAAAGAAGTGTAAAATGAAATTCTTATTTTCTAAACATTTTCTTTAATTTCTAACTAATTTTACATTTTCATCAGTTTACATAATTATTTATCATATTTATAATTCTTTAATAAACGTTATCAATTCTTTTATTTTGTTTTTTCATTTCTCTTCTTTTTTTTGTCTTCCAAAGATAGAAAAATTTTAATTCTTTTGTAATTATTATCTAATCACTTAATTTTTTTTTTTTTTTTTTTTTTTTTTTTTTTTATGAGCAATTGTAATAACTCAACTCAAACTTAATTAAATATGTACTAAAAGAATGTAAATTTCTCTTTTCAAATATTTGATTTCTTTGCATTTTTTCAATTATTTTTTGCTTGTTATTTCTTCAAAACAATTTACATTACAAAAAAAACATATCTAAGCGCACAGTATAAAATGAAGTGTATACAAAAAAAAATTAATAATAATAAAGGATGAAAAAATAATAAAGTGGTAAAGTTACACAAAAAAAAAAAAATAAAAGAAATGATGTAAAAAAAAATACAAAGAAAAAGTAAATATAAATGAATACAAATTAAATGATAAATTAATCATAGTCGTTATACTTATTTATATTATTTCAAATTTTATAGGAAATAATCGGCTTGTGGTTTTTTTGATGGTATACCTCGACTTTCTTGTGGTGCAGCTTCAAATATTGTAAAATCTCTTTGTAAATGTTCATTTAATTCTAAAATTGCAGCAACATTACCACATCTGTATAAAAAAAAAAAATTAATTTTTTAAATTCCAAAAAGAAAAAAAAAATTTTTACCTGTAACAATAATTTGGTGCTGACCATACAGTTAATACAGTTTCATTAAAATGCCATTTAAAACCTTCCATAACCAATTGATGTGCACGACATATCATATCAATATCATTTGTACTATTAAATTGTGATACAACATCTGAACCAAATAAATATCCAGCACCACGTGGTGATACACCCCAACCCATTTGATCTTCTGGATCACTCCATAATAAATCACACATTGGTCCATCATGTGGTACTTCTTGTTTACGATCAATTGATCTTATTTGATCTAAATATTGTATTGATGGACTTAAACCACCATGTACACAAAATATTTTACCATCAATTATTGCTGATAAACTTAAATAATCAAATATTTCTGTACAATATCTCCATACAGCTGTTGAACCATATTTACGTAAACATTCATCATAGAAACCATATACTTGTGTTATTTGTCTTGACTCATGATTACCACGTATTAATGTTATTCTATCAGGATAACGGACCTTTTAAAAAATTTAAAAGAAAAAGAAGAAAACAAAATTGGAATTAATAAACTTTTTTTTTTTATTTTTTAAAACATTAAATACTCACTTTCAATGCTAAAAGTAATAAAAATGTTTCAACACTGTAATAACCTCGATCAACAAAATCTCCCATAAATAAATAATTTGTTTCAGGAACATCACCACCAACTTTAAATAGCTCCTTTAAATCATAGAATTGTCCGTGTATATCACCGCATACAGTTACTGGTGAATCAACTCTTTGTACATTACCTTCTTCAACTAATATTTCACGTGCTTTTGCACATAATGCTTTTACTTCATTTTCTCTAATGATTTCACATCTTTTTAATTGTTCAATTTGACGATCGAGATCACTATAATCAGTCATTTTTGTTTGTGTTTGTTTGTTTTCCTATTTTTAAAATTAAGTAAATAAATACTTGAATTGATAAATAATAATTTATAAATATGTGCAGGTTTGTTTTTTTTTTATATCACGTTTATTCCAAAAGTGATGATAAAAATAATAAGCAATGGAATGAAAGTGAGATTTTTTTTATTGTTTTTTTGTAATCGAAGATGGTTGATGTAATTTAACACCTGTAATGAAAAAGAAGAGGAAAAAAAAGTTTATATTAAAACAACATACGTGTGAAGGTACTTGGAAATCTTAACTTCTTTTATGTGCATATGTATGTATGTATGTACATAAATTGGTCAATCTGTTGTGGCTAGCTAATTCATTGAATTTCGATTTTATTTTCGCTAACTGATATCAAAGCAATCTGTGAGAAAATGGAGATCTACTCACTGACATAATGAGGAAATATAAATTCACCATAAAATAAAAATTTAGAATAAAGTATATAAACATATTTAAAAAAAAAACGGAGTAGATATGTGGTTTTAAAAAAATAAAAGATACAATTAATATAATTTTGTATGGCTTTTTAAAATAACACAAAATTACAACCCGACAAGGCAAACCAAGTATAAAATTTTCTTTCAAATTGTAAATATTTTCGATTTGTAAGTCGCCTTACCAGTTTAAATTCAATTATTCGAAACCTTGTATTTAAATTTCAATTAAAATGAATACATTTACTAATTTTAGAACAAAGGCCATTATAAAGGATAAAAGCAACTGTGCTTTAAAGCCGCCAATAGAAAAAAGAAAACCATACGGTTTTTCTATGAAATGGGAATCAATGACCTGTCAAAATTCACAAAAATCTCTTCAAAAATTCCTAAATACAAAACTTTTAGAACTTTTTTATATTTAAAAAAATACAACTTAAATAATACAATTTTTACTAATAATTAATTTTTAATACCTTTTTAATTATGAAATCAATGTAGAAATTCTTAATACAAAAACTCCATCTTGAAATGTTACGAACCACAAACTCAGGTAGATGTCAAATTAAATGTCAGTTTGAGAGCGTTGCCAAGAAGAAAATTAAAATCATTTCAATTTCGAAGGAGGAAAAATGGAGACTTATACTATCACTGATCAAAATTCGAAATAAAATTTTTGGAAAAACGTTAAATTTAATGAAGGACAAAAATTGAAATTGGTAGAAATTATGTGTAAAAGCTATCATTTCGGACTAAGACTCAAAACACATTAGGTAGGATTACAACCGTCGTATCCAATTGAAAACCGGTTATTACAACTGATTCACCTATAATAACTGGTTTTTAATAGGATTGCGACGGTTGTAATCCTACCCGGTGTGTTTTGGCCCTAACAAAGCTATAATTTTTCGACTGTGTGTTGTGGTGTTTTCTTAATTTTGTGTATCAACTTTAACTCTTTAACCCAAATTTGATGTGAAATTTTCTAACTACATCATGTATACGTACAGTGTTATTTCTATCACTTTGTAAACGCACAATGCGCGCGATGCGTTTTTGCGTAACATGAGCCCAATTGCTAGGGGTTGTGTCAGTAACAGTATATGCATATGTAATATGTACGTATGAATCATATTTAAGGCTGGAATACAATGTGTAGCTGTTGTTTGTAGCTGTAGCGTGAAGTTGTAGGTTAGTAACACTTGTAGCGCGACATCAAAATCGGCAAACACAATTTAACAGTTTATACGATGAAAAAATAATCCGAATTTTGGATTAAATTGGGAGTAGCGTAGAAACGGTAAAATTGGGATTAAAAAAGTACATGCAAACGTTGATATTTTTATACACTTATAGTATACATATTATTCTTCTTCCACATAAAAAATAGAAGAAGAACGTGACAGCTTCACTTTCACCATAAAAATTAGAATCCGCCATATTGCATTTTACCTCACACATACATATAAAAAAATTGGGATTAAACCCAAATAATTTGGGCTTAAGCCAAAATCCGAATTATCGAGTTTATACGACAAAAAATTGGGAGTAAACCAAAATCCGTATTAAATTCGGAGCAGGCATAAACACGTAGAATGATGTCGATGTGGTACACCCATCACTCGATTTACCGATAGATACGTTCTTGGAAAAACCGTGTTAAAGTGAAACCGTATATATCGAATACTGTGTAAACCGAGAGATAGTTGTATTTGAATTTGTTATGACATTTGACATTTTGACAGCAAAACTGTCAAAACTGTCAAAAATCAGTTGTAGCTGGAGTATGAACATGAAGTAGAAAAGTAGCTAGCAAAGCAACTTTTATTTAACTTCAGAGTTCAGTCACAACTTACAACTTACAACTACAACTTCAACAGTTTTTTGTGCAAAGTGTTTGGTTGCGGCGGTGTTCGGTGGTAATTTGGTACTTTTTTTTATTTGTGAGAAAAAAAGTAGTTCTAGTTTTATTTGTTTACATCTACTTATTCAGTTTAATAATAAATAATATTTAATGATTAATTAACACAGGTAAAAACATCACCTACATGTTTTATATAAAATTCTAAAAAAAATATAACAAAAAAAAATTCTTTCAGTGAATGTGAAATTCTAACTACATACATACATACCTACCATTTTTATTTCTCGTGTTGGAGGGAATCCGAAATTTTTTTCTTGTTGTTTTTCCAATTAATTGTGCAATTTTTTAAAACAAATATTTACGAAATAATCAATTTAATAATAATAAAAAAATATTTTTTTTATGAAAAAGTTTGTTTGTTTTAAATCATAAAAATTTTGTTTAAAAAGAGATAACCTAAAAATAGATTAAATTTTTTTATCTGGATGTTTTTGTTGTAACTTTCAATTACGAAAAGAATTTTTTTGATAACTCAATTTTTTTTTATCATCAAATTTTGTACATATTTTTTTTTTAATACACAATTTTCTACATTTAGAAGAAAAGAAAAAAATTCATGCTTTCATTTAGAATTAATTTTTAGTGAAAATTTATTGATAAAAATTTCTAATTTCTATCTTTTTTAAATAATTTTTCTATTTGTGTTTTTAGTATTATAATTTATTTATTTTATTTTTAAACCATAATTAATGTTATATCCTTCAATTTCAGTGTCTTAAAGAAAATAAAAAGTAGAAAAATATTTGGAAAAAAAAAAATAAATAAATAAGACGAAGGAACAATTTTGTTTTAGTTTTTATGAAATACGAACTTAATTAACAATTTTTTTACACGGATTACAATCATAATGGGAAATATACATACAACAGGACCAAATGAAGCTCTTATTGTTTCAGGTATGTCTTTTTATACAGATTACACGTATTTTTGTCCTATATTCTTCTTACTCATATTAAGTTTTTTTTTTAAAATTTGTTTTTTCGTTTAATACATTAATCGGGCACTTGTAGCTACATAAATTTTGCTTAAGTTAATTAATGTTAAACCACATAAATGTATTAGGTAGTACTGTTCATTTAGTGGAATTAACAAAAAAAAAAAAAAAAAAAACGAGGAGAGAAAAATTTAATTAACGTAATTATGTGTAAAATACTCCTTATGCACTAAAAATTTGAAATGGAAAAAAAATATAGGAATAATAGATGTAATGTCAATTGAACGTGTATAATATATGTATGTAGGTACATCATATACCTACCTATAAGTACTCCACTTTTTTGTTATATGTACAAAAAAATATATGTATGTATGTTAGCATTTTTATATCATGAGTTCATTTCACAGTTATAGAAAAAAACCTACAACATTGTAAAAAAATCAATAATACCTACAGCCTCAACCTTATAATATGGAATGGTTTATATTCCTGATGGGTTTGTTACATTTTCTTTCTTTCCTTTTTTTGTTGTTGTTGTTTTTGGTTGTGAGGATTATATTTTGTATACGGAAGGGCTATATTTAGGATATATGAACTAATGAAACTAACTTACATATACCTATACAAAAAAAAAAAAAAAGGAATATAAAGTAGAATCAAATGGTAAAAATCATAATCACATTCTTCCCCTTTTTATTATTATTTTCGTTTTTTTCTTTTTGTGATTGATTGTTTACTTCTTGGTAAATCTTACAATGTTTTCAAAAAATGTATATATATATATGTATGTAACCTAAAAATGAAACGTGATGAATAAATCAGTAGAATAAACTATTAGTTGTAACGTTTTACCATAAAAGAAAATTAAAATTAATTGCATTACTTTGAATGGATTACATTTGAATATTTATAAGATATTTTCTCAGTAAATTACAATTGAAGATTTGTTTTTTCTTTTTGTATAATTTTGAAGAAAAAAGACGAATTTCTGTCTACACTCGACACATACGCATCTTTACATATGTATGTATATCATACAGTTTAAAAGTGACCAGACCACATAATAAACAAGAAAAGTATATATTTTCAAAACGTTTTATATACGTAGGTCACTCTATAAGTTTTGAGATACAGAATATCAGCAATACTCACAATTGGCTACCATGCATAAATAGGAACGTTAGTCTTTGGTAACATGTGTTTTGTATTCAGTTCTTGTTTTAACTTGTTACAAGTAAAGTTATAAATAATTATTCAAAGTGAACAATTGAATTGTCACGTGAGCATTACCGTGCTATGATTTATTATGATTTTAAAGTCGGTTTAAGTGAGCATGAGTGCATCGGACGACTGCAACAAGTATTTGGCGAAAAAGCTCCATCCAGGGCGAGTGTGTTTAGATGGTATGCCGAATTCAAAAGAGGCCGTAGTTCATTAAGTGGTGAAGCACGTCCGGGAAGACCGTGTTCAAGCGTCACCCTTGAGAACATTGCAAAAGTTCAGAGACTAATTGAAGAAGATCCGCGATGCACAAACCAAATGATAGAGGAAACACTCTGCTAGGTTGTAATGAGATGGGTACCACATTATCTTACTGATTTTCAAAAGGCAGAACGTTTAGACGTTCTAAAGAGCGACTGACTAGAGGCACTCCACTTGTGGAAAATTAGAATGCAGAAGTGCTTTGATGTTGGAAGGGAGTATTTTGAACATCAATAAAGTTTGTTTTTCAAAATCATTAGTAGTTTTTCTGCATCTCAAAACTTATAGAGTGACCTACGTACATACATATAAGTTAAATTTATGTGGATCAAGTACAAGCCAAAATGAAAAATAAATGAGTTTAATAATCGAAATTCATTCACTTTACCCTTTTACCCAAATCATTTCGTTAATGTGAATTACATGTCTGATTTTGCTATGTGTCATTTGTAAATATGACACATAACGTTTAGTTTTTATCAACAGTACAGTTATGAAATTTATTTTTACATATCTCTGAATAAATTAAGCAATAGTTATCTGTACATATGACGGTTTTGTGACGCCTTTATTTATATTAAATGATTTGTGTTTAAGTATTGTTCGTAATTAATTAATATTTTTATTCATTCAAAAGCATTTATCACTAAATTATAATTGATTGAGATAGTTTTATTTTTAACGTAGAAAATTCCTTAATACTCGTAGACCAAATAAATAAAAAAAAAATTTTATTTATGAAAATGATTCTAAAATTGAAAATAAGATATTTCCAATCAATTTAACATGAATGATTCGAAATAGGGTTTGAATTTCATCCGGAATAAGCCAATCTAATAAAAAATTAAACACAAGAATAAAGTTATCATCATAAATCTTAAAAAAATCGATTTAGCAATGTTTTTCAAAATCTGATTTAAAAATTTGTTTTCAAGGAATTTTAAATGCTTAAAGAAAAGTGCAAATTAGTAAACTAAAGTTTTAATTTAAAAATGTTGCTCTTCTTTATATACACACACAAACCAAAAACTTGAAATTTTGTATGCTCTGAATAATCGAATACCTACATGTTTGATTAAAAGGTTAAAAATGTCAAATTATTTAAAATAAAAAATAATTTTTTGTTGCTTTTATTTTGAAATTTTTTTTTTTTTACTAACTAGGTAATAAGTTTTGCAGTTCTTTAATTTATTTAAAATGGAGCTATAAACTCTGAGAAAAAAAAAAGAAGAAACTACAGAATATATTCTAGAAAAAATTATCATCTTTTTTCAAATAAAAATTCCATACAATGTGATTCAATTGAAAATGAAGGCAGAACAAAAAAACAACAACAACAAGTTACTTACATTGAATAAATACATACATAGAGGCATTCAAACATAATTGAAAATTTTAAAATGCTTATGAATATTTCACAATTCACATATATTATGTTTATCATACATACATATATTCTCTCTATACAGATATAGCTATATTTATGTGTTTTATTTAAACAATACTTGTGCATAGAATTGAATATTATCATCCATTGAATTAATAACTACATAAAATATGTGTGTTTGAATTAAATTTGAATTTATGTACAATTTTCAATACAAAAAAGTTATCTTGTATTTTTAACGAAATTTTTTTTTTTTTAGACATCTTTAATAAAGTATATAGATTTCTAAAAATAGAAACAAAAATGCTACGAAGCATTAAAAAAGTAATAAAGCAATAATCAACAATGAATTGTTTTTAATTTTGTAAAAATAATTATTTTGTACATAAAAAAGTATAGGAATTTAAAAAAGAATAGATATTACATGCTCATTTTTAAGATACATACAAGCTTACTAATACTTGCATTAAGTCACACATATAAATTTAAATAAGCACTTCTCCAAATATCAAATTTTTGTCTACTTTTTTTTTTAGTATAAATAATTATAATTCCAATATCACAGAATAAAAAATTTTATAAATAACGTGTATTTTCGTGATATTTTTAGAGTTGCTTTTTGAAAAAGAAAAAAAAAATGTGATATGTGATTTCAAGCAACATACATTTTTTTTTGTTTTCGTTCTAGTTAAATGATATTCAAAAATTAAACAACACAAAACAAAATCTACCCTACATTCATTTTCTATACATGAAAATTTTAAATGTTTATAATACCTGTTTTATATTATATAATTATATAGTACATACTTAATATACTTAAAACTTTTTCATGATTTCGTTTTTTTGTTATGATTCAATAATTTTTGAGCCGAAAATATTTTTCACAATTTTTTAAGATAAATAAAATTTTAATAACAATAATTACCTGCTTGTGAATTCTAAACTTGATTTTGTTGATATTTTTTATATTTTATTTATTTATTTTTTTTTTTTTACAAAAATTTCACTTATAAATTTGCATAACTTTTAGGCGTTGCAAATTTTGTGTATTCCTCAAAGTAAACAATTTTACAGTTCAGTTCAAAAAATTCAAATTTTTTAATTTTTTATTTACCTTTTAATTTTATCATTCTTTTGGTCTTTTGAAATTAAAAAAAAAATATCTATACTTGATTTATTAATTGAAGTCAGTAATGGAGGCATTACTCGATGAGTTTGTTGCCCTTGGTAATATTTAATTTAAAAGATTTTCCTCGATTGAAATTCAGATCTGAAAACCCCACACACGAGACAGATTTATACAAACGAAATGTAAAAGAGTATAGAAAAGTATACCTATCTTGCCTGTACTGAATAATCATTTGATCTGGAAAGCAAAATGAGAACATATTCAAAAGTAATTATGATAAAAAAAATTCCAATATTTTTTAAACTTGTAATGAAAATTATGATTTTTGTTGTTGTTCTAAGTAAGAATATTTATTCTTTAAAGCTATTTTCATATTTCACCATTAGAATTCAGGATGAAAACACTTATAAACCTACAATGTGAAGCCTACAAAGTCAAAGTAAAGTAATTGAAGAACAACTGTGTAATAAACATAATGCACTCATCAAAGAAATATTTTTTTTTACATGAAAAAAGTAAAAAATAAAAATTATAAAAACTTTTAATATTGTGCTTATAGAATATAATGAAAAGTTTAAAAAGTATGAGATATCACGTTTGTAAAATAAACTTTTAGAAAAATGAGTCATTGACCTATCACCATCGTCATCGTCTATAATTTTTTTTTTTTTTTAAAAAAGTATTTTTTTTCCTCATACCAAAATTAATTTATTTGAAGTGTTTGACGGGTGTTTGTATTTCAGTTTTGAATTACAAAATATATATTTTTCAGTTTTGCCTATAGGCTGAATAATTTACATTTTGCATAAAGAATCACTACAAAAGTATGTACGTTATGATATTTGATTGTACGTTTGTACGGCATATACCTAAGTATGTATAACATATATTATATATATGTATATCAAAACAACACAAACACATGGGGGGACTTTTATTTAAAATAAAAAAAAAAATATAAGTAGAAATTTGTTTTTTATTCATTTTTTTTTTTAAATTAAACATCTTTTTTATCAATGGACATCGTCATCATCATCAGCATCATCCCTTTTTTTTCCAACAATATTCTCTCATTTACAAACGACAAGCCGCCATCGAATATAAAATTTAATATCAGGACGAAAATCGATGAATTTATATAGTTAAATGATGGTACCGGTCTGTAACAATGTGTTATCAACTCTGAATATATTTGTATATGTATGTACATATGTATATATCCGTTTTATCATACGTAAATATGGTAATACATAGAATTGAATTTTACTGTATTTCATTTCCTTTATGTCTTACATATCAAAATAATATTGTTTCTCTATATGTATAATATTATGTACATATATAATACATATAAATGATGATGGTCTTCAAATGCCCACTGATGAGTTATATAATAGTACCTTGTTGCCGGTTACTACACGAAAGACATTTTAATCACCCCTTTCATATATTCAAACATAACAAAATCCCTTTACTGAAGTATGATAGATTTTTATTTTACTGCAATATTGCATTAATAAACCTTTCATCACAGAACGTATGAAAATTTAAATAGGTTTTCGTAGCAATATTATGATAATAAACAAATAAATATGCCCTCATGATGAACACATACATATACATAGTTATGTACATATATTTTAGCTTTCAACCTGAAAAACACTTCAATAACAATTGATCCTTTTTTTTTGTTTTTTTTTTTTACTTTAACGTGGTTGGGAAATTCATATTGAAGTTTAATTACTTATTTATAGAATGTGGTATGTTGTTTAAATAAGGACGAACAGCAAAAGGAAAAACATATCTTTATCCTTACCTATAGTTTTTTTCCATTGCTAATTATGAGGTTTTCTTAATTAAATCAAATTGTTTGGCTTAAGTGTTTATGAATAACTCATATGAAAAAAAGAAATTCAATTGTTTTCAAGTATTAATTGCAAAGGATCGAAAAAAAAAAATTCTTATACAAAAATTCATTGAAACATATTGTGAAAACTTTTTATTTTCCGTTTCATAACAGGGAATAGAATTGTAAGGATCAAAGAGTTAATTATTATACCAAATTTCCATAAAAAAAAACAATGTCTTTTAATTTTTGAATAATTTTTTTTTACTTCGACAACAATGGTTTTTCCTGAATTTGTAAAAACAAAGAAAAAAAAATTGAGCAATTTACGTATAGAAAGTGCATGGCGTGACAACATAATTTCGAATAATAAATTCTTAAATTTTATGCTGTGTGATAATTTATGGTTTTATAAGAGAATTAAATTTTTTAATAACAAAAAAAAAAAATAATAATAATAATACATAATAATAATTGGAATGAAAATTATTTTCAATCTAAACCTGAACCCCACTATAGCCGCATATTAATGTCGTACAGCACCACACATAGACCCTCCTCAAAATTAATTACTTGCACAAACAAAAGTGCAATTCTACCATTTTTGTTCAGTTTAGCACTTAACACTCAAAATTCTTAATTATACAATTTTTTTTATGTATATTTAAATTGAAACTGAATTTGAAATAGTTATTATTGATAATTTTGAATTCATTCTGCATATGAATTAAACAGGATTAAATGTATATATATAATATGTATATGTGTGGTATTTACAATTAAATGCATAAATTTAACGAAGTAACCACAAGCCGCCGCATAAGGATACCCCATTGAGGGTGGATTTTTAATGTTTTTATGTATGTGCAGTACATGTATTTAGCATAAGCATATAAGATAAAGGGAAAAGTGACACGTGTTAGAGTTTTTCTAGAAGTATTCTACAGATTATTTGTTTTAATATATTTGTTTGTTTGTTTGTAGTTATTTAAAAACCTCTAGAAACTGAATTTTCTACTTGAATTTTTTTTCTTCTCTAATTTGATTATAGAAATTGTATATGGTGTATATTTCTACATACAGGGTGATATATAATATATATTAAATTACAAGATGATCCAAAAGCAATACGAATTTTCTCTTTGAATTATTATTTTTTTAATAATTAAATTCATTGGAACCTTAACACCCTTTTGATGTCGCTTTTTGATGAAATATTGTAGTGTTAGTCGATTTTATTTCCATTAAAAAAATATGTATGTACAGCATATATCTATTAAAAACGACTCCTCATTATCAAGAAAGTAGTAAAGTTTCTACATATAGTAATTATTTAAATAAACAAATATTAAATTACTAGTTATTCTACATCAATATCTAAAAGAACATATCAATTTTCATTGTAAAATATCATTAAAATATATTTTAACAGTTCCAAATAATGATCGATCGATAAAATAATATGTGATAGCGTATGTAGTATGTGATGATATAAAATTAATGTTTTTTTTTGTATAGTAATCAATAACAAAAAAAAAATAGTTAAATTAAGTAGAGTAGGGATAAAATGAGGACATTGTACAACAAAAAAAAAAAAAAAAAAATTTGTTTACTAAAAATAGAATTAACTTCATAATGACCGTATCGAATTCGGTTATAGGAATTTCTTACACAACATTAAATGATGGCGTCATCGTTTAGAATATTATGTTTTATTTTTTTTTTTAATAAAAGAATTCCCTGTGAAACATATATTTTGTTGTTGTTGTTGTTGTATTATTATATTACATATATGTATGTATATAAAACTGATATTTTTGGCGTCTGACTGGCAGGCAATATATAATAAGAGTACGCATTCATTGTACATATTTATTTCAGAATATCATTTCCTTTGTATTTGTGATATAAATTTTTATATTTTATGCCGAATTTTTTCCAAAGGAAAAATGTTTTTAAAAAAAGGAGAAAAAAATAAGAGGAGTCATACATAATTTTCAAGAAAAATGAAAATGATTAAACTTGTGAAAAACATGGAAAAAAAGTTAGGATTTCGAAAATTGATGTTGTCTGTCTGTTTCGCAGTTTACGACTTATTTATTATAAATTTTGAAGTGTTTATGATAATAATCGATTTTTGTTGAATTTTTACGCATGGGTGTAAAATATATATATATTTTTTTGTATGTATGTTGCATATTTTATACTCTTGTTAAGTATCTAATTTTAAAATCACAATCTCATTCCAGAATCTGTTCTATTTCATCGTAAATTTATTCAATTTTTATATTTCCTTCTTCTTATTGTTGAAAAAAAAGGGATGATTCGATGAATTCTCTAAGGTACTTACATACATCGAAAAGTAAACACTGTATGATGAGTCTAATAAAGCATTCTCTTGTATCGTTCTTTCAAAAAAAAAGAAAAAAAAAAGAAATTGAATAAATAAAATAAAAATAAAAAAAACGAAAGAAGATTGAATATTTTTTTAATACAACATAGATTAAAAACAAAATTTATTTCTGCTACTTGAACATGTGACATGAAATCTCATTCATATTAATTATTTATATGCTATAATATTGTTCATATAAGTGGAAAACGTTTTAATTTTTATTTATTTTTTTTAAAGAAAACGATTGTATAAACCAAAAATTGTTATTTAAAAATTTATTTTATAAGCCTTTTCACAATTTTCATGGTATAAAATGAAGCTGTAGAAAAAAAAAATACATACTTTTAATGAACATTTATTTTTAAAAATGAAAGTATTACATGAGTCAAATAAAAGAAGAAAGTTTCAATAAATTGTTTAAAAAAAAAATAAATAAATAAAAAAAAAAATACACTTGAAAAAAAAAAAAAATTGTCTGGGCTCAACCGGGATTTGAACCCGGGACCTCTCGCACCCAAAGCGAGAATCATACCCCTAGACCATTGAGCCTCTTGAACAAAATTAATCACTTTTTCACCACATTGTAATTTTTCTATAAAGCCAACCTGTTATTTTTTGTGTGTTCCAATTATCAAGTTCAACCAGTTTTTAAATTACATATGCAAATTTCCCATAATTTATTCTTTATGATTTTTTTTTTCAAAATCTGTTCTTAGTATTCTCATACATGTATATGTATAGTATTTTGTTCACTGTGTAAATAAATATAATTTTTAAAAAGAAAAAAAAATCTATACTCATGAACTCTTGCACTTTCGTCATAATTATTGTAAGGTTATTAACCTTATATTCCATATATAATTTTGTTTTATTTATAAAATGATAAAAAAAAAATGAAAAAACAAAAAGAAAATCTAAATCTATAAAGATAAAAATAATGATATGTATGTATAGTGTATACATTCTTGAACATGCATAATATATTTCTGTAGATAAATCTCCTTCAGGATTCAAATTGCATAATATACGTATGTAGTATGTACATTTACGTACGCTCATCTTCATTTATATGAAAAGTTATACAAAAAAAAAAAACGTTAACAACGTTCTCATTTGATTACTTTAAGATTTCAGACATTTTTATAAACAATGGTAGATCCTGTATATTTCTATACATTTAAAAAAATTGTGTCATTTTCCTTCCTATGCCTATGAGAAGACTAAACGTGGATTTATAAAAAAAAAATTAAATCTGTACTGCAGTATTTTCTTTTGTATATTGTACATATTTCATCCTATATACAATGCATCCCTTCTGTATTATGTGAAATTTAAAAAAAACATATATTTTTGTTGTTGTTGTTGTAGTGAAAAAATAGAGAAATATCACGTTTCATGTGTGTTATTGAAGCGAAAAAAAGGCATGATATTAAGTGTTTTTTTCGAGATTTTTTTGATTCAACAACATCAAGTACAGTATGCCAAATTCGTATTCATACACCTATATTCTAAGTAAGAAACTGCGTATATCTAAAGTAAAATTGGGAAATAAATAAATAAAAAAGCATAATCATTAACAAAATGACAAATTCTTTTATTTTTTTACTAAAAATTCTTACACTTAAAAACTAAAAACGAAAAAAAAATTTTTTTTCATTATTTGAAATGCAAAATCCGTATTCATACACTTGTGACGCATTACAGTCCTTGCAATACAAAAGGTAAATTTCATTGAAATTATTTTTTTTTTTCAATTTTAATAAGTCAGAGGCTTAAAAACGAGTTTGTGAAATTTTAGAAATAAAAAAAAATTAAAAAATTTAGTGTTTGTCAAAGAATTACAAAAATGGGTCGTAAGTCAACTGAATTATCAAACGACGAAAGAAAATTAATTATATCATTATTTGAAAGTGGAAAATCGTTAAGAGAAATTGGTGAAATATTTAAAAGGAGTCATGCAACCATACAATATATAGTTAAAAATTATAAATAAGAAGGAATTTCAACTAAAAAATTGCGTAATTTAAACCGGGAGCTACTTAACAAGCGACACCAACGCTTTCTTGTACGAGAAATTCGTAAAGATCCAACAATAAGTGCTCCAAAATTGGTAAATATGTTAATAAATTATTTTTCTATAAAAGTTACTCCGCAAACAGTACGTAATTACCTTCGGAAATGCAATATAAGAAGCAGAATTGCAGTAAAAAAGCCTTTCATAAGCAAGGTAGAAAAAACGACTTTTATTTGCGAATAAATATTTTAATAAGAACATTCGTTTCTGGAACAGGGTCATATTTTCGGACGAATGTAAGTTTAATCTAAAAACATCTGACGGTCAGGTAAAAATATGGCGAGAGAAAAATATCAGTTTAGCACCAAGAAACCTTGTACCTACATTCAAGCATGATGGGCACCGGTGCCGGTGGTGGCTCTGTGATGGTCTGGGGCTGTTTTAGCGCAGCCGGAGTAGGTAATTTGGAATTTATAGATGGAATAATGAATTCACGAAAATATATTGATATTCTTGAACGAAATTTGAAAGAAAGTGCTGAAAAACTGGGCTTAGACAACAGTTATATATTCCAACAGGATAACGATCCAAAGCACACAGCCTTGGATACGCGGCTTTGGATTCTATATAACTATACTTATTACCTCAAAACACCACCACAGAGTCCTGATATTAATCCAATTGAAAATCGGTGGTCAATTTTTAAGAAAAATTTAAGAAAATATGTGATTTGGAATATCAAAGATTTGAAAAAGGCACTTAAGACTGAATGGCTTCAAATACCGCCTGCATTCACGAGAAAACTCGTGGAATCAATGTCACGTCGCCTTAATGCTGTTTATAAACAGAGAGGAAATCCGACAAAGTATTAATAATTTGTTGTATTTAGTTTTTTGTAATTTTATGAATTTTTTGTACTAGGTAAATATAGTGTATGAATACGGATTTTGCATTTCAAATAATGAAAAAAAATTTTTTTTTCGTTTTTAGTTTTTAAGTGTAAGAATTTTTAGTAAAAAAATAAAAGAATTTGTCATTTTGTTAATGATTATGCTTTTTTATTTATTTATTTCCCAATTTTACTTTAGATATACGCAGTTTCTTACTTAGAATATAGGTGTATGAATACGAATTTGGCATACTGTATCTATAATTCATCATATTGACAAGAATCGTCCATACATACATAATATAGACGTATGTATGCATATCAGCAATTTAAAACACAATTATGATTTGGTAAAGTGTGAATTTAGGTCGAATGAAATTTATATGAAATTATTTTTAGATTTTTTCTACAATAGAAATATTTATGAATTAAAGAAAATATTATGCACAGACTTTTGAAGATTTTATATGTGCTAAATTATACACTAATTGTCACCAATCACTAATCTCCTTTTATCATATACTTATCTACTGGTTTCTATTTAATCATAATTGATTGATACTGGATGATGTCCAGTGTAAAATAAAGTATGATTCCGCCGTCTGCAATAGTTGTTTAAGGCGAAATTAAAATTTTCAAAGATTTTATTAAAATTTTACTTAAATTTAAACATTAATTCTAACATATCACCAATCTTTTTTAATCATATCTGCTGCTTTTTCTCCAATCATAAATGCTGCCGCATTTGTGTGCGCTGTTGGTGTATATGGCATTATACTTGTATCTGCAACTCGTAATCGTTTAACACCATGAACTTTTAATTCTGGACCTACTACAGTTGTAGGATCATTTTTAGATCCCATTTTACAAGTAGCTACCTGATGATGTAAAGTATAAGATAAAGCACGAATCGCACATCTCCAATAATTATCAGAAGCAAAATGAAATTGTTCACAACCTGGCAATGGAATATCATGTAATCGTGCACCAAGCTTTTGCATCGATGGCGATTGAGATATTTTGATTGATATCTTAATGCCCTGAAGAATAGTTTCAACATCTTCTTCATATATCAGAAACTGTGGATCAATAATTGGCCAATGAAAAACATTATTGCTTTGAAGACGAATATTTCCAAACGATTTTGGATGAAAGTGCATAACAAATGTTGAATAATGATCAAATTCTCGATTTTCTAATGGCTTGAACAGCTTATTATAAACATCATCTCGTATATTTGCAGTTCTTATTAATGCTGCACCCTCGTATGAAGCCAAACTACCTGATGCGAATATAAGTTCAGCGTCCGGAAAATCTGCAGGTTCTTTTGAATTAGGTGTTTTGAGAAATGCAAGTGCTTCTACACCACCAATCGATGTAATGCGCCCTTCACCTTTAAAGTAATTTAAAACGTCAACTAAATTTAAACCATTTAAATGGAGTGAATCTCCAGTTGAATTTAAAATAAATACTAGACCAGGGAAGCAAATATGATCATACATAACTTTTCCCACAGGAAGATCTACTATAGGATTAACTCCGATTCGTTTGAGCTCATTTGAAGGACCAATACCAGAAAGCATTAACAATTGAGGTGAATTGAATGTTATTGCAGATACAATTACTTCCTTTCTTATTCGAACATTATAAATTTTTCTTCTGTTTACAAATTGAACACCATTAGCGATTTTTGTTGCAGGATCTATCAGAATTTTCATACCTCTCGTTCGTGGTAAAAGATGTAAATTTTTTCTATTTAAAATAGGATCGATAAATGCCTTTGCAGCACTATGTCTTCGACCCCTTAAAGTGCTTGCTTGAACATAAGATACACCAACCTGTGATTCACCATTGTAATCTACTCGTTTCAAACCAGCTTCTTGACATGATTTAATGAAAGAATGTACCATTCTTGAACGATATGGAACATCTTCAATATTCATTGGTCCTGATTGCCCATGATATGGGGAATTTTCTAATCCCTTAAGGTTTGCTCTTTCGGATTTAATAAAATAGGGTAAAACATCTTTATATGACCATCCTTCACATCCAGCTTCAGCCCAACGATCAAAATCTCTTTTATTACCTCGATTATATATCATAAAATTGATAGAACTTGTTCCTCCAACAATTTTTCCACGTGGTAAGGTACACTCATTATTATACATTGCAAAACATGAAACATTCTGTGGAACTGACATGTATCCCCAATTCGCTTCTGTATCTTGCATGAATCCTGCCAAACTAGGAACTTGAAAAAAAATATTTTCTGTTCCTCCAGCTTCGATTAATAAAACTGTCCAATTTGGATTTTCTGTTAAACGATTTGCAAGAACACATCCAGCTGGACCAGCACCGATTATTATAAAATCATATTCGTCATTTATTCTAGGTGGACCTAAAAGTTTACGAAAAATGAATAAAAGTTTTTTATGAAAAAAATATATATGTACATATACATATATATAATAAAACACGCGCGATGTATGAAAAATTTTATTTATTTTTTGTTAATGTATGAGGGAAAAGATGAAGACATTAAAAAAAAAAAAAATTGATTTTTCAAAACAAACAACGAAATGTCAGTAATAGAATTGCACTTGAGATCATGTAAAATTAATCTAAATGACGCCTACTATCTGACATACACAAGCTATACCTTTAATGAGAAATGTCACCCACATACTACTTATATATCCTTTATCGAACATTTAACCAGAACAAAAAAATTTTCTTATCGCTTACATAAATAAAAAAGACTTTCACATTTTCGTATTTTTTTTTCTCCTTTTTCTCAACACCAAATACAACAACATTTATTACACACATTTATTTTAGATTATCTAACTTTAACAACAAAATTTATTGCCATTCATTAACTGATACTATTTTGTAATCGTTATTTTTTTGTAATTACATAAAATTAAACTTGAAATATTTACTTAAATAAAAGTAATTGTATTTATTTAATTTTTATATAATTGAATATTTTATAATTTTTCATCACTTTATTACCTTGAATATAATCAATTGTTTTAAATGATTGTCTAACTTCTGGTGTATAAAATAAATTTCGAATATATTCAAGTAAATTACTTTGTCTAAAATTATGTGTAGCACCAAAATATACATTTAAATTTGCATTAACAAAAATTTTATGATTACATAATAATTTTACAATTATCAAAAAAATGCCTATTGCTTGTTTGTTTAACATTTTTCTCTCGTTTTTTTTTGCAAATAAAAAAAAAAAACTGATTACATGCGAAAATGCAAGTCAGTAAGTAATTATTACACTTTGATGCTTTTAAAATCACGGTTGAACTAAAGCTGAAATTTTGATTAAAATTAAAAGTATGTATTTTAACGATTAAATGTATTGTAAAGAAAACACAATTGTAGATATGTACCTACATAATAAAAAAAAAATAAAATAAATATACAAAATTTCTCAGACAGGTTCTCAAAAAAATATCTGTTTGTCTGTCTGCTTACGTTAAAGTTAATAGTTTTCTTAAAAGCGTTGTGTATGTTTATATGTATGAGGTTTTCTTTGCAAAAAAAAAGAAAAAATAATGTTACGATTGTGTCATTGACTTTAAAAACATGATTAAAGAGACAAGACATTAAATTCGAAAGATTATGATCGTTGTTACTGCTCAGATAAAATCGGACTTTTTTCCTTTTTACCAACAGTAGAACAAGCATCCTATGAATAAGACAAACTGAACTTGAAATATTTATGTATGCAAATTAAGTAGTTTATTTAGCTAACACGATCACTTTTTTGTTGTTGATTTTTAATGTTTTTTTCCACAAAAGTATTCTAGAATATTGTAGAATATTATCACATTACCAATATGTCGGAAATAGTTGCTTAAGGACGAAAAAGACATTTGAAAATTTCTTGAAAAGCATTAATGTGTTTTACCAAGAACTTTAAATCAGTTTAAGGATATCGTAGAATAATTGAGTTATGTTCATTTTCAAAAAGGGTTTATTGAACTTTAATTCAATAAATTCTTATAATATCGTAAAAAAGGAAAACAAGATCTAGTCTCTGAACTTTTGCAATGTTCTCATGGATGACGCTTGAACACGGTCTTCCCGGACGTGC
This sequence comes from Bombylius major, assembly GCA_932526495.1. NCBI lineage: Eukaryota > Metazoa > Arthropoda > Insecta > Diptera > Bombyliidae > Bombylius > Bombylius major. The sequence continues at coordinate 38,661,602 of OW052043.1, read as the reverse complement.
TTCATCACTCAATGAACTACGGCCTCTTTTGAGTTCGGCATACCATCTAAACACACTCGCCTTGGATGGAGCTTCTTTTCGAAATGCTTGTTGCAGTCGTCCGATGTATTCATGCTCACTTAAACCAACTTTAAAATCATAATAAATCATAGTAATGCTCACGTGACAATTCAATTTTTAACTTTGAATAATTATTTATAACTTTACTTGTAACAAGTTAAAACAAGAACTGAATACAAAACACATGTTACCAAAGACTAACGTTCCTATTTATGCATGGTAGCCAATTGTCAGTATTGCTGATATTCTGTATCTCAAAACTTATAGAGTGACCTATGTATATAAAACTGATTTTTTGGCGTCTGACTGGGAGGCAATTGAGGCAATATATAATAAGAGTACGCATTCATTGTACATATTTATTTCAGAATATCATTTCCTTTGTATTTGTGATATAAATTTTTATATTTTATGCCGAATTTTTTCCAAAGGAAAAATGTTTTTAAAAAAAGGAGAAAAAAATAAGAGGAGTCATACATAATTTTCAAGAAAATGAAAATGATTAAACTTGTGAAAAACATGGAAAAAAAGTTAGGATTTCGAAAATTGATGTTGTCTGTCTGTTTCGCAGTTTACGACTTATTTATTATAAATTTTGAAGTGTTTATGATAATAATCGATTTTTGTTGAATTTTTACACATGGGTGTAAAATATATATATTTTTTTGTATGTATATATGTTGCATATTTTATACTCTTGTTAAGTATCTAATTTTAAAATCACAATCTCATTCCAGAATCTGTTCTATTTCATCGTAAATTTATTCAATTTTTATATTTCCTTCTTCTTATTGTTGAAAAAAAAGGGATGATTCGATGAATTCTCTAAGGTACTTACATACATCGAAAAGTAAACACTGTATGATGAGTCTAATAAAGCATTCTCTTGTATCGTTCTTTCAAAAAAAAAGAAAAAAAAAAGAAATTGAATAAATAAAATAAAAATAAAAAAAACGAAAGAAGATTGAATATTTTTTTAATACAACATAGATTAAAAACAAAATTTATTTCTGCTACTTGAACATGTGACATGAAATCTCATTCATATTAATTATTTATATGCTATAATATTGTTCATATAAGTGGAAAACGTTTTAATTTTTATTTATTTTTTTTAAAGAAAACGATTGTATAAACCAAAAATTGTTATTTAAAAATTTATTTTATAAGCCTTTTCACAATTTTCATGGTATAAAATGAAGCTGTAGAAAAAAAAATACATACTTTTAATGAACATTTATTTTTAAAAATGAAAGTATTACATGAGTCAAATAAAAGAAGAAAGTTTCAATAAATTGTTTAAAAAAAAAATAAATAAATAAAAAAAAAAATACACTTGAAAAAAAAAAAAAATTGTCTGGGCTCAACCGGGATTTGAACCCGGGACCTCTCGCACCCAAAGCGAGAATCATACCCCTAGACCATTGAGCCTCTTGAACAAAATTAATCACTTTTTCACCACATTGTAATTTTTCTATAAAGCCAACCTGTTATTTTTTGTGTGTTCCAATTATCAAGTTCAACCAGTTTTTAAATTACATATGCAAATTTCCCATAATTTATTCTTTATGATTTTTTTTTTCAAAATCTGTTCTTAGTATTCTCATACATGTATATGTATAGTATTTTGTTCACTGTGTAAATAAATATAATTTTTAAAAAGAAAAAAAAATCTATACTCATGAACTCTTGCACTTTCGTCATAATTATTGTAAGGTTATTAACCTTATATTCCATATATAATTTTGTTTTATTTATAAAATGATAAAAAAAAAAATGAAAAAACAAAAAGAAAATCTAAATCTATAAAGATAAAAATAATGATATGTATAGTGTATACATTCTTGAACATGCATAATATATTTCTGTAGATAAATCTCCTTCAGGATTCAAATTGCATAATATACGTATGTAGTATGTACATTTACGTACGCTCATCTTCATTTATATGAAAAGTTATACAAAAAAAAAAAACGTTAACAACGTTCTCATTTGATTACTTTAAGATTTCAGACATTTTTATAAACAATGGTAGATCCTGTATATTTCTATACATTTAAAAAAATTGTGTCATTTTCCTTCCTATGCCTATGAGAAGACTAAACGTGGATTTATAAAAAAAAAATTAAATCTGTACTGCAGTATTTTCTTTTGTATATTGTACATATTTCATCCTATACACAATGCATCCCTTCTGTATTATGTGAAATTTAAAAAAAACATATATTTTTGTTGTTGTTGTTGTAGTGAAAAAATAGAGAAATATCACGTTTCATGTGTGTTATTGAAGCGAAAAAAAGGCATGATATTAAGTGTTTTTTTCGAGATTTTTTTGATTCAACAACATCAAGTATCTATAATTCATCATATTGACAAGAATCGTCCATACATACATAATATAGACGTATGTATGCATATCAGCAATTTAAAACACAATTATGATTTGGTAAAGTGTGAATTTAGGTCGAATGAAATTTATATGAAATTATTTTTAGATTTTTTCTACAATAGAAATATTTATGAATTAAAGAAAATATTATGCACAGACTTTTGAAGATTTTATATGTGCTAAATTATACACTAATTGTCACCAATCACTAATCTCCTTTTATCATATACTTATCTACTGGTTTCTATTTAATCATAATTGATTGATACTGGATGATGTCCAGTGTAAAATAAAGTATGATTCCGCCGTCTGCAATAGTTGTTTAAGGCGAAATTAAAATTTTCAAAGATTTTATTAAAATTTTACTTAAATTTAAACATTAATTCTAACATATCACCAATCTTTTTTAATCATATCTGCTGCTTTTTCTCCAATCATAAATGCTGCCGCATTTGTGTGCGCTGTTGGTGTATATGGCATTATACTTGTATCTGCAACTCGTAATCGTTTAACACCATGAACTTTTAATTCTGGACCTACTACAGTTGTAGGATCATTTTTAGATCCCATTTTACAAGTAGCTACCTGATGATGTAAAGTATAAGATAAAGCACGAATCGCACATCTCCAATAATTATCAGAAGCAAAATGAAATTGTTCACAACCTGGCAATGGAATATCATGTAATCGTGCACCAAGCTTTTGCATCGATGGCGATTGAGATATTTTGATTGATATCTTAATGCCCTGAAGAATAGTTTCAACATCTTCTTCATATATCAGAAACTGTGGATCAATAATTGGCCAATGAAAAATATTATTGCTTTGAAGACGAATATTTCCAAACGATTTTGGATGAAAGTGCATAACAAATGTTGAATAATGATCAAATTCTCGATTTTCTAATGGCTTGAACAGCTTATTATAAACATCATCTCGTATATTTGCAGTTCTTATTAATGCTGCACCCTCGTATGAAGCCAAACTACCTGATGCGAATATAAGTTCAGCGTCCGGAAAATCTGCAGGTTCTTTTGAATTAGGTGTTTTGAGAAATGCAAGTGCTTCTACACCACCAATCGATGTAATGCGCCCTTCACCTTTAAAGTAATTTAAAACGTCAACTAAATTTAAACCATTTAAATGGAGTGAATCTCCAGTTGAATTTAAAATAAATACTAGACCAGGGAAGCAAATATGATCATACATAACTTTTCCCACAGGAAGATCTACTATAGGATTAACTCCGATTCGTTTGAGCTCATTTGAAGGACCAATACCAGAAAGCATTAACAATTGAGGTGAATTGAATGTTCCTGCAGATACAATTACTTCCTTTCTTATTCGAACATTATAAATTTTTCTTCTGTTTACAAATTGAACACCATTAGCGATTTTTGTTGCAGGATCTATCAGTATTTTCATACCTCTCGTTCGTGGTAAAAGATGTAAATTTTTTCTATTTAAAATAGGATCGATAAATGCCTTTGCAGCACTATGTCTTCGACCCCTTAAAGTGCTTGCTTGAACATAAGATACACCAACCTGTGATTCACCATTGTAATCTACTCGTTTCAAACCAGCTTCTTGACATGATTTAATGAAAGAATGTACCATTCTTGAACGATATGGAACATCTTCAATATTCATTGGTCCTGATTGCCCATGATATGGGGAATTTTCTAATCCCTTAAGGTTTGCTCTTTCGGATTTAATAAAATAGGGTAAAACATCTTTATATGACCATCCTTCACATCCAGCTTCAGCCCAACGATCAAAATCTCTTTTATTACCTCGATTATATATCATAAAATTGATAGAACTTGTTCCTCCAACAATTTTTCCACGTGGTAAGGTACACTCATTATTATACATTGCAAAACATGAAACATTCTGTGGAACTGAAATGTATTCCCAATTCGCTTCTGTATCTTGCATGAATCCTGTCAAACTAGGAACTTGAAAAAAAATATTTTCTGTTCCTCCAGCTTCGATTAATAAAACTGTCCAATTTGGATTTTCTGTTAAACGATTTGCAAGAACACATCCAGCTGGACCAGCACCGATTATTATAAAATCATATTCGTCATTTATTCTAGGTGGACCTAAAAGTTTACGAAAAATGAATAAAAGTTTTTTATGAAAAAAATATATATGTACATATACATATATATATAATAAAACACGCGCGATGTATGAAAAATTTTATTTATTTTTTGTTAATGTATGAGGGAAAAGATGAAGACATTAAAAAAAAAAAAAATTGATTTTTCAAAACAAACAACGAAAGGTCAGTAATAGAATTGCACTTGAGATCATGTAAAATTAATCTAAATGACGCCTACTATCTGACATACACAAGCTATACCTTTAATGAGAAATGTCACCCACATACTACTTATATATCCTTTATCGAACATTTAACCAGAACAAAAAAATTTTCTTATCGCTTACATAAATAAAAAAGACTTTCACATTTTCGTATTTTTTTTTCTCCTTTTTCTCAACACCAAATACAACAACATTTATTACACACACTTATTTTAGATTATCTAACTTTAACAACAAAATTTATTGCCATTCATTAACTGATACTATTTTGTAATCGTTATTTTTTTGTAATTACATAAAATTAAACTTGAAATATTTACTTAAATAAAAGTAATTGTATTTATTTAATTTTTATATAATTGAATATTTTATAATTTTTCATCACTTTATTACCTTGAATATAATCAATTGTTTTAAATGATTGTCTAACTTCTGGTGTATAAAATAAATTTCGAATATATTCAAGTAAATTACTTTGTCTAAAATTATGTGTAGCACCAAAATATACATTTAAATTTGCATTAACAAAAATTTTATGATTACATAATAATTTTACAATTATCAAAAAAATGCCTATTGCTTGTTTGTTTAACATTTTTCTCTCGTTTTTTTTTGCAAATAAAAAAAAAAAACTGATTACATGCGAAAATGCAAGTCAGTAAGTAATTATTACACTTTGATGCTTTTAAAATCACGGTTGAACTAAAGCTGAAATTTTGATTAAAATTAAAAGTATGTATTTTAACGATTAAATGTATTGTAAAGAAAACACAATTGTAGATATGTACCTACATAATAAAAAAAAAATAAAATAAATATACAAAATTTCTCAGACAGGTTCTCAAAAAAATATCTGTTTGTCTGTCTGCTTACGTTAAAGTTAATAGTTTTCTTAAAAGCGTTGTGTATGTTTATATGTATGAGGTTTTCTTTGCAAAAAAAAAGAAAAAATAATGTTACGATTGTGTCATTGACTTTAAAAACATGATTAAAGAGACAAGACATTAAATTCGAAAGATTATGATCGTTGTTACTGCTCAGATAAAATCGGACTTTTTTCCTTTTTACCGACAGTAGAACAAGCATCCTATGAATAAGACAAACTGAACTTGAAATATTTATGTATGCAAATTAAGTAGTTTATTTAGCTAACACGATCACTTTTTTGTTGTTGATTTTTAATGTTTTTTTCCACAAAAGTATTCTAGAATATTGTAGAATATTATCACATTACCAATATGTCGGAAATAGTTGCTTAAGGACGAAAAAGACATTTGAAAATTTCTTGAAAAGCATTAATGTGTTTTACCAAGAACTTTAAATCAGTTTAAGGATATCGTAGAATAATTGAGTTATGTTCATTTTCAAAAAGGGTTTATTGAACTTTAATTCAATAAATTCTTATAATATCGTAAAAAAGGAAAACAAGATCTAGTCTCTGAACTTTTGCAATGTTCTCATGGATGACGCTTGAACACGGTCTTCCCGGACGTGCTTCATCACTCAATGAACTACGGCCTCTTTTGAGTTCGGCATACCATCTAAACACACTCGCCTTGGATGGAGCTTCTTTTCGAAATGCTTGTTGCAGTCGTCCGATGTATTCATGCTCACTTAAACCAACTTTAAAATCATAATAAATCATAGTAATGCTCACGTGACAATTCAATTTTTAACTTTGAATAATTATTTATAACTTTACTTGTAACAAGTTAAAACAAGAACTGAATACAAAACACATGTTACCAAAGACTAACGTTCCTATTTATGCATGGTAGCCAATTGTCAGTATTGCTGATATTCTGTATCTCAAAACTTATAGAGTGACCTATGTATATAAAACTGATTTTTTGGCGTCTGACTGGGAGGCAATTGAGGCAATATATAATAAGAGTACGCATTCATTGTACATATTTATTTCAGAATATCATTTCCTTTGTATTTGTGATATAAATTTTTATATTTTATGCCGAATTTTTTCCAAAGGAAAAATGTTTTTAAAAAAAGGAGAAAAAAATAAGAGGAGTCATACATAATTTTCAAGAAAATGAAAATGATTAAACTTGTGAAAAACATGGAAAAAAAGTTAGGATTTCGAAAATTGATGTTGTCTGTCTGTTTCGCAGTTTACGACTTATTTATTATAAATTTTGAAGTGTTTATGATAATAATCGATTTTTGTTGAATTTTTACGCATGGGTGTAAAATATATATATATTTTTTTGTATGTATATATGTTGCATATTTTATACTCTTGTTAAGTATCTAATTTTAAAATCACAATCTCATTCCAGAATCTGTTCTATTTCATCGTAAATTTATTCAATTTTTATATTTCCTTCTTCTTATTGTTGAAAAAAAAGGGATGATTCAATGAATTCTCTAAGGTACTTACATACACCGAAAAGTAAACACTGTATGATGAGTCTAATAAAGCATTCTCTTGTATCGTTCTTTTAAAAAAAAAAAAAAAACGAAAGAATTTTTTTTTTAATACAACATAGATTAAAAACAAAATTTATTTCTGCTACTTGAACATGTGACATGAAATCTCATTCATATTAATTATTTATATGCTATAATATTGTTCATATAAGTGGAAAACGTTTTAATTTTTATTTATTTTTTTTAAAGAAAACGATTGTATAAACCAAAAATTGTTATTTAAAAATTTATTTTATAAGCCTTTTCACAATTTTCATGGTATAAAATGAAGCTGTAGAAAAAAAAAATACATACTTTTAATGAACATTTATTTTTAAAAATGAAAGTATTACATGAGTCAAATAAAAGAAGAAAGTTTCAATAAATTGTTTAAAAAAAAAATAAATAAATAAAAAAAAAAATACACTTGAAAAAAAAAAAAATTGTCTGGGCTCAACCGGGATTTGAACCCGGGACCTCTCGCACCCAAAGCGAGAATCATACCCCTAGACCATTGAGCCTCTTGAACAAAATTAATCACTTTTTCACCACATTGTAATTTTTCTATAAAGCCAACCTGTTATTTTTTGTGTGTTCCAATTATCAAGTTCAACCAGTTTTTAAATTACATATGCAAATTTCCCATAATTTATTCTTTATGATTTTTTTTTTCAAAATCTGTTCTTAGTATTCTCATACATGTATATGTATAGTATTTTGTTCACTGTGTAAATAAATATAATTTTTAAAAAGAAAAAAAAATCTATACTCATGAACTCTTGCACTTTCGTCATAATTATTGTAAGGTTATTAACCTTATATTCCATATATAATTTTGTTTTATTTATAAAATGATAAAAAAAAAAATGAAAAAACAAAAAGAAAATCTAAACCTATAAAGATAAAAATAATGATATGTATAGTGTATACATTCTTGAACATGCATAATATATTTCTGTAGATAAATCTCCTTCAGGATTCAAATTGCATAATATACATATGTAGTATGTACATATACGTACGCTCATCTTCATTTATATGAAAAGTTATACAAAAAAAAAAAACGTTAACAACGTTCTCATTTGATTACTTTAAGATTTCAGACATTTTTATAAACAATGGTAGATCCTGTATATTTCTATACATTTAAAACAATTGTGTCATTTTCCTTCCTATGCCTATGAGAAGACTAAACGTGGATTTATAAAAAAAAAATTAAATCTGTACTGCAGTATTTTCTTTTGTATATTGTACATATTTCATCCTATATACAATGCATCTCTTCTGTATTATGTGAAATTTTTAAAAAACATATATTTTTGTTGTTGTTGTTGTAGTGAAAAAATAGAGAAATATCACGTTTCATGTGTGTTATTGAAGCGAAAAAAAGGCATGATATTAAGTGTTTTTTTCGAGATTTTTTTGATTCAACAACATCAAGTATCTATAATTCATCATATTGACAAGAATCGTCCATACATACATAATATAGACGTATGTATGCATATCAGCAATTTAAAACACAATTATGATTTGGTAAAGTGTGAATTTAGGTCGAATGAAATTTATATGAAATTATTTTTAGATTTTTTCTACAATAGAAATATTTATGAATTAAAGAAAATATTATGCTATCACACAGACTTTTGAAGATTTTATCATATACACTGCGTGCCAATGAAATCGCCGAAGTATGTAAATTGTGGAAATTCCCAATTCTTAGGTAAATATTTTATGATCCTTTGAACATATGTTGGATATTTGAGTTTCAATAACTAGTTTATAACAAATTTCTGTTGTAAGGTAATTTATTTTGTAAAGTGAAAGTGAAAATTGAAGTTATTCTTTAACCTGGTGTCTAGTGAGTCAGTTATAGAAAAAGTGTGAGAAAAATGAAAAAGTTATCAAGTGAAGAAAAAGTGAAAATTGTTGCTTTAAAAGGACAAAATCTGACAAATAGTGAAATCGCAAGAACTCTAGGAAGAAATGAGTCCACAGTAAGACGATTTTTTAAAACTTTTAAATTAACAAAAAATATTCAGAGAAAAAGTGGTTCCGGACGCAAAAAAATTATAAGTGAAAGAGAAAATCGACTGATAAAAAATATTTCGCTCGTAAATAGGTTTATGCCAGCATCTAAAATTCGTCAGGAGTTTGAAAAAATAACAGGAACCAAAATCAGCGTTAGAACAGTTCAGAGAAGGCTCAATGAAGTGGGTCTGAAGGCCTGTAAGCCAGCAAAAAAGCCTCTCTTGACTGAAAATATGACGAAAGCCAGATTAGAATGGGCAAAATTAAGAAAAAACTGGACTGTTTTTGATTAGGAAAAAGTAATTTTCAGCGACGAATCAAAATTCAATTTGATAGGGCCCGATGGTAACACCACAGTGCGGCGGCGTGATGGTGAGAGATATATTCCTCAGTGCACCGTTTCTACCGTTAAGCATTCGCCATATTTAATGGTTTGGGGATGCATAACTTCTAAAGGTACTGGTAGGATTATATTCTTGAACACGCATGATGCAGAAGAATATAAAAAAATTATTCGCAAAGGTGTTATACCCTCACTGGAAGCAGTAACCGAGTTCATTCCAGATCCAGTTTTTCAAGATGATTCGGCTCCATGTCACAGAGCAAAAACAGAGAGTATTAATGAGTTTTATGTTTTGTAAATTGTTTATTTGAGTAAATTGTAGCATTTCCGATATTTTTTATTATTTTTTTTATCAGGTTACAAAATATAAGAAGTCTTCAGGAATAAATTCTCTGCCTTGGCCTGGAAGCAGCCCCGATTTAAACATAATTGAGAATGCTTGGGCCATAATGGGGAGGAAAATTAGGGAAAATAAACCAAACAGCACAATTGAATTAAGAGAAATAATCGAAAAAGTGTAGAATGAAGATATAAATTTAGAGCTATTACAAAGTCTTTACCAGTCCATGGAAAAAAGAGTAGCGGCTCTGATAAAAGCTAGGGGCGGTCCTACAAAATATTAAATTTAAAAAAAACAATAGGGAATTAAAAGAAGATAAAATTTATTTTTAATTATTATGTATAAGTACTATTAAAATTTACATTTACTTTTGTATTATTTCAAACCTTTTTAAAATTAAAAAAAAAAGTAATAAAATTATATTATTTTTGTCTTTATTGTTAATTTTCCATTTTTTATGAACTCAAATTCATAACTGACATCCGATTAGTGGCAACAGGTAGTAAAATAAATAAAAAGCACGCACAGGTACTGTGATACATATTTCAAAAACAAAAACACCCAACAAATGTTTCAGAAAAAACTTTTATACCTAATAACAACGAAATTCTATGACAAAACTAGTTCGGCGATTTCATTGGCACGCAGTATAGCTACTTATCTACTGGTTTCTATTTAATCATAATTGATTGATACTGGATGATGTCCAGTGTAAAATAAAGTATGATTCCGCCGTCTGCAATAGTTGTTTAAGGCGAAATTAAAATTTTCAAAGATAACGTACTTTTTTTTTATTCTCATAATATTTTATTAAAATTTTACTTAAATTTAAACATTAATTCTAACATATCACCAATCTCTTTTAATCATATCTGCTGCTTTTTCTCCAATCATAAATGATGCTGCATTTGTGTGCGCTGTTGGTGTATATGGCATTATACTTGTATCTGCAACTCGTAATCGTTTAACACCATGAACTTTTAATTCTGGACCTACTACAGTTGTAGGATCATTTTTAGATCCCATTTTACAAGTAGCTACCTGATGATGTAAAGTATAAGATAAAGCACGAATCGCACATCTCCAATAATTATCAGAAGCAAAATGAAATTGTTCACATCCTGGCAATGGAATATCATGTAATCGTGCACCAAGCTTTTGCATCGATGGCGATTGAGATATTTTGATTGATATCTTAATGCCCTGAAGAATAGTTTCAACATCGTCTTCATATATCAGAAACTGTGGATCAATAATTGGCCGATGGAAAACATTATTGCTTTGAAGACGAATATTTCCAAACGATTTTGGATGAAAGTTCATAACAGATGTTGTATAATGGTCAAATTCTCGATTTTCTAATGGCTTGAACAGCTTATTATAAACATCATCTCGTATATTTGCAGTTCTTATTAATGCTGCACCCTCGTATGAAGCAAAACTTCCTGATGCGAATATAAGTTCAGCGTCCGGAAAATCTGCAGGTTCTTTTGAGTTAGGCGTTTTGAGAAATGCAAGTGCTTCTACACCACCAATCGATGTAATGCGCCCTTCACCTTTAAAGTAATTTAAAACGTCAACTAAATTTAAACCACTTAAATGGAGTGAATCTCCAGTTGAATTTAAAATAAATACTAGACCAGGGAAGCTAATATGATCATACATAACTTTTCCCACAGGAAGATCTACTATAGGATTAACTCCGATTCGTTTGAGCTCATTTGAAGGACCAATACCAGAAAGCATTAACAATTGAGGTGAATTGAATGTTCCTGCAGATACAATTACTTCCTTTCTTATTCGAACATTATAAATTTTTCTTCTGTTTACAAATTGAACACCATTAGCGATTTTTGTTGCAGGATCTATCAGAATTTTCATACCTCTCGTTCGTGGTAAAAGATGTAAATTTTTTCTATTTAAAATAGGATCGATAAATGCCTTTGCAGCACTATGTCTTCGACCCCTTAAAGTGCTTGCTTGAACATAAGATACACCAACCTGTGATTCACCATTGTAATCTACTCGTTTCAAACCAGCTTCTTGACATGATTTAATGAAAGAATGTACCATTCTTGAACGATATGGAACATCTTCAATATTCATTGGTCCTGATTGCCCATGATATGGAGAATTTTCTAATCCCTTAAGGTTTGCTCTTTCGGATTTAATAAAATAGGGTAAAACATCTTTATATGACCATCCTTCACATCCAGCTTCAGCCCAACGATCAAAATCTCTTTTATTACCTCGATTATATATCATAAAATTGATAGAACTTGTTCCTCCAACAATTTTTCCACGTGGTAAAGTACACTCATTATTATACATTGCAAAACATGAAACATTCTGTGGAACTGACATGTATCCCCAATTCGCTTCTGTATCTTGCATGAATCCTGTCAAACTAGGAATTTGAAAAAAAACATTTTCTGTTCCTCCAGCTTCGATTAATAAAACTGTCCAATTTGGATTTTCTGTTAAACGATTTGCAAGAACACATCCAGCTGGACCAGCACCGATTATTATAAAATCATATTCGTCATTTATTCTAGGTGGACCTAAAAGTTTACGAAAAATGAATAAAAGTTTTTTATGAAAAAAATATATATGTACATATACATATATGTATATAATAAAACACGCGCGATGTATGAAAAATTTTATTTATTTTTTGTTAATGTATGAGGGAAAAGATGAAGACATTAAAAAAAAAAAAAATTGATTTTTCAAAACAAACAACGAAAGGTCAGTAATAGAATTGCACTTGAGATCATGTAAAATTAATCTAAATGACGCCTACTATCTGACATACACAAGCTATACCTTTAATGAGAAATGTCACCCACATACTACTTATATATCCTTTATCGAAAATTTAACCAGAACAAAAAAATTTTCTTATCGCTTACATAAATAAAACAGACTATCACATTTTCGTATTTTTTTCTCTCCTTTTTCTCAACACCAAATACAACAACATTTATTACACACATTTATTTTAGATTATCTAACTTTAACAACAAAATTTATTGCCATTCATTAACTGATACTATTTTGTAATCGTTATTTTTTTGTAATTACATAAAATTAAACTTGAAATATTTACTTAAATAAAAGTAATTGTATTTATTTAGTTTTTATATAATTGAATATTTTATAATTTTTCATCACTTTATTACCTTGAATATAATCAATTGTTTTAAATGATTGTCGAATTTCTGGTGTATAAAATAAATTTCGAATATATTCAAGTAAATTACTTTGTCTAAAATTATGTGTAGCACCAAAATATACATTTAAATTTGCATTAACAAAAATTTTATGATTACATAATAATTTTACAATTATCAAAAAAATGCCTATTGCTTGTTTGTTTAACATTTTTCTCTCGTTTTTTTTTTGAAAATTAAAAAAAAAAACTGATTACATACGAAAATGCAAGTCAGTAAGTAATTATTACACTTTGATGCTTTTAAAATCACGGTTGAACTAAAGCTGAAATTTTGATTAAAATTAAAAGTATGTATTTTAACGATTAAATGTATTGTAAAGAAAACACAATTGTAAATATGTACCTACATAATAAAAAAAAAATAAAATAAATATACAAAATTTCTCAGACAGGTTCTCAAAAAAATATCTGTTTGTCTGTCTGCTTACGTTAAAGTTAATAGTTTTCTTAAAAGCGTTGTGTATGTTGTTGATTTTAAAAGTTTTTTTCCACAAAAGTATTCTAGAATATTGTAGAATATTATCACATTACCAATATGTCGGAAATAGTTGCTTAAGGACGAAAAGGACATTTGAAAATTTCTTGAAAAGAAATAATGTGTTTTACCAAGAACTTTAAATCAGTTGAAGGATATCGTAGAATAATTGAGTTATGTTTATTTAAAAAAAAAGGTTTATTGAACTTCAATTCAATAAATTCTTATAACATCAGAAAAAAGGAAAACAAGATCTATTCGATAACCTGTTTTTATTTAAATAATTAATATACGGATACAAAACAGAATATACTTATTGTAGAATAAATTGAAGGTTTTAGCTTTGTTTTCCTTGAAAGTCACATATAACGCTCAATTACGGTTGAGGTTGATAATGCATTTTAAAAGTAGTTTTTTTTTTTCAATGGTAAACAAAGTTTCTGAACTGTTTGTCTACTTTATTTTTGAATGATAGCATTGACCAATAGTTCATGCGTAATACCTTGAAAGTTAAAGAAAAGAAAAGTTATGATAAAAATAATAAGAAGATTTGATTCTATTATTAAAATTTCGAATTATTTTTTATATTTTAAAAGTTTGTCAATAATATTAGCGATAATTATAAACTGAGATTATTTTGTATTTTTTTTTTATATCAAATATTTTTTTAGAATAAGAACAATAGTTACTTTTATAAATTTTGAATATTTTACTGTATAAGTAATAAGTATGTATTTATTTTATTTAAAATAAACGATCATTGATATTTGTATTGTTCACTTAAATGGTAAACAATCAAATTAGGTATTAATTCTTCTATTTTTTTTTTAAAGTATAAACGGTGTACAATTTATACGTTTAGTTAGTCAATGAACGATCTCATTTTCTTCTATAATTTATTATGATACCTACTACGAAACTAGTTTAGCTTCTGTTGTTCCACCATGTAATTTACACAAGCTTTGAAAAATATAATTTGCACTTTGTTTTTGGTTTTTGGTTTTTTTTTTGTTATTAATATATTTAAAAAAAAAATTAATGATTTTCACCCTTGTTACTGCAATTAATTAGATTAGACAAAAAATCAATTACATAATGTAATCCTTTTTTTGTGATTATCATCACGTGTGTTAAGGTTTGTGTACGGAGTAATTCGGAAATATCACCTTGTTACTCATGTGTTCTTACTAACTTTGCATAATTTCAGGCAGTACCTTTATTCACGACGGGTATTTTGAATTGTGTTGTTATTGTTTTTTTTTCGAAATAATTTTACGAAGTTGATCTACCTATTTTTTTAAATTTTCTGTAGTGTTAATTCGAAATTAAGATTTTCAAAGAAAATATGTACATATTCTGGTTTTAAAAGATAAAAACTGAAAACAGGATTGTTGATTTTATTTGATGAACCATATGTGAGCTTATAAATTCTCTGAATGTCATCAAGTTTTCAGGCAAAAAAAAAAACTAAAAAGACTTCCTTATTTTCTCTAGACATCATGACCATGAATACCACATTGTGTTTTTTTTTAACAGCAATCTTGAAGATCCTTTATTAACTTAGAAGATGAACTTTTAATAAGTTAACTATAGTGATTTAATGCATGTGAAATAAATTGCGGTATTTTGTGTATAATTATAAATTTATTTGAAGAAATACCGGTTATATTGCGGTTTTATTCGAGAATGAATGCATTCTTAAAATTAAAAAAAAAAAGAAAAATGTAAAAGAGTCTTTTTATGTAGGTTTTGAAAATTATTTTCATAAATTTAAATCAAAAACAAATTTTCATTGGAATTTTTCAGAATTTTTGGCATTTTATTTATTTAATTAAAGAGAAAAAAAAATGACTGTTACACTAAAAATATAGTTACTATTTTTTATGTAAATTATTTTTGTAATGTTGTTCAGAATATTAAAGTATGTATGTATTTACGTTTTCATATTAAATTGAAATTACATTTTAATATATTTCATTAACGTAAAAGCTGATAAAATCTTTAAAAAAAACGTATAATTTCAAAATACATACTTAATTTAAATATTAATCGTTTTTTTTTTCTTAACTGTTTTTATTGTTATTATTGAAATTGTCGATATATTACAACTAATTTAATTCATAACCACTTGATTTATATTTTTAAAAAAAGCTGTAATCCTTGTATTTTTAGACAAAATTTTTTTTTAGTTATTTAAATTAAAAATATCTAATTTTAGATATTTTTTAATAATACAGGATCTAAATATGTTATATCAAAAAAATTTTTACAAAACAAAGTGAGAATATTCAAAATACAATTTGAATTCAAACAGAATATTTAATAAATAAATGACGTGATTTTTAAACGTGATTTTAAATACACATTACTATTTTGATTATTAAGTATGTATTATGGAATTATGAAACTTTTGAAACATATTTTTTTTCTCGTATTTATTATTTAAATCTTTTATAATTCTTGAATACAAAATAATGTTAGAAGATTTATTGCAATTTAACATAAAATAAAAAATTAAGTAACTACCCAATCTTTTATTACAAAAAAAAAGAAGAAAAATTACACATTGTTTAAAAAAAAAATCTATATTTTATGTACTTGTAGCTACTTGTTGTCAACTTTTTTTCAAAGAATTTTATTTTTGTCTGATTTTTTATTATTTTATTTCCGAAACGACTTAATAAAACGTTTTTAATTACAAATATAAATTATCCAATATAAATGGAATTTTTTCCGTTGTTTTATTTTGTGGTTAAGATTAAAAAATATTGATGGCTATTAAAGTTTAGACGAAAAAAAAAAATGATAAAAAACGTGAACGTCTTTTGCTTTTTTGTTTTAAAAACATAAAAACTGAAATTTATTCTTTATAATAAAATGTCAATTGTTTGGTACAAATAAATATGAGAAAAATAATATTTTCATTATTTGAAAAAAAAAATATATATATATACATACTTATTTATGTGTCATTAAAAATCTGTCATCGATAAATACCAATTTTATTATTGGCAAATCCAAAGAGTTAGTAGCTAAATTACTATTTTTTTTTTAAATAAAAACAAAAGAGACAATTTTTTTTTTGACTAATATTTAATTGGCTTTTGTTCTTTTTTTGATTTTTTTTTTTTTGTTTTTTGGTGTACAATTCAGTTCTTTATAACTAAATCAATAATTAAAAAAGCGTAGATCATTAATACTTGAGTAAATAATTACTTTATAATTAAAAGATATTTTATGACACCGTTTTACATTACAATTATTTCTTATTGGATAACAATTTTTCTTTTCTTTTTTTTGAATTGTATGATAAATCTACTTAATAATTACTTAAATACCACAAATTATTATTATTTTATTCCACGACGACACGAAGAATATATTTCAAAGTCTATTTTTTTTTTTTTAAATTCTAAAATAAAACTAAATTTAAACTACGAAATATATCCATGATCTTGTTTAACTAGATCAGCACCTTTTTCGGCAATCATAAAAACTGGCCCATTCGGATGTCCAGAAATAATTTCTGGAAATATGCTAGCATCGATAACTCGTAAATTTTTAATACCATGAACTCGTAATCTTGGATCAACAACTGCTTCTCGATCACTAGCTGGACCCATTTTAGCTGTACCAGAATAATGATAAATTGTAAAAGTAAAATGTCGTGCATGACATTCCCAATATTCATCAGTATTGAATTCATATCTTCTACATCCTGGTATTTTACGTTCTGATAATGTTGCATTTATTGCTCTCATTGCTTGTGTATTCATTAAACTAATTGTTTTTTTAATACCACGAATAATGATACTCATATCATATGGATGAGAATAATAATTTGAAAATATTAGAGGATATTTGAATGGATCATTACTTTTCAACATAATTCTACCCCGACTTTTTGGTCTTAAAATCATGGGAAATATCATAAACGAATCAATTCGATTATCTTCAATTTCCTTATAGACAGCTCTAAAAACTGAAGGCTTTAATCCAAATGCTTGACTAATTGCTGGATTTGCAGCTAATGATCCACCAACCATAAAAAGTTCTATATCAGGCCAACCATCAGGATTTTTTGGATCATCAAGAGCATAGAAAGAAATTGATTCACATCCACCCGGTGATCCGTATTTTCCAGTACGATGCATGAAATCTTCAAAATATGAAATGTCAGTAAAATCTTCAAAATGCAAACTTGAGGCATTCGTGAGGAATGTAACTGCTGGAGCCCAATGATCTTGTAAATTATATCCAACAGCAAGATCAACTATTGGCTTGATTCCCATTTCCCGTAAATGAGATGCTGGACCAATGCCAGATAACATAAGAATTTGTGGACTATTAATTGCTCCCGCTGAAAGAATGACTTCTTTGCGTGCATTAATTTTGATGTATTGTCCATCAATATAAACTATAACACCATAAGCGGTCTTTGTATCGCGGTCGATAAGAACTTTTGTTACATGTGCAGATTTTTTTACATGTAAATTAGGACGTTTCCCCTTAATTGGATAAAGATATGCACGATTTGAACTCCATCTAGTTGCATTTCGAGTTGTTGTATGTAATTGCGAAACACCTACTTGAATTTTTCCATTATAATCTCTGTATTTCAAACCATCTTCTTGACCAGCTGCAACAAATGCATCAGCAATTTTCGATCTCCAATCGATGTATGAGACTTTTACTGGCCCATTACGTCCAACATAATCAGGATCAGCATCAGGCACACTACTACCTTCCATTTTCTTAAAATACGGTAACACATCTCTATAACTCCAACCAGGATTTCCTAAATCAGCCCATCTGTCGTAATCACGTCGATTACCACGTGTATACATCATATAATTAAGAACACTTGAACCACCCATAACTTTTCCTCTTGGCCAGTTACAACGGTTATTATTCATAGCTAAACATGATGTGTTACTAGGTTGTGTTCTGTATTTCCAATTAATTTCACCTAATTGTAAGAAATGCGCTAAAATTGGAATATCCATAATTAAATTTTCACCACGACCAGCCTCAAGAAGTAAAACTTTCCATTTAGGATTTTCAGAAAGTCTTGCTGCTAATGCACATCCTGCTGTTCCAGCACCAACCACAATAAAATCATACTCCTTTTGCATTGGCATATCATTCATTGACTCTAAATACATATCATCACTTCCTCTTCGAAGAAAATCTAAGGTGGCTTGTATAATTTGTGTATAAACCGTAGAACATATTGATAATAAAAAAATAACAAGGACTATTAACTGTTGTTTTTCCATGATGTTGATTTACTTATTATTTATTTGAAAAACTTTATTTTAAATATCACTAATTTTTTTTTCCTATTTCATTTATTTTAAAAATGAAATTTGTTTTTTTTTTCCGTTTTTAATTTTTAATTGACCATAAGCTTGTATTTTTCAATCAACAATAAAACTCGTTTTACTTTTGTGAAAAACAATAAAACGAACAAACAATTTTATTTTTAAAATCACTTTTTTTTAGATTTTTTTTTTTTTTTTTTTAATTATTTATCACAATTGAATTTGTTATGCGAAAATTTAAAATTTTAAATTATTTTTCACACTTAAAAAACAAAAGCTGAGTAGAGAAATGAAAAAAAAAAAACACATATACACAAAACCAAAATGAAAATCTAAAATATTCAATTAAATTTCTCCAATTTCTTCGAAAGGTTCGTCTCCTTTAACTGATCAAATCCGAATGAATATTTGAATAATAGTTTCTTGATTATAAACTTGTTGATTTAAAAAAAAAAAAAAAACGAAAAAAAAGATTCTTAAGTTGTTTTTTTTTCTCTCTACGGCTAAAGTTTACAATGACGTGATTTCTTGCGGTAACATCTCAAACAGATACAAATATATGTACATCATCACACACAATACACATAAATTTTATAGAAATTGGCAAATAAAAAACATAAAAAAAAAATAATTGTAGAAAAACCCGTGTAATAAGGCAGTTTTTTGAAAAGAATTATTTTTTTTTATTGTTTATCTTAAATTTATTTCATTGAACACACTCACATCACATCATCAAAAAAAAAAAAAAATCGAAAAGGGAAAAAAAATGATTAAAAATTAGTAGCGACAATTAAGTACTCGTAAATTTATTCACTTTAAGAAAACAAAAAAATACTTATTATTCTGATTAATTCGATTTTTAATCTTACATTTTTAGAAGCTAGCAAAGAATTGAAAAATTTTTAATGTGTGTTTATTGCATGCGATAAGCGTTTGTAATGAATAGATACATAATTACAACAGCGTTTTGTTTTTTTTTTGATTTTCAAGAAATAAAGTTGTTTCACCTTGTGACGTAATGTCGGTGAAAAAACAAGAAAAAAGTAGTTAGTAGGACATGAATTGAATTAGAGTGTTTAAACTTTAAATTGACTATTTTTAATACTTAGGTACTCGGATTTAATGTTATGCATTTGCTAGATTGTTTGTTCCAAAAAGAAAAACAAAAAGATAAGACAATAAAATAATTGTGGAAGTTCTGCACCATGGGCTAACTTATCAATGGAAAATTAAAAATTTTACCTATTTTTTTTTTCTTCTTCTTCTTTGATTTCTAAAAAAAGAATATGTTCAAAAAATGTCATTTTCTATACAAATTGTTGTTTTTTTTTACATAGCGAATAAGTCAAGGTAATTTTTACATATACATACTTGAAGAATATGTACAATTAAGGTATGAAGTTAAATTATGTATACATCTACCTGAATGCTTGTGATATTGATAAAAAAAAATAAAATTTGAATTGCTGTATATGATTATGTAATGTGGCAATAGATTGAATGCATGTTTTTGAAGTTGCAATGGCAATTAAGGTATGTATGTGTACACCTTAATAATAAATTTATATAATTATATTATATATTGGATAGCCACTATAGTACGAGCAAAAATACAAAGAAAACTATACCTACATATTAGATACATATATGTACATACGTGTGATTAATAACGTACGTCGTACAGTTTGCACCTCATTCCAGCAACAAGAAGCAGAAAAGAAGAAAAAAAATATATTTTCGCAAATGATATGGTTGAAAGAAGTTTGGAACTCTTTATGATGGTCGTTGATGATGATGATGGTGTAACTAGGTTGTTTAAAAGATATTGAACTTTTTATTTTATTTTATTTTTTATTTTTTTACAAAGATTATATCTATATAATGTGTCTGTATAAGATGATGGCCTTGATGAAAGTAGAATTAGAATATATACATATATGTTCAGATATTTCACGTAATTATACATTACATATATAAATAGATAGCTTATAGTAATATTAATTTAAAAGATTGTGCTGTTGTTGAAAGACTGGTTTCTTATTTTGTTGTTTTAAGCCTATTTTGTATATTTTATCACTTCGAGATAATAGAATTTTTTATTTTTCAAATTTTATATTTTTTTTTGAAGATAAATTTTGTTGTTTTTAAATTACATATGTGACATATTTTTTACACACGCTTTATTGGTTTAAAAAAATTATATCTTATATTTTCTAATATCAATGAAAATTTTCTTCTTTCATAGTAGAAGAAAAAAGTGGTTCAATTTTGCTATACATATATGTAATTTAAATTTCGAATTAAAAAACTGTCTCATTTATCTTCTTTTTTTTTCTTCTTTCGATAAAAAAAGAAGTTAGGGAAGTTTTTACATTATGTATGTGTGTGTTGTTTTTTTTTTTTTTTTTTTTGTAATGAAATTATTGAAAAACTAGCAAAATATCTTGTATCTGTTTATAATGACTATTTAGCGAAAGTTAAACTTTTATGATAAACCTGATTGTTTTTACTTTAGTATTGAGATAAGGACTTACATAATGTCACCTGTGTGTTTTTATTCTACCAATAGTTGTTTTATTTTAAAATTTGTTTTTTTTTTTTTTACCCTCATCGACATGTTTAGCATTTATATTGATTTTTATAAATATTTTTCAATTAGTACCTATTTAATCTAGAAAAATTTCAATCGAAATTTCAAATCATACTTAATTTATTAAAATTTAGAGAAAATTAAAAAAAGCATAAACTATTGGGGAAAACCTTTGAATCTTCTCTAATGCTATAGATCTGGCAAAATAAAAATAAAAGTCATCATCATCGAGCAAGTTTAGAAAATAATTTAATAATTCGTGTGTTATTTCTATTTTTAAATCAACCAATATTAATTTTTCTTTGATAACCTTCTTATTCGCTAAAAATAAAAACAAAATAAAATCGATTTAACGGTTATTGAACTGAAATTTAAAAATATTTTGCATTTTAAAAAGAAAACAACAAATTCTTTTGAAAACAAAAAAAAACATGAATTTTAAATATAACCAAAAATTTATTTTCATAAATTAATTTTTTCATAAATTTTATTTTCTAATTTTAAAAACTAAATTTTAAAGAATCAAAGACTTTTTCTTTGTACAAAAACGTAATTTCATACAAAAAATAAATAAGAAATTGTAAATATTTACAAAAAAAAAAAAATAAAACTAAAACAGAAAAATCAAAAGAAATATTTTTAAAATTAATTGAATAGCGTATGTCTTTTTAAGGTATAAATCCATAATCTTGTTTAATAATATCAGCAGCTTTTTCAGCTATCATAAAAACTGGTCCATTTGGATGTCCTGACATAATTTCTGGTACAATACTTGCATCAGCTACACGTAAACCTTTAATACCTCGAACACGTAATCTTGGATCAACAACAGCGTCTGGATCACTATCTGGACCCATTTTAGCTGTACCAGAATAATGATAAATTGTAAAAGTAAAATGTCTTGCATAACATTCCCAATATTTAAATGTTTTATATCCGTATTTTAGACATGCAGGAACAGGTCGTTCCCATAATTTTGCATTAATTGATTTCATTGCTTTTGTATCCATTAAACTAAGTGATTTTAAAATACCTCGAACAGAAATATCAACATCATATGGATCAGAATAATAATTTGAATAGATCAAAGGATATTTGAATGGATCACTACTTTTAAGCATAACTCGGCCACGACTTTTAGGTCGTAAAATCATTGGAAATATCATAAATGAATTAATTTTTTGATCATCTAATTCTCGGAACATAGATTCGTAAATTGATCTTTTCAATCCAAATGCTCGACTAATCGCTGGATTTGCAGCTAATGATCCACCAACCATGAAGAGTTCTATGTCAGACCAACCATCAGGATTTTTTGGATCATCGAGAGCATAGAAAGCGATTGATTCACATCCACCTGGTGATCCATATGGCCCATCGTAGTTTATAAAATCATTTAATAAATCAATTTCTGCAAAATCATCAAAGTGTAATGAAGTTACATTTGTAGTGAATGTTACTGCTGGAGCTTGGTGATCTTGTAAATTATATCCAACAGCTAAATTTTTAATTGGTTTAATACCGAATTCTTTTAAATGATCAGCAGGTCCGATTCCAGAAAGCATCAAAATTTGTGGTGTATTTATTGCACCAGCTGTTAAAATTACTTCTTTTTTAACTTTGATTTCATGATATTGCCCATCTAGAAATACTTCTACTCCATAAGCTTGTTTAGTTTTACGATCAATCAGAACTCTTGTAACGTGTGCAGATTTTTTCACATGTAAATTAGGACGTTTCCCCTTAATTGGATAAAGATATGCACGATTTGAACTCCATCTAGTTGCATTTCGAGTTGTTGTATGTAACTGCGAAACACCAACTTGAATTTTTCCATTATAATCTCTGTATTTCAAACCATCTTCTTGACCAGCTGCAACAAATGCGTCAGCAATTTTTGATCTCCAGTTCACATACGAAACTTTTACTGGACCATCACGTCCAACATAATCGGGATCAGCATCAGGCACACTACTACCTTCCATTTTTTTGAAATATGGTAAAACATCTTTGTAACTCCAACCAGGATTTCCTAAATCAGCCCATCTGTCGTAATCACGTCGATTACCACGTGTATACATCATATAATTTAGAACACTTGAACCACCCATAACTTTTCCTCTTGGCCAGTTACAACGATTATTATTCATAGCTAAACATGAACCATCACTTGGTTGAGTTCTGTATTTCCAATTGATTGTACCCAATTGTAAGAAATGAACAGCAATAGGAACATCCATTATAAGACTTTCAGAACGTCCAGCTTCAAGAAGTAAAACTTTCCAATCAGGATTCTCAGAAAGTCTTGCTGCTAATGCACATCCTGCTGTTCCAGCACCAACCACAATAAAATCATATTCACCATCCATATGATTATCTAAATCTTCACGTGCCAAATCTTCTGCTCCACGAAAAAGAAATTGTAATGCAGAACGTATTACTTGTGGATTCACTATACTACATAGTGTAAGTCCAAAAAATAGACCAAAACAAAATCTTATAATTCGTAACATTTTTTCCTGAAATTTTTTTTTTTTACTTTTTTATTTCTAATGAATTTTTTTACTTTTTATTTTATTTATTTTTTTTAAATTGTAATTAGTCTTTTTTCTTGTTTTTTCAAATTTTTTGTTTGTTTTTCATTACACTTCTATTACACCACTTTTTTTTTTATTTTAGCAATTTTTGCACATATTATTTAAGAAGCTATAAAATACATTAAATAAAAATGATTTTAAAATATAGAAAATCAAAAAAAAACTTAATGGAAAAGAAACACTTTTAAACGTCTTAACTACTCTAAAAAATTGTTACGAATGAATCTTTTGACCATAAGAGTGCTTATTATAAGTTCGAATGGTTGAAATTATTATTTGTCCTTCATAGCTTATTTTTTAATGTCCTTCCAATACAAAAAAAAAAATTTTTTTTTCATATGTAAGTTTTTTTCCAATCTTCAAAGAAACGTCCAAAAAAAAAAAAAAAATTGCCCATCATTAGAAAAATATAACCAAAAATATCTTCAATATACTGTAGTATGTATGGTAAAGGTGAATTTATAGTCATTGATTAATATTTTCATTGTCAATGTCATCACTATCACAATATGAACTACTGCTCTACCTAATGTACCTCGTATAGTTCCGTATTTTAAAATATGATGTTATAAAAATATCTCAAAGATTGTAGATATATAATATATGATATAATTTTTTTCAACTTTCAACTTTTTGCTTCTCCTCTAATATAATTTTAAATTTAACCTTGTAACAAAAAATTAATGGTAATTTTTTTTTTTCATATACGGAAAAAAAGTTGTTTTTTTTTAAAATCTTTTTTTATCTTTTGAATGAAATCCATCCGTTTTAAAATACATATACGGACTATAAATGCAAATTATTTTGATTTTAATAAAAATACATATATTATTTTTCATATGTCATAATTTTTGAGATCGTAAAACACAGTGTTAGCTGGTGTTAGTGTGTTATTGTTCATGTATACGTATGTATTTATTTTTACTTTCCAAATACAAAATTTTAATTAAATAAATTTAATATCATTTGAATAATTTCGGTTGTTTTTTTTTTCTTCTCTAAAATTAATATTAACATTTCATTAAATGTTATATGTATATAGTGTTTTAATAAAGGGCATGTGATGTTTTGCATGTTTTTATAATTAAAATACCCGTAGAATAAATTCGAGAAAAAAGTACAGGTTTTTAAAATTTTTCATGTTTTTTTTGTTTCTGGTTTCTGAAATAATTAATTTTATAAAGTTCGGTTTGATTCGTGGCTGAAAAATAAAGTACTACACATCTTGAGCCGTATTATCAACTTTATGGCCAGGAAACTTGAATCCTTTAAAGTCTATATACCAGAAAAATAAAACTCCTTTTACATAAAATTTTCTTAAATGAACCGTAATGTATGGAAAATTCATTTGACTGCATTATTGCTGGCGACTCGAGTATAGAGAGAAAATAGAAAGAGTTAAAAGGTCATAATTTTTTTTTTTTTACCGTGGCAGATTGATGAGGTTAACTATTTCTTTGTTGAAATGATCATAGACATGGTACATGGAAAAAAAAAAAAGTGAGAAAGGTGAAGAACATGTGAAACGGTAGCTTATTTTTAATGTTTGCCAAATTTCACAGAATGTTCAAAAGAAGAGTTCAACTGAAATTTGTAGGAGTTTGAAAAAGTCTTGGATTTTATAAGAGAAATATTATATTAAAAAGCTTTTTTTTTGCAACTGCAAAAGCTAAAAATATTAAGAGTGCGGAAAGAATATACTAATGTGGTTTTTTCTCCATTTTAATATTTTTAATAATTTTTTATGAATCAATAAAAATATGAAGCAATTTTTCAATTGAACTATATGTGACTTATGAAATTTTGCTACTATTGTAACAGATTTGTTCAGTTCATTTATTTTATTATTTTTCTAATAACAATAAAAAATAATAATTCAATAAACCATACAATGTTGCTTATTGAAAATTCTGAAATTACAGATTTATATTTATTATTTACTTAATTTAATTTCATTTTTTTTTCTCACTGTGATTGCAATGGAGATTTTATTGACTTCCTCGTTTAGAATTTTTATTTATTTAAAACATAAAATTTACTATGTACATACTTTGCATAAATTATTAATTATTTATTAATTTTTTAATTATTTATTGGAATTCTTAACAATTTTTACTTACAATAAAAATTCTAAATTAATTTTTTTTTTGTTTTTTTATTTTTCTCACTTAAAAGTTATTTGGTTTTGTAAAAAAAAAAAAAAACAATAATTGTGTTATGATAGTTTAAAGGTAAAAAATAATAGGTAATTTAAAAAAAAATTTAAATAAAATGAAAGCTTTAAAGGCGATCCTCACATTAAGAAAAAATTATGACGAAAGATTTAAAATATCTCTGATAATTAAATTTATTTGATTTTTACCTGAATTTAATTATTTAACGATTGTTTTTGTTTTTATAAAACAATTAATAGCAGCCACCTTTGAAACTAGTTTTATTAGCAAAATGCAATTTATTCATTTTAATTATAGGAGAACCTAATAATTAATGATATTGTGATTTGTTTACTGAACGTAATGTAATTTCTTTTTCTTATCCAATATAGACTTTATTAGAGAACATGTGTGTGTGTGTGTTTTTTTTTTTTTTTTTTTTTTTTTTTTTTTTTTTTAAATAAAAAAAGAATATTTCGCAATATTTAATTGGTTTTTCCTATGTTATGATAAATATGAGAGGAAAAAATGACCTAATGACATGATCAATAAGGCAATCTATTGCAATTTAGTACTTATGCATAAAGTATACATATTTGCTTATTATGTAATTTGAAGTTCGAAGTGTATAGAAATAAATGTTTGGGGAATGGTAGTTCCAATAATTATGTATCGCTGCTGGGCATGCTTTTTTTCCTATATGTGAAAATATGTCATAAAAATGTTTTAAACATGTAATAACATTAATTTATCAATTAAAGTTGGTTGTTTTTGTTACATTCTTGATTAATTTCTGTACCAGAACCACTGCCACTGTACTTTAATTTTTTTATAGTACATACTTGAAATGAAACATGTATGTAATTTAGTTTCATAATATTTAGTTGAAATAAAATAATTATTTTTTTATCAATTTTATTTATTATCGCAATAAATACTGTTACCTGGAAAATAAAAATGTTACTTGTTTCCTTATTATTTTTCCATTGCCAGAATTAAACAACTTCCTTCGCAAGAATTCGCAAAAAAAAAAAAAAATAAAATAAAAAAAAAAAATATTGAATTTGATTACGTATTTTAAAACGTTTAAACTGCAAAAAACTGATTACTTACTTAAAGAATTTCTTACCCAGAATACAAAACAAAAATTAATATTCAAAATAATTAATTTTTTTTTTAAATTTAAAAACAAATCTCAATGACGTAAAAGTCGAAAAACATGAAAAACATTCTTTAAATACTTTTATGGTATGCACGATAAACTTATATTTACACACTTTTTCTTCAACATGTCCATCATATTTCAGTATATACATATGTATGTACTTAATCAACCATTGCCTTGATAAATTTACCTTTGGTCAATCAAAATTTACATTGAATAAAAATACTATTGTTTTTTTTTTTTTTCGTCAATTCAATTAAATCTTTAAAGGTAAAAATTATGTGTAAAGAACTAAAATACGCGTACGATCTTGACATTATTGAGTATAATTATCCTAAAACTAATTAAGTAAAACTATATGAATTCAAAAGATAATAAAAAATGATTATTTACTGAGATTTAAAAAAAAAATATTTGTTTTGACAATTAAAATGAGTAATTACAAAGGCACAAAAAAAAATTCTTAATGAATATTTTCATAATTCTACATCCTCATTCATAAAAACCCCACTGTTTTTGTTTATCTTAAAAAAAATAAAAATAAAAAAAATAAAAATCGTATGAAAGTGAAAATCTATGATATACTATGGTACTACTATGGGGTACTAACTATCTACTATGTTAATGTGTAATTAAATTGAATATTGTAAAAAGGCAAAATACATAATATGTACATAGTATATTCTACACAGGATCATCATCACATTTAAAGAGTCAATGAACCTGTTGTGCGTGTGTATGTAGCATTTTATAATTTTGTTTACATGTTTATTTAAATTAATTGATTCATAGGTACTAGATAGATTCAAGTATCTTTTTTTTTTGTTCATATATTACATAAAATCTATCTACACATGTAAATTTATAAATAATTGACGAAAAATAAAAACAAACAAATAATTAAAAAAAAAAACAATTGTAAATTACTTTTTCCAAAAATTTTTCTAGGCCTATGTTTTTTTGTTTGTTTTATTTATTTACTATTATTTTTCTTTTTCTTTTTTTTTTTTGTAATTCGTGTTTTTTATTAAGTATTGCTCAAAAATAAAATTCGAAATCATCTGTCGAAAGATTAAAATTTAGTTATATGTACCTTGAAAATTAAGCTAGAGATGTGAGATTAGTGAGTTAAGTTTAAGTTAGATTATACTCAAGTACTAAGTATAAATGGACAGGTTTAATAAGATATATTTTTAAATCGTTTATAAAACCGGTGAATAGATTATATCAAAAAATTCTCTATACTTATATAGTTACATCTTTTTGTTTTTTTGTTTTTTTGCTTTCTAAATTTCATATAAAACATCAAGAGTCATTGCCACGGGTTTTTTTAAGGAAAAAAATATTTTATTATAACTTATAGGCCGTGACCATAAAAACAACACATGTAAGGTGGTTTATTTTGTTGTCGTTTTTATTTTATTTTATTTTTTATTTAACTAAAATAATAAAAACAAGCTTTTTTTACTGTAGGTAAATGTCAGTAATTAATTGTTGGTATATGCAAAATATTGTTTTATTTTTAATTAATTTATGTTTTTGTATAAAATTCATTACATAAGTGAATTATTAAAAAATTTCTTGCATCCGCATACGTAGTAGATACGAATTGTTCTTATGAAATTATCCGCATTTAATAAGAATTTTTTTTCCTGTCCAGTCGAATGGTTATAATGATTCTGATGTTTGGTTAAAGACTTTTGAACCCTGATGTCATTCTGGGAATTTACATAAATTTTTTTCTCTAAAAAAAGAAGATTCATTTTTTTTTGGTGTTGATTTTTAAGATTATAAGAAAAATTAATTATTTGCAAAGAAATGGATGTTTGATGGGACATTTTTATTTTATCGTAAAAAGTACTAAAACGTCTTGAAAACTAATAACTTTTTAGCTATAAAAAAAAAAGAGGTTAATGTTTCATACACTCAAGTTTCTTATCAAATCATTAAATCTATTTTTTGGGTTTTGTATAAAAATTTAAAAAAAAGTAAATAAACAAAATTTTTAATTTTTTTTTTCAAAGTTATTTTAATAATTTTTTTTATTTTTATTTATTTTTCTCTGAAATTTTAAAAATAAAGAACAAAATAACAAAAAGTTCATATTTACAATTTAATTTTGTTGTTAATTTACATAAAGAAATAAAATTTAAAAAAAGGCCTATTTTCTAATTCTAATATTTTACAAATTTTTGTTTATTTTCTATTTAATTTATACACTTTTCTTTTTTTACTATTTTTTTTTTTTTTTTTTTTTTTTTTTTTGAAATAAATAAAACTATGACTTGAAGAAATTTTAACTGCTAAAACTTTCTACATAGGATGGCACACGCACGCTATTCAAATTTTTTTTTTTTAGCACAGCAAAATCAGAAAACAAAATTGCATAAATTTCTCTTTTTTTTTTTTTCAATAAATAATTTCTCTGGATTTCTTTGTTATTGTTTTTTCACTCTCTCTATCTCTCTTTATACTTCTAATACTCATTTTGATTATTATCATCTTTGTTTAAATTTTGAATCAGCATTTTTATAATCAGGATTCATAAGCCAATCTTCTTTAATGAGATCAGCTCCTTTTTCACCAATCATAATCACAGGTGCATTCGTATTACCACTACTTATTGTTGGCATTATACTAGCATCAATAACACGTAATCCACGTACACCATATACACGTAATCGTGGATCAACAACTGCTTCTGAATCCCATGATGGTCCCATTTTTGTTGTACCACATGGATGATAAATTGTCATTGATATTGTTCTAGCATGACATTCTAAATATTCATCAGATAAAAATTTATATTTTTTACAATTTGGTAATGGTTTACGATATAAACGTGAACCAAATTGTCGAAATACTTTTGCATCAGCAACACGTAATGCAATTTTAGCACCTTCAACAATTGTTTTTATATCAAGAGGATCATCAAAATAATTTGCGTGCATAAGAGGATAATGAAATGGATTATTTGAACGTAGTCGTACCCAACCTCGTGAACGTGGACGTAATAGAAGTGGCATAATTGTCCAACTATCTTTATTTCCAATTGGTTTATAAACTTCTTGATAAAGATTCTCTTTTAAACCTAGTACTTTTTTAACACGTGCTCCATTATCTGAATTAATTGATGCAGGTGCCATATGAAATTGTATATCTGGCCAATCGATTGATTTATTGGAATATTTTGTATGAACGAAAGCAAGTCCTTCAACACCACCCAATGTTGTCATTGGTCCACGTTCATTTAAAACATATTGAAATGTGATTGTTGTAGGATTAAAACGATCCTGAACAATGGAAACAGGTTTATCAACTAAAAATGTTAAACCACCTACACCAACATGATCTTGTAAATTTTCACCGACTGGAAGATCTTTTAAAACTTTAACACCAATTTCTTCTAAATGTTTCTTTGGTCCAATTCCTGATAACATTAGAATTTGTGGAGAATTAATAGCACCAGCTGATAAAATAATCTCTTTTCGAGCTCGTATTCTATAAAATTTACCATTTTTTAAAAATTCTACAGCTACTGCTCTCATTGTTTCATGATCAAATATTATTTTAGTAACATGAGAATTCATTGAAAGATGAAAATTTGATCTTAAGCGTATTGGTCTAATAAAAGCTTTGGCTGTACTACATCGGCTACCTCTTCTAATTGTACCTTGAGCAATCATAAATCCAGTTTGTTTTTCACCATTTATATCACGATTTTCATATCCAATTTCAGTTCCAGCTTCAACGAATGCTGCTACCAAAGGTGTATGCCATGGAGATTCTTGAACTGTTAATAATCCACCACGATTATGATATTTTTTGTTACGGCTCAAATATGGATTTCGATTATCTTCTGATTTTTTAAAATAATGTAAAACATTATCATATCCCCATCCAGTATTACCTAATGATTCCCAATAATCATAATCATTTTTATTTCCACGTACATACAACATATAATTCAATACACTTGATCCACCTAGAACTTTACCTCTAGGCCAATTACAACGATTATTTTTCATACCAAGACATGCTTTATTCGATGGTTCAGTTTTGTATTGCCAATCTAATCGGCTCAATTGTAAATATGCAGATAATGATGGTACATCAGTTATTTCATTCTCATCGGGACCAGCTTCTAAAAGTAATACATTCCATGATGGTATTTCTGTTAAACGATTTGCAACAACTGCACCAGCTGATCCACCACCAATTACAATAAAATCATATTCTAAATACAATCTTTGTTGATCAAATGGTTTTGATTCTGGATCAAGACGATCATAACGATAATATGATATAGCCGCTAACATTAATGGTATCAACCATAATCCAGTTGTTACAACACCAAATGTTGATTTTATCACAGTCGGTATTAATATTAAACTTAATACCATATTTGAATTTAAAAATTATAATTTAAAAAAAAAAAATACTATTTAATTCTATCTGTTAATCATTTATCCTTGGTTAAAGTTGATATGATAGATTTTTATATTGCAAATATTCAGATTTTTTCACATTCATTAACAATAATAATTTATGATTATTATTTTGTTTTCTTTCTCTTCTTATTTTGAATTTTTTTACTTTGCGCATGACGTTTTGTAAATTAACAAAATTTTATTTTTATTTTTAAATAAGTTTTTTTTTTCTTCTTTATTTATCTGAAAATAGAAAAAGAAATTAAAAAATTATTAATTAAATTGAATTTCTATACTTAAACAATTTTTTATTAATTTGATTTTTTTTTCTTTTATTTTTCAGGTAAAATTTATTTTTCCTAATTGAACAAAACAAATAATTGAAATTTGGTAAGATACAAAAAAAAAAAAAAAATTAGCAAGTTTATTTTATTGAATATATTTACTTAAGAATTTAAAAATAAATTGCATTTTTTAACTTAGCTTTTTAACAACTCTCAGAATAATCTTTGTGCGACTCAAGGTTACATTTTGCAACCTTTGGATGTCAGTTATATTTGCAATTTTAATCCGCTCTTTTAAATGGTATTATTTTTTTTAAATAATTGATCAAACTTCATAATTTTGAGATACATACAGATTTGTAGCTATTGTAGGAGTATACGATAACTCTAACTTTTAACAATCTATCATTTTTCTATTATCAGTTTATTTGTTGCTTTAAAAAAGTTGGTAGTTGAATGCAATGCATATTTTTTATGATAGCCTTGACCAAAATATTATTTTGACGGTAAATGTTTTTTTTTTAAAAATTTTTTGGTGAAGGAAAAAGAAAGTTTGTTTAATTTTAAATTTTTACTTCAAAGTGTCACAAAAAAAAATGTAAGTAAATTTTCAGATTATTAACATATGTATTTTGCAACTGTTGGTTTGAGAAAATTTGGATTTAAAGAAATATTTGTAAAAACTAGAATCAAATTGGAAAATCCTAAACCGACTTTAGGTCATTGTGAATTCAATTAAATTATTTTTTTCATCGATTTGTATTGCATAATTTACAAAATCAATTAATGAATAATTAATCAGAATTTTTAATATGAAAAATATTTAAAAAAAAAACAACAACTGTAAATTTTAACAGTATCTTTAGCCAAAAAATGCTTTATTCAAATAATTTGAATTTCAATAACATTACATTGGGAAACGTGAATAGACTAAACAATGAAGGGTTATTTGTTTTATTTATCGAAAACATGTGAATTTTGTGGTCAACAAAAGAAACAATTTTTAACGAATTTCGTTTGTTTTTATCTGAATATGTACATAGGTATAATACATATAAACACCTACTTGTATCTATACATATAGCGATCTACTAATGATCTTCAAGATACTTTGTGCTAAAAAGACACAAAATCAAATTCAATTTTGAAGATCATCTTGTACCTATAGCAAAAAAAATAAATAAATACCTAAATAAAAAATTGTGATTTTTGTCACGTGCCCAAAATTTTTCTAAATTTATTGTTTTTGATCAATTCAAACTGTTTTTATTTTTACTTTTATGTTGTTTTTTGTCCAAATGAACAAAAGTACAATAACACATTGTGTAGTAACAAAAAAAGGTAATTCTTATAACAGTATTGACGCAAAAAGCGTGTTTGAATAAAAATAAATAATCATTTTGATTTCGTGCAAAAATTAACTCCGCCCTATAAAATATTTCATTTACTATTCATTTAGTCGATTGTATTCATAATTCGAAGAAAGTAAATTACCTATCTATACTTTCATTGCATAAAATTCAAGTTTTTTTTTTTTATTAATTTGTCTAACTTTCAAAACAAATATGTTTTTGATTAATCTGCTAAACACATCGATTATTATTAGTATGTATTTTATTTTTAGATTATGATTTTTTAAGTATTTTGTTCAATTTTTGCAAAACTGACAATGACCTGTTGTACCCAAATGTTGTTCGTCAACTCATTATCTTTGTTTTTTTTTTTTTTTTTTTTTATTATAATAAAAATACGAATGTCAACTCTTTTATTATTTTTCCTCCTAATATGTAAATAAAAATTTGAAATTATGACCTGAAAAATTGAAAAAAATAATTTTCTGCCCCAGTCGGCAGTCAGAGAAATCGAATCGATTACACTGGAATTGAATCGGTTCTAAAGCCTAAGATCAAGTACAACGTTAGGTTATTATGCATTTTCGAAAACATCAGATGATCGTCAGTTGATGATTTTCAGCCATTCAAAGTTTTATGCTGAATTTCATCAATTGACGATCATTTGACGTTTTCGAAGATGCACATTTTGTCTCAACTGAAAACAGAAATGAAAAAATTGATGAGAATAGACTTAGAATCGACTTAGAATTAATTGAATCTTTTTTTCTTGGGATGATCACTTTTGTGATTTAGCAAAAAACTGTTTTAAATTACCCTTAGATTTTTTTTTATTATGAGCCCACAGCCTAGTAGAAAAAACAAAAAAAATAGTCAGCACTTAGCACATAAATTTTGTCAGGGTTTCAAAAATTATAATTCTTGATTACAGTCAGAAAGATTTTTATTTTAAGTTGGCAATGCTTTTTATAAATTCTTTAAAAAAATTAAACTCCAATATATATGCAAAAATTGTGCATAAAATTTAAAAATTGCAATTGTGAATTTAGAGTTTTATTCACAATAGGTAATTTTAAGTAATTTTTTGAATTAGGCGGTTTTATATTTTGTTGTCAGTTTCATCTTGGTTTTAGAAAAATGGTGATAAACAAAAGATTTAGTTACAAATTTTAGCCCTGTCAATATTATCTTTAAAGTTTACAAATTATGCTAGATGAATAAATAAAAGAAGAAAACAGAAAACATTATGCTAGGAGTATTAGTTTGACAAAGGTAAATATAAGGTGGGACAGAATTAAAAAGTAAAAGGTTTATCTTTTAACAATCAAATCCATTTAAAGAAGTTTAGAATAGATTAGTTATTCAAATTATGATTTAAAATTCAAAATTCAAATTCGTAAATTCTCTTTCGTTTCGATGAACTAAGAAATTTCTAGGTAAATTTTCTTCTATTATTTCCAAACCATTAATAGGGTGGATAATAATCTTATCTTTACAAGACGGCAAATTTTTTAATGTGACGCATTATTATGATTACAAAGGTAGTTTATAACATAACGGATGCTTCAAAATAATACACAAAATTTACTTTCTTCTATATTTTCAACTTTCATCGTACAATCTTCTGTTTTTTTTTTTTAAAGAAAAAAAGCATAATCAAAACCTAATTTGTAAAAAGATTATAAAATTATGTTAACCACTTTTTTTTTCCTTTTTAAAATTAAAGTAGAAATGTTATAAAGCATGGAACATGTCCGATTTTCCGTGACAAAAATACAAAATAATAATAATTAATAAAAATGTTATACTTGATATCTTGAAGTTGTCATATGCAACAGCTGTATTTGTGTAGTAGGTATATGTAGTATCGGAAAATATTATTAATTTCTTAGATTTTATATTTTACATTAAGTATCTATTGTTTCATTGCAATTATGATGGTGGCTACCTTTTATTTTTTGTTTATTCTACTTTTTGTGTTACTTTCAAACAGAAGAAAATTCATTAGATATCTTCATGATGTTTAAACATACCCACATATATATGTAAGAGTTACTAAATTATAATATTAGCCTCTTTTCAATTGAATGCAAACACCGTGAAATTCAATATTATAGAGTAGTCTTCCTACTTTTATGAACATATGCAATTTTAATATATAATCTTCGATCATAATTCCACTGTTGACTGTTGGTCAGTGTACTAAACCATGCGGTATAATAGATAATATCAACACAAAATGATAGTATGTATATATTTTTTTTTTACATTTTTCAGTTTAGTAAATCAAATTGAAATTATAAATTGCAAACTAAGTATAGATATCTTGTACATACATCATAAAATAATATTAAATCAAGACTGAAGTTTTTGTACTGGTTACTGAAATTATATATTGGCTTAATGGCTTATGATTGACTACTTTTTCCTGAATAACCTTTTATTAAGTCAGTGGAGAAAATCTATTATAAATTATTACAATAATGCTAACAAGATACAAACTAACAATAAATATGTATACATATGTACTAAAATTTTATACATAGGTACATATTATGACATGATTTCAATTGACAATAGTAAGCCAAATGAGATTTGTTGTAAATTTTTTAATGTATCTATCTAATGTAACAAAAGATAAAGAAAAAAAAAACAGTTGTAAATGTCTACTAGAAAGAAGAAAAAAGATCATTGTAGTTATTAAAGTTTTGATTTTTTTTTTTTTTTTGGAAAAAAATTCTCTCGAGAGGAAAATGTTAATGACCTAGTATCAAAACAACTTCACAGTAGTGAGCCAGTATCTAGTAATTAAAAATTTAAAGAAAAAAAAACGGGTTCTTACCGCATTTTTCAAACACCTTTTTCAAAGATTGTTTACTTTTTTTGTTTTATAGTAAAAAAAAACACTTTCCTGTATTCGATTATAAATAGAAAAACGTGATTTATATAGCGATTAAAAGTAGGAAGTTTAAATCTATTCAAGCAATGTAGAAATTGACTATAGTCAGTAACTTCTTAACACTTTGTGTGTCACAGGCTAAAACAGGACTTCATTTTTAGTTTTCGATTGAATACGCGGTCGTAGAAGGATCTAAAGAATTGGCAATTGCAATATAAAAATTAAAAAGTCAAATGGCTTAATTTACAAAAATTTTGCATTTTTACAAACAGAAACAAAAAAAAAACAATCATTTTAAAATTGATAAAAACTTTCACACATTTCATATGAGAATAATTATTAAAAGGGTACTTTTTACTAAAGTATTGCATGTAGTAGGTGTAAATGTGCATGTGTGTATGGAAAATTATAATCTACATTTAAAAGTGGAAAAATACGTATAATTTTTTTTCTCTCTTCTGTATATTAATCTTCCAATTGAATGATTTAATATACATATACACATATAATATGTATAAATGTATATGATGACTACAAAAACCGGAAGATAATATCTTCCGTTGGCTTTTTTTTTCCAAAAATTGTTTAAATACACCAAAAAATATTGTGTGACTCGATTACGTAACATTTTTTTTTTTTTTTTGTTACTTTTTCGAGTGAAATAAAATTAATTTTTGTTTGTCTACATGTATGTACATATACCACACATGATTTTTATTTTTTATTTTTTAAATAATGATGTATTGAAGAAAGTAGGGTAATTGTATTATAGTAAATAGTGTAAATCAGTAGATCAATAGAGCAGAACAGATACTTTTTTTCATATACATTTATGTACATACAATAAATTATTATCATTTTCATATTTTTTGGTAAATAAAGTTAAAAAAAAAATTTAAATCAAAATCTGCGGATATAAATTATAGATACTTTGTGTAATTTGTTCGTATTTTGTTTACAAGGTATTCATCATTTTTATCACAATCAAATATAGATAAATGATCATATCCGAAAACAACTCATGGGAAATTATAAAAAATAAAGAGGGAAAGGTTCAATGTCAATAAAAATGTCATGCTTTCGAACCTAAAATTTTCAAAATTATTTTTCTCTTAATTATTTTTAGTAATACACCTACATACATATGCAGATAACTTACGTGTGGTAGGGAACGAAACAGTGTTATAAAGATTCAAGTTGTTTTTTACTTTTTTTAATGTTTGGTGGTAATTTTAATTAATAGCTGACACCTGGAAGCAGTTTCGAAAGGAAATTAAATGATATATACATATATACTTGAATATTTTAATTCATGTAATTAAAATGAGATACCCTGTTTAAGAAATAACTCAAAAAAATAAGATAGTTTTAATTAACTTACTTCCATGAAAAATTATGACTTCATAAAATAAAGATTGTATCTGAATTTATTGTTAGGTACTCACATGAACGCAAATTTTTTGTCTCATTTTTGAAATTTTAACAAGTTAATTTTTTTTTTAATTCAAAATAGATAAACGTTAAATCCCACAAAATACTTTTATCAAAATAATTCAATGAAAAAAAAAATTTATTTTAATAATTACATATTTTATTTCAATTTGAATTGTATCTTGATATTATAATTTTTAAGAAGTATGTAAAAAAAATCAGAGAAAATGGGTATCCCCTTCAATACCAACTGTCGTAGTTGCAGGGAAGCCAATGAGAGAGAAACCATCCTCACTACCTCTGCAACTGTGCAGCAGTGCTGGGGGATCGTGGGATTTTTCCCTTTTTGTGGGAATTTATCGTTTAAAAGGGATTGTGGGAAAAGAGGGTGGTTTTGTGGGAATTTTCGAAGTTAACTTTTAATACATTTAATACACTATTTCAAGGCAGAAATACTCTAGTGCATGTATTAACGGAGGAATGTAAAAGATTAATATTTTCTTTAGCACAAAATTTCATTAAACCGGATCAAATAGAAAAATTAATTTATGTTGAGAACGGCAATATTAGTGAATTAGTGATATATATTTTTTAAATTTAGATGTTACAAAAGTGGCATATGAATGGCGTACAATTCCAAACTTTTTTCCGGAAAAAGAAAAAGAAAAACTTATTTCTTTAATTGTAGAACTTTTTTGGAAGACATTATCAAATCTCAAAGATGTTAATGGTGAATTAGCTTATCAAAATTTAGTTAAACTGGCGAAATTTGCGTTATCGCTTCCACATTCAAATGCTTAAGTTTTTTAAGTTAATTTCTTAAATACAAAATACATAGGCATGAGATGAGATACGCTAAACAAGCTATAGAAAATGAATAATAAATAAGCAACAAAACTGAAAATATAAAAAATGTAAGCATCGGTGTAATATTTAGTTTTTTATTTTTGTTTTCAATCCGAGGGAAAACTTAAGGGAAAATCGACTCAGCTGATGGGAAAAAAAGGGAATTTTCTCTAAAATTTGTGGGATTTTACTTCATGAGAGCCCCCCAGCACTGCTGTGCAGTGTCCGGCACTTGCCAGAGCAATGTTCCAGACGTTGGGGAGGGAGCTTCTCCTTCAAAGACCTTGAGGAAATATCAAAAGTTACGGTAGAAGATATTCTACGATTCCTGAATGGAACAGGATGGCTATAGTGATCTACCGGTATTGCCTAAGGTTACGCGAGGTGTGGTTTCAAAACGGCACTTTCAGTGCTAATTTGGTCTTCGAAAGATTTTGAAAACCGCTACGTCAACCAACCAACCAACCATGTAAAAAAATAAAAAATTCCTTAAGCTTTTTACCAATAATTTATATTGAATGATGCTTTTTTAAAGATGGAAAGTATTAAAAAAAATTTGTCATAAAAAAGTCAGCTGCTTCACATTAAAAAGATTCACTTTATTTAAAATTCTATTAAAATTTAACTAAAAAATCAATCAAATAAATAGCGACTATTTCCCACTTAGAAAGCAAACAAATATTAGAGGTCAATGGCAACAATTTCAAAACATATTTTATAGGTCTAAAGGTAAATCGGTTCATAAACCGATTAAATTGTTGTTTCCTTATCACTAAAATTTCCTTTTTTTACAATGAAAGCTTTTATGTTTTTAAAAAAAAAAAACACACATAAAATGCACTTTTCACATTTGTGAATTCACATGAATATTTTATTATTTCTCGTTGTTTTTTTTTTTCAATGTGAAATTATGCAAAAAAAAATTTTACAAAGAAAAAATGAAATATTTGTTTTTAAAATTTCACGTTAACCTTCAATATGAATGTTTTTTTTTTTAATCTATATAATTTACAGGTAGGTCATATATTGAAATTTGAAAAATTTTGCAAATATGGTATTGCAAAAGACACACAAAAAAAAAACGAACAAGAAAATATTCGAATATTACTTAATTTTATTTGTTTGACTTTTAAGAGATTGAAAGTTTGATGTGTAAATAACAGCTAACACATTTGAAATTACATAACAAAAATACGAGTATGTAGTTACAAAAAAAATACTTTTACTACTTTTACAATTCAATTATTTATTACTGCTTTTAGTTTTTTTTTTATATGACAATTAAATTAAAAATTATGGTATTATTATTTATTTTTTTTTTAAAAAAAGTATCTAAATTGCAATTAAAATCAGAAAAATTTATTAGAAAAAAATTACAAAAAAACAAAAAAAAAAAGAAGGTATTTTTAGGTACTAAAATTTAATTTTTATTTTCCCTCCATTTTTCAACAATATTAACACATGATGTGTTATATTATGCACGGATGATCAACAGTAATTGTTTAAATTTCAATTTAAATCTTGTCGGACATGTTTTCTTTGGATAAATAATATTAGGCCGAATAATTTAAAATATGTATGTATCTGCTTTTGTTTTATTTTCTTTTCACTTTCTTACATAATTTATTAAACAAAAGAAATTATTTAAAAAGAAAAAAGAAAAAAAATGAAAACCTAACTAAATAAATTTATAATAAAGTGCTTTTCAAGAAGGTTGTGTTTAGTATAGTCGACATCGGAGTCATAATATATAAAAAGTTACGAAAGAAAATTAAATTACTCACAATTCACTCACAAGTCACTCTATTTTATGTTTAGCAATCGATGATGCGTGATACTTATTATTATTTTTTTTTCTTTTTTATATAGTTTTATGAATTATGGTTCAGTAGGTATGTATGTATAAAAAATTCAGACCTTTTAGATAATTTAGTTATTTTCTTTTTCTTTATTACTTCAATTTTATAAAATTTCAAGAAAAAAATAAAAAAATTGTAAAGCTCCTACTTATGAATAGAATTTAAAATTGAGAGGTGGGCCTTTATGGGTTTATGTGTAAAAATTTTAAAAACAAAAAAGATTCTTTTTTCGAAAAAAAAAAACATGTTACAATTATTATATAAGATATTGTTTTTTTTTTTTGTTTTAATTTTTGAAAGGTAGACTGAACATAATGAATGGTATTATGTATTACGAGGCGATATGGTGTACGTGAAAACTTATTTATTTATTTTTTTTTGTTTTTGCAATTTTATTTTTTCGTGAATAGAAATTACATTATGGTAGAAAAAAGTGCATAATTTTATGGATTGAATTAAAGAATTAATTATTATTTAAAACCCGGAATTGAAAATAATCAGTATAATTTTCAATAAAATTCATGAAGTGTTCATTTAAAAAATAACGGAGCACTATGTATTAAAATTAAAATCAGATACATTGTCCTTTCGATCTTCATGTAAAAAAAAAGTCGTTTAAAATTAAAAATCACAAAAGTTGAAAAGTCATGACATAAAACACAAAGAGCAAAACACCCTAAGTAAGTCATAGTTAAGGTAAGAAAAATCAAAACAAGCTAAAGCCCTTGACAATGCTCTGTGAAAATTAAATATTGAAAAGTAAGACAAGGCTACCAAAAATCAATCACACTATGTGTTGAGGAATTTTTTATTGCCTAAAGGTCAATAAGTTCACGGTTACGTGTTCAGAAGAATAGACTAAGGGCTAAGGATTTTCTGTTCTTTGAAATAATAAAATCTGGTAAGCTTCGTATTCAAAGAAATTTTTTTTTGCATCACCAATAATTTTTACCAATGCAATGCACACGCAATGTAACACATTATAAATTTTTTTTTTTTAAATTTTATTCGTTAATGTCACTTATCGAATCCAATGAAGTAGCACTTATTCATTTTAAGTGAAAATACAGATTTATTTACAGAATACAGATCTTGAAGAAAAGGTAAAACAAATCTGTTTTTCAAAAAAAAAAAAAATATAGATAACAAGTTTTAAGTATATGTTGAAAAAAATATTTATGCATATATGTATTTAACCTGAATTTTCACTTGTACCAAAAAGAATTTCAAGAGAGAAAATTTTAAAATTAAAAAATCTGCAATTGCATTTTACTTACCACATATCGAGTTTAAATTAAAAATATGCTTTTAAATTGAATTAAATCCATTCAAAAAATAAAACTAAAAAATGATACGTGATGTGTGTATATATGTTGCATATAGGTATATGTATATATTTAATCCGTAAACCAAAAAAAGTGTGTAAAATAAATTTGATTTTGAGTTTTTCTTCTTATCGTACTTCGTTGTTGAAATTTTTGTATGGGCGGATTAGTTTACCCAAATTGGCTTTCTTTTTATTGATATAAAATTTAATCAATGATTTTTTTTCTCCTTCTTTTTAATTTTTTGATTTTACTTTTTTGATTTTATTTTTCACAAATTTTCACTAATTTTTAATAACTTTTTATTTTTAATTATATTTTAATTTATAATTATTTTATTTTTTTTTAAATTATTTTATTTTTACAAACAGTTCGTGTTTTTAATCCTGTGTCGAACAAAATGATTTATAAAAATGATATTGTTAT
This sequence comes from Bombylius major, assembly GCA_932526495.1. Classification (NCBI taxonomy): domain Eukaryota; kingdom Metazoa; phylum Arthropoda; class Insecta; order Diptera; family Bombyliidae; genus Bombylius; species Bombylius major. The sequence continues at coordinate 38,619,293 of OW052043.1, read as the reverse complement.
TAAATGCATGATTATCATTAAATTAAATTCACTTTTTTTTTTCCCATTAAAATGGGAAGGTAACAAAATATCTCACACTTGGATGATTGTTAAAAAAGAGAAAAATATACACGAAAAGAAAACAATACCATAGGTTTTTTTTTAACGATGAAAATTTTGAATTTTCTTTTTCAACAAAGCAAATGACCTTCCTATTGTTGATTTTTTTTTTTTTTTTTTTTGAAAAACTGGGAATCTTCTCACAAGTCACAAGTAATTTTTTCTTAACAAATAATCATTAAATTTTTTTTTTCTTTCAAATAAACAAATTGAATTGTCGATGAAAATAATTAGTAATTATATGTAGTTTGTTTTGACGCTCAACAACGACAAAGTAATTTTGGCACGCGCAGATAGCTTACCTTTTATTATAAAGTAAAAAAAGTAGCAAACGACAAGGTTGAGCACTTCGACTAGACTGAAACATAGTTGTTGGTGATGATGTAAAGTTGCGCGCAGCTTATTATGTTGCTTATGCAGAAAAGCAATAATGATGATGATAATGGCAAGGTAAGGTAATGTTGCAAAGTGAAAATATCAAAGAAAATTGGTAGGTTGTTTTAGTTGTGAGACTGGTAGGAGTCTTACACTATATTATAGGTATATGTATATTATGTATGTACAAGTATATCTATATCAGTCAGTTTATGTTTCAAAGCAACATGTGTTGAAAATCAAGTTTTGATATATGTATGTACATAAATAAATCCATGTATGTATCTTGTCTTTGCTACTTTTTAGCAACAAAATTAGTTTTCAGTATTTAAAGTATGCAAACAAGAAATATTTATGTAAATTAGGTAATTAAGTCGAGACTTAAAAAAAATGTTATGATTATCGCAAAAGTGTTATCATAAAAATTTATATTTTCTCTAATTTTGTTGTTGTTTTTTTACAAACTTATGGGATTTTAAGATAAAATTTCGGTATTCGAAGAAAATATTGATGTCCTTGATGTCTTAAACCATATAATAATAAAAAATATTTGGCCTAAAAAGTGATCGTGGGTAAAAGTTGTATTATTGTCTCAGGATAAAAACTCTGATTGACTCACATTGGCAATTTAAAGAAAATTAGTAATTTTATTGAAATATGTATGTATATATTTTAATTATGGAGTTATGACGGCACCGAAATCCCTAGAAGATCCTTTGCCTTTCAGAGTTTTCATTGATTTCAATTATGTATTTTAAATTTTTTTTTCGATCTTGCATCTTTTCATGTGAATTTTATAATTGAACTTCCGTAGATCGTGCGTCCTCAACTAAAATAAATTTTAAAAATCTCAATTCAAAAATAGAGAAAAAAAAACCTTAGTAAGTGAAAGACTTATGTAAAATTATGTGTGAAAAAATTATGTAGTTTAACTAACTGAGAAATAAAAAAAAAACACTTCGTAAGGTCAAACAATCATGTTTATTTTGATTATAAAAATTTTTTTTTTACCTTGTATTTTACTTTAAAATAACATTTATTAAAGCAAAATAATTTACATAATAGTTGTCTTCATAGATATACAAAATTGTAAACATTAAATTATAGAGAGAAAAAAAATAGTTGAATAGCAATCATAAAAGTTTTTCTTTTTGTTAAGATTTTGTTTGTGGGTGAATTTCATGTATATTTATCAATTTAACCAGTAATACTGCGATTTTATTGGAAAACTGCACAAATACATAAAATTAAAAAAAAAAAAGTAACATGTGATGATTAATACACTGCTGATGCTTAATGTTTTGTCGCCAATGCGTCGAATTGGTTTTCATTCTTGCAACTTTCTTTTATTTTTTTTTATGTACCTACAAAGTTTTCGATGGAATGTACAATTTAAAAATTTCACAAATAACACGAGATTGAGGATTCTTGAACTTTAAAAAGAAAAGTCTTCAATTTTGAACATGTAAAATTCAAAAATTACAAATATTTAAGCCTTTAATGAAAAGGTATACGATATAATCATCATCTCATTATGAGGAATAAAACATCACGATTTTTGTCTATATGTATGTATTTTTTTTTTTTTTTTTTTATTAACTAGCGATACACGTTCAAAATTTTCTTTCGTCTTTTTGTAAGGAACTTAAAGTGTTTTAAATATGTATGCTCGACGTTAAATGTTAGGTTAAATTTTACAAGGTATGTACAAACAGAAAATGTTATCTTCCGGTTTAGCATATTATATTTTTTTTCTTACATGTTTTAGTAAACTTTTACACAAAAAATGTGTGTTTTTTCAATACAAAAAAATTATATTGCCCTAAAAATACGGAAATCAATGCAATTGTATAATTTCATTTGATTAAAGGAATTTTATGTTCTAGTATACACAAATAATTAAATTTAGCAATGAATTGTGAAAATTAATATGATACACTTACAATTAAATTACATGTTTCGTGGGATATAAATAAAAAATTGAAAAAGGAGAAACTGAGAAAATATGTAAAAATTTAATTGATGTTTAGGCATTGTTTTTGCACATATAGAAAACAGAGAAAAAGTTTCTGTTAAAGCTATCATCATTGTTTTTATTTTTTCCAATCACATGACATTTAACCTGGGGAATTCAGGAATTCAAGAATTATTAAAGGTTTTCTCGAATGTTAATTAAAAAAAATAAGAAAACAAGTTTCCCTTTGATGCTTTCCATAAGCTTCTGAATTTTATTTTTCTTTCTTTATAGAAATATAGATAGACAATAAAATATATATGTATTTTCATCAGATATTTTTCCAATATTTTTAATAATTTTTTTCTCCAGTTTATATCGTAATCTCTTTTATGATAGTACGGCCTTCTCTTGTGTTGTAACAAAGTTGTAGAAGTACAACTTTGGTTGTAAGCAGCATTATAAAAATTTAGGATGTTTTTTTTTAAAACAATTAAAATTTAATTCGCATCAAACCGTATTTATTGTATTTCATTACGCCATTTTACACACGTTGTTTTTTTATCTTCTTTTTTTTTGTTTGTATTATTATTATGAAATTATTTATTTTTTCTTTCAAAAATATTTTGTCTTGTATATGTATTTCTTTCTCGCATTGAAAGAAGAAAGTTGTGATGCATGAAAATTTCGCTCTTAAAAATAAATTAATATTTTTTGTTTAAAAAAAAAAGATAACATAAGACTAAAAAGACAGAGAAAAACAAAAACATAAACGATGACATGATAAAAAATAATATTCAAAAACCAAAATTTTTTTAAAAAGTCTGCACACCTTGATTATAGTCTACTGGATTTTGTGTTTTTGGTGTCTTGTTTTTTCTTCTTCTTCTTCCTTCTGTCTTGATTTTTTTTGGTTTTGCTGTTGCAGTATATTTTGCTGTTGTTTCAATTGATTTACTGAAGATTTGGAGACATTCAACTAAAAGATACTATGTATAATGAAAATGAAAGCAAAATAAGAAGAAAAAAACTTTCTTTATCGTTGCCAAAAAATAATGCCGTCATCATAATGGCAGTCACATATTGGTACCATTCCCCAAAAATAAAAAAATAACAAACAACAAAGTATTTTATTATAGGTACTTATTAAAAAAAAAAAAAAAGTTAAATAAAGACAAGAATTATTTAATTCAATAACAAAATATTTTCCATGCAGTTAAATTTTAATGCAGAAATTGTGGTACAAATTTTTTTTTTATTTTTATTATTATTATTTTTTTTTTTTTCATTACGAATTTGTCATGTACAAATGAATGGATCGATGAAAATTGTTATTAATTTTTCTTTTTTGTTTTGTTTTATTATTAGAAAGCCTTTTACGTATGCTTTTTACTCGATTATGCGTGCACTGAATTTTTCAATTCAAACAGATTGTAAGATACATAATTGTTTTTACGCGCATATCCACCTACAATCCGACCCACTTTATATGTAAAATTTTTACAAAAAAAAAATAATAATAATAAAAAAAAATTATGTATGTATATAATGTATAATATGTACGTAATATGTACAACACATAAAATTTATATATACACAAAACATATCATTAACTAACGTTGATATATATGGTATATACGCACAAACTGTCACGTCATCCTTTCAAATAAATTGCATTGTAAAGTGTAATTTAATAAAATATCACTTATTTTTATTTTTGTTTGTTTAAAAAAATTTTTTTTATTGTATTATTTATTTTGTGCATTACATAATTCAAAAAAAAAAAAAAAAAAAAAAAAATTTAAACCATCAGATTTACAAGCATTACCATTAATGTTTACTGTGTGTGCTTTAAAACCAAAAAAAAAAAACAAAGTTTTTCCAAAAGAAAGGTGGTAGTAGGTATGTAGTACTTATGTATGTAAAAAAAGAAAGAAAGTGATCAAAATTTACATTGTCATGCATTTAAAGTATATATAGTATATATACAATTTTTTTTCTTATTGTGTTTCCTTCAATCATTTTTGATTATTATTATTTTTTTCAATTTAATACCATAAACACGTATCTATATACATATGTATGTATATAAACAATAATAGTAGTATCTACATATACCTGTAGTTATCTAATTACTTGGTATATATTTTGAAACTGTTTATGTCGTAGTTTATGTGATATGCAAAATAAATAAGAAAAATATAATGTACTTTAGTTAATTTGAATTGTGAATGCTCGATTTTGTTGTTACATTTATTTTTAAGACATGATGAGAAAATCATTGCAGTTTACCTTGATCAATTTATTGATCTTTGAGCCCTGATCTGATTGTGTTGATAGGTTGACGTCTTATAAGATAAAAAAAAAACCTTCAATATATACATATTAACTAAAATCTACAATCTATATTATGCTTTTGAATAATCTACATAATTGATTTCTAGTGCTTACAATATTTTACTACTGTCTGTTATAATGATTTGTTATCTACCTGTAATGTCGCTATTTTATAGTTTTTGTTTTCTTTTTCTTCTTGTGTATTTTTCAATCAATCTATTATAGTTTACCTTTCATTTATCTTACACCATTAAATAAAAATAATGAACATCATTTATGTAGGAAATTATTTGAAAATAAATTTAACTTCTTATTGAAATCAATTAATTTCTTCTTATTTTTCTTAAAAAATATTTCTTTTTTTCTTTTCTTTTTCTACTTTCTTTATTATTATTATTATTTTTTCTTTGAATATTACCTAAGTAAAAAAAAAAAAAAAAGGAGAAAAAAATTATTGTTTAACTTTTAAATAAAATAAAATTGTGAAGTTAATAATTTATAAATATCACCACAAAAATACGTATCTAATGTGAGTGTTACATAAATATTTTAAATATTTTTCTTTTTCTTTATTTTTAAAAATTAAACTGTTGTACTCTATTTTACGTTTTTTTTCTTCTTCTTCTTCTTGTTATGTCACACAATTAAATTTATTTTGATGTACTTTTTAATTCATTATAAATAATTAAATAATTGCATTTTATATATAATTTTTTCTTTGTGAGAAAACAAATGATTAAAACCAAAAAAAAGAAAGATAAAATATCATTCAATCTTACAAGGAAGATATATAATAAGTACGTGTGTATTATATCTCTATTTTTTTGTTGTTGTTGTTCATAATAAAGATTTAATTATAATTTTAGTTAATTAATAACGAATGACAATTAGAAACTTTTAAATTACATATATAGTGGACACTTTTCACATTCGTTTAGTCACATATGTTCACAGATTTTTCTTCCTTAACGACCATGTTTTTATTTTTATTTTATTTTCTTGAAGAGTAGATATTATCTAAACATACATTATGAATGTACTTACGGTATACATACGTCTTAATAAATTAATATTTAAAAAAAAAAACTGTGAAATATTTAAGATACAATGCATAAATATTTATCTTATTATTTTATCCACGGAAGTAATGTACAACAAAAAAAAAAGTGCTTATTTTTGATTTGTTCAACAGATAAAACACGTTTTATTTTAGTTTACTATATACACAAAAGAAAAATGATGTAGAAATTTTGAAAGATTATATTGGAGGATTCGAGATATATGTACTTCAATTCATGATACATATAAAAATAAAATCCTATGAATTAAGGAAATGTTTAAAAAATGTGCTGAATTTGGAAGTATTTTATATGATTTTTTTGGGGGAAAAAAGTATGTAGTATCTTCTTTCATAAATTGTTCACATGATATCCTGTGAATTGAATTGATGACATCTCATTATGTATTGTAATGAGCCAGAATGTTTTATTAAAAAACTCATAAAAAAATTTTTAAGGGTGAATAATCTCATTATGTAATGTAATGAGCCAGGATGTTTTATTAAAAAGCTGATTAAAAATCTTTTTTTTTTTTTTTTTACAAGCATAAATCATACGATTTTTCTACTTTATTTGAAAAATTTGAAAGTGAATGATCTGATTAGTGCGCTTTAGAAAGGACAAACTGTTTGGGATTGTTTCACAGTAGGCTGAATTCTTTCTTCTTTCATTTTTAATAACAATATTAAAAATTAAAGTACATACATATATATCTTCAAAATTCTCTTCTATTTTTATCCTTTTTATCAAAAAAATTTTTTTTCTCAATAATCTAAAACCTAATTTCAGGTGTAAGGACTTTTGAAGGGTTCAACGTTAAAACAATAATTTATTAAAAAGATCCTAAAGTTAATTTATTCCATTGAATAAATTCCAAATTAATCATTTATAAACGAAAGTTCTGAATGTACGTATACCTTTTTCACTCATTATTTCGAAATGTTCGCTCATGAACTTGTACATCTCAAGATAAAACTGTTTTTATTACATCATGAATAATTCAAATCTATTAATCGTTTGAAAAAAAAAAATAAATAAATAAATAATAATAATAATAAGATGAACCTTCCATGTACTCTATGCATACGTATATATGTATATGTATGCATATGTGGATATATGTATATTATTCAATCATATTATTATCTTCATTATGAATGACTCATCATATCTTTCTTTTATTTTTAATATTTGAGAAAAGATAATAATAAAAAGATGTATTTAACAAAAATTCATTTAAAGATAATATATTCATATATAATATTTAAATATAAATTATTATTATTGTATTTCTGCGGTTTGCACTTAATCTTCCGCCAACTCATGCATTTCCTTTGCAGATGAGCAAAATGAAAACTTAAGTAAAATAATAACAGAAGATACAGAAAAAGATTGAAAATGTAATATACATATGCTATATCTGAGTAATAAAAAGGTATACTGTATTGATTTTTTTATTTCTTTAATGTTTTGTTAATCTCAAGGTGCTCTGTTTGAGGAAATTTTAAATGTTAACAGAAAGCTACCAACAATTTATTTGTTATTTAACACTTTCACTGTATATTTAGTTGGTTTTTTTTCTTTTCATGTAGGTACTAATCTTTGTACTTAAATTAAGTAAATGTATGAATTTTCAATTAACATTTAGAGAGAAAAAAAAAGTTATATACACAATGCACAGATGAAGATACATTGCATGTGAATTTTTCATAGTTAAACGAAATTTGAATTCAAAGTTTGATTTATTCTTCTCAATATTTTTTTTAATGAGAAAAAAATAAATAAATTAAAATATGATTTTTTACGAAACATTTGTTAAGTTTTTGAAACGAATATTTGATTTTTTTTCCTATATACTTTTTTTTTTTTTTTTTTTGGATTATTGTGACAAGACAACGTGATTTTTAACTCGTACACATTTTGAATTAAAATAATTTATAAATGACAGTATTACTTAAGAGTGCTAAAAACTTTGATTTAACAATATAAGTATTATGTGTACATACATACATACTTTCAGATACTATCTTCAACTTTTTAACACTTCAACGACCGGGTGCATTTTCATAAAATTGAACTAAATCCAAGTCCCCATGTAAAAGATGTAATTTTGAAATAGGCTGCCAATTGGAAATCCTATATAGTCGTTATAGTGTTAACTAATATGTAATTATATACTTAAAATGTTTATTGTGTTTCAACAATAATGTATGAAAAGCCCTCATATATCATACATAAAAAGTACATATTTGTCAAGACCTTTTCAACAAAGCAAAAACGAAACAAAACAAAAAAATAGTTAATTCTTCTTATGAAAGGTAAAATACATTAATTTCAAAGGAATGACAACACTTTCACAATTCACAATTATCATATAATATTTGAAATGTTTGTTTTTAGATTTTAGTCATTGCAATCAATTATGAAACGGTTTAAATACTTTGGCTAGATAAAAAAAATTTTCTTGAAGAGAATATGTTTCACAGGGTATTTTATTTTTAAACTTAAAGCTTAAATCGGGAATTTTTTAAAAATTATTTTGCAATTAATTTTCCAAAATTTTATTAACATGCTCCAAATCAGAACTTTGTTTTTCAAATGGTGCAAATTTCGTACGTGTCCAGATGCGCTTGTCCATGTAAACTTCACAAAACTTCTGAGTTGCTTAAACACTTTTTTTTTTTTTTGCTTTGAGGAATGTGTAAGATCTGTTAAAAAATGATGTAAATTTCTTCGTTTGTAAATTTTAAAGATCCTTGAATTATAATGTCTACACACTTTCCTATCTTTTTATTGAAAAAAATGTATTGTAATATAACATCTATAGCCAAGTCATAAGCTGATTTGAAAAAGGAAAAGATTGCGAATTATTTTGAATAAATAGTTGCTGAAATATACAATTCATGTGTGTGGTTCATTTGATAAGTTGTGGAACAACATTCAAAAATTGGTTACAAAATTTATCTTAAAAAAAAAAAAAAAAAAAAAAATCAGTCGACCTGTTTTTAAGTTACATATGATAAATATGGTATGTGAAAAAAAATACAATAAAACTTTCGAAATATGAATTTGCGAATTATAAAATTATGCTTTTGTATGCTATGTTTTTTGGAGAAAAAAAATTATCGTATTATTTTATGTAATTTATTTTTGATTATTTCTTTTACTTCCTCCGGCTTTTTTTTTCAATCGTTATGACTTTTTTTTTGTGAAGACTTTTTACATGCCTTGAACATTACTTTTAACCAAAAAACTGTTGGATGAGTTAGTGTACGAATGTTGCCAATATTAAGGTATTTTTTACACCTTTTTAAAAACAATTACAAATATGAGAAACTGAAACACATTTTTTTTTTAAATTCAATTTGAAGTTTTTGGAAAAATGTTTGTATTGTTTTTTTTCCTTGTAAAACAATTGTTTAGGAATTTCGAAATTAGGTAAATCACCATAACAACCTTGCTAAAATAATTTTTCCTGAATTTTACTGAATCTTTTAAATTATATTTTCCAAATATATTAATTTTCATAATTATTTTTTTCTTTTTTTTACAGGTAAATATTGCTTCAGTTTTGCAGCATCTGAGTAAGCTTTTAGCATTTTTTTATTTAACGATTTTTAAGGGCTTATTATTCAAATAAAATTCAAACAAAAACATTATTTAACGAAACAGAATATATTTCCTAAAAAAAAAAAAAAAAAATTATAAATAAAATACATTCTTAATTTTATCTTTCTTAACAAAAAAATTAAGTAAATTAAATTCAACAAACAAACAAAAAATATTTTATTTTCTTTTATTTTTCTTAAAATTTTTTTTTTTTTATAAAAATATTTCTCTCCAATTATAATATTTGGTAGTAATTACAATTGCAAAAAAAAGCTTTTTTTTTTTTAATTTTCAACAACAACAAAACAAATGACTAGCCATCTAGATACATATTACAAATACACACTTACTTAAAATCTATTACAAAATTTACTTTTAAGAAAAATTTACGAGTTTTCTAATTATAATTTACGTTGAACTTATGAATTACAAAATTAATTCTAAATTAAATTTGACTAAAATTTACTTATTCGAAATTATTTCATAATTGAATTAAAATTAAAATACAATAATTTATTTCGAAAATTCTCTTAAAATTAAAAATTTAAAAAAAATTATATGTATAACAAATTTATAAATATTAAAAATAACTCATACTCGTTTCATTTTGAGTAAATTTTCGACTTCTACCTTTTTTTTGTAAATTAAATTTTTATTCCAGTAGAATTATCGTTAAAAAATTGTATTCAAAATCCAGAAAAAGAAAAACTGTCTAGAAGAATTATCATAGAAATTTTACACTTGTGTTTCACCTTTCCAATCTTCTTTAATCATATCTGATGCTTTTTCACCAATCATAATCACTGGTGCATTTGGATTACCACTAATAATAGTTGGCATAATACTAGCATCAACAACACGTAATCCTGATACACCATAAACACGAAGACGTGGATCTACAACAGCTGTAGGATCCCAATTGGGACCCATTTTACATGTTCCTGTTGGATGATAAATTGTAAATGTAAATTGTTTAAGACAACATGTCCAATATTCGTTTGACATAAAAACTAAATGTGAACAAGCTGGCATTGGAATTCTATGTGGTCTTGAACCAAATTTTTGAAAAGCCTGAGTTTCAGAAATGTTTAATGCAATTTTAATACCTTCAACTAAAACATCAATATCTTCTTGATGTGCAAAATAATTTGGTTCAATTCTTGGTGATTTAAGTGGATCATTACTTTGTAATTTAACCCATCCAGAACTTTTTGGTCTTAATAATAATGGAAGTATAGTCCATGTTTCAGAATTTATTAAAGGTTTATAAACAGTATTGAATAATCCATCTCGAAGATTTAGAATTCGTCGTATTTTATCACCACCATCGGAATTAATAGAACTTGGTGCAAAATGAAATTGAATATCTGGCCAATCTTCAGAAGGATCTTGATATTTAGTATTTACAAAAGCAACACCTTCAACTCCAGAAAATGTTAAAGGACCACGTTCATTTAGAATGTATTCCATGCCAACAGAAAATGTTTGAAATCGTTTTTTTGTGAATGTAACTGGTTCATTAACAATAAATGTTAATCCACCTAATCCAACATGATCTTGTAAATTATATCCCACTGGAAGATCAGAAATTACAGGGATTCCATGATGTGTTAAATGATCTGCCGGCCCTATACCTGATAACATCAATAATTGTGGACTATTAATGGCACCTGCTGAGGAAATAATTTCTCGTTTAGCAAATACGTGTTGTTTTTGTCCATTTCGAATAAATTCAACACCATAAGCTCTACGATTTTTATCAATTAAAATTTTGGTGGCTTGTGCATACGTTGCAATATGAAGATTACTTCTCATTCTCACTGGTCGTAAGAAAGCTTTAGCTGTACTACATCGAGAACCACGTCTCATTGTTGATTGTGTTATCATGAATCCTGATTGTTTTTCACCATTTATATCACGATTTTCATAACCCATTTCTAGTCCAGCTTGAAGAAAAGCTATTGAAAGAGGTGTTTTCCAAGGTGATTCTTGTATAGTTAAATATCCTCCAGTTTCATGATATGGAGTCGCTGCTAAATATGGATTACGCATATCTTCTGATTTTAGAAAATATTTTAGCACATTATCATATCCCCAACCGGGATTTCCTTGAGCTTCCCAATTATCGTAATCACGTTTATTACCTCTTACATAAACCATTGCATTCAAAACACTCGATCCTCCAAGAACTTTTCCTCTTGGCCAATAACATCTATCAGCTATCATTGCTTGGCAATATGATCTATCTGGTGAAGGTGATGTTTGGTATTTCCAATCAAGATCAGTAAGTTGTAAGTATCCTGCTAAAGCTGGAATATCAGAAAGTTCTGTTTCATCACCACCAGCTTCTAACAATAAAACACTCCAATTTTGAATTTCTGATAATCTTGAAGCAACAACAGCACCAGCTGAACCTCCACCAATTACAATAAAATCGTATTGGGGACGAATCTAAAACACATAAATAAAAATTTCAATTAATTTAAAAAATCTCAAATTTATTCAAACAAAATGCCAAAATTTACCTTATCAACTGGAGTTATTCTGGATTCTGGATCTTCATTTTGATATCTATAATAATTAATTCCGATTGCTAAAAGTGGAATAAGACCAAGCATAGATGTAATTGCTGTGAAAGCCATTGCCTATTTTGTCAAATCCAAACATCAACGTCTTTCTTATTGACCGTTCGGTTTTTATCTAAAAGAATTTTTGGTGTATAATTACGAATTCCTGGTCGAGCTGGTTTAAAATGTTGTTTAGCTTTTGTATCTTCTTCAACAATGTCAAGATATGTTTTTATATAAAGATGATTACTTAAATAATCTTTTTGTTTATCAGATGATGATGATGATGATGTTGAAGAAGACGACGAAGATGAATAAGTTGTACCCGTTGCGGAAGGTGATCTTGTTGGTGGTGTTGTCGATGGTGTTTTATTTGTATTATTCGAACAGAAAAGTCTTTCTAATGATGGAAGTGATGATGATGAAGATAATTTTGAATAATTACGTTTACCTCGATGATGATGGTGATGGTGGCAATTATGATGACAATGTTCCGGTGTTGTATTATAACGATTTTGAAGGGATATCTCTTGTCCCATTTTATTCGTAAATAATCTGAAAAATCAAAAGAAGAAAAACATTATTAAAAAAGAATCACTTTTTTTTTTTTTTTTTTTTTTTTTTTTTTTTTTTTTTTTTTTAATAATTAAAAAAAATTTCTTTGACACTGAAATTCAACACATGAGAACTTTTTAGACTTCTCTTTTTCAACAAAAATTATTTAAAATTCTTTGATCTTCGAAGGATGATGCTTCTAAATTCCTATAAATCGCGAAATTCAAACTGAGCAAATATCCAATTAATACAAAATTCTGTATTAGATTTAAAAACGTAATAAAAACCTTTCTAAATCCTCTTCCGTTGTCATCATAATTAAATTAAAATTAAAACTAGAAAGAAAAAAAAATATTCGAAATAAAACGGAAAATAAAATAAAATAATTTTTTCTTTAAATCACACAAAATGTAAACTACACCATGACAAACAAAATTGTAATCTGAAAAAGGAAATCTAAAATCAATGAATTTTCACATTTTTCACACCCCACCTACTCTTTATTACAATTTTATTTTTTCAACTTACTGCATTTAATTTTTTTCTTTTTTTATCATTCTTTAATTTATTCTGTGCAATTTAAACAAAAGAAATACCAACCATATCACAATTCACAATTATATACATATGAAGCTTTAATTTCTCTTTTTATCTCTTTTGTTCATATATATAATAGATACTTTCATTAAAAAAAAAAATCTTTCATGTGTAATTTAAAATCATTTTTTATAATCTTAATGAGGCATTTACTGTACATTTGAACAAATTATTTTAATATAGCAGCAGTTGGTCTTTTATATGATATTTCTATATTATTATTATTGTTGTTTTATTTTTTTTTCTTTTTCAATGCATAATGTAATCGTATCTTACAATTAAGAAAAAAAGATATGAACAGTATTTTATTGTTGATTTTGAAAAATTTTAAGATAAATCTTAATTGTTTAAAAAAAAAAAAAAAAAAATGATATCTTGCGTAATAGTTTGTGTTTTGTTAACTAGAAAAAAAAACAAGGGAATCTTTAATTTTTTGTATTGAAAATACCTTTTTTTTTAAGAAAGAATAGGCACATTTTGTTAATTTTATGCATTTTTCTCTTTTCTCTAAAAATTTCAATGGAAATTTTTTAAAGTGAAATTTTTTCAAAAACTAAAAATTTTTAAAAATTAATAAAAAATAATGGAAGATTAAAAAAACTCAAAGAGAAAAAAAAAAGCATATACCTACCTACTCGTAAATAATTTTGAATTTGCACGAAAATCGAATAAATTTTGTGCTCAATCAATTTTTATGACCAATAATTTTCGCGGTTAAAATTTTTTGAACTTGAAAAAAAAAAATCTTTTTTTTAATTGTTTTTTATTTTTTATTTTTTTTGTTCATTTAGTAAATTATTACTATAAGAAGTATAAAATAAAGTAACACTTTTGATGGTAGGTACACATATTGCATTTAATTCGTTTAAAAAAAAACAACAACAAAAGTTTTAATTAGCTATTTATCACCATTTTTTTTTTTAATGATTTTTCAGTAAAGTGGAATAATTTTTTTTTTTTTGAACAAAAAATATACCGTATATTTTCTTTCCTTGTTATCGTTTAATTTTTCTTCCTCATAAAGATTGCAATTTTTTTTATTTTTAAAACTTAATTTCTTTCTTACTTTTTTATTTACTTTACAGAAAAATTTGTGAAGTATATCATGCGTGTAAAAAAAATAAAAACAAAAAAAACAAAAAATTAAATGCATAATTATTTCTTATTCATGTATGTAATATGTGTTATGGATTCTTACAATTAAAAATATATATATTTTTTTTATAATTTCAAGTCAAAACTTTCATTTAAAAAATGAGTACAAAACTAAAATTATAATTATGGTAAAACATTGAACATTTGGACCATATTCAGAATAAACAACACAATTAAATAAATACAATTCAATTATCTCCATACAATGAATAAAAAATTGAACGCACGTATGGAATTTGTACACGTATCAACATACTTATATGTATGTACCTACATACATACATATATCAATCATATAGTGCAAATATGTATGTGAAATAAAAATATAAAAAAAAGTGTTTAAATTTTATTAGGAAAAAAATTTGCAAAATTTATTAAAAATAAAAAAGTATTTCAAACAATTTTTGCAACCTCAATAAAGGCAGTTTCATTATAAAAATTGAATTAAATTAAGCAAAAGACTTTTTTTTTCATCATTTTTAATCCATCTGAAATGTTTGCATTCGAATCTTGTATCTCAATATCCTCTTGTGTAATTTGTTATTTTTTTTTAAAAAAATGTGATTTTGATATCAGATTTTTTCCTTTTTTAATTTTGGAAAAATCAAGTCAGAGTATAATATTTATTTTTTCTCTTGTCTAATTTATGATAATTTTGTCCTTTGCCATATATGTAGTGAGTTACATTGCAATTTGTGTCACAATACTTTCAATTACTTTTCATTGAAAAAAAAAAGCTGAGCATTAAAATGAAACAGAAACAGACAAAAGTAAAAGAAACAAAATTTTACTTTTCCTTCTTGGCTTTTCGTTTGTATAAAATGAAAAATGAAAATCTTGTAAACAATGTAACATATGAGTTGAGTATGAATTTTACATATGTATGTGTATCAAGAGTGGAAGCAGGAAGTTTTTGTTTTAATTTTCGAAACGTAAGAGTACCTATGTACATATGTACATATAGGTATATGTTTTTTTTTTCCCCCAAATACACAAATTAAGTACATATGTAAATGAATGAATATAAAACCCCATACGTTTGTTGGATATTAACTAGAAATGATAAAAAAATTCACTTTGAGTGTGTTTGTTAGAAGAATAAAAATAAATTGTTTACAATGTAAATATGAGGCTTACAATTGAATATAATAAACAAAAAAATAAAATATTAAATTAATAATTACAAATTATCCGGGAAATTTTCAATTTTAAAGAGGAAACAGATGGTTGTTTTTATTTAACGCCGATTAATTAATTAATTAAAAAGAGCTAAAATTGTGGCTTGAGATTCATCACAATTTTAAATTAGAACTTTTTAACACTGAAGGATTAATTAATTTTCAAAATTTATATTCTTCACGTTCTCTTTCGAATATTCAATGCAAATCATTAAATAAAACCAAAACCGGCTTTTCATTTTATCGAAAATGAAAATCATTTTTTCATTTTATTGAACAATAAATAATACATATTTCAAAAAATTCCAATAAAAAACACATACACACACACATAAAAGCTTAATAAATTTTCATTCACCCTTGGCATTGGCAAAACACATGGAAGTATACTTTCGAAAAATGAAATTTTCTAGTTTAAGATTTATTTTTAAGTTTAAGATACAAGTTCACTAACTTTGTACTGTAAACGCTATTAAGTAATTATAAATACGGTGTGTACCAGTGGCGTAGCTTGATTTAAATATATTAAACTGACCGTTTTTAAAAATATTTTCCTTTCTTTTATTATTATTTAAATGGAGTGAATGGGTCTTTAAAAAATTGTACTAGAGAGGCTGGAAAAGTTCAAGTGACGCCACATCGCCGCTGGTGGTGGTGTAATTTATTTAACAGACAAGGTCGTAATGATTTCAAAACATAAGCGCTTGCAAAAAAAAATAAAAGCATTAATTATTATAATTAAATAAAATCTTCCGAAATGGAAATATTGTTGATTTGATAAACAATATATGTAATTTAATTGAAGAAAAAAAAAAATAAATAAATAAAAAAGAAAAGAAAAATGAAATATGAAAATTGCATGTAGATGTTGAGTATGATATGCATAAAATGTTTTTAATTCAGCACATATCACGTAGTATAGTACAGATTTCCTATATAAACATATAACATACATATGTATATTCATTATGTATTCGGCAATACAATAATTATACACTTTGTGATGAGAGTGATACGGTGATAGTTTTCAAAAAAAAAAAAAAAAAAAAAAACATGGTCATTTCATATGTGTATACCTAATATGATATTCAACGTAACATACAACTTTTAACGTGTTTCGATTAAATAATCATTTCTTATACTTTCTCTTATGATCAAATAAAGAAAATAAAAACAAAAACAAAACTTAAATTTGATTTTTTTTTTGTTTTGTTTAAAAACAAAAAAAAAACACAATTCATAAAAATCAGATATACATACATATAAAAATGTAGGTATGTATGTATGTTGTATGTATTATGATGCTCATACAATTTGATTAATAATATTATGTATAATTTTTAAAACATTTCAATGATTTTTATTTAAAAAAAAAATACAAAAATGATATGTCTTTAAAGAAAATTAAAAAGCTTTAATTTATCTTTCATTTTTTAATGACATAATTATAAGATCTCAATTTTTTCTATTTAAAATTTAACTTGACCACTTTGAAATTTATACTTAAAATATTTTTAAAAAAATTAAGATAAATTTTGATAGATTTAAATTTATGAGATTTTTAAGGCCGTTTTTTTCGATGATTACAATTTATTTAGTTTTTTTTTTCTACTGAGATAATAAAAAAATTTGAAATTTTGTTGATCAAAATTCAGCAAAATTGAAATTACAGGATAAAACTAAGGATAGAGAATATGTATTTCCACTGTATAGAAATGAATTTATTCTCTACCAATGACCAAAAAATAGCCTAGCAACATCAAGTAAACTTTGGTAGACCCTTCCTCAAAACTTTTACGCTTACAGATTATGTACTTCCTAAGGAATGAAACCGTAACGAATAGAAAAGTAATCTAATCTAATTTAAAAATCAATTCCAAACGAAAGAAACTTTCGAAAGGTTAGAAAAATCAATGAAATTTGTATTTTTAATACAAGCAAATTATGAATGACTTTCTAGCAGCAAATTTCAAGACGATTTTCTTCTGAAATTCTCATAATCTTAAGTTTAAAAACGTAATTGAAACATATGAATTTGTTTTATACATTTATTAACATCAAAAGAACTTCATTCGTCTGACGTATTACAAAATTTTTAGCTTAATTGAAACTTTCACAAAGACATTTTTTTTCGAGATGTTCATTCAATCTTGCTTCTAGCGAAAAGAATAAGATATAAAGCAGTCAAGCGACTCATATACTTACCATTCAAATTAATTTTCCATTAGAAAAAGTTAATATCCTTTCTATTAATTCCACATACATTTTGAGCAATATTTTTTTTCAAATTTTCTACTTTTTAATTTTAAAACAAAATTATAAATCCCTTTTAATGTGCAAAAAATTGTTATTTACTTTCACTTTTTTTTTTTTTAATAATAAATAATAAATATTTGTACACAATTTGCCACACTTTTATTATTAAACACTTCTTTTGATCGTTTGAAAAAAAAAATTAAAAAAAAATTAATTGATTATGAAAAGCTTGAAATTTGAATTAAAAAAAAAAAAAATGTATTCAAATTAAACTTTTGTAAAAAAAGAAAATTTAAATTTGATAACGTTTGCAAAATTTTTTCTTTTGTTTAAATATTTATTTTCTATTTGTTTTTTCCACTGAACTCTTCTCGGTGGTGATCAGCGATGTATAACACAATAATAAAACAAACAAAAAATAACCAACAGTAAATGCATGTACCTTTAATGTATCTAAAGTGCACTAACCCGATCGAAAATTTTAAAGATTTCATATGAAAATACTCGTAAATATAACTTGTAAACTTCTTTTTTCTTCTTAAGGTGAAAAAAACAAAACTTTGTTTTGAAAGTTAAGACGTCGTACGAACCGCTGTCTCTGTGTGTCTTTAACGTTACTGCTGTTGTTTATTAACTAAAATCTTTTTTTAAAAAAACCTGCTTAAAAAGAGCTTTATTTTTGCACCTATTTCGTTCATTGCCCGTTAAATCATCATCATCACTACCGCTACTATGATCACATCACCGATGAAACAACTTTTATTTAGACAAAAAAATAAATAGAAATGTTAATGGCTACTTTAGACAAATTTCTTATAGGTACAATAATCGGACAATATTGTAAATAAAAACATAAAAAAAATTTAAAAGAAAGATTATGGAAGAAGGGAGAAGTCAACGTTGATGATGATAGCTTTAATTGTGTGGTCTGGTACGATTAGATTAAGAAAATCTCATTTTATAAACTTAATATACCTGTTTAATTCATTATTAATGTTATGGTTACTTTATTGAAGAAGAAAAACCAACAAAATATTAAGTAAAAAAAAAAAAAGTAACATTGTAAAAAAATTCTTTTAATTAAAATGTTAGCATTTCAAAGTCATACCTGAATGTTTGGTATGTCTTCACTTTCTTTGATGACGTTTTTATCACAGACAGGTATTACACGTAAAAACACATAGGTACAACACAAAAAAAAAAGATAAATTCATTAAAATGAAATTAAAATTTAATAACGACGATGTAACAAAATATTTCTTAAAACGATTTTTTGTAATTATGAAAAATTCATTGAATATTTTTTTTTTACAATAAAAACAATTCATTATTTTGATGTAACTAATTTTGACATTTTTGTAAAAAAAAAATGGTATAACAATGAAAATGAAAAAAAAAATTAATTTGGTTACTCGACACAGAACGTTTCAAGGACTTAAGAAGGTTATTATTATTATTATTATTTTTGTCAAATTACTCCTTTATTTCTTTTATTTTGCTTTCAATACTTTGATAAGCAATCAGTTAACGTTTTTATTACAATACAAAAAAAAATTGTTAAAATAAAATAATTTTATTTTTAACTTACCGTGGCAGCGATCAACAATATTTTGTAATTATCTAATTGAATGCACTTTCTTGAATAACATTTCCAACAATCAACAAACAAACAAGCAAATAAAAAAAAATCACAAGTAATTTTTGGCGAATAACATGCCCTACCTCAACGTGAAAAAGAAAAGAAAGAGAAAATAAATAGATGAAAGCTTTTATCTTACATAAATTTATTACGTTTGAATAATATAACATGGGTAACAATAAATTTTGATTAAAGAAAAAAACAACCAACTAGTTTATTCTTGTAAATTAGCATTTGAATACGTGTTTTTTTTGAAAAAAAAAATTAATTATTATAAATTCGATCGAATTATGTCAAACGAAATAGAGAAAAAAAAAAACAAATAAATAAACAAACAAAGGTATCACATTTATTCAAGATCTTTTTATCATGTGTTTGGAGCTATAACTTCGGGTTTTTTTTGTTACATATTGTAAAAAACCAAACTTTTTTTTTATTATTGGAAAATCTGTGTTACTGTAACACATGTCTTTTCCCTTGGCACGGTAGATTTTAGTTCCTACGTGATTTTATCGACTTCTTTTTTTTTTCTTTTTCTTTTTAAAATCTTTCTAACGCTTATTCTTCTAAAGGTCAAATTAATTAAAATTAGGTCTTTTTTTTTTTGTCATCTTTAAATCTAAATGAAAATAAATTTAAAATTTTTTCCCACAAATCAATATAAATTTTAAATATTTGATATAAATGCATAATCAGTTACAAAAAACATACATTTGTTCAGTTCAGGAAGATTTAATTTTAAAAAAAAAAACTTCAGTAAAATTTTAGCTATGAAAAAAATTCAATTAAGATGCAGAAGTTCAAATGGCACATCCAGAGGCATCATCACTTTTTTTCTTTGCTTTCTAGACTTCCAATCCATTTTTCTTCCATATTTATGCACCACCTTACTGCAGTAAAGGAATATTTCTACGCCAGCGTACCTTATTAATAAAAAAAAATTAATAAAAATCCTTTTGAAAAGCCAACTTTCCGAAATACTTCAGTTCTTGAAAAGGCAATGCCGATTCTGTAAGGTGCTAGAGTTTTAAAGAGTCAAAGAAGTTCTTATAAATTTTAAATACTCGAATAAATTCATTTTGAATTGTGTCGTATACACACGTTCATGTTTCTAATTTATAAACAAACGTATGACACCACCCTATAAATTTTCTTGTGAATATTGCGTACATGTTGGCATTATCACCTGGAAATTCTTAATAATCATTTTTTATTTTTATCAAAAACATACCTAAATAATTTATTTTTTTTACTCCGAAAATCTACCAACTTCTTTGATTTTAAAAATGAAATGTTTATTCAAGATAAAGCATAAATTTAGGCGTTAAAAAAATATAAAATTTCAAATAGCGAATTTTATAATTTAAAAATTCAGTAATTCGTCAGAGTTGTATGTATGTATACCATAAAGAAAGTAATGTCCTTTCGATCCTGCTAATTTTAAGCTGAGTATTTTTTTTCCTTTATGCTCGGAATCCAATTATATTGGAATATTTTTCACAGAGTATTGAAATTGCTTAAATAAGACAAATAATTTCAGATTCTGAATTTAAAAAGGACTAAAAGATAGTATTATTTAATTTCTTATGAGTCGGACCTTCATCAAAAGCCAAAGAACTGAACAAAGTATAAAGCAAAAATAAAGTACTAATAATTTCACAATTATTCCTTAATTTTTATTTCTCAACAAAAAATATTTACAAGAAAAAAAAAAAGGAAATTATAATAATAATTAAACTGTAACAAAAATTCGTACATATTTACAAAAATATAAATAAATTAATGAACCATGACTCGTTTTGTGTTTTATTGTTTGTTTTTTTTTCCTATCTAATTACAAAAAAAAAAAAAAAAAAAGAAAAGAAAAACGTTAAAATTACTCTAATTTTATTTGTATTATCTTTGATCTTTATCAAGTGTACTTGTTGTATTCGAATAAGTTGAATTTTGTTGTTGTTGTTGTCGTCTTTGTCGTATATAAAAATCTTGAAGCCATAATTCTTTAACTAGATCAGCTCCTTTTTCAGCAATCATAACAACTGGAGCATGAATATTACCATTTGTTATGGTTGGCATAATACTTGCATCAATTACACGTAACCCTTTAACACCATAAACTCTTAATTGTGGATCAACAACAGCTGCTGGATCAGTTAAAGGACCCATTTTTGCTGTACCAGACATATGATAAATTGTCATTGTATATTGACGTATATAACATTCCCAATATGGATCAGTGAAAAGTTTTAAATGTTTACAATTTGGTGGTGCTTTCCTCCAGAAACGTGCACCAAATTTTTTCATAGCTTCTGTTTCACCAACAGCTAATGCTGCTTTAACTCCTTCACGAAGGACATTCACATCATCAGGATGTGTTAAGTAATTATGATAAAGAAGTGGATAACGTAAAGGATTTTTAGATGCTAATTTTATATAACCACGACTTTTTGGTCTTAACATCATCGGAAATATACCGAAAACATCTTCATGATTTATTTCTTTGAACATTTCATTATAAAATTCATCACTTAATCCATGTGCGTTTTTAATCTGAAACACAAAAAAAAAAAAAAAAATTACTTAAATTAATTTTTTACTATGCGTGTTTTAACATTCATTTCCTACCTGTGTTCCACCATCAGAAGGTGTCGATGCACTTGTCATCATAAAATTCATATCTGGCCAATCATCTGATGCATTAGCATATTTTGTATTGATGAATGCAGCAACTTCAAGTCCAACACTACTTGTTAGAGGACCATCTTCAGTGATTGCATAACGTAAAGCGGTATTCAAATTTACCATTCGTCTCATTACAATACTAATTGGATAATCAATTCGAAATACTAAACCACCAACAGCAATATGATCTTGAAGATTTTGACCTACACCAGGTGAATCAACTAACACTGGTATACCGACACGTTCTAATTCTTCTTTAGGTCCAATACCTGATAGCATTAACAAATGTGGACTTGCAATTGCACCACCAGATAAAATTACTTCACGTTTTGCATAAACTTTATTAAATTTTCCATTACGAATATATTCAACTCCAAGTGCACGTTTTGTTACTGGATCTATGATAATCTTAGTAACATGTGTAAATAATGCTACATGAAGATTTTTACGTAATCTTACTGGTCTTAGGAAACATTTAGCTGTACTGGCACGAGATCCTCGTCTCATATTTAATTGATAAAATGCGAAACCAGTTTGTTTTGCACCATTAACATCTACATTTTCATAACCCAATTCAATACCAGCTTGAATAAATGCTGGTCCAATAGGTGTGTTATAAGGTGATTCTTGAACTGTCCATAAGCCACCTGAAAAATACATAAATGAACAAAAAAAAAAAAGAATCACATAATTTTTTTCGATTTGAAATTAAAATTTGACAAAAATTTTACCTGTTCCATGATATTTTTTATCTTTTGCTAAATATGGATTTCTTTGGTCTTCTGATTTAATAAAATAAGGTAGAATATCATCGTATCCCCATCCAGGATTACCAAATGATTCCCATTGATCAAAATCTCTTCGATTTCCACGAATGTAAAGCATCGTATTCAATACAGAACCGCCACCTAATACTTTTCCACGTGTCCAACAACATCTTTGATCTTTCATTGCTTGACATGCACTTTTTTGTGGTTGTGTCCTGCAAAAAAAAAAAAAATTATTATGTAGGTATGTAGAAATGGTAATTAATAATTTTTGTTGAAATATGTTTGTTCATAATTTCGTAACCACAAAAATCAGTTAAATAAAATTTGAATGTCAATTTTTTTTTTTTTGGTAATTTCCAAATTAAAAAAAGATTTATAATCGTAAATTTGCATTTAATTTGGCATTATTACGGCTTTTGAAATTTCGCAAATGATGTTATCCTCTTTGATATTTAATTTGTTAACCACATTTTATTAGTTTAATTGAAAAAATTGCTTATGTAATCTTAATTTGGAATTTAGACTGAATTAATCTCATCACATATTATTATTATTTATTTATTTATTTTTTTTTTGTGATGAAAACTTTCTATTTTTATGATTACTTTTTCGATGTTATTTTTTAATGTGACATAAAAGAGAATTGATTTGAAGTTTTTCATTTAAATTACATAATTTTTTTTTTCAATCTATATGAAAATGTCTTTGTGAAAAGAAGATTGTTTAAGTGATCAAATATAAAGTACTTGAATTTATGATTTTCAAAAGAGAAAGAAAAAAAAATCAAATTCATCAATTGCAAAACCAAACAACCGTTATTAATTGTGCTTCTTATTATTTTTCTTTTAGTTGAGGAACAATGGAAAGAAAATCAAAAGATTTTGTTTTGGAAATTATGATACTTTTTTTGCAATTGCATTCATCACTCACTTGGTTTCTTTTCGTTAAATAATTTCTTTTCTTTCTTGCATTACAATATAAAAAAATCAGTTTTTACTTTCCATATAATTTTTTCTTTATTAATCGAAAAATTAAGTAAGTAGGTACATTCATCTAGAAATTAAATATGGTTTTTTTTTCTTTCCACTTTTACTCTTCGTTATTAAATAATGAAATGTTCATTCACAACATACGAGATACGCGAGCATCTGAACCTGATGTGTTGTTGTATTGTTGTTTTTAATTTACTTTCCCGCCTTTATAACGGCTTTAAATAAAATATTGGTTTTTTTTTTGGCTTTACTTCCACCGATGTTTTCATAATGTATCGGACAAAAAAATTATTATATGCTCGCACATATGAAAAAAAAAAAAAAAAGTATGTGATAGAAAAAACCTTTTTATTGAATTAAATTAGTGAAAACTTTTTAATATTTAATTTTTTCTTCTGTTTTTCCATATATTTTTTTTTTATTTATAATTTTTTGTGAATGCTCTAAAAAAGACAAAAAATGAAAAGAAAAACAGTTTTATGTTTGTTTTTTTTAGGTTTTTTTTTTGATAATCCAGTCATTATCAAGATTTTTGTATGCATTCATATTGTGGAGATTTAATTTCTTTTTTTTTTCATTTTTTATGAAAGTGACACCTTTGAACTTAGTTCAAGTTGAAAGCCATATTTTTAAACACAAAAAAAAAAGCTGAATATATATTTTTTTTCAATTTTTTCCCTATTACGGTACAAATATCATCTGTTTTTTTGAGATAAAACGATACGAAAATACAAAAACTCAATGTCAAAATGACGTGTAAAGTTGATCTTGATGACACTGCAATTTACTCAAGTAAAAAAAAATAATAAAATAATGACGATTATTTAAGATAAATTATAAATTCTTATCTTACTATTACGAGTAATTATAAATGACAATAAAAAAAAAAAAAAAACAAAGAATACTGTGTGAATTTTATGAATTAGAGCGTAACTGCATACTCCAAATAGAAATTAAATTGTTAAATTTGATGAGAAATCTTAAGAAAATAATGTGTCACAATTTTTCTTTTTTTCTTTTTCTTGTGACATGAAATTTAATTGTGAAATTTCTAAAGCATGTACATATTTTTCTCCCAATTAGTCATCTTTTGACCTTCTTGCCAAATGTTTTTCAAGATACCTTAAAAGTATTTAATTTAAAAGCAATTTAATTTGTCGTCAAACCAAACTTTCTATATTAAATCTTCATTAAGGTTTTCCATACCTTTTTTTTTTTTAGTCTTTTGAAAAGGTTTTACATACTCGCTTATCGCCATAGTTCTTAATTGCAAATTTTTCGCTCATTTATAGCTGATTAATTATTATTTCGTAATAGCTTTTTGGGTTGACAACAACCCGCATTTATTTTAAACATTTGTGAATGGTTTTTCAACTTTTCAATACATAATTATTTTGTACTTTTCACTGCTACTGTTTCAGGTTTTTCAACAGTGACTTGTGCTCATAACGTAGATTTTTGAAAGTAGAAAAAAATATGTATGTAATAAGAAGAATTTCCAAGAAATAAGTTTTGTCTGGACAAATGACACTATAAATTATACAGAAAAATGTCCTTTGAAATAAATTCTTACATTCTCTTGTTTCGATGTTTAAGTGAATTTTTAAAATACACATTTATTTGAAAATTGAGATCGATTTGGTTCACATCCTTTTTTTAGTTAATTTTTTTTTTTATAATTTTGTTTCTTATTTTGCCATTTAATCAGATAAATAAAAAATGTTATTGCTCATTAATTTTTCAAACAACTTTTTTCAATTTTTCCTTCACAAAAAAAAACCTTTATAATTAGTTTTATTTGAAGAAAAACAACATTTTAAAAAGAAATATTTAAGATATCCAATCTATTTTTTTTTTGTGTTTTATATTTCAAAGCTTTTAAGAAAACAAAAAAACAGCTAAACAACGATTATTATTTATTAATCATAATTTTCATAGTCTTTATTTTTCCACTTTTCTGGAATAAAATTTTTCCAATTATTCAGTCGAAACGTAGTAAAAGTAACAAAATAATATATTTTTAAAATACCTGGGTTTTTATATTTTTTATGTTTTAATAACAAAATGTAATTTAAATTGTAAATGAATTACAATAATGTGCTTTTATTACGTTTTTTTTTTCTCATTTATTTATTTATTCCTTTTTTTCTTCTACAAAAAAAAATGGAAAAATACTTGATATTTTCGAATTTAAATGAAAAAAAGTAATTGAAAAATGGAAAGCGTGCTATACTTTTTTTTTTCCTTTAAAAGAAAATATAAAAATGAAATAATCATAATAAGTTCAAGGTGCTATGAATCCATATCTATTTATCTTCTTTTCATGTTTCGGAATTTTCTATTTATGTATTATTATTATTTTCAATTATTCTCATATAGTAATAATAATGAAGAGGAAAAATATCACGTACCATAACACTAAATATTTTAAAGCTACCAATATATTTTTTTTTTCTGTTTAAATTCAAAAGAAGAAAACAAAAACAGGCAAAATAAAGAAATATGTTATTTCCGTTTTTTCAAACATTATTATTTGCGATTTTTTTTTTCTTCTCAAAACGTTTTGTTGGTTTTATTACTTTTTTTAATGAAAAAAAAACAGCAGTTTTTTGTTATTTAACAAATAAAAAAAAATTAATTGGATGATAGCTGACGACCTGGAAGTATATATTGTTGTCTTGTGGTTGAATTGGTTTTTGTAAAGAGGAAAAATAACAAAATAAATTAAAATAAGTGTAAATAATTAAAATACTATCAACAAGACAATGGGACACGAGTCGAATATAAGGGATTTTTTTGTTTATATATATGTAAAAGAAAATATTACAACACAGTATTGGAAAATTATAAAGTTTTTCATGTAAGTTTGATAATGGGAAAGTTTTAAATTACAAACATATTGTTAGACGATGTGAGCTAGATTTGATTTATATAGATACTATTTTTCTTTATTATGTCATTTTTAGAGTTTTGTTTTCATTTCATATCTTTTATTTTATTTCCGTTCTCTTAAAATGATTTACATATAGGGCAAAGGTAGGTACATGTGTTAACTTCGGACCCTTTACACTTAAGATTTTGAAATGAAGTAATCAAAAAAAAAAAAAAAACTTTAAATTGTTGTTAAAACTCTCATAAAATTATAAAATTATAATACAGTTCTTTCTTAAAATGATTTTTAAATCCTAAAATTCACCTATCCACTTGAAGTAATCCAACAATAAACTTTTTAACTTAAAATCATTAAGAGTATTTTAGACAATTTGTATTGCTTTTTTCATTTGAGCATTAAAAATTTTATTTTAAATATTCAAACAAATTTGACTACTAAACTATTAAAAACGGAATTTCAAAAGATATCTATCTGATTGATAAACATATAATGCAATCAAAAGCTATTGGTTTTTCAAACTTCATTCAACGAAATTAATTTATTAGAGCGATAAATTGAAAATATTAAAAAGAAATGTGTTTAGGAGTATCCATTAAGTGAATGTGCTTGCATTAATATTTTTGAACATTCGGAATATGTTAATTCATTGGACATTCATGATTTTTTTTTTGTCTTTACATCTTAAAGATACATATGTATATGTATACTTGATATCTCACATGGTATGGTAACTAAAAACCGAATAAAATTAAACCGAAATTATTTTTTTCCCTTTTTTTTTTTATTTCTATGCGAAATGAAAATTTCAAAAGTTACACAATACTTTCACTGAAACATGTTGGTATTCCTTTTTTTAAGATAATAAAAATATTGTTCATCATCATCAACACATTTTAAAATCTTGAGATATTAATTGTCTTTATATTGTAGTTGAACTATACGAAAAATAGTAATTTTACCGATAAAATTTTAAGATACGCCCAAGTTATTGTATCTGCACTTTTAAAATATTTTTTTCAATTTTTTTCACATTTCTATTTCAAAGTGAAAATATTGCAAATAGATACATGTTTTGATACTATTAGTTTTTTCGCTTTTTTTCTTCATATGAGATGTGGTTTTATAATACCTACGTGTTATCGAATTTTTTTAATAATAAAAGTTCATTAACTCGAACTTATTTTTTTTGTTGTAAATGGTTTTTTTTTTTTTTTGTCTTTAAATATTCAATTTTTTTTATTGTTTACATTAACATATTTAATCATTGAAACTTTCAAAAATATAACTGTAGTATTTGCTTTGCTTTGTTTTTTTTTTCCTATTTTAAAAATGATATGCAATAATTACTGCATCCGTTCGCACCTAGTATACTTTAAAATATGTATCTAAATTTTTTTTTCTCATTAAAATAAAATAGTTAAGAAAAACAAAATCAGTTTTTTTTTTCTCTTATAGATATCATTTAAAAAAAACTGACAAAGCGTACTATACAGATTTGCAATACGATACTCGTATAATTTGAAAAAAAAAAAAATAATAATAATAATAATAACAGGCTTGGAATATTTAACATTTTTTCGTTTCATTGACTGCCTTTTAGACCTTCAAAAGATGTTCAGGTGAAATAATTAGTTTTACAACAATTGAATTATTATTTTGTGTATTTATTAATTTTAAAATACTCATCGACAAGCGAATTTTGCAATTTCCATATACCTACGCGGGAAATTACAAAATGAAATATTTTAAAAATTGAACTAAAAAAAATGATAATTTTATTCGTGCGTGAGTTATACTTTTTTTGTTTGTTAAATTTTCTAATTCTATATTTGGCAAAAAAATAAATCTTCGTTAAAATGTAGTTTATATCGAAAATTTTTTAATTTATTTCAGTAAAAAAAAAACAATATGTTGCATATATACATACTATACAGTGCTGTGAATAAGTATAGGGATTTATGTCCCAGCGAAGAAGTTTCAGTGAGTTTTCAGTAAAATTAGGTAAAATAATACTATTTAGATATTTTTGTTCAATTGTTGTCTCAAAATTGTCGTAATTGTAATATTTATCATGCTGAGAGGAAAAGTTTTAAGTGAAATTGAAAAACAACGAATTTTGGACCTTAGTGGAGTTGGACTAAAGCAATATGAAATTGGATCTAAATTAGAAGATTGAAAAATGTAGTCTGCAGTTTTCTCAAACTTGGAATGGAGAATTATGGAAAAAAGCAAAAAACGAGGCGACCACCAAAAACATCAAGTACGACAAAAAGAGCTGTTTTGAGAGTTATATTTGCACAAAAGGTGAAAAGATGACTAGCAAAAACAGAAAATTTAAAATATGGAAAATCGCCAGGGAACCATCATTAAAACCACAATAATAATATAACTATAAAAAAAATGAGAATTTTGTAAATCCCTATACTTATTAACAGCACTATACATATGTTCCTTTGAAGCATGTAAATCATGAATTATTTCCTGTGTAAGTTACTTTTTTTTCATATTTTGTAAGAGAATTCTTAAGAAATTGTTATTTTTTTTCAATTCACTTATTATAGATAATAGAGTATCTTATTCACTTTTTTTTTTCAAATTTTATTTCTTATAGAGAATAAAACAGCTTAAAAAAATTTTCTCAATAAGCTTCATCATAGATTCTGCAACGCATGAGTAATATTACCATAAAGACACTTATTATATTCACATAATCCAGTCAAACTACAATGTCATACCATAAGATTAGACAAAAAAATAAAAGAAAAAAACAAATTAAAAATTAAATAAAAATATTAAAAAAAACAAGTTTAGAAAACTATTTACAATTAATAAGCCACATGTTTAAAACAAACGCCGTTACTATTATCTAACCGAATTTACAACTGGCCTTTACCACTCTCACTCCAGAGTAAAAACGATTCGAGATTTTGCAATATCGTAATTTTCTACTATAAAGATATTATTAATACATACATATACATACAAATAAATATCAAATTATTTTTATTTCTTTTCTATGCATTTCTTCAAAAGATAAAAAAAACCAATCGAAAAGGATCGTCGTCAAACTGCTGACCCACTTTTCTTCGATTTGCAAAAAACCATGTGGTTAATCCAGTCTTAAAAACAAGTTAACAAATCATTTATGAAGGAAAAAAAAAAGATATTTAAAATAAAAATGCAAAAATTGCCTTATATTCTTTTATATGTTATAAAAAAAAATATATTAAATATGAAATATTTGTGAGAGGAAAAAACCAAAGAAAGTGAATTCAACTGAGATGTGTTTATTTGCAATTACACAACTCATAAATTTTTTGTGATGAATATACAATTAAGATTTGAATTTTCTAGTTTAAATTCAATGATGATTTTTGACTAAGCATGATTTTGTGTATCTTCTGCACTAAAAAAAATAGTAAAAGTTGTACTCGTATGTTCAAATAAACATCAAGAGCTTGACATAAAATTTTTTGAGGCATTCCGACAAAATTAATTCATATTGTTAACATCACTTGAGATAAAGTAAAAGCGTTAGTTTATTTTTCCTTTCTTCTTTATAAACATTCAATTAAAAGTGTTTATTTAATTTAACTTTAAAAAGTTAGACCATAAAGCATTTTCAAACGAAATGAAGTAATTACAATTTTTCTTCCCTCTTATTATTATTTTTGTCTGTCTCATTTTTGGAATTTCCACTAAAGATACTACAAATTAAATGAGCATCTATCGTGTTTGGTGAATGTTTGCAAAATGGTTTTTTTTTTTCTTGTATGAAAGTAATGTTGCATAAAATCTACTTAAGCTTGAAATAAAAACGTGACTACATGCATGGAAACCTTTTACAAAAAAATAAATAAAAAAGTAAATTTTAGGAAATAAAAATGAAATCTAATAGGAAACAATTATTGTACTTTTTAAAGATAATAATGCATATATCTATACATACTATGTTTATATACTGGCTTCTATAAGTTAGCGAAAAAGATGGATTTTTTTTTTCAAATATATTTTGATTTTTAGTCAAAACTACCTTTAATTATTATATAACCGTTTTTTGAATTTTTTTCGCATGATGACAGAGTATCTACACTTCTTATTTCAAATCAGATTCAAGTTCTATCATATTTGTCGTTCCTTTTTGCAGGAATTTAAAAGTAAACAAAAAATTATCTTTAAAGTTTTAAACCTTTTTATTGATAAATTTTAAGCTTTTTTTACCTCTAAAAAATATCGACCTTGTATCGAATCATATTTTCCTTCAAAAATTACATGTGCAGAAAAGCATGAAAGAAAATAATAATCCCTTCAATTTCTGACTTCAAATTCACTTTATCTTTTCAGTTCATTTTGCTTTTTTGTATATTTTTGTAAATGATCTTAATTGGTTTAACATTTTCATGCGAATTAAATTGTCCTTGGAACAAAAACAAAGCAATAATTTGGTAACATTTTTTATAGTCTCATTTTTTTTCTGCTTTCTGGTAAATTTTCTATGTCATGGTTTTATCCATGCATGTATGATTTTTTTTTAAAAATATGTCAAGATGCAAATAAACACTATATATAAAGCCGATGTATGTAATTGCAACTTTCTCTGTTGAAACTGTTTCCAAATAATTTCAATACTTTGTGTGTATAAAACCAAAATAAAGTTAAACTATCCGTACTTTAACAACTTTTCAACTTTACAATACAATAACACAAAAAAAACTGCATTCATCATTTTTGTTTAAAAACCTGAAATTTATAATATCGAGGAAAAAAAAATAAGGGGAAAAAATTGCATAGTACTTGAAAAATAAAATTTCATATAATTATGAATAAAAGCCGAAACTGAAAAATACTTTTACATGAAAAGTGAAACTTTTGTTTTTAATAACTTTTTGTTGTCATATGTTTTTTTTTTGCTTTTGTGCCCAATATCTAGGAAAATCATAAAAGTATATATGTACGTATAGTGTAGTGAGCTCAGGTACATTTAAGTTACAATTTAATTAGATAATAAAAATATATTACGAAAATGGTAATAAATAGGGCTTTGTTTGTTTTATTGTTTAATTAAAGAAAAAAATAAGTAATTTTCGAATATCAAATTTATGTAAATTTTTTTGAAAATAGTATGTACACATGTTATTTATTATTTTATCTTGTTAAATTTTGAATATATGTAAATACGTATACATTCCTTTTCTTGTAAATTACTCCTTCACATTTCAAAATACCGTTGCATTTATATTACATAATTATTTCATCTCAACATCATGCAGTAATTCATTCATTCACATTAATCACATTTCACACACCACATTTCTAACAATATGCTCATAAAAAGTTTTTTTCATATGAACTTTGTATTTTTTACATAAGTAATTGGCATAAATGTTAAAGAAAATACGAAGAAGAAGTAGAAAGTTGAATTAATGTATCATTGCTCATTTATTTGAATTAATTATTTAGAGATAGATACATATACATATGTATCTTTTACCTGTATTTCCAATCCATTTTACTTTTATGTAAATATAATGATAATAAAGGAACATCAGATATTTCAGTTTCATGTCCTCCAGCTTCTAATAATAATATTTTCCAATTTGTTATTTCTGAAAGACGTGATGCTAATACAGTTCCAGCTGAACCACCACCAATTATCACAAAATCATATTCTCTATGAATATTTTTTATATTAAATGGACGATTTTCTGGATCAAATAGATCATAATTATAAAATGCAAGTGCAGCAATTAGTACTGGTAATATTGTTAATTTTCCAACACCAATAAGTGTTGTAGCAGCTTTTATTGCCGTACTAATAATTACACCTAATTTACTGGCACCAGCAGCAACAACGCTAGCTGTACCAATTGCAGCTGAAGATGCAGCTCCAGCTTTAATTAAAACACTACCAATTGATGGTGCAAATTTTGCTGCAGCACCAAGTAAAGCATAAACAACCATTTTTTTTTTCTTTCGAGGAAGCGGATTAAAAATATTTAAAAAAAAAAAAAATAAAGATTTAACTATTAACTTTTTTTTTTTCTTGAGTAAACTAAGAATTTTCATTTATCCATTCGAATTATCATTTCACTTTACTATTATTTTTTTTGTCTTAAATTTAAAAACTTATTTTTTAGTTGTGATTTTTTTTTTCTTTAAAATTACTACATTTTCAGTTACAAATTACTATCTAGTTACTGCACATTTTATTTCTTAATAACAAAAAAATAAAATAAAAATAAACAAACGATTTGGTTGTTTTTTTCTCCTTAATAACCATAACAAGATTTCGTAACGAATTATGATTTTTTATTAGCACTTAAATAATAAGACGATGACGACGACGGTATTGACGAGACGACTACACATGATTTGAAAGTGAAAATATTGTAAATAATAATAATAATAACAAAAAAAAAACAAAAACTAAATGTTTATCAAGATCGCATACAACACATAACAAACCGTAATATTCATATCATATATTGTAAAAAATTGTAAATAACTTTTTTTGTTTCAAAAAAATAAATACTTTTTTTCCGTCCGATAGATCTGATCCGTACTCAAGTTGTTTCGTTTCTAAAATCAAAGATATATATTATTTTAGATACTCAGTAAAAACAAGAAAAATTTAACCACCTATAGTTTTTTTTTTGTTGTTTTTTGTTTTTTTTTTTCTCAAAAAAAAACCAGAGGATTTTAAAATGGAGTGTGGTTTGGTATATTATACGATTGCATATAATACGTTTTTATATCCAAATCACTTATGTCTTTTCCATCACCACTTACCTTTCGTCTAACGATCCGTAACATTTTAACTAAATAGTTATTATAATGTAGACCTCCGCCAGACGTTTAAAAATTTTTAAGATAAATTTATTTAACTGAGAAAAATAGCCAACAATAATTTACACATTATTAGATATTCGAAATAATTAAAATACTTAAGTTTTAAGTTTAAATCTTACATGTGATTAATTTTCATAAACAACGATTTTATTTTTTCTGTTGTTTAAAGTTCAAATACTAGATATACATTGAATTTCGAATTTCGAAAAGCTACCCACTGCTTATTGTTTAATAAACGTAGAAATGAAAAGGTAACCGTTTTTTTCTCTTTAAAATTTTCTCTTTCATTTTCTTCAAATTCCGGTAGTACCTATGCCCAATCAATATAATCATCCTCTTAACTATAGTAACGGAATAAAATATTACCTGCAGTTTTTTCTGCAGTAAACATACATATTTTCACAAATTTTCACTTACTTAAAATGAAAAATATACGAACAACATGATGAATTGATCTTACAAGATTACAATGCAATTTTTTTTTTTTTTTTTTGTTGCTGAATGAAATGACACGACTTTTAATGATAGTTTTTTTTTTCTAATTAATTGTTTAAAGAAAAATTTATAAATGAACAGAAAATAATGGAAATTTGTAATATATTAATTAGATACTCAAGAAAAAAAGCTATCATGTATATCAGTGCCACTCCAGCAAAACATAAATTTCTTGAAGAAATAAATGATCATTTAAGATATTTTTTTCACAATATTTTTTTTATTTATTACATTTTCAAGGTGATGTTGATCATTGTTCAATTTTAATTACAGAGATAATAAATTTTCTTGAATTGTAGAAAACTTACAAAGGTTTTTAAGGATTATATTTAGAAAGAACACCCGAAGCGATTGAGTGTTTCTTTTTTTTTTTTTTCAATGAAGTTTTTATTTAAAAGAAGTCAAAAATGTACCAATGTTTATTTTCTGAAACAAGAAGTCAATTAAAAAAAAAAAACAATCTTATAAAAAATAAAAATGTTGCAAGAAAAATTTAGATGTCTGTCTATTAAAAATATAAGACCTTGGACTCAAAAAGAAAAAGATATCTCAGACACTGAAATTTGAATAAAATGAAATACAATTAAAAAAATTGAAATTTTCACCTAATAAGTAATTAAAAAAACCTGATAAATTAAATAATAAAAATTTCTTGAAATTTAACAATAAAATTCACTTACCTATAATTAATACAAATAAACACCGGAAAAAATAATCATGTCATATTGTTGGTTTTTTTTTTTCAAATGTGTTATGTGTGGACTACTTTTTCCCTTCCTTTTTTTTAAATAGTATTATTTTATCATTTTAACGCTTCCTTTACAATAAAATTATCAAATTTTCACTGAAGCAGTTGTGATTTAAGATATGATATAACGATAATTAACAAAAACCGGTGATAAACATGTACCTACACTCATCCACCTCAGAAAAAGAAAGAGTAAAGGAAAAAAATGGTTTATTATTTAACAAATGTAAACATTCACTTGCGCTTTTCACATTATACTTACCTGACATTTTTTAATTAATTCTTCAATGGGGAACTCTAATGACACTCTATTGTTGAGTAGAGTTCAATTAAATAATTCCGTTATGAAACCCTAAATTTAAAAAAAAAAAAAAAAAACACCTACTTAATGACACGTATGTGTATATTCAACAGATGACTTTTGCAAATTTAATTTTCAATACAATTTATGTCACCCTGTGAATTATTTAAACATTTGATTTATTGTATTGAACTAATTAAACTTATTATTTATTTGTATGTTATCTTATAAATGAATATTATCATGTATATTACACTAACAAATAATATAAATATTTTTTTTTGTTTCTTTTCATGTCAGGTAAACACGAAACGAAATTAATTTGATTAAATTTGACAGCATACATACACACGAAAGCAACATAAGTATATAACACAAAAGTTTATTTTTGGTATTTTTGATGTGTGTGATGTGATGTATTTTAACATATTTAAACATTAAAATTGATTGAATGTATGTATCTACGTTTTACCTTTGCAGGTATGTTTAATTCAATTAAGGAAATAAAAAAAAATAAAATTAAATAGAAAAAAGACAATTGATCAAGTACCTACATACACACATATTTTCTTTAATTTCTTCTAAACCTTGTGAAAAAGTAAAAATAATAATAGTAAATATTTCTCAGTGTTATTATTTAACGCAAAGTTAGAGTTGAATGTTTACAAGGTTTTTTTTTAAATAATTTAAAAATTTTATGTAATTCTTGTAAGGCCTGAAAGAAAACAAAAATTTCTAAAGAGTATATTATACACATAGCCAATTTTTGGAATTCTAGAGTCTTAAGAATTTTGAAAGAATTCGAAAAAATAACTATGCCATCCTTAAAACTAAAGGTTTCAGCATATCTATTTAAAAAAAAAAAATTAAAATAAAGTCCAATCTTCTCATTTTCAATAATACAGAATAATAAAAATAAATAAATTTCAAATTAATTAAAAAGAGTTAAGAATGTTGAGAATGAATATTAAAAAAGGAAAAATCCTTTTTTCAAATCAAAGTATGTATATTATTATTGTATAGCACTTTTATTTTCTCTCAAAGGTGTTACCATTTTCTGTTTTTCCTATTTACAGCTTTTATTACTTCAAATTAAAATAAAATATGGTTTGTGTCTACAATAAAAATGATGGTTGATAAGCGATAAGTTATTTCAATATACGAATTTGAAATTTTTATTTTGAAAATGTCCGTTAAAAAGACTTTTTTAACAAGTTTTAAACTAATTTTATTATCAATCACAAAAACAATCTATTCTAAAGTTGATAAACTTTATTTTTTTTAATTTGAAAAAAAAAAAAAATGAATTTACAATTCCGTTTTTTCAATGTTTTCATTTGATTTTTGTTCATTTGACCAATCTTCTTTAATAAAATCTGCAGTTCTTTCACCAATCATAATAACTGCAGCATTTGTATTAGCAGCAACAATTGATGGCATAATACTTGCATCACCGACTCTTAAACCTTTAACACCTTTCACATGTAATTTACTATCAATTACAGCTTTTTTATCAGTATCAGGACCCATTTTAGCAGTTCCCACAGGATGATATAATGTTGTTGATAAATGTTTTATATAACATCGCCAATAATCATCAGATTTGTATTCGAATGTTTTACAACTTGGAAGTGGAAGTGGTAAAAGTTTAGCTTCATGTGCCTTATAAGCTTCAGTTTGTTCTAATTGCTCTTGAATTCTTATAGCACGTAAAAATGTTTCAATATCATCATCTTTATCCAAATAATTTGAATAAATTTTTGGTTTATCTTCAAATTTAGCTGAATTTAATCGGATTTTTCCAACTGATTTGGGCTTTAATAAAATCAAATATGCAAAGAAAACATCTGATTCTTCATTTGCATCCAAAATTGCACGTCCTATTAATTCTGAATAACCTAAAACAGTTAAATAAAATTGAAGATCAGGTGCTTGTTTCTTAAATATTAAATATTGATTTTCAATATCTGGATTAGGATCGTTTATATCTGAAGTATTCATAAATCCGACTAAATTACAAGCACCATGACAAGATAGAGAAGTTGTTCTATTCATCAAATAATTGTAAATACTGTCCAGAAGTTCTTCTACTGTGTCTGGTTTAGCAGTTGATTTATGTAATTGAAATACAATTGGAACAAGAACATGATCTTGAAGGTTATTTCCAACAGAAAGTGATTTTACAATTGGAATTTTTAACTTTTTTAAATGTTTTTCAGGACCAACACCTGAAAGCATTAAAATTTGTGGTGTACCAACTGCTCCTGCTGATAAAACAACTTCCTTAGCAACATTAACTGTCATTTCTTTTGTTGAATTATAAACAAATGTTACACCAGTAGCTCGCTTATTCTTATCAAAATTTACTTTTTTCACATGAGCATGCTTAATAACATGTAAATTTTTTCTATTTTTAACTGGAATCAAATGTGATTTTGCTGTACTGAATCTTTTACCATCATAAGTTGTTCCTAATGCTCTATCATTGAAACCCACAAAACTTCCTTCCGCAAAATCATCAACAGCTTTATGTCCTAATTCTAAAGCACCTCCCATTATCATATCATGTAATGGTCCATTTTCAATTTCAAAATCACCAACAACTAATAAACCACCTTTACCATGGATTTCTTCACTTAATTTTCGTTTACCACGATAATCTTCAGATTTTTTAAAATATGGAATCACATCATCATAACCCCATTCTGAATTTCCCCATTGTTTCCATTCATCAAAATCTTTTCTTGTTCCTCGTACATAAATCATGGCATTAATTGCTCCTGTACCACCCAACATTTTACCTCTTGGCCATTTACAAACACCATTTCTCATACCTAAACAAGATTTTCCATTTGATTCAGTTACATATTGCCAATCAAAAGGTGTTTGTTGTAAAGAGAAAAACCAATTTGGCACCTGTAAATTGAAAACACAAAATTTAGAAGAAAAAAATAAATTAAATTTTAGAAAAATTTTATAAAAATTACTTCTGCTTCAATTGGAGGATTTCCTCCTGCTTCAAGTAATAAAACTTTCCATTCAGGATTTTCTGTTAAACGGCTTGCAACAACTGATCCAGCTGAACCGGCACCAACAACAACAAAATCATATTCCGGTAAACCTTGAAAATGAAAAAAAATTAAAAAAAACACGAAAATGCAATTTATGTAATTTTAAAAAAAAAATTATTTTTTATAATTACCATTTTGAAGTGCTGTTGGTCCATAATCTTCTGGCCATTTTTGTGATATATTACAATGTGCTGATACAAGAGTTTGTATTAAAAGTGTAATTAATTGATTTGCTGGACCCACACTTTGGGCAGCACACTCAGAACTTAGATATTGCATTATTCGAATTCAAAACTGAACTGAAGAATTATGATCAGTTATTGCTATCAAACTCGAAATATCACTAATTAAGTCTTTAGAAATTGTTTACAGATACTACATACTTGAAAATTTGAATACATAATCTCAGGGTTTGGTGATATGTGATAACCTACGCGGTGACTAGTGATTAAAAGATATGCATTGAAATTACGTAAATAAAAAAAATAATGACATTTAAAAAAATAATTATTTATTCATTGCACACAAAACATATTCTTCTGTGCATTCTTTTCTTGTCTGTATCTCACAAAAGCTAATGAAAATAATTTAAAACTAATTGAAAAATGTTATTTAACTCATAAAAAAGCTCTCGTACATATTGTCTTTTTGGCGTCAAATTGAAAAAGTTCATTTTAAAACTTTTCTATTATTATTTCATGATCATGGTATACAAACAAAAAAACTGCACTCGAATGATAATAATTTTAATATCTCATTTAAAAATAGAAAATATCAAGGTTGTTGTTTAGTATCTGAATAAGTACTTCAAAATAAAATGATAAGCAGATGCTGACAAATTATTATTTTTTGGTGAAGTTTATCAAAATAAAAAATAAAAATTTAAATTTAAATGATAACAGTTCACAAGAAAACATTCTTTTATTTAGTTTAAGTATCAGTTTATTTTATTACAAAATTATTTGCAAATTTTTAAATTTTTTGAAAAATTATAATTCTGTATGTTGTTGTTCATGATTATTTTTCCAATCTTTCTTAACAAAATCAACTAATTTTTCTGCAATCATAATTGTTGGTGTATTTGTATTTGCAGCAACAATTGTTGGCATAATACTTGCATCAGCAACACGTAATCCATTTATACCATGAACTTTCAATTGATTATCAACAACAGATTTTTCATCTAATTTTGGACCCATTTTAGCAGTTCCAACAGGATGATAAAAAGTCGTTGAAAGATGTTTAATATAACATCGCCAATAATCATCAGTTCCATATTCAAATGATTTACATGTTGGAATATTTATATGAACAAGTTCTGCTTCATTTTCCTTAAATGATTTTGTATTTTCAAAAAGTAATTGAAATTTAACACCTCTCAATAATGTTTCTAAATCATCATTTTCATCTAAATAATTTGCATAGATTTTTGGTTTATCTGTGTAATTTCCACTGGATAATCGAATTTTACCACGTGATTTTGGTTTTAATAAAACATTATGAGCAATTAATAAATCAGCATTTTGATTTTCTAATAAAATTGATCGACCGATTGTTTCGGCCATACCGAGAGCCGATAAATAAAATTGAACAGTTGGACTTTGCTTTTCAAATAATAAATAAAGTGTTTGTATATCAGGATAATTACTTGTAGAACTTGTTGTATTTATGAAACCAATTAAATCACAAATACCACACTTGGAAAGACTGCTAGGTCTGTTCAAAAGATAATTGTAAATGCTATCAAGAAGTTCATGTTTTGTAATAGCTTTTGAAGTTGAACGATTTAATTTATAAAAAATTGGTACCATAATATGATCTTGAAGATTATTTCCAACAGCTAAATCCTGTAAGACTGGTATTTCAAATCTTTGTAAATGTTTTTTAGGTCCAATACCCGATAACATAAGAAGTTGTGGTGTACCAACAGATCCAGCTGAAAGGATCACTTCTTTTACAACATTCACTGTCATCTCATTAGTTGAATTATAAACAAACGTTACACCAGTAACTTGATTTTTGTCGTTAAAATTAATCTTTTTCACATGTGCATTTTTAATTATATGAAGATTTTTTCTATCTTTGGCAGGCATTAAAAATGCTTTTGCACTTGTATGTCTTATACCTTGATAAACATTTGCCAGAGAATTTCCATAACCAATATAATGTCCTTCAGAGAAATCATCAAGTTTATTCAATCCTAATTCTTTTGCTGCTTCGAAAATCATTTCGTATTGTTGTTTATTCTGTTCACTTATCATATCATTAACAACAAGTGGTCCACCTTTACCATGAAATTCACTTTTTAAAGTTCTATTAGCACGAATATCCTGAGACTTTTTAAAATATTCCAAAACATCATCCCATCCCCAACCAGAATTTCCCATTTCTTTCCATTCATCATAATCCTGTCGTGTTCCTCGTACATAAAGCATAACATTCATACCTCCTGTACCACCAAGCATTTTTCCACGTGGCCAATAACAAACACTATCACGCATTCCAAGACATGATTTTCCATTCGGATGAGTACGATATTCCCAATCGGAAGGAGAATGTTGTAAACTGAATAACCAGCCTGGAACCTAGAAAAAAAAAGAAAGAAAAACGAAAACAAAAAATAAAATTTTGTTCTTGAAATTAAAATGATTTTATTTTGCAAACCTGAGATTCTATTGGAGGATTACCCCCAGCTTCTAAAAGAAGAACATTCCAATTTGGATTTTCACTTAATCTACTTGCCACTACAGAACCAGCCGAACCACCTCCAATAACTACAAAATCATAGTCAGGCAAACCTATAGAAAAATTTATTTTTCAAATTAAATTAAAGTCGTATAATATATTTTTTTTTAAATAGAAAAAATTGATTTACCTTTTTCAATTGCTTCTGGTCCATAATCTTTGGGCCATAATTTCGATGATGAAATTCCACAATGAGCTGTTACAAGAGTTTGTAAAAGAAGCGTTATCAATTGATTAGCAGGACCAACACTTTGTACAGCGCATTCATGACCAATGTATTCCATTTTGTTGTCTTAAAAACACTGATTCAGTTAATTTTGCTGTGAATGATATGTACCGGTCTTATGTTCACTGCGATTATGATTTATGAATCTTAAATATTATATTTTACTGTTAGAGACAAGAATGACCACTGTTTAAAACGATAAGTCTATCTCTTTTGACATTACTGTGAACTTTATGATTATAGTATCGACGTGTACACCACTTTCAAGCAATGCTAAGATGATGATGAATGCATTCAAAAAATGAAAACACATTAACAAATTCAATTACACAAATTATACATATACATGATAACGTTTACGATGATTGAAGAATAATAAAATCCAGAAGAAGAACTTCAGTAGACTGGAAAAAAATAAAACGCAACGAAGAGTTAAAAATTGAATAATTACGTTTCAAAAGAGAATCTAAAAAAAAATCCAACTATCATACATATTCGAATGTTTTACAGTCTTACAGGGTGTTACGGCCGTTACGGGTTGTGACTTGTGAG
The DNA here is from genome assembly GCA_932526495.1 of Bombylius major. NCBI lineage: Eukaryota > Metazoa > Arthropoda > Insecta > Diptera > Bombyliidae > Bombylius > Bombylius major. Next base: position 38,577,590 of record OW052043.1, on the reverse strand, counting down.
TGAGTAAAATTTCTAAAGTACAAAATTCAGAAAATATTTTAAAAGCTCCTTGGCTTAATTTTATAAAAGATTCAGCAATACTTTCAGTAAGTGGTAAGCCATCAATAAATGATTAAGTATCTGGTTTTTTTTTTATATAGAAAAAGAAGATATTTAATATCAGGTTACCTTTTGGATCAGATGTATGTATTCACGAATCCCAATATATCGAATACATTAAAATGTGAAATAATTGTACAAACTACCTATCAAGTAAATAATTTTCAGTAAATGCTTTAGCTGTAAATTTATTAATTTCGAACGAAAAGAAAAAAATTATGATGCAATTGTTACAATAATTTATTTGCATTTTGAATAACAGTTAAATTTTTTGTTTTTTTTTTTATTATATTCATGTTCTAAAAATAAAATTAAGAAAAAAAAAAAAACAATAATAAATAACAAATATAATTAATTGTACGTAAACATAATAACTTGAACTGTAACTTAAGTATACTTAAGTAATTGGAAACTATATTGCATAATTATCGTTATTATTTCTTTTATAGTCAATCCAATCTTCTTTGATAAAATCAGCTGCTTTTTCTGCAATCATAACTGTCGGTGCAAATGTATTTCCACTTACAACATTCGGCATAATACTACTATCGATCACTCTTAAATTTTTCATATTATAAACAGATAATCTTGAATTAACTACAGCTTCTGGATCTTTAGATGGACCCATTTTACAAGTTCCAACATTATGATAAGCTGAAAATATTGTATAACGAATATAACATTCCCAAAATTCATCACTATCTGGAATATGTTTATTGCATTTTTCCACTGTTGGTACAAATTCTTTGATTCCATGTTGACGGAAACTTTTGGTTTTTTGTAATTTTTGAAAACGTCTTATAGCATTTATTAATGTTTTAATATCATCCGGATGATCGAGATAATTTGGATAAATTTTAATATTATCATAAGGATTTGTACTATTCAATTCTAAATGTCCTTTAGATTTTGGATTTAAAAGTATTAACGATCCAATTAAAACTGCATATTCACTTTGAATTTTTTCAATTGAATTTTTGAAATTCTCATCATTTAATCCCAAAGCACTAAAAAATGAATCGGTTACAAGGTAATTTTGTTTTTCATTTAAAAGATAAATCACTTGAATATCAGGATATATGGCATTATTTGATTTTGTATTGAAGAAAGTGAAAATATTGAGTGGAAAATTTGATGCAAATGTTCCATTTTTATCGAGAAGATACTGAAAATAATCTTTTAGAAACGGTGAATAATTGAATGTGCTATTACTTGGAAATTTGAAAAAATATGGAATGATTACGTGATCAATAAGATTATGTCCCACATTAAGATCATTGTACACAGGAATATTGAACTTTGATAAATGTGATTTTGGTCCAATTCCAGACAACATCATAATTTGTGGTGAATTGAATACTCCAGCAGAAAGAATGTATTCCTTGGACGCTACAGCTGTCATATTATGTTTACCTTTTATGTTGAAATTAACTCCCTTTATAACACCCGATGAAGTCACCTCTAAATTTGTGACATGTGCATTTTTGATAACATGAAGATTAGGTCTATCATTAGCTGAAGCTAAAAATACTTTAGCTGGACCTTGTCTAACACCATTTGCTAAGCAACCAGTCGTTTCTGCAGTTCCAACGTATTCTTCACCATTAAAATCAATTAAATTTTGAATACCACTTTCTTGTAAAGCATCAATTACGAATTTCTTTCTTGGCTCCGAATCCGTTAACTTTCCAATACTCATAAGACCGCCAGCACTGTGATATTTTCCACCATACGCTTTAAGTAAATTTTCATCTAACATATTTTCAGATTTTTTAAAATATTCAAGAACATTATTCCAATTCCATGTTGGATTTCCAGCTTTCTCCCAATCATCATAATTATTTTTATTACCACGTACATAGTACATATGATTCATACTGCTTGTACCACCCAACACTTTACCTCTTGGCATTGCAATTCCTCGTTCATGTCCAATTCCAAATTTATCTGATTTTTCACCATAATATTTCCAATCAATTGTACTGTTTTGCATTGAGAATGACAAATATGGAACCTAAAATTTATTCCAGAATTTAAAACGAATTTATATTTGTTACATTAAAATAAAGATCTCACTTCAGCTTCAATTGGTGGATCACCTCCAGCTTCTATTACAAGAATATTCCAATTAGGATTTTCACTAAGTCGATTTGCAAGAACAGATCCTGCAGTACCAGCACCAATAATTATAAAGTCATACTTTTTAAGACCTGTAAAAACCAAAAAAAATTACCAAACATTTTTAAAAAGCCAAAAACTAAATATGAATATTCTTGCACCTTCTTTTAATGCTATTTCACTATAATCTTCTGGCCACATGTATTCATTAGAAATTCTACAATGTGATGAGATGATTGTCGTTAATAAAAATGACACTAATTGATTGGCTGCTCCAACACTTTGTGCAACACATTGTTGCGGTAATAAATCTCCTATCATTACTTTTTTTTTTTTTTTAAATTCAATTAAATTTCACAAAAGAATTGAAACAAATCACAGGTACTAGCGAACTTAGAATTTTTACACTTAAATTGTACTGAACTTATCACATTATAGAACTTTTTTGTTATTTTTGAAGCTATTTATATACAAAAATCTACAAATCAACAAGAAATCTAAAATGGTATACGCACTTAAAATTATGAATTAAAAAAACAAGTTAAAATTGTAAAATTCTTCAATTAGACAAAAAAAAATATATAATAAGTACTGACGCACCTAAAAAAAATGTTTACAAATTTTATCACTTTTTATCAATTAACACTAAAAATCTTATAATTTTGAACATAGAATTCTTTTTTTTTTTTTTTTGAAAATTGGATCAAAAATACATAAAATTTCAGATTATGTTTAATAAAATAAAATACCAATTTTTATTGGAAAAAAAACGGCTATATTTACTCGTATAATTTTTTTATATCGTCTCGTCAAGATCTACTTTTTGTTACCGGTTCCTGAAAATTTCAAAATTAAAATAACAAAAATATTGAGTGCGTAAGTACTTGAATATAAAAAGGCGCTTATATTTATGGCTTTAGAACATGACAAAATTGTAAACATTCTTAAAATGTTATTATTTTAATTGAAACATTAAAAAAAAACTAAATCAATTAAAAAACAAAATAGGTAAACAAATAAGAAACTATATCCAAAAATAGGTGTGATAAAAAATTGAGTATTCGTGAGGATTTTATACGATAGATAATGCGCTTTTTTCAGGGATGAAAATACATACATACTTCATTAGAACTTTATTTAATTAAAAATAAAAAAAAAAAAAAAATAATATAAATAAATTGTGCTCTTGATGTCATTATTTAATTATTTTTAATTACAAAAAAAAAATCCATATGTTTATCACGATCGTCCTCATACTTTAGACACTTTTTCAATTAAATCAGAAGCTCTTTCAGCAATCATTATTGTTGATGTATTTGTATTTGCCTTCACAATATTTGGCATTAGCAACACAATATACCAATCACTTTTAACGTATTATCAACGACAGCAGTTTGATCATACATATTTTTTACCACACATTTTTATTGTACCCACAGAATGATAAATTGTGTCTATCAGTTGCAAAAGGGGTCTTTGTCATGTTAAGTGATTTTGAGTTATTAAGCAAAATTGTTTCTGAAATTTGACAAAATGTACTGTTTTGCAACTGAGCTCATATTTTGACGATCAAAATAAAGAGGAAAAGGTATTTTTTTTTTCTTTTAAAAGTAAAGTAAATAAGTAGATTTTTAAAAGACCTTTCAAATGACGTATATATAACTCATTTTTTTCAAAATATGGAAAAGATCCGTTTTGCAACTGATAGACACAATTGTAATTGTCATATATTTTATATAACATTTTCATTTTCCATTCAAAATATGTATCAAGTATTTTATAATTAGTTGTATTACCTTTTTTAAAATAAGATTATTCTCATGGAATGACCCATTAGTAAAAAATATAAAAAATACTGCAGAGGATGAAATTGGACACAATCTTTACAATTTCTCTTGTGTTTACGAGTATGTGTGTAATGAAAGATATTTTTAGTGAGTTTGCAAAAAATAAAAATAATTTAAAAAATCCCAATTTGAAAAATAACAAATTTAACTAAAAAAAAAAGAATTTTTATTGATTTTATTCTACCAACGAAATCTTAATTTAAGAATTCTAAAAAAAAATTTAAAAAATAAACTAAATTGAATTAATTGCAGACTTTTTCATAATACAACTACATAAATTAATTCTAAATATTTAAAAAGAAATTTTATCCATAACGGAAATATTCTTCTTTAATCATATCAGCTGCTTTTTCAGCAATCATAATTGTTGGTGCATTTGTATTACCACTTACAATATTTGGCATAATACTTGCATCAACAATTCGTAATTTATGAATACCATAAACACGTAATCTTGGATCTACAACAGCCATTTTATCTGTATAAGGACCCATTTTACATGTACCAACAGGATGATAAATTGTTTGTGTATAATGTCTTGCTAAACATGCCCAAAATTCATCACTTACATATTCTGTATCTGGACACATTGACCATGTATATGGATTTAATGTTGCATTCAAATATCTCATAATTTTTGTTTGAGAAAAAGCATGTACAAATTTAAGACCTTCAACCTATAGAACAAAAACGAAATTTTTCTTCAATTAATATTGTTCAATTATATTCAATATTTTTCGAATAATAATTTTTTTTTTATAAAATAAAAATACTTACCAATATTTCAAGATCATGAGGATGATCAAAATAATTTGGATAAAGTAATGGATAATCTCTTGGATCATTTGATCGAAGTTCTAATTTTCCTCTACTTTTTGGACGCATTAATAACGGTAGAATCATATATGAATCTCTATAAAGAACTGGTTCAAATACTTCACCATAATTATCAAATGATATACCAGATCCAAATCTACCAATAAGTCCACCATCTGATGTATAACCATATGATCCCATAAATACTTGAACATCTGGCCAATCTAAATGTGGATCTTGATATTTTGTATTAATATAACCCATAACTTCACAAATTGGTAATCCATAAAATGGTCCGTCATGATACTTTAAAAATCTATCAACATTTTCTGTTGTGAGTACTTTTGGTATAATGATTGATAATGTCTGATGTGTGACTTTATTATCAATCAAATATGTAGCACCAGCAGCAGCTACATGATCTTGTAAATTTTCACCAACACCTGGCATATCTTTAATCACATCGATATCATGTTCATGTAAATGTTGTGCAGGACCAACTCCAGATAACATTAAAATTTGAGGACTTTGAATTGAACCAGCAGATAAAATAACTTCTTTTTTAGCATACACTTTTTGCATTACACCCATTGTTTCATATACTACACCTTTTGCTTCTTTTGTATGAGGATCAATTTCAATTTTATGCACAAATGAATTTAAAAGAACATGCAAATTCGGACGATGACTACAAGGTCTTATATATGCTTTAGCTGTACTGCATCGTAAACCATCTCGAAGTGTACCATGTGATCTGGCAACTCCAAATTGTGTTCTACCATTTATATCACCGTCAGGATTTAAAACATTCATTTCACGTGCAGCTTCCATAAATACATCAGCTAATGGTGATAAAAATTTAAAATGTTCTACAGTTAATGGTCCATCGACTCCATGATAATAATTTCCTCGTAAACGTGGATCTCTCATATCTTCCATTTTTTTAAAATAATAAAACACATTATCCCAATTCCATCCATGATTTCCTAATTGTGCCCACAAATCATAATCTTTACGATTACCACGAACATATAACATTGCATTCAATACACTTGATCCACCTAAACATCTACCTCTTGGCCATCTGCATCTTTTATTACTCATTGCCAAACAGTATCGATCAGATGGTTCAGTTGCAAATTTCCAATCGAATGGTGATCTCTGAAGAAATGGAAATGCTTGAGGTATATCCGAAATGATTGGTTCATCTGGACCAGCTTCAATTAATAAAACTTTCCATTGTGGTATTTCTGATAATCTTGCTGCCATAACTGTACCCGCGGAACCACCACCAATTATAACAAAATCATAATAATCATACATTTCATCTGGACTAACACTCCTAACACGATTCTCTTTATCAACCATATCAGGACGTTCCATGATACATCCTTCACGCATCATTGCAATCAAAATTAATCCTGGACCCAATGAGGCCATTATTCTCATTAATGAATATGTACCCTCAAGAGAAGCCATATTTTCAAATAAAATTAATTATTTTCACGTTAATTACAACACTAATTTCAATTTTAAATTTTATAGCACATTCTGTAAGTAAATTCAATTTAAAACTGAACTATCTTGAAAATTGATAATTAAATGTTACCTGTAAAATAATAAAAATTAAAATGCTGTTTTAAACAAATTTTTCTTTTTTTTTCTGGGTCAACGTCTTGTAATGTTTTTAAATATCAAATTTAGCAGACGTTAGCGAAATACTTAGTTACTTTGAAATTACATTGTTGAATTAAGTTTTAAAAATTGTAGGAACTGAAAAAAACAACAAATTTTTTTTTTTTATTTTAAAATTTTATTTTCTAAAAATTTTCATCGTAAGTATAAGTACATTGCAAGAATACTTTTTTTTCATTAATTTATTTCTAGTTTAATTTCACGTAGACTACAAAAAATAAATTAAAATGAATTTAAATTAAAGTAAACTAATCTAAATTTTCAAATTAACTTAAAAGTAAGTTAGCTTAATTTTAACAATTAAATTTCAGTATTAAACATAAGGACGATATTTCCTGATTTCAAGAGAAATAAATTATTATTATTATTATTTATTTTTTTTTTCATCATTCATCATGGCTGTGAATAAATTAGGTAGCTTTTGAGTATTGAATTTCTTAAATTTGTTTTTTGTGAGTATTAAACTTAACATACTTAATTTTTTAATGTCTTTTTTTATACAATAATTATGTACACTTTAAATATTTCACCTTACAAACCATACAAATTCAAATTTATCACAAAGAATCCTCAAAAGAGTAAAACAAAATAATCAGTATGAAAATTTCATTTCATTCATTTGAATATAGAATTTTTAATCCAAAATTCTTTAATTAAATCAGAACCTTTTTCTGCAATCATTATAACTGGTGCATTTGTATTAGCACTTACTAATTTTGGCATAATACTTGCATCGATAACTCTGAGACCACGAATACCATAAACACGTAGTTGTGGATCAACAACAGCTTCTTTATCCCAATATGGACCCATTTTACATGTACCAACAGGATGATAAATTGTCACAGTATAATGACGTATCATACATTCCCAATACTGATCGGTAAATAATTTTATATGTGTACAACCTGGCCAACGATATGCTGATAATTTTGAGCCGAATCGTTGCATTGATCTTGTTTTTGATAATGCTACAGCTGTTTTAACACCTTCAATTAAGGTTTTTACATCAAGTTCATCATTTAAATAATTTGGATAAATGTATGGATAATCAAAAGGATTATTACTACGTAGTTTAATGGATCCTTTACTTTTTGGACGAAGTAACATCGGAATTACACTCCAAGAATCTCTGTTACTTATCGGTTCAAAAACGGCATTGTAAAATGATTCTGATAAACCATGTGCTTTCCAAAGTTGTGATCCTCCATCTGAATTAGTTGATCCTGATACAAAATGAAATTCAATGTCAGGATGATCATCGGAAGCATTTACGTATTTGGTGCTCACATAAGCAAGTCCTTCAACTCCACCCAAAATAGTTAAAGGTCCTTGTCCAAAAACTGCATACTGTAAAACGGTTGACATTGAATGAAATCGACTTTCAACAATTGAAACTGGTTGATTAACTAAAAATGTCAATCCGCCTAAGCCAATATGATCTTGCATATTTTCTCCAACATTCAACTCTTTAATCACGGGTATTCTGTGTTTTGTTAATTCAGTTCTTGGTCCTATTCCTGACAACATCAACAACTGTGGTGAATTTATTGCACCTGCGGAGACTATTACTTCTTTACTAGCTCGAATGTGATAAATTTTTCTGTCTCTCATAAATTCAACACCAAAAGCAACTTTTGATACAGGATCAATCATAATTCGAGTAGCATGAGCATACATTGCAATATGTAAATTTGGCCTTAATCTAGCAGGCCTTAAAAAGGCTTTGGCGGTGCTACAACGACTTCCTCTTCTCGTTGTTCCTTGTGCTATCATAAATCCTGTATGTTTCTCACCGTTTAAATCTCGATTTTCGTAGCCCATTTCAACTCCAGCTTGAACAAAAGCTGCAGCCAATGGTGTGTGAAAAGGGGCTTCACCGACAGTAAGGTAACCCCCTGTTGAATGGTATGGTGTATTGGCCAAGTATGGATTTGTGTTGTCTTCTGATTTCTTAAAATAATAAAGAGCATCTCTAAAACCCCATCCAGTGTTGCCTAGTTCTTCCCAATGATCGTAATCTTTTTTATTTCCTCTCAGGTACAACATGTAATTTAAAACGCTTGATCCTCCGAGAACTTTTCCTCGAGGCCAATTACATCGCCCACCTTTCATCGCTAAAATGAAATATTATCGATAAACATTTTTATTTAAAAACAAAATTATAATTAATTTACCTAAACATGACGTTCCTGAAGGTTCTGTTTTATATTTCCAATCTAATTTACTTAATTGCAAGTATCCAGCCATCAAAGGTACATCAGAAATTTCAGTTTCATCACCACCAGCCTCTAATAATAGCACATTCCAATTTTCAATTTCTGTTAATCTGTTAGCAATAACAGCCCCCGCCGATCCCGCTCCCACTATAATAAAATCATATTGATCTAATAATGCATCTGCAGGAACATCAATTGGTCTAGATTCTGGATCAGTTATTTCTTCATATTGAAAATATGCAATTGCAGCAACTAACATTGGTACAAACCAGCCAACGCTTGTTGCAGCTGAAACTGCAGCACCGCCTATGGCATTTGCTGCACCAACTATTGCACTCATATTTCGTAGAAAATATGTTTATTTTCGTTTTGTTTTTGTAAATTAATTATATGTATCTTCGAGTTTAATTAGCATTCATAAAGGTCATTTTGTTTATTCTAAAAAAATTTAAAAAAAAAACAAAAACAAAAATTAAATAAAACCAAAGCTTTTTTTATTAACTTATTTTTTTTAACGAAGTATGAGAAGTTGAGGAGCGCATAAATTAAGTATAAAATTACAAACAAAAATTTAAAAAAAAAGTTACTTCTTGTAAAACGATATCTTTTTTGTATAATATATTTATTTTCTAATCTTTTTTTAAGAAAAGATCAATAGCCTTTATTTATTCAACGACAAACAATTGAGCTTTTATTTAAAATATCAACAGTAAAATCGACTTAAAAATCACATTTAAATAGGAAATAATTTTTTATGACAAATTGTACTTATTTAGTCCCTTTTTTAAACTTAATTTTAAAATACATAAAGTCTTTTCATTCAAAAAATAATAATCTTTACTTAAAATGACACGGTCAATGATTAAATATGTAAGACTTGACATTGACTAAAATTTTCTGTACGTAGATATTTAAATTGTAATCAACGACCCAAAAATATTTAATTCTTTTTTTTTTTTTAAAGTTAACCTGTGACTACTTATTGAGAAAAATGCAGAAAAAAAAAATAATTCAAATAAAATTATGAAAAAAAAACAAGTAATCAATAATGAACGGTGAAAAAATTTTTCTTAGGTTTCAAAAATTGTTTTCACTGAAATTGATATTACTGTAATCTCTCATAAATCATATCGAATTTTATGAATTTAATGGAAGCGAAAGTGCATTTTCTTTACCATATGTTTTAGTTTAGATCTCCATACACCTATGTTGTCATATGTGTTTGATATTCACTTACAAACAACTAATATTCAACACATACATATGTATGTAGATATTTTTCATCATAAAACGGGCAGTAACAATAACTGTCTCTTTGCCACCACTCACCACTAATTTAACCTGTTCAATTATTATTACTTTTTCAAATTTATCTATAACCATAATAATATGAACGTTATTTCAATTCAAAATACCAAACACTGTAGAGGGTGAGTCAAAGTATATTGTAGACGATTAAAATCAGTAACGAACATTACAAAAGATCCCGCGCAAACACCTAAATTTAAATTTAAACACCCTGCGCATGGCAACAATCAAAAAATACAAACAAACAAAAAAACATTGTGAAGTTATATCTGATGCATTTTAAGTGTTTTCTACTTACGAAATTTACCTGTAATTAACATACAAGACCAAAATTTGTCCCCATATAAATTCTTCATTCACAAATAATTTTTCAAATTTAACAAACTTATGGGCCTTTACGACCTCATTTTTAACAACAAAATGAAATTTTATTAGTTCATGAGTTTTAGCGAAATATCGTGATTTTGTAATAAGAAAGAAATTTTATAGAAATGACAACCACCACCCAAAAAAATAATAAAAGGAAAAAAAATACATTCAAGTAAGTAACAAGTAACAACAGAAACTTCCAGTAAAACTTTTACTTGTTTATTTTACAAAAAACTAAAAAGTAGATTTGAAAAAAAAAAAATAGAAATCGATTGAAATTTTACACTTACACTTACTACTTCATTTAATCATGTAATAGATAAAATGCACTTTTCATGTTACAAATTGAATTGCACATCTAATTTTTTAACTATGTTTTTCTTTTTGTTCTTTTGTTTTTTCTTACAAGATTTTACTGTTTAATTAAAAACAAACCATTTTCCAACCAAAACCCATGAACTCTGTGTAGAATGTTTATAACCGCTGTAGACGTATAATAATTTCTTGATATTTTTAAAAGATACTCTTGAACTTGCACTTGAGAAGTTGATTAAACAAGATTTAACCCAACTCAACAAAATTTAATTTTTTATTTTAATTTTTTTTTTTGTTTAAAATTTTTGTATCTCTTTGAACCCAAGCAAAGTTATGAAGAACTGGTTTTTTTTCTCTTTAACAAATTTAAAAAAAAAGTTTTGAAGATTAAAACGAATACATATCTTGAAATGTACGCGGGTGTTATTGAATGCTCGTAGATTACGTTACATTTTTTTTCTTCTGAAATTTATTTTTTGATATAAATTTTGTTTATAACAGTTTTTTTAAAAAAAAAAAAAGAAGATGGATGGTGATGAAGAAAAACAATGGTAACGAACTGTAAAATATTACATCAAAGTCAAACACACGTAACAATTTTGCCGTTATCTACGGTCAGTATGTCAAATGAAATAAGAAACAACAAAAATTTACGATTATATTATGACACGGTGACATACCTTTAAACTTTTCTGAAAACAATGCTTTTTTTTTATTTAACCTTAACTTTGATCATAAAATTTTTTCGCTCACTTCAAAAGTTTAACTAAAATTTTCTTTTAGATTTTATTTATCAACTTTTACCGTCGTCATCTTAGAATAATGGCTGAAAAGATACTAAATTTAATTTGAAATTTAAAAAAATATTTTAAATAGAAAATACAAAAAAAATAAAAAAAAACGAAGCCATTAAAAAAAGCATAAAGATGAAAAGAAGAGAAGGAAAATTTTTACTTCTTTCATGGTCATACTTTATCATTTCACCAGTACAGGTAAATTGATTCAATTGAAATAGGGAACGACTCCAAGGCGTATTGGGAGAGGTGTTCATGAAGATTGTGTGTGTTGGATACCCGCGATATTAAATATCTGTACGTCAAACTATCAATATTCTAATGAAAGTATTCGATATGATGATGATGTATTTTTTACACATACATATGTACCCGTAAGTACATATATGAAGTAACACACATATGTGAAATTTATACATTATTTAAACACGTTTTGTCTGTAAAATGTTGTCCTAAAGAAAGTAAACGTTTGAAAATATTGCAAAATAATACATGATTGTTGTAAAAATTAATTACAATAATTTCAATTGCAATATTTAATTATGTAAATTTCATGGATTTCACATTAAAAGATAATTTTTTTGTATTATGTATTTCCTTTGTGTATGGAAGTAGGTATTTTCTTTTATCACCAGGTGAATAATTATCATGTCTCTTTGAATCTAAAAATTAATCGGTAAATTCAATTAAGCCAGAAATTTCTACATTAAAATTAAGATTCAATACCAATCTCAATGAAGTTGAAGATAATTTCATAATAATCCTAAGATACAATACTTTGATGATGATTAACTCATGTAAAATTTATAGAATCTCTTCAAATGTTTAAAGTCCTATAAAAAGTCAATAATCTACGTGACGATATACAGGTTCGATTGTCATTCACATTTTAAGCAACAGACTATCTAATCAAGTATTTATAAAGAGAAATTGAACGTGAATGTGTAACTTGGGTGTTGGGTGTTTATTGCTACGACACTTTAAAGTCGTTTGATTAAATTGATCACGATTTCAATACGTAAGACAAAACCCCAGATAGATAGTTACTACTGAAATTATATTAAAATACTAACTCTTTATAATTTTGAAAATAAACTTTTAATTTTTAAACGAAAAATTTAACTTTTCAAAAAATTATTAAAGTTATTAAATTTTCATCTTTATATCTGATTCAAAACAGGTGGATGTTGTGGCTCACAAAGAAAACGAACAATCGTTGGAGGATGGGCATGGGCCTGGTGGTTAGTTACAGACGTTCAAAGATTATCATTAGAAGTGATGACATTGAATCCAATGTGTGAGGGTGTTGAAACAGCACAAGGTGTTCCATTAACAGTAACTGGTGTCGCACAATGTAAAATTATGAAGGTATTTGAAGTCGTTAAACAAAAAATAAATTTTCTGAAGCATTTTGAAAAACAAAAAAAAAAAAAACAGTACTTTAGTTATAAGATTTTTTTTTTCTTCCAATAAATAATGTTTTTTATAATTTATATTAATTTTTTCTATCATGTGATAAAATTATATTTTTTCAGCTGTGGAAAAATATTTTTTTTTTTATAATTTTAGTAAAAAAAAAATAAATTTTTAGGTTCAAGCTGGCATGTGTGGAACTGTTTTTTCGAAGCATGTAATCAGAATTTTAAATATTTTAAATATGAACTTTTATTTTTTCTCTACAAAAAAAAAAAAAGTAAAATTATGATTTATTGAATGTAATATTTGATTATTTTTTTGTTGTTGTAGATTTTAGGAAAATTATTTTTATTTTATATTTTCATCATGAAGTCATTTAGTTTGAAAACAAAAATGTATGCTTTTTATTTCTATAGCAAAAAAAAAAAGTATTTTTCAAATATTTGAAATTGTATTCATTATATATAAATTTTTTCTATAGAGTTTTTTAGATTATTTTAATTTTTTAGAAATTTATAGATTGAAGCCAATATTTGGATTTTTGTAAAATTAGTTTTTACATTGATTTTTTACAGCTTAACGATTAATTTGTAAATAAAAAGACAAAAATTCTGTGACAAAAACATGGTTTAGACACCATTTTTCCTAACAGGAACTTTCCAGAAAATAATAGATTTCTGACAAAAGGCTCCTTTTCTTGATTGAAAATAAAATATGAGTTTTAGGGTTTAGGAGCACATTTTCTATTATATGAACTCCAGAATTTCATGAGCTAAATTGAATTATGCTTTAAAAACTATCATACAGTTTTTAAAGTCGTATATCGTCCTGAAACCTGTGTACAATGGACTCTCCTGTTTGAGTACTCGATGATTCCTGCATCCCTCCATCCACAAAACAAATCATATTTCGTCACAGAATTATAAATCTTCTTGTCATGCGTAATATAAATTAGAACTTTTAATTAATTTCAACAACAAAAAATTTCATATTTTTTAAAATTTAGTTTTAAGTACTATTTATGTTAATTGGAATTATTTCACCACACATGATTTTTTAGATTTTATTTTTATTGACTGAATTTCATAACACATTAGCTTTGTTTTTCTTTCCACTTTTCAAGCATATAAATCATAATATATGTAAAGTTTTCTGTTTCAACTAATTTTATCACACAAGTAATGTATCATTTTTTTCTTTAGAATGATCATTAATGTGTGGGTTTCATTATTTATTTTATTTTTTCATTTAAAATTTTTAAAGTTATTATTAGAATGCTTAATTTTAAAATAACATTCATTTAAAATTCATCAACTTTTTTTTTTTTAATTTTTTGTAAAAGCTTTCATCTCATTTTCATGAAAAGAAAACATTTAAAAATCGAATGTTTTATAAATCAATTTTTTTTTCTTCTAAATATTACAAAACTACGTTAACCAATCATCCTTTTTATCATTCTACACGAAATCATCATTAATTTTTTTTTACTTACACACTCGCATTTATACATTTACACTTTCATTATCAATTTTTTTTTTTTTCAATTCATTTTTAAATTTTAGTTTTACATTTTTTTTTTTTAAATTGTTAATGTTCAATGTCTTTGTTGTTACATATTTTGTTAAAATTGTTAATTGAAAATTAAAATTTTGTCTAAATTATCATAATAATATTTCATTTAAAAAAATCATCATCATCATTTTTTTATGTATTTAACTTGTTATCCTTTTTTTTCTTTCAATTTTTAGTTTTTTATTTTGCACAATAAATTAAATTGTTGCTGTAAAAATATGCTTTATTTCATATTTCATTTTATTTTCTTTTTCTATTCAGAATTTTTATCATCTTTGTAAAACAAAAAAAAAAAAAACAAAAAATATTTTCGTTTGCCATTTTTTTTAAAGGGGATAATGAATAATTAATGACATCCTTGGTTCAATTCATTAACAACAACGAAAATAAAGAAAAATCAACAATTTTAAAAAATTTTCAGTAATTTTTTTTTTTTCAAAACGCTTCCTTCTTCAAGTCAATATGTAAAAAAAAAAAAACATTTTCTTTCCAAAGACAAAAAAAAAAGGATAAAGGAGAAATAATAGAAAAAAGAACATAACTTTAATAATTTCATTCCACGAAATTAATTATAATTATTTTTACATTTAAGATAAATAAGTAATTTTAAGTAAAAAAAAAAAAAATAAAATGTACTCTATTTTTAATTTTTATTTTATTTTTTATTTTCTAATTTATTTAATTTTTTTTATTTGATTATTTTTGTTTTTTTATTTTCTTTTATTTACATGTTACATAATATTTTGGTGATTTCGAGATTATTTTAAGGAGGAATTATTGTTAACACAATTTTTAATTTTAGAAACAAAATGACTTTTTAATAAAAAGGTAGGCATTTACATATTTTTTTTTCTTCTCTTTATTTTAAAATTTTTCTTTTCAATGTTTTTCTTTTCTCAATAATTTTTTTTATTCACACTATTTATAGTTTGCTTTACTTACACATTTACACTTTTTTTTTGTGATATTTTGTCTATAACATATTTAACATACAACTTAAATAAAAAAAAATATATAGACTTTAACGCATTTGTGTACATATTTGAAAAAAAAGGATAAGCTCTGTTCCGTAGTGTACAAAATAACAAAATTTTTGTTTAAATGTTTTCAAATGTTTTGAAAATCATGATAAAGGATACTAAAAACGTGCATTGATTAAATTTCATGCTGTATGAGAATAGAGCTGTTCCTTTATTTAAAATTAATTTTAATCTTAAAAACGTTGTATTTTATGTGAAAACTTTCTAATATCTTTTTTTTTATGTATAAGAACTGAAAAATAAAAAATAAAAATAATGTAAAAATAAATATGCGTAGATATTTTCACGTTTTTCTAAAACAAAAAATTATTAATTTTACACGATAAACTTGGGAAAAAAAATAAGTAAAAAGTAAAAATAATGTTAAATAAAAAAGCTAGTCAAAGTAGCTCTAAAAAATAGTATAATTAGCTTTGTATACTCGTACAAAAAAATGATTTAAAATTTTGTAGTTTTGTACAACAACTCAAAAAAGGATGATTGGTATTTTTGAACATTCACGTGAGCAAGCACATAACATTAAAAAAAAATAAAAAAAGAAATTAAAAGTAATATTCCGTCATTTTTTATAACTTTATTATTTATTTTCCATTTATCCTTTGTTTTTTTTTTTTTCACATATCGATATGACGTGTGTGTGTGTCCTACTTTCTTTTATTTTTATTTTTTCAAATTTTCTAAAACAGAAAAACGAGATTTGGTTGTGAATTATTAGAAATCCTTTTTTCAGTGTCTTATACATTTCAAATTTTTTAGCTACTTTCAAACTAGAACAAACATCCTATTTTTTTTTTTTTTTAATTAATAATAATATCCTTTGAAAAATATTTTGTATTTAGTGTTATTTTATGTAATCATGAAGAACGGAGTGATTTTATCTTATACATACATATATAGTAAAATTTATAAAATAGCTAGCTTTAAAATGATAAAATAGCGAAAAAAAAAATTAAACAAAATGAGTGATCGCAATATTTAACTAAAACAGCAACTACTAAACTACTAACAAAAATGTGCATTGAAATTTCCGGTGCCGGAGTTAAACCAACGGATGCTAATTCTGATCCCCTGCTTGTTTTTTTTTTTCATTTTTTTTTATAGATGATGAACGTGTATTATTTTCACCATCAGGCCGACGAACTTTTGGGGACTGCCAGTGAACAATTCTTGGGGAAGACGGTTAAAGAGATCAAACAGACAATCCTGCAAACCCTTGAAGGTCATTTAAGAGCAATTCTAGGTGGGTATTTTATTCAAATAACATTTTTGTTAGAAACTAAATATAAATAACAAAGTATTTAATCTCTTAAAATAACAAAAAGTCAATATATTTTTTTTTTTCCATTAATTAATTATGAAGTGCGTGACTACGAATGACGTCTTTTGAATTGTGTCCTTTATTATTTTTTTATGTTCCAAATAACGATAACTAACTATATACATATTTTTATTTCCAACCTGTGGATTTTTCAATGTCATCCTTGAAAATTATTTGAAAATGTCCTTGAATTTTTTGAAGGCCTTTTAAAATTTTATGTTTGATTTCTGATGTCTGATAAAAAGTAGAAATGAAAAATTAAAATAGTTTTTAAGGATCAAAAAATTACAGCTTTTAACCACTTTTAATTTTTCTATGTGCGTTAAATATTTAATCGGTTCAATAAATCACACAATTAGTGGTTCGCATTCCACTTTAAATTGTAGGTGCATCTATGACAGAAGGGCTTACAACCCTTTGACTGTCAACCGAATCAAAACGGCACGGTTATAGTGCTATTTGGGTCTTTGGAAATAATCCAAAGAACCGCCACGTCAACCAACCAACCATAAATCACACCACAGAAAAAAAGTATTTTTGCATTGATTAGCGATAAATAAAACACCTTCTCTTCTTCTGCTCTTGATGAATTTTGACCAAAAACTTAGCTTTTGCGAAATTTTTATAATTACAAAAAATTTTGAAACTATTCAGGTATTTCGTTAACGTACAATAATGACTAATATATTTGAGTTTATTGGCTATTAAAACGTTTCAGCCTTGTATAAGGTCATTTTGAAAATTAGCAAAATAAACTTGTTTGTTAGAGCGAAAAAAAAAAATTATGCACTTGAATTACACTTTTATATAACATAAATACAACATACCGTACAGGTAACATTGTAATGTAACTGTAATTTATAATTTTTCATATACATAGGTCATAAAACTTTAAATAGCGTTCTCCTTTGTTTGTTTTTAAATAATAATACATTGATTTTTCGACTTAAATCAATCAAAGGAAATGAATGATGAACAATAAATTGTTGAAAGTTTGATGTATACGGTTCCATATTATATGTGTATCTTAAAACGTAGAAGCGTGTAAGAAAGTATCTAAAGTATACGTTATAAATAATAAATTTGAAATAAAAAAAATAAATAAAAAAACAATACAAATTAAGAAAATTGAATATTTAATAAAACGCGTTTAAAATTACACAATTAAAATATAAAACATATGTCAGTTTCTTAATATTTTAATATTCTGACGACAAGATTTTTCAACCTCTATTCAATGTTATATCAATTGAAAATAATTATAAAAGTTTAATATATAACGACTCGCTATTATAATTAATGTGAATATTTATTTATTTTATGTATAATATACATATGTATGTAATATGTATATTTTATTATATTTTCCACAATTTATTACTTTTTTGTTATTTTCATTATTCAGTCAGGCCATGTAATAAATGATAAACGTACTTTATTAGAATCTTTAGACTAGTGCAACAGTTACAAATTTTGTGCTTATTTGAAATGTCTTAAACTTTAAGTGTTGAACGTTTTTAACCAATTTAGAAATATTTAACATTCACGTCCTGTGGATGGATCTAAAAAAAAAATATCCTGATTTCTGAAAATACCTACCTTGTGAAAAAAAAAGTTGGAAAATTTTCAAGATTTAAAAAACTAAAAAATAACCGTCAAAAGTGGAAGCTAAAAAAAAAAAACGAGCCAATTTCAGTTTTGTTGAAAAATTCTATTCTAGTAAAGAATCAGTATTTTTTCCAACGCAATTCAAGTGTAGTTTTTTTAAAAAAAATTTTTATAACCCAAATTGAATTGAGAAAAAAAAAAAAACTAAGTGAAGGTACTGACTAAAATGTATGAACAGTCTCAAACTTATTTTACGCATTAAAAAAAAAAATTAACTCATTTTACGTTGTTCAGTGTTTAAATTTAGATTTTTGTCATGTTTAAAATTTTTCAAAACAAGTTTTTTGTTATTGCTGAATTTTTTTGACAAATTTTCTTCGAAGTTTCAATCGAATTGAAAACGTTTTAAAAACAAACAAAAATTTATAACTAATCAAATCAACTAAAATTAATTTCAGTGTTTAACTTTCGTTTGCGGAAGCATATTTAGATTGCGTATTATACGACACTTTTTGTAAAATAACTTTAATAAATCTTTTTTTTTTGTTTTTTTTGTTTCTACAACAAATTTACCTTACTAGAACATATTTCATTTTTTTTTTCTCATAAAATAAAATGTAAAACAGTAACTTTTTTTGTCGCGTGACTAAAGTTGTTTATTGTGATAAGAAAATTTTTGCTATAGTTTTAAACATATTGCGTCAATAAACACATTTTATCTGTTTTAAACAATCTACGTTTTTTTCTATATATACATATATATATATTTTGTTTCTCTCGTGTATTTCTCATTGATACATATTTTCTTCAACATATTCGTTAGTATATAATCTTAGGAGAATTACGGAAATAAAAAACAATTGTGTTGCAGCATTCAACAGTTCAAGAAGTTCATCATTCAGAAAAAATATTTTTAAAGAGTATTTTTTTTTTTTTTTTAAATGAAAAAAGAGTGTAACTGACGGTAACCAAAAATAAAATAAAACAATACCTATTCCTTTTATTTTTTTGGTTTTTTAAAAAATAATATGGATTTTGTATATATGGGAGCTTTTAAAGTATCTATGATGATTGGATTAACGTATTTGGTTATAAAGAGGTATGTGTATTAAAATTGATGGTGTTTTTTTTTTTCGATTTTTCACATTTCCCACAGTTTCCACATTGGAAACAATTTCTATCGAAAAAAAAATGGGTTCTAAAATTAATTAGTGGAACCTAAAATTTGAATCGTAGAACGAAATCATTCTGGAAAAAGAAAATTAAATTAAAAATTAATAAAAATTCATTCTAATTTTGGTTTTTCTTTTTTTTCTTCTAATTTTATAGGAACTCTTACAGTCGAAGAAGTTTACAAGGATCGAGATCAGTTTGCAGCTCTTGTCAGGGAAGTCGCTGCTCCAGATGTCGGTCGAATGGGTATTGAAATTCTATCATTCACTATTAAGGATGTATACGATGATGTACAATATTTGGCATCATTGGGTAAAGCTCAAACTGCAAATGTTAAACGTGATGCTGATGCTGGTGTTGCTGAAGCGAACAGGTAAAAAATATTTTAATTTTTTTTTTTTTTTCGCCAATAAATTGTTTTTTAAAAAAAAAATCAATAAACACTTTGTTATATTTACTTAATAGGGATGCAGGAATCCGAGAAGCTGAATGTGAAAGAAGTGCTATGGATGTTAAATATTCCACCGATACAAAAATTGAAGACAACTCAAGAATGTTTAAATTACAAAAAGCTAATTTTGATCAAGAAATTAATACTGCCGTATGTTTATTAAAAATTTGAATTTTAAGTGTTTGGATTTTGTTTTTATAGAAATTTTTTGGTAATTTTATAGAAAGCCGAATCCCAACTTGCTTATGAATTACAAGCAGCAAAAATTCGACAAAGAATTCGTAACGAAGAAATTCAAATTGAAGTTGTCGAAAGAAGAAAACAAATCGAAATTGAATCTCAAGAAGTTCAAAGAAAAGAAAAGGAATTGTCTGCAATGGTACGTTTACCAGCTGAAGCTGAAAGTTATCGTGTACAAACCATCGCTCAAGGACAACAGTAAGATTAGAATTTTTTTTTTTCAAATAATTTAGATAAACTAATTTTTTTGTTATTAAATGAAAACAGATCCCAAACGATAGAATCAGCACGTGCAGAATCTGAAAAAATTAAAAAACTTGGTTTAGCTGAAGCACATGCTATTGAACTTGTTGGTAAAGCTGAAGCCGAAAAAATGAGAATGAAAGCTGCTGTTTATAAACAATATGGTGAGGCTGCTATCATGAATATTGTCCTTGATGCATTACCAAAGGTATAATGATACACCAAAATCATTTTGTTTTTTTTCCAAAATTAGTATTTGATTTTAATTAGTTTTTTTTTCGTTTCTTGTGGATTCACATAGATTGCTGCTGAAGTTGCTGCACCATTAGCTAAAACTGAAGAAATCGTTTTAATTGGTGGCAGTGATGCAACAACAGGTGATGTTGCAAGACTTGTTGGACAATTACCACCAGCAATAAATGCCTTAACTGGAGTTGATTTATCAAAAGTTTTGTCTAAGATACCAGGTGCAAAAGCGTGAGATAAATTTTATGAGAGTGGAGATGATGTTACTCAATAACATTAGTTCAAAAATGTGAAAAGCTAAAATTATTTAAAAAAAACAAATATCAGAACACAAAAAGAAAACTGTAAAAATAAATAAATAGAAACAACAACAAGAACAACCAACAATACAATAATTTTATGTTACAGATTACTCTTATGCAAGACGTAAAAAATATATATTTTTCCTTTTATAAAGAAAAAAAAAAACAGTTAAAATAATTTAGTATGTAAATTAATTTTTTTTCTATTGTTGTAATTTTTTTTTTGTTTGTTTTCCATTTGACTTTTTTTTAAATAAATAAATTTAATTTTTTACTCAATTTTGAACAAAATTTGACCAAAGAAAGAAAATTCGTGTAAAAATTATCTTGTTTTTTTTTTTTTTTTTTTTTTTTAATAGAATTATGTTTATTTGTATCTACTAGTTTTCATCCTTTTCATTTTATAATGAACCAAAAAGGACTAATTAAAATTTTGTTAAAATTTTAAAATATTCATGAGCAGAAAAATGTAGTTTCCAAAAAATAATTTTTTGAAAACGCGATAAAATAATGCTGCCAATTTCCTGCACAACAACAATTATCTGCTTGTAACTTTAAGAATTTGTTTATTTTTTTTCTTTTTTTCACAAAAGTGTTCGCTATCCACCAAAGGATTAAGTTTTTGTATTGATAAAATTTTCCCTTCTATCGAAAATATTTTCCTCACAAAAAAAATTACCTGTAAATGGAAAAAAAATATAATTTAAAATTACATTTTTCTGCTTTTTTTTTCTGAACAAAGTTAGTTTTTTTTTTCTAATTCTAATCTTGTCTTTAAATAAAAGGAAAAATATAATCCTGAACAAATAAATACTTTTGTATGATATTAAAAAAAAAAAAAAAAACAAATAAACTAAAAAACTATTATTGATAAAATTGTAATTTGTAAAATGAAAACTTTTTTCCACATAAAACTTTTGAATCCATCCGCATACACAATCCTGTAAATTCCTTTTTTCTACATACTACTAACAAACTATATTTAAAAAAAAAATCTATATACATATATTAATAATATAATATAATAATATTCTTTTTGTGGCCTTTTTAGGCTAAAATCAAATCGTTTATCATTTTATTATTTTTTGTTTTTTTATTGCTTTGAATCCTATATTTTCTTTTTTCTATAATAGAAATATAAGTATAAAAAGTAACATTTAATTAATATTAAAAACACAATTTAATTGTATACACTCAAATATACACAAATATACATACATATATACATTATTATGTATATGTATTGCATTATACACACAAAAAATTATTGTAATTTGTATCATTTTTTTTTATTAATTTTTAAAAATGTTTTTTTAACAATTAGAATTTTTTTAAGAATTTTTTTTTCTAAGATAAAAATGAACAACAAAAATAAAATATAATAACAGTAATTAATATTTAATGTATGTTGTATTTGTAAAATCAATTTCTTTCTACCTCAGTTTTTAAAATACCAAATTACAACAACAACAAAAATAATAATAATTAAAAATTAAAAATTTAAATATTAATTTTATTAATCATTGTAATGGTGGTTTAGGTTTTTTTTATGTCGTCTTTCAAAAATGAAAAAAAAATAAATAAATAAAAAAAACTTTGTGTCCAACATAGAAAAACGTTTTGAAAAAACATCTTTGTTAAATATTTTGTAGCAATAAATTTTGAAATACATACATATATATATATTTTTTTTGATTTTTGAATATTTTTTATGTTTTATATTTTTTTAGGTAAAATTCATTATTTTTCTGTTTTACTTTATAAAAAATATAATTGCGAATTTTTTTATTTTTTGTTTTTTTTTTATTTTATTTTTGTTAAGTTTAATTTCCCTTATTTATTCAAGGTGAAACAATTTTATGAATAATTTCCCACTTTTTAATTTTTAATTTCCTTTTAGTTTTTTTTTTTTTATTGTTTTTAAAACTAAATTTTCTTTTCTTTCTGATTTTTCTTCAAAATTTTCAATTTAAAATAATTTTTAAAAAAATAAAAGGAAAACAAATAATTCATAAAATTTAAAAAATAATGTTTTCATGAAAGTGTTCTTAAGAATAAAAAAATAAAATAAAAATTCAGAAAAAAAAAGAAAATAAAATTTGAATTTAGATGTATTTTTGTCTTCGGTGTAGTTTGTTGTATTTGTAAGTGAAAATATATATTATACACACATATACATAAATAAATTCATAATACAATAATGTGTATTATTTGTAAAAGAAATTAAAACAAAAACACAAAAAAAAACCATTCAATTAATCACCAAAAATTTGTAATGTCGAAGGAAATTTTTTCTTAAAAATCGAAAAATTGAAATAGAAAAAAACATTTTTGCCTTTTTGGTAATTTTTTTGTAAACAAAAAAAAATATTTTGTTTTAGTAAATTTATAAAATGTGAAAAACAAGTAGAGGGAAAGTAGAAAATATAATTTCCTAGAGTGAAAAAAAACTCCTACAAAATAAACTAAAACTCTTTTTTTTTTTTTTTTTTTAGAAAGATTTAAAGAACAAAAAAAACAAAATTTGTCAGGTATTCAACAGACAATCAAATTTACTTCCCTGTTTTTTTTTTTTTTTGTTCGTAAAAGGAACAATTTTTACAAAATTTTTAACTCTGTAAAATTAAGCGTACTTTAATCACGTAGCGAAATTGAATGTTTGAATTTTTCAAAGTACATGGCGCATGCTTAGAACTTTTTTGTTTAATTTATAGAATTAGCTTAAACGTAATAATGTTAAATTTTACAGCTGGTAGATTTTCAAATGTTTAGAAATACTATTGTCATTTTTATTTTCAAAAAAGAAAAAAAAAAAACAAAAAAAAAATTAATAACATTTATCCCATCACGTTAGAAATTGGAAAGTATGAAAAAAATTACAGTTTTAACTCATTAAGTAGAGAAAAGATATAGATAGAAATAAATATATTAGATATTGCGTCAATTTTGTAATGAAACGAACAAATTGATTTAACTTTTTGAAAATGCTTTCATATTCAAATAGAAAATGTGTATGTGGTAGTTAAATATTTTGGTAGGAATTTACTAAATTTTCTTTTTTGTTTCCGTAGGAAAAATTAAATTGTACATACTAGTTTTTTCTGTTTTCATTGTTTTTTTTTTTAGGCAAATTATTTTTGAAAAAAGAAAAATAAATAAAAATAATAAAACGAAATAATGTGAAAATAATACTGCCAACTTCGACATTACACTTTTTTTCCTAAATATAGTAAAATAATTTTATTTATAAATTTAATAAAAAAAAAAAACAATATGCATAGTTGATATTTTAAATAAATGTTCATACACTTCAATTAATTAATTACATACTAATTAAATTTAAAATATTGAAAAGATAATAATAATAATCTGATAAAATATTCAATTTGAATGAACTCACTATTTTTCGATTAAAGTTAATTTAAAACATAAAATTAAAAAAAAAAAAACACTTAAGATCGATCCACACACACATCCCCGATCCGGTTCCCCTTCGATCGTTCAAATTCTGACATTTTTACATGTTTGTATGCGATTTGAATATGCGCGACTATTCATATACTCATCCGGCCTGATTCCGGTCATAAATCACATAAAAACATGTCAGAATGCCTGTATATGATCGGACGAACTGGAACCGAATCGGACACCTTTGAATTGAACTTAAATTTGACTTAACTCCTGACGAACAAATGTAAAATATTATCTTTGAAACTATGAGTCCTTACAACAGATTTTTTTTTAATAGTAATATTTTTTTTTCTACATAGTAAACAATGTTTTTGTTTTCTTTTTTTTTTTTTTTTTGACAAAATTATGAAAGGATAATTCATTTCAAACAACAATAACGATTGTGCTTTTTTTTATTCTTGTATTTTACTATCGTATATTCTGCGTTTTTTTAAAAAAATTTTAAATAAAAAGAGAAAATATGAATAATAAAAAAAATAATTCACTAGCTAAAGATCAGCTAATTCATTATAAAAAATGTATAAATAATGAAAAAGTCACAATTACAACTGGTCATGGTGCACCAATTGGTATATTTGATGCTATACAAACAGTTGGACCATATGGACCAGCACTTCTACAAGATTTCAATTTTTTAGATGAAATAACACATTTTGGTCGTGAAAGAATACCAGAACGTGTTGTACATTCAAAAGGTGCTGGAGCATTTGGTTATTTTGAAGTTACACATGACATAACACAATATTGTGCTGCAAAAGTATTTAAAGAAATCGGTAAACGTACACCGATTGCAGTAAGATTTTCAACAGTTTCTGGTGAAAATGGATCAGCTGATACAGTACGTGATGTACGTGGTTTTGCTATTAAATTTTATACTGAAGATGGTATTTGGGATTTAGTTGGTAATAATACACCAATATTTTTTATACGTGATCCAAAATTATTTCCAAGTTATTCTCATTCACAAAAACGTAATCCTGTAACACATTTAAGTGATGCAAATATGAGCTGGGATTTTATAACATTAAGACCAGAAACAACACATCAAATTTGTTTATTATTCTCTGATCGTGGAATTCCTGATGGATATCGTTATATGCATGGATTTGGTTCTCATACATTCAAATTGATTAATTGTAAATTTCAAGCCGTTTATTGTAAATTTCATTATAGAACTGATCAAGGAATAAAGAATTTGTCTGTTGAAAAGGCTAATGAATTATTAGTAGATCCAGATTATAGTACACGTGATTTATATAATGCAATTGCAAAAGGTGATTTTCCTAGTTGGACATTTTCAATTCAAGTTATGACATATTCTCAAGCAAAAAAATTTAAATTTAATCCTTTTGATTTAACAAAAGTTTGGCCACATAAAGATTATCCATTAATTCCAGTTGGAAAATTAGTACTTGATCGTAATCCAAAGAATTATTTTGCTGAAGTTGAACAAATTGCATTTTCTCCAGGTCATATGATTCCTGGTATTGAAC
Source organism: Bombylius major (assembly GCA_932526495.1). NCBI lineage: Eukaryota > Metazoa > Arthropoda > Insecta > Diptera > Bombyliidae > Bombylius > Bombylius major. The sequence goes on along the minus strand of OW052043.1, from coordinate 38,551,437 downwards.
CATCACCTGATAAAATGCTATTAGCTCGTATATTCTCATATTCGGATACACATCGTTATCGTTTAGGTACTAACTATTTACAAATACCAGTTAATTGTCCTTATAAAATTCATGTTAAAAATTATCAACGTGATGGATCAATGACAACTACGGATAATCAAGATGGAGCACCAAATTATTTTCCAAATTCATTTTGTGGACCACAAGAAAGTGAATATGCACAAAAAATCGAATATATTGATAATTTTTGTGGTGATGTTGAACGTTATAGTAGCGGTGATTCTGAAGATAATTATAGTCAAGTTACTAAATTTTGGACAATTTTATCAAAAAAAGCAAGAAAACGTCTTGTAAATAATATCGCCAATCATCTTAAACTAGCAGCTAAATTTATTCAAAAACGTGCTATTGAAAATTTTCTTAATGTTCATTCAGATTTTGGAAGACAATTGAAGGAAGCTTTAAATGGTTTCAATGATGATTCAGAAGACAACTGAATTTTATGCTTGTCTTTTTTTTTTTTTTTTTTCAATAAAACTGTTTTGTTAACGGTTAAACGATCCTCAGCACCATGACTACTGACAATAATTTTTAACGGTATTTTCGAAAATAGTGGTATTTATATTTCGTTGATTTCAGTTCGAATATTGTTTTCTTTTTCATTGAGGAAAAAAAACCTGAAGGTGGTTAGCCTTCAGTTAGCCTGAAGGCACACACTACATCCTGGAATTTCATTTGAACAATCTATGGGTTTTTGTTGCATAAATTGTTTACTATGTAATTTAAAAAAAACAAAGTATACATTGGATCTTTTATGTATTTGACTTCTTTCTTTTTTTTTTTTTTTATTCATTTTAATTCCTGTAAAGGACACCACAGTTTTAATGATAATATTTTTGAAAATAATTTATATGTAAAAAAAACTTACCTAATTTTTTTAATTAAATGTGCAAAAAAAAAAAATATTCACACATTAAAAATAATGAAAAAACAAAAAAAAAATTGCATTTCATTTTTTAAAAATATTTTCAAACATCCTAAAAAAATTTATTAAACTTAAAAAAAAATAGCAAAAATTAAAGCTTAATTAATTAAATTTTAAAAAAATATACATTATATACATACTTTTAAAAATTATAATTTAAGAAGAAGAAAAACTAATTTAAAAGGAAATTGTAATTAAAAATTTTGAGTAAAATTACATCTCATAAATTGAAAATAAATATTGAAAAAAAAAAAAAAAAATACAAGAAACCACAACACTCATTTAAAGCAAAAGAAAAGAAAAAAAAACAAAATTATATTAAATAGCAAAATAAAGTAAAACAGAATTAAATTTACAAACATATATATTTTATATTATATATACATGCTCTTGTAAACAAGCATTTAAAATGGAAATTATGAGAAATTATATGAAAAATGATAAATAAAAACAAATTACAAGGAAAAATATAAACGTCCTTTAAATTCATTTTTTTTTTTAAATAACAGAAAATAAACTCTGTAACTTTCATGTCCTATTTTCGGAAAAAAAAAAGTATTGTGGCTTATATTGTGAGATCACTCTCATGCAAAATAAAATATGAAAAGGTCCTTTTTGAATGAATTTTTTCAGAATGTTACAGTTTTTTGAAAAATTCAAAAATTGTGAAATAGTTGAAATTCCAAAAAAAAGGATCCATTTTCTAAATTCGTTAGATTCAAATCTCAATAAGAAAAAAAAATCATTCAACTCACTTTTGAACAGCAACAAAAATTTTTTTGGCCCAAACAATTTAGTTTTAATTTTATGATGGGATTTTATAATTTGGGACGTTTCAATTTCAAAATCTGATAAGGAGTTATGCTGTAGGACTCTTAGTTTTTGAGTTACAGCTCTTCGAAATTTCTTTCAGATTTCACATTTGAAAATTATGGAAAGTATTTGAATGCCTCAGAAGCCAAATCGATTAACTCCATTTTTGAGGTTTTTTAAGTTTTAGTTCCAGAACTCGATTAATTCTTGGATTTTTCATATTCGAAGTAATTGGATGTGATGATAACCCGGTAAACTACCAAATTAAAAATATTTTTTCGGTCTTCGAATCATATCGGAACTAATTTATTACTTTTCTAGACGTTTTTTTATATGGAGTTAATCGATTTGGCAAGTAAGGCATCCATTTTTTATTTCTACACTGAAAAGTTTATGTCCTTTATTTCGAAAAATATGCATAAATAGAAAGTAGAAATCCTACTCTTTATTTTGAGATTACTTAGATGAATAACGAAGTGTAAAAATGTCCTTTTTTGAATCAATTTACTTTTAATACAATTTTCTTATGAAATCTTCACTCAAAGTAGAAAATTAAAAGTTGACTTTATGTTTGCCAAGGATAATGAGAAAAAAATAAATAAAATTTCTATTTGATATTTTATTATTTTTTATTAAAAGTCTATTATTTCCAATATTTAATATATATATACTTTTTTTTTTTTTGTACAATTAATAAACAGAATATATATATATAAATTTCAAAAAAAAGTTTAATTTTCTTCCTTTCTTTTTCTTCTCAAGTTTGTATTTTTCTTTCACTTTTTTTTTTCTGTGGAAAATATAAAAATCATCATAATCATCATACAAATTTTATATTTTTTTTTTCATTTTCTTAAAAAAAGATTGATCAGAAAAAGACTTTTAATTTTCTTTACACATTAAGTTTTCATTTTTGTTTTACGTTATTTTAATTACCTCCCCCAAATTTTTCCATTTATTCAATACATAGTACAAGACAAGTACGAAAGAGAATTTTTGTTTTACCGTATTTTTTTTTCTTATTTTCTATGTTATTTTTTTTTTTTTTTAAATAATTTATTTACTGCAATCTTACATTTAATTTTTAAAAAATTCACTTTTTCTTCTTTTCTTTTTTTTTCTTCACTTTTTATTGTAAATTAATTGTTCATTTATTTATTTATTTTTTCTAAATAATTTTTTAATTTTACGTGATTTTTATGTATTTGTAATAATTTTATTTATAACGCGTATCCATAACATTTAAATTTTCTATTTAAAAAATTTTTTTTTATTATTTAAGTTTGATAATTTATAATGCATTCCAATAAAAATACATTTGTAATTATTTCAATTTAAAGAATAAAAATAAAAATATAAATAAATAAAAAGTAATTATTTTTCCAGTATTTTTTATGCAAAATTCTCTTTTTAGAAAAAAATCAGAAATAAAAAAAATCGTAAGAAAAAGAAAAACAATAAATAAATAAAATGAGAAGGATATTCAAAGATATTTTCAATTGATTCCTTTCAAAAAAAATAAATTGATTAAAATTTAAAAATGACAGTGTGCCTTATTATCGTCGTCGACTCACTACAGGTGTTCCAGACTTCACTCTAATTGTCAATTGCTGCAAAATTTAATCTGAAAATACAAGATTTGGGTTTAATTGGCTTTCCTGTTATAGACGAATTGGATAAATTTCAATTGAAATGAATCCAGAAACTCCATGATCCAGACACCATTAGAATAATTATCAGAAATTTTTCAAACACCCTCAGACGATTGGTCATTTACGTCCTCAATTTAACGGTAAGTTTTCACGACAGCGACAGGAGAGACTTTGGTTTACATATATATCAAAAAAATTATATCTCTATACTCTATTTAACAATTAAAGTCAGTATTGTGCTTATGGAAGCAGTACCCGATGAGTTTTTTGCCTTGGTAATATTTAATTAAAAAGATTTTTCTCGATTGAAATTGAGATCTGATCACCCCACCCCACACACGAGACAGATTTATACAAACGAAATGTAAAAGAGTATAGAAAAGTATGCCTATCTTGCCTGTACTGACTTTAATTGTTAAATAAAGTATAGAACATTTTTAGAATTCCTGTGGTATAAACTTACCATAAAAGTATGTTCTCACATCTCTCTTGAAATCTTCACCATAGATTCTATACTTTATCCACTAATTATTTGCACCACAGCGCTTATGGAAAAGTTCATTTTTATCCAGTGTCATTACACTAATGGCCAGTACCAGACCTGTCTTCTTTCAGCTTCAATAACCGGTTTTTTTGAAGACAGAAGGCGAGTTGTAGTACATTTTATCCAAAAGTGGGGTTATTGAAGCTGAAAGAAGACAGGTCTGGTACTGGCCAATACTTTTGATAGTAGTATACTAAGCTACTCATACCATACTCCAATCTATTATATGTGCAATGTGACGCTGGATAAAAGTGCCGGTGATGAAAATCAGACACATTTATGTAATTACTCAAAGAAGAAACAAGACAAAATATGTTCATAAGCGCTGTGGTGCAAATAATTAGTGGATAAAGTATAGCCGGTTTGAAATCAGCCATGATCGCAATTTTATTTTCACAACGCATAAAAAATATTTTAAAAAACAAAAAACCTCAAGAATATTGAATTAAAAAAAATTAAATAAAAAATCTCAATCATTGGATTATTAATTGACATTTACTCATAGATAATGTGAATTAAATATCACATCCTTACATTAAAAAAAAAAAAAAAAAGATAATTATATATAAACAAATATAACGGTAAATAGAAAAAATAACACACACAAAACAAAAAAAAACGACAGTTTTTTAAAACATTAATAATAAAAGTTTTTAATGCTTAATTAAATTTTTCATCATAATCATACATAGTAAATATAGTATGTACTAGTTATATACTTCCACTTTATTTTTACTTTTTCATTTACTTAATTTTTTTTTTTTTTTTTTAGTAATTATGTTTATTAAATTATAATAGATAAATTTGAAAAGACAAGAGAAAAAAAAACGTTGAAAAACTAAAAAAAAAAATCAAATCTCTATTCGTTTCACGTTATATATTTTATGTAAACTAACTGTAAATTAATAATACATAAATATAATAAAATGAAATTTTCTATTTTATTATTTTATTTAATTAATTTCTTTTTAATAATTATAATTCTCTTAATTCCTTAATAAGAATCGTGCAAAATATCTTTTATCAATTTGTTTTTTTTTTTTCATCTACATATTCTTCTTCCTAATCAATCTAATTTATTACATTACATTATTTTATTTTGTTTTCTGTTTTTTTTTTTTTTGTATTCAAATGAATTCTTTGAAAAATGAATAAAATTAAAAACAAAACAAAAAACAAAGTGTATTTTAGAAAAAAGCGATAAATTTTATATGTAAGAAAAAAAAAAAAAGATTACTTAAATTTAAAATAATTAATCAATAAAGTAAAGTTTGAAAAACAAAAACAGGAAAAAAAAATTTACAAAAAAAAAGCAAAAGAAAAAAAAAAGGAATATTATAAAGAATAGAAAAAAAAAAGAAAAAAACTAACTACAATAAAACAAAATATATATATTAGTCAAAATTATAATGAATAATGAATAACTAAATAAAGAAGAAAGAAAACAAAAGATATTACAAAATGTATGTAGCTATTTTTCATATTTTTGTTTTTTTGTTTTTTAGTTTTTTGCTTTTTTTTTCAATTAAAATAAAATAATCATGTAATATTTTTTTTTTATGTTTGTTTATAGCATAAATGTCAGTACATATATATATATAATTATATATAATAAAGTAATTTTTATTTATTTTTTGTTAATTTAAAATATTTATTTTTCTTTAGTATGAAAAAAAAAAAAAAAAGATAGGAGAAAAAAAAAATAAATGAAGTAACAAAAAAAAAAAAAAAAAAGGAGGAAAAAACATTACTACACATTCTAATAATTTTTTAACATATTTTTTTTTGTTTTTTTTTTTTAATTTTTTTTTAAAAACTATTATTTCACTTTAGAAACTAATTTTTTTCTATTTTTTATTTTTTTGAAAATTATAACTGTCAACTTTTTTTGCTAGGTATGCATTTTTCATTTTTTTTTTTTTTTGCTTTACTTGAATTGAAATACGTAAATAGAAGAGAAATAATGTATGTATGCTTGAATTATCTAATATATATTCTTTTTTTTTTCTTTTAAATAATATTTTATCATCATCATTATTCTTTAATCTTAATTAAAATTGTTTACTTTCTTTTTTTTTTATTATTATTATTTTCTTTCAAATAGTTTTTACTATAAATTTCCTTTTTAATAGATATTTATGGTAACTTATCCATTTTTTTTTTTTTTTTATATCAAATTATACTTTGATAATCTTTTTTTTTTAAATTTATTTATACATTATATTATAATAAGAAAGTATTATGTAAATATAATGTGGTTGTGTGTGAGTGTGTAATAGATTTATTTTTTTTTTTTAAATATTTTTTATTAAAAATTTTTTTTTTTTATGCTTAAATAATTTTCATTATTATTTTCAATTTTTTTTTTTTTTAATGTTTGGGTTCTTGCAATCTATAATTAGTTTTAATTTTTTTTTTCTCTTTGTAATTTTCATTTTCATTAAATATTTATAATATATGTATATGCATAATTTTTTTTTGTTTTTCTCATCATTTATTCTTTTTATTTTTAAATTTTTTTTTTTTTTTAAATACAATTAAATGTATTTTAAATTTTCTCACTTTTCTTAAAAATGTTTTACTTTTCATTTTTTTTTTTTTTTATATATTTTCATTTCTCTTAAGAATCTGGTTCTGGTTCTTTTATTTTCTCTTCGCGCGGTCTAGCATTACCAAAGATCGAAGCTGCTTGTTTTGTAGCTGCCACAGAATTTATTGGATCTGTAACTGTTCTCGGTTTCAAGACTAATCGAGGTCTTTCTTCATCATCTATTCATAAAATAAAAGCGGAAATGGTTAATGATATTTAAATTAAGTTTAAAAAAAAAAAACCGGTAAAACTGATAATTACTTATAGTGACAGTCGAACTAACTAATGATCTATCATCATTATTCGGTTGTCTTTCTCTATCATTGCGTGTTCTACTGAAATTATTATAGCGATTATCGCCATCTCTGCTTCCACTGTAACTTCCTTCTCTATGGCCACGTTCGAAATTACGATCTTCACTATTGAAATTTCCATAACGTCCACGATTAGGTCCACGATCTAAATTTCATTTCAAATTTGAGGAAAAAAAAGAAATATTTTTTTTGTACGGAAACTTTTTTTTTTTTTAAAGGAAGAAAAAATTCCAATCAAGTGTCTTTAATCAGTCCTGATTGTAAAAAAAAAATATAAATATTTAATTATTTTATACCATTAAAACCTCGATTTTGGCCACCACCTCCACGATTTCTATCATTATGACCATAATTATCATTAAAACCTCCACGATTGTCATGTCCTGGAGGACCTCGACTAAATTGATTTCCTCCTTGACGTGGCTGCTGCTGATTACGTTTTGTATATCCGCCTCTGTAATTTTTTTTTAATTTTTAGTATTAAGAAGAAAACAAAAAAGTTTTATTAAATAATTTTTGAGTATCAACTCCATCATATTCGATTTTTGAATGAAATTGGTAAGGCATATATTTTTTTTTTTTTGTATTTGTTTTGATTTTATTGTTACGATTAGTAAATCAAATTTGATTTAAAACTAAGAAGTAAATTTTGATTGTTTAGATGTATACCAACCCAAAACTCACCTATCATTCTTTTTCCTATCGGCAATATCAATTCTTAAAGGAGTTGGTGATTCTTCCAATTTAATTCTTCCATCCATATCAATTGCTTTTTCCAAATGATCAAGAGTATCAAATTCAACATAACAGAATCCTTTAAATTGATCAGTATCTTTATCTTTAACAAGTCGTACATTTTTCACAGTTAAATTATTAAATATTTTATTAACATCTCCTTGTGTTACTCCTTGAGGTAAATTACCAACATATGCCGTATATGGACCTTCAGTCGGAAGCGGCTTCTTTTGACGGTCTCCTCCATGTCCTCCTCTATAAATTAACATAGAAAAAATAAATTTTAAAATTATATCTACATTGTACAATAAATTATTCAAGAGGGAGGAAAAGAAGCACCAAAAAAATAAAATTGAAAATTATTGTAAAAGTTTCTCTTCTTTCTAATTGCGACAGGGCATAATTCTGTTAACAATACAAAATTAATTTATGAATATTATATAAAAAATCTCTAATAATTGATCGTTGTCATCGAATCCTTCTTCATCATAAACGTCACGATAGCTTTATATAGCTGAAAAGAATATTATTTCTTCTTTTTGCACAACAAAAAAAAAGAAAAATGCAGAATTCGCATAACACCACACAGCAACAAAATCATGAATGGCTCAAAAAAGAAAAAAAAAAAAAAAAAAGGAAAAATCATCTAACAAAATGATTAAAATCTAATTTAACCGCAAGCATTTTTTGTAATCAATAACCAAAAATCTGATTAAAATAAATAAATTTCAATTTATAATTCAATTTTTTCTAATTGTAAAATTTATTTTTTTTTTTTAATGTTTAAAAAAAACTTTTTTAGTTTCGCAAAAGAATCCGCAAGTCGTACAAAGGAAAGAAAAAAAAAGTCACCACAGTGCACATTCTCGCCCATGATTTTACTATCACAATTTATTGCATTTTTTACCATATTTTAAGCAATTTAAATTATTTATAAATAAAGTACACAATTAATTCTATAAAATTTTACCGAAATGTCATTAAAATTTTATGAATTAACACTGTATTCTTCTTAATATTTACCTAGCGTGATCATAACCACCTCTACCAGCCATGTTTTATTTTACTCAAATAATTGGTATAAAAAAATTTTTTAGGCGAAATTAATTTTCTTGAAATTCTTCTTTAACAAAATTTATCTTCCATTCAAAAATTCGTCGAAAATCTTTTTGTTTCGTTCTTTTACATTAATTTTTATATTTTTTTACCTTCTTTAACAGCACAAATGCCGATTGCCGCGTATTTCTGCCGTAATATGGCGTCTAATTTTCGTATATGTATATTTTTTTTCTTCTTGAAAAAAAAAAATCAAGTCTCCATCATCCGCGATGTACATATGTACAGTTTTGTTCAAAAGTATAGCATTTTTATACGTTTGTCATTTTGCTGGTATTTTGAAATTAATTTTTTAACTGCTGTATTTTATTTTGAAATTCTTTTCAAATAATTAGTTTCTCATTATATTGTACCTGTGTGGAATGTGAGTGAATTTGTGGTAAACTCACTCACCCAAATTTGAGGTTAGCGTTAGGTTAGGTTAGGATTTAGGAATAAGTTTACTTTATTGACTTCTGAATTTCTTTTAAATATATAACAATAAAGATTTTTATGATGAAAAATAAATCTTTCTTTTCTTTGGCTGTCAGCTCGTTCTCACGACCACGTCGTTTCCAAAATTTCTACACGAAAAAGTCTACTCGTCGCCTACTACAATTCAACGGCGAATTCACACAAAAAAAAATTTGACAGCAATTAAAGCCAAATTCTATTGAAAATGAAAACATCTAACTAAAATGCAGACTGAAACGCACGTGGAAAATACTGAAAAATTAAATAATGATATTTCAACAGTTAAATCAATTGATTCATCAGTTTTTGATAATTTTAAAAAGCTAACAAATCAAGATGAAACGGATCGAATAAATGCCAGTTTATATTTACTTCAGCATTTCACGAAGATTCGCAATGGACAAAAGGTAACCTTGTTAAATGTGTGACACGAGACTAAAAATTAAAAATGTATGTACATACTTTTTGAACTTGTTTCTTCGAAATATAGGATTCTGGAAGAGAATTTCAATATGCACTGAAAAGATTAATAAGAGGTTTAGGTGCTTCCACAACAACATCTAGAACAGGATTCTTTACAACATTTGTCGGATTTTTAAAATTATTTTTACATAGTGAATTTGATGTTGCAACTGTATTGAATGTTTGTAAAAAACAATTGAAAATTGGCAAAAAAATATCGAATAAGGTAATTTTTGAATAATAAAATTTAAATTATTCACATTCACACGGTTAAATAATTTCTTACATTTTTTTTACAGGAAGACTCAGATGCAGTTGTTGGACAAATCTTAACATGTGGTGCATTGATTCGTTCAAATAACATTTCTAATGTGTGTTCTGAAAATCTAAAAGAAATTGTTGAAATTTTAACGTTTTGTTCAAGACACCGGACTTATCATAATTCATTGGCTTTCTCTTTTATAGTGGAATTAATTGGACAGGTATGTTTGTTATTAAATTAGCTAACCTATTTTGTTAGTGTATTGCAAGATTTTTATAAAACCCTTTTTTTTATGCAACTTTTTTTTTAATTCCAATATTCTCAGATAAGTGAAAATCAATTTATCGAATCAGTATGGCCATCACTTCAATCTGAATTAAATAAATCATGGAATAAACAAACAATAAATACTGTAAATTGTTTAATTGTTTTACAAAGAAAATTTCCATCAATATTAAATTCAAAATATTTTAAAGAATATTTTAATGGTTCACAATTATTAAATTCAATTAGTTCAAAATATTTATTTAAATTATTTTGGGATAATTCAAATTCAATAAATATGATAACACATCCATCATATGAAAATTTTGCATCATATATTTCAAATTGTAAATATTTAGAAGAATTTTGGATAAATGAAATTAATGAAAAATTATCAAATAAAAATAAATTATTCGAAATAATAACATTAAAAATTTTAACAGATATTCTATTAAATTATGAAAATAATAATAAAAATGATAAAAATATCAAAATATCAAATTTATTTACAGATAATTTTATAAAAATAATAATTTCAAGTTTAAAAAATTTAAAAATAAAAAAAGATGAAACATTAAAAGCAATTTATGATGATTTTTTTGATGCATTAATTAAATATTGTACAAAATCAATAATAATTGATTCAGATGAAAATTATAATATTATTTGTAAATTAATATTATATCCTGGTATTATAAATATTGAAAAATATACAAGTACACGTATAATACATCAATTAATAATCACATTAAATGAAAATAATGTTAAAAATTTATTTGAAATTTATAAAAATATATTTCTTGATATAACAGTTAAAAATCCAAATGATAATAATGAATTATGGTTAAATTATGAAAAACAAAATGCTGGTTATATGTTACAAACATTAATTAATCATAAAACAATACAAACTACAACAAATATTGATTGGAAAATAGAACAATTAAAATTTATGATGAAATTTTCATTATTTCACACAACTAAAACTGGTGAAATTATATATAATAAAAAAATTCAAAATACTGATAATGAAATAAAATCATCTTCATCATCATCATCATCATCATCACCATCATTTTTAAATGATGAATTATCAAATCAATTAAAAAATACATTTTATACAAGCCTACAATTGAAATACACAAAATTGAATGATCAAAAACGTATTTTATTGGAATTAATTGAATCATGTAATGAAATATTACAAAAAAAAAATTTTAATAAATATTTAAAAATAAAAATTGATGATAATATTGAATTTATAAAAATCTGGAATGATATGTATAATGAAGTACATAAAAACCCAAATAAAAAAGATAAAGATAATAAAAAGAAAAAAAATGATAAATTAGAATTAGTTTTTCATATACTTTTACTTCATATGGGTTTACAACTTTTTAAAGAACCAGATATGGCAAAAACTGCTATTTTAGATTTGAAAAAATGTTTAGAAAAATCTAAAATGAAAAAATTCAATATAAAACCGCAAAATAAATTGAAAAAAATCAAAAAAAATGGAAAAATTTCAATTGATAATGATGATGAGGATGATGATGATGAAGAAGGAGAACCAGAATGGATTGAAGTTGTTACTGATTTATTTTTACATTTATTATCACAGAATGTTAATGCATTGAGAATAGTTGTTGATTCATTATTTCCTCATTTATGTGATAAATTAACATTAACATCAATACATCAGATATTACAAGTTTTAGACATGAAAGATGGAAATAATCCATTAAGTGAAGAAAATGAGGATAATTCCACAAAGAATGAAAGTGAAGGAGAACAAAAAATAAAAGATGATGAAAGTGATCATGATAATGATAATGACGATGAAAAGATTGATTCGAGTAGCGATAGTGAAAGTGACAATAATGATGATGGTGACGATGATGAAGATGAAGATGATGATGACGATGAAGAAATTATGGGAGAAGAGGAAGAAGATGAAAGTGCAACAGTAGCTGATAGACTTCGTAATGCTGTTTCAGTGGCTCTAAGCTCATTAGCAGAGAATAATGAAAAAGATGATGATCAAAATTCAGTTAATTTAGATGATATGACCGAAGAGGAAGGTAAACGTTTAGATGAAGCATTATCAAATGCATTTCGTGCTATTAAAGGTTCAGGAAAAGATTCAAATAAAAGATCGAAAGGTTATCGTGTAAAAACTACAACATTAATGCATTTTCGAATACGCGTACTAGATTTAATTGAAATCTATATTCAACATCATAATCAACAGAAATTTCCAAAAATGCTATTCACAATTGAAATTATGTTAGCTTTATACAATATGATTGAAAATTGTACAAATGAAAAAGAATTACAACCATTAACTACAAAATTAGATAAAGTTTTAACAAAATTAACAACAATTAAACAATTTTCTGAAGCTGCTGATGATGATGAAAATTTAAATTTAACAAATCTATGCGATTATTTACGTTTAATAATTGAAAAAAAAGTAACAGCACCAATTGCTGATATGTACAACAAATTTAAATCAAAATGTTGTATATTTTTAATAAACTGTTGTAAAATTTTACATGAAAAGGACTCATCATCATCAACAACAACAACAACAGCAGTAGCAGCAGCAACAACAGAATCAACACAAGAAGAACAAGAAAATAATAATTATACAACAGAAATTTTAAATTTATTACAAGAATATTTAAATGATTTTATAAAATCTCGTAATCCTGTTATAACAATAACACTTTTAAATGATTTATTTAAAATCCGTTGGCATGGTATATGGAAATTAGCTAAATTTTTAACATTTAATGGTTTAACAGAAACAACACGTACATTTCGTCGTATACAAATTTTAGAACTATTAGATCAACTTTATAATAATCATGATTTTATTCAACAAAATTTAAAATTAGTTAAAAAAGATTTAAAATCAATTGAAAAACATTTACAAAATTATATTTTAACATCATTAACACAAAAATCATCACCAACAATCACAACAACAACAACGACGGCGACAACAACAAAAATAAATGAAATTTCACAACGTGAATTTTCATCAATTTTAAATGTTTATTGTTCAATAAATAAATGCCATAATAAAATCACATCATTAAATTTACATATTGACAAAGATGAAATTTGTGAATTTGTTCAAACGACAAGAAAAAGAATCAAACTTGAAAATGCACACAGTTATACAAGATTTTGTAGTATTTTTGGTTTGAAACCATTAAGAAATTCTGAAATTGTAACAGCATCAGCAATAACAGCAACAACAACAGAATCATCAGTTTCAGGAAAAGTTAATGGAAAACCGGTGAACGATTCAGATATTATACAACAGATAGATCCATCTGATAATGAAGAAGATAAAGATAAAAATACAAATAATAAAAAGAATAAAAAAGAAAAACATAAGAAAAATAAAATACAAAATAATAAAGAAATAATTTTGAATGGAAATAATAATGAACAATTAAAAAGAAAAAATAACAGTAATAGTGGTGATTTACGCAAAGAAAAAAAACTTAAAAAAGAAGAACGAATGCGAATTGCTTCAGAAGGTTTGAATGGTAATCTTTCATTTGTGAAAGTTTCAACAGATGTTGAAATTATGGACGAATGAAAAAAAAATTATTGAATTCATAAAATTTTTAGTATAATTTTATAAGAATAGTAATTTTCTTTCTAAGAATTTATGTTGTTAGTTTTATCTTGAATAAATGAAAATTATTTTTAAATTTTTTATGGTTTTTTTTTCTTTTAAAGAATCTATCTGAATTTGTAGGACCCATTATTACTCACCGACCGATTTTTTTTTTTAATTTAAAAAAATCGATTCCAGTGGAGTGTCTATCGAAAGGTGTACATAATGACATCGTTGGCAACATTGATTTTGACATTCGAACTTTTAGCACCTGTTGGTCAGGTAAACAAACGAATAAACAATCATTTTTAAAATTTGAAAAGCATCAGTCACAAAAACTGTGGGAATGTGTACGTTTTTTCTTTGCATAAAACAAATGAAGGTACTTTCGTATCCTAGCAACAATAAAACCAACAGATTTTATTAACTTTTTCACTGTAAAAAAAAAATACTTTTCTAAAAATTAAAATTTTAAAAATTCGTGTTTTCTACCTGTAATAATTTAGAACAAATTTAACATATTTTTCTTCAGGGATATTCATAAATTTTAAAGATATCATTGATCCATAAACATTTGAAACAGGTACATATTAAGCAAATTTGTAAATTAGGGATTTTTTTAAAAGTAAAACAAGTAAAAATAAAGTTTTAACTGTATTTTAACATGCGATGGAGGAAGAAATAAGGAACAAAAAGTATGATGAAGATCATAAGGATAACATGAGTGATGAAATGAAGGGATTTATCACTCATCTTGAGATAACTCGTTTAGATTCAAATCTTGATTATGAAGAAGATCCAACAGAGAACAGTGACTGTGATAAACAAAATGAAACCAATTCAGAAAACATAATTTTCACTGACGAAGAAAAGAACAGCGATGATCTTAAATGGGATGCAAAAGAAAAACCATTGGATTTAGAAAATGAGATTAAACATGCTTTACAAAATTTTAAACAATCTTTAAATGAGAACATTCAGAGTGATAGATCGTCTAAAAACCTAACAAATGAGACCACAGAGGTAACAAGTGATATTAATGAAATCTCAACAGATGAAAATACCTGCAAGAAGCCAAAAAAGCGTATTAACCAAGAAAAACATGAAAAGAATTTAAAAATTCCAAAAACTGATCTATATTGTGAATTATGTAAAGTACTGTTCAAAAAAGAAAAACCAATGGAAGACCACAAAGTATTTTGTAAAGTTTGGTATGAGTATTTGAAGAGAAATCAAATTTCATCAGAATCAGTTGATAATCTTACATGTAGATTTTGTGGTCACAAATATAAATGTAAACGATTAAAGTTTGAACATGAATGCGTTCATACTGGTGAAAAATTATACAAATGTGAATTTTGTGAAAAACATTATCGTACACGGGAAAATTATATGTTACATATTAATACTCATACAAAATCAAAACAATACAAATGTGATAAATGTGATATGCTAATCAAGGATAAAAGAAATTATAGAGTACATTTACGTCGTCATAATAGTGAAAAACGATTCAAATGTGAGTACTGTGATAAAAGTTTCGTTTTGAAATCTGAAAGAGCAAATCATCAAATAGTACATACACGAAAGAGACAATTTCAATGTGAAGAATGTGGTAAATTGTTAACAACGAAATTCAATTATTTGGTACATCTTCGAAAACATACATCTGAAAAACCTTTTAAGTGTAATGAATGTGATGGGAAGTTTTTTACTTCGGGATCTCTTAAAGAACATATTATAGCTGTACATTCAAATGAACAATTCATTTGTGAAATTTGTGGTAGAGAATTTTCATCAGAAGCATATTTAAGAAGGCATTTGAAACGTCACACAATAAATTGATAATTAAGGATATTAAGTGGTAAAGATCAATACATCACGATCATTTAGCCTTAAGATTTTGATAAGATTTAAAAAACCGAATTGTAAAATAAAAATGTTTATTGAACTGGCAAAATTTTGTCCCTTTGAATTATTTAAACACCTACGCTATCTCAATTTTCAAAACTAAATTGAACATAGACTATAAAAATTAGTCGATGATCGTCTCAGTCTGAAGAAACGTTAGGATTCGAAGAATTGTAAGGCTTCGATTTCAGAATTTCGCGTTTCTTAACAATTTTTTTTTTTTTTTTCAAGAACCAATTTGTTTTTATAAAAGCAGTTTTTAATGGTATGTAAAATTTGGTTTTAAAAAGTATATAATTTTAATTAAAAAATATAAATTGAATTATAAATATGGTTCCCATCCTGGAAATACTCTACATAAATTTTTTGGATTCATTGCTTGTTTTATAAGACGTTGTACTTGTACATCAACATTTGTTACACCAATTCCAGCTTCATCCATGCCATCTAATTTCGATTTAACACGTAATAAAGCTCTTTCTGCAGTCGTATTTTTCTCTTCTAATTCATCTACAAAAATCAAAAAAATATCAAATTTAAAAATCAAAAAAAAATCATAAGATTCTTTTCATTAATTAATTCACCTGAATTAACATCAAATTTAATATTTTGACTTTTCATGATTTTTTTCGAATTCAATATCCAAGAATATAACGGATCATAAAGTAATACTTCCAATATTGTCATTAAAACCGATTGATTTTTACGTAAAATACTCATAACTTGTTCACAAAATTTACGAAAAACACCATCAATTTCACAAATACCCATTGCTGCAACAATATCTCTAGTTAAACGAAATGGTATAGTTTCTGGAGTTGGCATTATTTTTCCTTGTTCAAAAGCTATTCCTGCAAAAAAAAAATGAATAAGAAAAATAAATATCAAAGAAATTTTTAAACCAAAAAAAAAACAAAATTAGCAATTTACCAAAATCAATATGAATAAATTCAGCTGTTTTTTTATCAATTAGAATATTGTGTACATGACGATCACCTAAACCAAGCACATAACCGACAATTGATGTTGTAGCCACACTAAATAAATTTCCACATGAAATTGTTTTAAATTTACAACAAAAAAATTAAAATTCAAACTGGTGCTGAATTACCTGTTAATATATGAAAGTCTTCGTTGAAACCATAATCCAGGTGTTAAGAAATTTTCAAGAAAGAAATAATGTAGAACAGGTTTAATGTGACTACAAACTTCTAGAAATGTTTTCAATTTATCTTCATAGGAGCTTTGAACCTTTTTCTAAAAAAACGTAATCATAATTGAAAACGGTGATTTTGGAAGTCTTTTTTTAAATTTTTAAATAACTTACTTGCATCATTTGTCGACATTCTCTAACAGTATAATCCTGTGGTCTATATTTCTTATGTGCACCATGCATTCTATCTTCACCACTCAAATAAGTTCCAAGTGGTATTGTATTTTCACACCATTCTAAAATTCCACTTCTCTGGAAATATAATATTAAAAAAAATTAATTAATTTCTTTTATTTAAATTTTTTTTCTCTAATTTTTCTTACCTTTGATAAAGGAACAACTTTATAGGTTCGTATGTGTAAATTATCTTTTTTATTCTCATTGAAAAGATCATTAACAATTTGTAATGCTTGCATCATGACAGCATCTTGACGTAAATCATCTTTACCTTTAAGTAATTGTGGTCTTTTAATGCCATCAGAACAAAAACAATTGATTTTTTTAGGTGCATTTATACCACCCACAAATGAAAATACATTGTCCCATTTGTTAATACCTAAAAACAAAAAAAAAACAAAAATTTAATCAATTATTGTTAAATTTAATGAATTGTATAGATTTTTTATTTTGTGAATTACATACTTGTGATGTTTGAATAATCATTATTTTTTGATACGGATAATTCCATAGTAAGACAATGAACATATTGTAAATTTTTTAATTTTCTTAAATTATCACTAATTGAAAAATCAACAATTTTTTTTTTATCTTCTTTGTGTTGTTTATTTGAAAAATCAATTAATGCTGAAAAAATAAATTGTAATTGTAATTTACAGTTATATGCATATTCATCTGGTTTTATTTTATCTAAAATTTGCTGAACGGCTAAACAACGACTATCATTTGGCAATGATCTGTGAAAATTTAGAAAATAATAATTGAAAAACATTTTTTTTTTTTAAATCACACATTTTTTTTTCACTTACTTTGAATTTCCGTCTGCATTGGCGTTTCTTAAAGCTAATAATTTTGGTAATGTGTGATGTGGATGTTCTTGAGCGCATTTTACTTTTAAAAAAAAAAAAAAGAAGTCAATTTTAATAAATTTAAAAAAAAAAAAAATAACAAATTCAGAAAGACCGAACCCAAGTAAATGGGAAAAGGCAAAGAATAATAATAATAAAAATAATATAAAAAAATTTTCCTTACATAAAATATTTTTAATGATATTCATGAATTGTTCATTTGAATTTCCTAATCTAGCCATTATTTGATCCAATAAACAAATAAATTTATAATTTTGAATTTTATAAATGCAATTTTCAATTTCATTAATAAGTTGTGAATTTGATTTATTTGAAAACCATAATGCAAGTACACGATATAATGTTGTTGTTTTGATTGTATCTTCTAATATACAACAATTAATGTAATTTCTAATGGAAAAAAAAATAATTATAAATTATAGAATTTTTAATTAAATAAAAAAGACTTACATAACAGCTAAACACAAATACTCAGTACGTTTTGCTTCAACAACTTTTATCTCATTATCATCAATTCCGCTATTTTTAACCATAATATTTATTGTAATCAATTTATCACGATCTTTTATTTGATTTTCTCTTTCTTTATTCACAACATCTTTATTCATTTGCATTAATTTTAATTTTGTTTTAAATGCATCGGAATTCATATAAGATGTTAACTGTAATCAAAAAATATATTTCCGTTATTTAAAAAATTATTTTCTTTGGAAAAAAAAATAAACATACTTCAACATATTCTCTGTCTGCATATTTCGCAATACATAAATAATTATCTTTGCGGCATTTTATTGAAAATTTATCAAATTCTAATAAATTACGTTGATTTGGTGTTTTCTTTAACAGTATTTCTTTATGTGTTTTAAAATTATTTAATAGTGTTAATGAACCTTTGAAAAATTTCTCATGTAATATATCGAATGTTTCAGAATTTGTTTCAGCTAAAAATACACCATATGTTCTTAATGCATCAACTTTATTCACATAAAGACCATATTCATCTTTTGTTACAATATGATGAAGAATTGCTTTTGATAAAGCTGTATTCGATAAATTCCAATTCATTTTAGCATCTTCAAGTAATGCATTTATCTGTAAATTAAATTGAAAATATTTGAAGAAAATATGTATTCCTGATTCCTAAATAATAAAAAAAAAGTGTTTTAAGTACCTTTATGTCGCAATCAACATCCATTTGTCGAAGACATGAAATATATCTTATGGCAAGATTTTGTTTATTAGCTTCATTACAAGCATTAATTGCTCGTAACATGTAATTACCGATTATATCTTGTCCCTGAGGAATAAAATAAAATTATTTTTAGTTTAAATTGTGAGAAAGAACAAGCTATAAAAATTTGTATGACAGCTCGGAAATAAACATGACATATCCTGAAAATAATCACGATTTTTGAATAAATCTTTTCAAGTACTATCTCAGCTATGTCAACCAGACCAGACCAGACAACGGACATATTCGCAGTGTAAGTGCACTCTATTTCTTCTTTCTCTAAAGCTTCTGGAAAAGTCATTAGATGGTACGCCGAGTTTATTTACCGTAGTTTCAATCAGACAATTTCAAGTAATAACCCCGACGAGTTTTTGAACTTCTTTGCTTTTTTTTTTTAATTAAAAACAAAGTGATTTTTTTCTCTTACCTTACTGCATTCCTTAATTCTTCTTTCTGCTCGAATACCACCACTTTGAATTAAACATAATTTTTGTGAAATAGTTATTTCCTTATGCTCATTATTCCCAAATGTAATTTCATCTTGTTCATCCCATTTGTCTAACAAACCTTCAGCTGTTGCATTTGTCAGGAATTGGATCTAAATTAAAGTTAAAAAAAAAAAATTATTTTTTGTTTAAATTCTCAACACTTCATTCAATTTTAATTTTTAAAAGTAATCTCACCTCAGAAAAATCTTCAATTTGTTGAAATAATTGTAACCATAGCGCATATTTATATACGGTCTGTGTACATTCTGTGCTAATATTTTTCAAAATTGAAACAATACATTTTCGTCCTTTTTCAATTGAATCAATAACAATTTCTTTATTTTTTTTATTAATTGATTTTAAAGCTTGAAAATGATGAAATTCAATACTCTGATCTGATACTTTGTTAAATTTATCAAAATCAACGTTATTCTCATCAAGTTTATCCCAATCAGCTAAACAAAGAAGAAAAAGAAAATCATTTAAAAGGAAAAATAATGAACAGCAAAATAAAGTAATTCATTTACCTAATCTCCAACATATTTCATAATCAATTTCATGATTTTCAGTTTGAACCTTTGAAGTCAGTGATAACAATCCATTCCTAAAAATCAAAAAAAAAAAATAATAATAATAATAATTAAATCGATGGTCCACTTCGAATTTGATTTAATTTTTATTTACCATTTCATTTGTTGAAGTTGTAAATTACTGTTATTTGAATTATTCAGTGAATCAAGTTCAATTATAATATCGGTCCATTTATTTTGACTACTTAAATATTCAAATCTTGATGAAATTGGATCTAAAAATCCTTCTATAGCATCTGTGATTCCAATGGATTTGTATGACTGCAAAAAAAACAGGAAAAGAAAAAAACACAAAACAATATTTCACCCGAAAATATCAATTTTCCTCTTAATACTCGGTAATTATTTTTTTTTTTGCTCACCTCTTTTGCAACATCTTGAAAAATTCGATTTGCAATCAAATTTTCCCGTTTAACGTTATCAGATAAATCTTTCTCATGTAATGCCCATATTTCTGAATATAAAATAGCCATAAAATATGCTTCACAATAGGTACAAGCTTTTGCTATGTGAAGGCAATTCATTTCAAGAGATTCATTTAAGCTACAAAAATCCAAATTAGAGCAAAAATTAATAATAACTGTTAAAATCTTTTTACGAACCTTTGTTTGTAGATTCTAATACTTTCTGCAATATTCAGAAAAACCCTAATAATACTTTTATTACAAAATATATTGTATGAATCTCTGACATTATTGTTTTCAGTTAAAATTTTCGATGTTTCTTCAAAGAAATGATTCACCTAAAAAATTTAAAAATAAAAAATTTAAATTTTCTAATCAAATTCAAATTTGTTGTTTTTTTACTTACGAAATTTTCTAAATTTTTACAAATTTCAGAATTTAATTTTAGAAATATTTTAACCAAAGGCACAATTGTGGACTCACAAAAGGAAGTCTAAAATTGAAATTGAATTAGTTTCAGGGTTTCTATAAAAAAAAAAAAGTAAATGAAATTAAAATACTTCAATTGCTGCTAATTTTTTAAAAGAATTCCATCCAAGGCACTCATACAAATTTGATGTAAAATATTTTATCCATTGTGCATAAGAATATTCTTTAGAATCATTAAAAATTTGAATAAAACTTGTATTTTTTTTCACTTCGTCAAATGTAAGATTTTCAATATTTTTGAGATTATTTGACGTAACATAAGGATAAAGTTGCTCATATTCATCTGAAAGAGGATTTTAAATGAAACATGGAAAAAAAGAATTTATAGATTAAACATTTTTTTATTTCTTACCAATGAAATTTTCTCTTTTGTTTGTATTTGCAATGATATAACAAACATCATTCGATAATGTGCATATTTCTTGATTTTGAGAAAATATTAAATTTATGAGAGATTTTGCTGAAGTTTCAATGAAACAATCAATACTTCCTTGTAAATTCGATGTCTAGAAATAAACATAAAATTCAATTTTATTTTATTTTATTTGAAATTTTTGAAATTGTATCCCTCTAATATAATACTTACCGTTTTATAAACAACTGTATTATGGACATTATTCAAAGCAATTATTCGAAGATCTGCTGGACCAATTTCACCTAAACATTTACCAGCTTCTATAGCAATTGAATCTTTTTCAGTACATCGTATTATTTCCAATAAATGAATAACTGTACGATGTAATAAATTTTCTTCACAATTTAATAAAATATTTTGGCACATTTCTTTTAAATCAGACTTTCTTTTTGAAATCTGAAACAAGAAGAAAAATTCAAAAAAAAAAAAAAGTAATAAAATCACAAAATTCTGAAAATTACTTACATTTCCTTTTAAAATTTCCAGCTCTTTAAAATTTCTATCATTATTTTCAATAAATCTTTCAAAATCATCTTTTAAATTCTTACTAACAATTTTTCTTTTTAACATATCACGTATATTATAAAATTCTATAAATTTTTCAGTACTTGGAAAATCATCTAAATCACAAATGAATTCTCTTAAATTATTATATGAATCACGTATTAGAAAATTTAATAATTCAAAACAATTATTTATGATTAATTCATTATTTGATGATTTTTCAATTAAATTAACAATTTGTCTTATAAATAATTTTAAACATTGTCCTAATGCATCAGAATATTTTTCCATGATTATTTTTGAAAATTTACGTAAATAATATAATGAAGCTAATTTCAGTGACTCAGAATCTACAAGAAAAAAAAATAAAACTAATTAATTTTAATTTAAAATTTCAAATGAAAACAAAAAAAAATTAACCTTTGTCATCATTTAAAATGTGTCCAAAGAAACAAATTACATCTTTCACAAAGAAATTTCGAATTCTTTGAAGATCACCGTTACAAAATTCTGAAGTTATTGATTCCAATATCAATTCCATAACACAACAATATCGAAAAATATGAATTAATTTATTTTCGCTATTCAATGATTTCTCATATTGCAATTTAATGGCACCACATAATTTTATAATTTGAATTGATTCTTTTTTAAGTAAATTTTTGAAATTATTCTCTTTGTAAGTTGAATTCTAGAAATATTTATAAAAATTTTATTTAATTAAAAAGGTATTATTTTTTTCCAATTTTATTGAAAAAAAGAAAAAAAATGTTACCAGTAAATATTGAAGACAACTTTTTGCTGTTGCATAATCAAATATCAATGAACGATTATCTTCGTGTAATAAATTAAATCCAAAATATTCTTTGAATTTTTTTTCATCCCATAAATATTGAAAAATATAATATAAAATTTTCCATAAATTATTTTCAATAACAATTTTAATATGATCTTCACTGCAGTAATTTTTCAAATTTTTCATGATATTTTTTACATTCGAAGAATAATTGATATTTTGTATTTTTAATTTACTCAAATATGGTAAAATAAATGCTTGATAAATGGGAATTGTTACCTTAAAAGAAATTTTTTTAAAAATTAATTTACTTAATGAAAAAAAAAAAAAAGAAAAATAATTAAAATAAATGATTACATCTAAAATTTCCATTATTCCAATATTATTTCGAGCTTTTAAAGCGTAAATATCTTCGGTAGATGTTTGAAGAAGACAAAAAGCCAATATTGCGATATTATCTTTGTAAAAATCTTTTTCATTTGAACTCAATAGATACCAAGGTAATCTAAATAAATGAAATTTATAAAAAATTTTATTAGAAAAAAAAAATTGTGTGTTAGAAGTGAAACAGACGTATGATGACTAAAATACGATTACAAACTCTTGATTTTAAGTCGTTTAAAAACCTTGCAAATATTGCATCGATTGTAGTATCAGTTTTTGTAGTCGACACTATTCACATACAAATTTAACTTCGAACTTCATTTGACTTTAAGTTAACATTAAAATCTCCGCTTAGAATCATGTGTGTTTCATTTAGGGGTAGATTTTCTAAAAAGAATTTATACTACCATTTCGTAATTTTTCTCCATACAAATTTGTAATACCCTTTTAACATCCATAAGGGGTGAATTTCGAAAAATGTTTATAGCTTTAATAGGCATTGATGAGTAAGGCGTTTCATATACTTTCCTCGTATTATCGTGCCATAAGAAGTTTCACTTCAAAAATTAAAATAATAATAATAAAAAATTACTCACTTCTCCAAGGTGCATTTATTACTGAAAAGATTATAGATTATCGATTCTACAACATCTTCTGACATTGTTTTGAAGAGTTTATTACATATTTCGCTATTTCTTAAGAATGAATGTACATTCGGATTTTCAATACAAAATTCTGATAAATCTTTGAGGCTACGTTGTCTAAGTAAAGGACAAACAATGGCAATGCTTAACCAAAGTTGAAGTCTTATAAGTTTCATATTATCTTGAATTTCTTCTGAGGAATTCTGTTTGAAAAAAAAAAAAATTGAAACAGTTAAATTGAAAAATTTTAAACTTTAAATTTTAATTACTTACTTCTTGTTCTGTTACTTTGTTCAAATTTGATAATAAATTTAAATATAAATCAGAATATAAAATAAAACATTCTTTTGGTATAATTTTATTATTGAATGACCAATTTGAATCAATTAAATGAATAAATAATTCAATTGCACTAAATTGAATTATTAATGATTTCGATATAATAAATTTATTAATTGATTTAAAAATTTCAATAAATTTATCATCTTTTAACAAGTCACAATGAATTTTTATATATTGTTTTAATGATAGAATTGTTTTTATTGTAAAATCAACTGAGCATAAATTTTTAAAACATTTCTTTAAAAATGATGACACAATAATACAAATATCTTCAATAATATGAACATCGTCTTTAGTGTAGTTTAATATTCCTTTAAAATTAATATAAAAAAATATTTAGATTGAAAATATTCCGTTTTTTCCAATTTGAAAATATCCTAGAAGACTCACCTGGTAAATGTAAAATAATCATTTCACTTATTTTTTTATTGGTATGATGCATTTTACAAATATCTTGTAATTGTTCCATTATCCATTCGGATACAATTTTATTTGATTTTTGATTGTAGTAAATCTGAAAATATTTGAAAATTTGTAGAAATTATTTTATTTTTTTTTTATTTTATTTTTTTTTAAATACCTCGAATATTGAGAATAATGTTTCAGCTTCATCATCATTTTTAACTAAGTTTGAATTGTAAAATCGTTTTAAACATTCCCAGATCTCATTTGAGTTTGTTTCATAACAATTACAAATTGCTAACGTTTTTAAGGAATGTTTTATTAATTTTTGAATTCCTTCATTATCATCAAATTGCTTCATGAGTTTACGTTTGTCTGTTAAAAACGTGATAATGAAAAAATTTTTTGGTTCAATTTTTAATGAAAAAAATTAAATATTTACCTGGAATTTTCATAATAAATGATGAAATATTTGTAATACCGATTTCCATTATTAAATTTAAATCTTTGTATTCGTAAAAAATTTTAAAAATATTTTCGAATTTTTGTATTAATAACTGTAAATCTATCAAGTTGAATTCAGATAAATTAATACCATGTATTTGCATCTGAAAGGATATATTTTTTTTTTTTAATTTGAAAAATAAAGTTAAAGAAAAGACAATTAAAATAAAACTTACATCGATTGTATTCAATAAAAATGCAATTCTTTTTGTTAATGGAATTAATTGTTTTTCACTATTTAAAATTTTCATTTCTAAAAATTTATCCATTAATATCACACCTTTTTCCAATACAATAACATTTCGTATTATAGCTTCACTTTCCTTGGCTGAAAGTTCATTTAAATCTAATTTCATAGTTTTTAATAAAATATCAAAATACGTTTCGTTTAGTGTTACAATTGTTAAAAATGGACTATTTTTCATAAATGTACCACTTTTTTCTTGTCCATCATAAAATAATGATTTTTCTAAATATTTATAAGATAAATATGTTCTAATTTCATTTTCAAACTCATTATGTTCATCACTTTTATTCATGTTACTCATAGAATCATTTATCATTATTTTTGTAATTGAAAGAACGCTTATTTCTGATATTAAATCAATATTTTCCTCATGCAAGCCAGAATATTCCGAAGGTGAATCAGATAATAATAATTTCTCTTCATTTGAATGAATCCATGTTATAATCCCTTTTATTAAATCAATGGATTTCAAAAGGATATCACCGTAATAAATTAGAATAATTTTAATTGTTTGCAAAATAATTTGATTTTTTATTGGTTTCGATATAATGTTCTGTGTTAATGAACAAATTGTATTTTGTGTTGTAATTTTTTTATTTTTTAATAAAATTTGAAGAAATTTATATTTTTCAATAATTAATTTTTCATCATTTTGTACACTTGAATCACTTGTTGCTAAATTACAAATTTTATCCCAAAAATTTTCATCAATTTGTATATTTTGATTTTTAAAATAATTATTCTCATGATATAAAAGTGATTCACAACATTTAACAATAACACAAAGTTGATTAGAATGTTTTATATGATTTAAAGAATATAAAATCAATTCTATGATATCTTTATATTCTGTTGAATTTATTGGAATTGAATAATTTATGAGTAATTCATTGAGTACATTAAACCATATCCAATTTGGAATTCCACTTATATCTTTAATAAGATCAACTATAGCATCAAATTTTTGATTTGTTTTTAATAATTTACATCGAGAATTTTCAGAAATATCTCGTAATAGATTTTCCCAAAATACCTGTAAAATTAAAATTTAAAATTTCATTAAATTCATTTACAATCTAAAAAAATTAATTAAATAAAAAAATTTTACCAAATATGATAAATTCGATGATAATTTTATGAAATTATTTGAAACAGATAAATTTTCAATTTTACCCGTTGAATAATTACGATTTATATCCTTGCTAATTATTGAAAATATTTGTTTTAACATTTTATTCCATTCATATAATTCTGTCGGTTGTACAATTAATTTTGTATTTCCTAAATTTATTTTTGGATAATGAAGTACTATTGATAAATTACATAAATTCCAGAAAAATTCCTTGAAAAAAAAAATATAATAAAATGTTGATTTCAAAGTCAAATATGTATATTTTTATTTCGAATAAATTACTTTAATTTCATGTTTCATTCGAAATTCATAAAATGTAAGAATTTTCGGTAGTAAATTTTGAAGTAAATCACAGGCACTTTTATGGAAATCAATCGCAATCTAAAAGAAAAAGAGAATTTTTTAAATGTTTATGAAAAAAACACTTTACAATGAAAAACTATCGTACATTTTTTACAAATAGAAAAATCAATTTAATTATTTCATTTTTATGATGTTCCTCATAAGATTCCACGAATTGACATAAATTTTTCATATTCAATTGAAATTTATTTAATTCATATGAAATTTGTAAATTATTACTTCCAGCTAAAATTATTTTGTTTAAATTTTTTAAAACTGGATAATGTAATGGAAATTTTTTCTTTTTTTCTAGAATATCGAAAAGATATGCCAGCAATCCTAAAAATGATTTAAAAAAAAAAGGTCAATAATAAAAAAACAAAGTATGTACTATGTACATAGTTGTAAGACAATTTACGTGAAAAGTCCTGAATTTTAATTTTAGAATAATTTGAATCATGATAAAGTACAGCATTTTCTAAAATTTGCATTAATAATGATCCAAAATGTTTTAAAATACTTCGATTATCAAAAGATGAGAAGAAACGTTCTAGTATAATTGAAACTGGAAAAGAGATCATTGCTGAAATAAGAAAAAAAAACAATTAGGTATATTTTTATCAATAAAATAAAACTTAAGGAAATTAAAATGAACCTTCAGCTCCATAATTGATAACTTTTGTCATTATAGCAGAATAAATTGAATTTCTATTCAGCATTGTTTGATAGCTTTTTGAGTTTTGTGAGTCGTCAAGTTTTGCTGTATGCTAAAAAGAAAAAAATTATTATCACTTTTTTTTCGGAACAAATTAAAAGTTTACCTTTTCAATAGAATCCATAACAGAAGTATAAATTTCACTCCAATTAACACAAAATTTTTCGTCATTTTCTAAAATAATTATAATTTCAGATTTTTGATTTGAAAGAATTGCATTCAAACGATCTGTTGCTTTATTACGATTCGAAATTTTTTCTGAATGAATTTCCACTAGTAAATTATGAATTTCATTTGCAACATGATTGAGTCTGGAATCGTTCACGTCCATGATGATTCTGTAATATTTCAAAATAAAAATGAACACTAAATGATATTGAAAATTTAATATAAAATTTACTTACATTTACTTGATTTTAGTGCTCTTTTTTAAATGAAAATATGTATTTACTTGAAATAAAGCACTTGAACCAGATGTATTATACTTGATGACCTTCAGTCTTTTTTATATGTGATATCAGATTTTAATCATCGACATCTTTGTTCCTAAATATATTACGTTAAAAAAGGTTACCTTTAATTACTTTTGTAATCTGTTGTCTTGAAAAAATCAAAATTACATAGAAATTACAGAGATTTCTAAAAAACATTGAACTTGAACCTACATTTTTGCCGGCGAAAACAAGGAACTGAAAATTGAGTTTATTGTTTCTTCAAAAAAGTAAAAACTAAAATTTACTAATTTAGGTTTTAGGTTTGCACTTAGCACTTAGACTTAATACGCATTTCAATCGCATCAACTTAAATACCTATTTAGTTAAATCACAATTTTAATACAAAAATTTTTAAGATAAAAATATCAAGATAACGGCTAGCGCGAAATTCCTATAAAAAACTGTGTCAAAATATTTAATCCACAACACCCACACTTGACTTGACTGACTTGAACACAAAAAAAAAGCAATTCAATCCACTTGACAGCTGTTCTATGTTTACATTTTTCTTCTTCTTCATCTTCTTCTATTTAAATTACTTCAATTCAAAAACTATTCGATGATTTTTTAAATTTGAATTTTAAATGAAAAAATTTACGTTAAACCGGAAGCAAAATGAAGTTTCTTAACAATCTAGTTCTATCGAACATATTGCAACAGGAAGTGATTTTGTGTATGAAACCAAAGAGGAAGTAATTTTTGAAAATATTTTTAACGGTCGATGTTCTACGTAAAGTATTTAAAATAAATACATGTATATCTGTATCTACAGTCTACTATAGATATTGTGCTGACTAATTTTTTCATATGTTCATTTTATTATATATGGATTTTGTATTATTTTGTGTATAGTTTGTGTTTTAAATTTAATTTTTGATTTTAGTCGTTCACTGAGTTGCGACTTGATGAGTTTCCGTTTCGGTTGACTGGGGTAGAGAAGATAATATTATAATATCTTCTAGATATTTTTGTTCGTTAGAATTTATAATTATAATTTTACTACGATATGGTATTTTAATATTCTTATATTGTTTAATAATAAAAAAAAATAATAATTAATTGAGAATAGAAAAATAAAAATAATAAAATTGTGTAAAAGTAAAAAAATATAATATTCAATATTTTTTAATTAAGATTATAGATCAACACCTAAAAATAAGTTCAGTTTTTCATTCATCGTGTGGAAAATTTATATTAAAATATAATTTTTCTCCTTGAAAGAAAATCTGTTCAATGTAAAATAGTGATGATCATTCAAAGTTTTTGTTGGAAAGAAATTTAAGCTATTTTTAGATTATTTTTTTTTGTTTTAATTATTTATTTATTTTTTTGTTGTTTTGTGTTCAATCAATTACATAATACATATTATAAAAATTTGCTAAGAGCAAGTTCTAGTTTCAAGTTCTAATAAGAATTTTTTGAAAAAAAAAAATATTTGATTTTTTGAATTTTTTGTGTAAATAGTGCAAACGTAGGCTTTTTTAAAAATTAAAATTTTATTATATATTTCATTTTAATTAATAATTTATAATATAAAATGAATAAAGTGAATATGTATGTATATACATAATATGTATTTAGATACCTATTATGTATAGTGTGTACATTGTGTTTTATGAAGAATTAGAAGCATTAAGTAAGTCGTAAGTGCATTTAACGATCATATCATTTTATGCATTATAATTTACTAAGTTGATGTGTGCAATGTATAGAAAATGTTAAATAAATGAAGACTTACTAGTGATTAGCATTTTTTTTATATTAAAAGTTAAACTTAAAAGAAAATAAATGTAAAAAAAAAAAATTGCTGTAAAAGGAAAATTTTTTAAAATTGTTTTACATCGAATATAATAAAAGTGAAGTTCATTGTTCGACCTTTTTAATTGAAAATTATTCACTTTTGTTTTTTAATTATTCTATATGTTTTCCTTTTGTTTTTTAATTTTGAAAAAAAAAATTTGAATTTTGTAAAAGAGAAAAAATAAATCGAACATTTTGTTTAGATTTTATTTATAATTTATAAATAGAAGAATGAAGTTTTTTTTTTCCTGTGTTTTATAAATAATAATTATAAATAACATTATGACATCAGAATCTCATAAACAACTTCGCGGGTAGTTAATAAGAATTGGTGGCTGATGATGATAACGTCTACAATATACATAACATATTAACTTTTCAGTAGTAATAGATGATATGTGTATACGAGAGTATATTGTATGTGGAAAGGGAAACATCGTTTATTTTCAGACAAGTTTATAATATTGTTTCTATTAAAAACAAAAAAAAATTAAAAAAATAATCGTAGGCAAATATTTTATGTATTATATTGTGTGGTTAGTAGTGTAGTGCTACTGATGGTGCTAATTTTAATTCAGTTTGATGATGATACTGTTAATATGATTGATATTTAAATTTGTAGCAAATCTTAAAAGATACAATTTTTGTTGTTTTGTAAAAATCTAAAAGAAGAATATCACATATCAGAGATTATCTTTATATTATGACAGTTTTCTTAATGAGGAGTTTGTTTTTATTTTTTAAATTTATTTATATAAATTTTTTTCTTATTTTTAAATAAAATAATAATTCTTATAATTATTTTTCTTGATTAAAGTTGTTTTCCTTGAACGATCGTTAAAATTTACTTTATAAACGCCTTTACACACTCTACTTTGGCAAATATATGTAAAATAAACAAAATGTGTAGTACATACATATGTAATTGAACAACAAATATATATATGAATGAAATATGTATAAAACAAATAATATGTGAAAAATTATATCATGGATGGCTTGTGGGTGAGACAAGATTATAACATGGCCAGTCCGTAAAAAATTTATACATTTATACTCCTATTAATAATATATACTTACATACAAATATATCTAAACGAGGTCACACGCGATCTTAAATGTATTTTGCCTCCTATATATACATATAATGTAATTTAAAATATGTATTAGATTGTGCTTGCTGACTGATGCCTACAATATTGTGTGTTGAAGTTTTTCATCTTAAAATGTAATATTATAGATGCTTGCTTGATCACATCAGAATCATATATCTCATATATTAAGATACTAATTCAAGTTTTACATTTTTAGTATCTGTATTCTACATACTTGTATCTTATATCTATAACTACACAGCGATATAATCGCAAAATATTATGGATTCTGTATTTCAATATAAAGTATATGTACAAGCCACAAATCTAAAGTGGAAGATGCATTTAAAGATATGTAGACCAGAGACTGATTACGTTATATATATGGTGCATCACAGTGATGCTATATGTAGCTATATGGTGATATAGCGATCTCTTGATCACAACTATTTGATTTGATGTCATCGTCCAGTTGAAAATATTTTCTAATTCAATTTTCATTGATTATTATTATTGTATATTTAATTTCGATATTATTACATATATACAGTGTATCTAATTGTGTAGTAAAAATGCATAATAAAATTCAGTGATGCATGCATGAGTATGCTGCTGCAGAAAATAAAAGTGACGACGACAACGTCGTCGTAGTGCAATAAAATCCCATTTTTTTTTTTTTTTCTTCTGTTTAACGACAAAAATATATATATTTTATGTCATTATTTACACTCTAAGCATTTTTATATTTTGAATGCAGTTTCTTTATAATATTTGTTTTTTTTTCTACATACATATACTTACATTTATTGTTTCTTTAAATTTAATTAAATAGGCAAATTTGTATCTGTGTGTGTTGTATAGTGTATCACCACTCAAGATACAATTTTTTCTATTTACATTTCAAAGGAAAAAGCCAAGTAGTTTTTTATGACCAACTAAAACTTTGAAAAAAAAATTTTTTTTCTTATATGTACATATTTTATTTATATTTTTTAAAATTATATAGCTTTATAATGAATACCTGTGTAGGTACCATATATTATGTACACCATGTTATTGTACACCTACTCATTTAGTTTGTTGATCTCATTCCAAAAAATGTTTACTGTGTAAATGACGTCATATTTCTTTTTTCAATGTTTCAATTTTAGAAAATTAATAATGTATCAGTGACTAGCTAAAACAAAAACAAAAATTACAAATTTTTTCAACACAAAAAAAAAAAAATAGTGTTTAAAGAAATTACATAGTTTTAATTTAGAAAATTTAAATACAATTATTTTATTTAAAAAAAAAGAAAAATAGTTTAGAAGAAAAGAAAAAAAGTCAAAATGTTGTTCAATATTAATATGCTGTGGTATATTTTTTATATTTTATTTTTAAAACAAATTAATTTGGTGCAAAATTTCAATGTTGATTTACATTCATATGTAAGGCATACACATGCACCAGGATCAATGTATGGATTTAGTATAGCAATGCATAAAACAACTGATTCTGGAATATCAAAAAGCTGGTAAGTTTTAAAATCGAAAATAAAAAATCATTTTAGAAAATGTTCTTGAACTTTTCTTTTTTCATTTGTGCTCTTAAAGATAAAGAAACATGATACTTTTAAATTAAGGGTCACATTATTTAAAATATCACAGGAAGAATATAATATTTTTGATTTTTTTTTTTAACAAGGACCTATCATTTATAATCATTGTCTTTCTTTAGTTTTAAGGATTCATAAGTCAAGTTTTGTTATTTTTAATGGCCTATAGGACTATGAAAAAAAAAAAAATAAATAAAAGCAAAAATAATTTTGAGCTTCTAGTTTTTTTTCTGATTTCTTAAAAACACTTGAATTCCCTACTTACTTCTTTTAGAGACAAAAATTATACAAAACACTGTAATTCGTAACAAACAAGCGAACAAGTATCTAAAAGTCATTCACATACATACATTTTAGTCACAAAATACATAATATTTTAAATGTTAACGGAAATCTATTTTTTTTTATTACCGGTAGTCAATAAATGTTAAAAGCAATTTCAATTTAACGTTTAACGTTCATTGATCTTTTTTTTATTGCAAAATAAGCTTAATTTTTCTTCAGAAATGAACAAAAAAAAAAGTACAAATAAATGAATTGACTAAAGTTAGCTCTTTATTTTGATTTATTAATAATGATAAAGGAAATTGAATTTGTGTTCATTTATATTTTGAATGAAATTGCTTGCGGGAGAAACACAATGATATCGAAATAACATTAAAAAAAAAAAAAAAATAAAAAATAAAAAATAAATTAATTTAAAATTCCGAACACATAGTTTCAAGTTTTTTTTCTTTACCTTTATTTTTTCGCATTTACTTAATTGGAAATAGAATTTAAATGGAAAATAAATAAAAATGAAAATTACTTGAACAACTTTTATTTTATTTTTTTAAATTTGCGTAAGAAATTTCTCATCACGCACGTTCTCAACAATTTATCAATCCTTTTGAGTACCGTTAAAAAAGGCTAGAAGAATTATAAGATTGAATTTATCATTAAACTCTTTATTTTTCCATTATACTCTTTTTTGATATTATTCAGATTTTGATTTAATTTGACAATTTTAAGTGTGTGTATAATTTATCTTATAGTGACTCTCGATCTCAAGTATAGGGGATTAGATAAAACGTATGGTGATAAAATAATTACTAAACATATCTATTCATACACACTCATATGAATTGCCGTATGAGATTACTGTTCAAATATAAAATACATATATTTTTTTAAATAATTTTTTTTCATTTTTAAATGTTTTATAATTTATTCATAATTATTTTTGTATGTTGTCATATTTAACCGGTTTAAAAAACAAACATATATTCACCTAAATACGAATTTAAGTATGAAACAATATTTGTAGAGTGTAATTCTTAATGTTGTTAGTAGCACACAGTACACATAATTATTATCTATATGAAACAGATAAGTTTCACACTTAAAGTTAGTTACAATTTTTTATATCACCTTGGAACATTTTCAAATATTGTTCAATATATTTAAATCGTGTGCCAAATTAAACTATTTAACTAAAATATAAGGTTTTCAGAGTAAAAAGACATTTTTAGAGACAAATTTTCACAAATAGCATACAGACTTTTTTAAGGTCCTATATACTTATTTTTTCTTGTAAATTAAAAATTATATTTTTAGATTTCTGTTTTATATTTAAAAATATTTTCAAATGTGATCTGTGTTGATTATATTATATTTTCCTTAGTCATCAGATCTATAAAACTGACAGACGATATGTGACAGTCATTTATAATACATACGTATGCTAGACGACATATGATAAAATACAGACGACACATGACAAAATATTAAGGGTTGACAAATAGTGTTAAACAATTTTTTTTTTTTTTACTTTTTCCTGCATTATGGTTTTACTCAAAATTGGTGTTCCTTTATTAATTTATTTAGTTCATCATATTTCATATTTTCATTCATTATAAAAGTGTTTTTTCTAATGTTGTTGTATAGTTATATTCAATGATGAGCACCCCAAAGAGATATCTAAATACTTTTAGTAGCTATGTTTTCCATGTAAATTAAGTTATATTTTAATTAATGTTTTTTTTTTCTTCCTACCCTAAATGAATTTTACGGTAGTCAAGTTTTATTTTTGTGGCGTACTTCTAAAAATTGAAATGTTTAAAAATGAAATATTAAATATTAAAACACATTCAAAGGTGTTAAAAACAAATTGTGTAGGAAATGAAGTTTGTAAAATAAATATAGGTACGTTTGAAAATTTGAAAGTAATATAATTTTAAAATTTCTTGTATTTTTAAAAATTTATTTAAAGTTTTTACTCTTTTTTTTAGAGAAAAAATACATTAATTTTGCATTATTGCCTTTTCGTCAGTATTTTGAATTTCATGAAAACAAAAAAAAAAAAAAAATGATTTCAAAGTTTATATAATTCTTTTTAAAAGTCACGTATTTCTCATAAAAACGTATGTTTTTATTTATTTTTTACATACATGAAATCTTATGAAATTCATAAGAATCATAAAAGACAAAAAAAAGAATTGAAAGAAAAAACAAAAATACATATAATGACAATGAATGTCTATATTATCTAGTTAAATGAGCTCAATTTTTATTAACCTTATTACATGAATAATAAGGAGAAGTAAAATATATATAAGCTGTATAAACACAAACAGAAAGTAAATTCACTAATAAAATGTTAACTTTTATAGTATTCTGTATATAGATATAAAGATACAATAGTTAAATTGGTCATTTATAAAGAGAGGGTCATTTAAAAATTTATATAGATATATGTATATACTTTAGAATATATTATTATAAAATGGTCATCTGCACAGTAACAATGTGTTTTCAGCATAACTTCAATAAACATGTAATTGACGACATACATAATATGTACACATATTAGTATAGTACGTATATTGAAATGGAAATTATTGAATATTATTTTCAGAAATACTTGAAAATATAAACTAACAAGTTAAAGATTGTTGAAATGTTACTAATAATGAAGTAGTATATATGCTTATTCAATTTTGTAGACATTTTGTAGTTTTTATGTAGATGCACATGCTGTAAAAATTATTCTGTGATGACATTTGAAACTAGATAATTGCAATGTTTATTGTTTTCCATCGCAATAAAACCTTTAGATTTTTTTTTCTTCAATATCTGGTTATCCAATCGTACATGTCAAATTGATGAAATAATTTAAGGAAAATTTATAATCCTTCAGAAAATAGTATTGTGAGAAGCTTGGCTATTAGATTTTTCCTCGTTACTTGAGGACTGTGGAAATCCCTGTTTGTTTTACCTTCGAGTTTTTATTATTGTAGCTTATAAGATCTTTTCAGGAATCTTTTGTATTTTTAAATTTACGGTCAGGATACTTTATTTCGTTTTCGTTCCTGAGACTATACTTTATTATTGTTGCGCTTCACTCCTGAGTGGAGCATACGGCCTCTATAAGTTTTTTCCCGACGAATTCTATCTGTTATCTTCGCAACTTCGCATCGTTTCATGAATCATGAGTATTCTACTCTTTTTTTATTCATTGTTTGTTGATTGTTCTTCTCCATGTGTTTCTCGGTCGGTCTTTACTTCGGAAACCTTGCTGGTTATATTAAAGTTTTAGCCATTTTTTCAAGATTTAATGCATTCCATAACTCTTACAACTCATCATAATAACGTGTAAGTACCATAATTTTCTCGAATATTCGTCTGAAATTCTTCATCGACTTTCATTAAATTTCTGATTAAAATCAAATGGAAATTTACATTTTTCCATAATTAAATTATCCTTTTTTTTTCAAACAATAATTTTAGATCTTTTATACAGTGATTATTTTTCATTATTAGGAATTTTATATATGCACATACTTAATGAGCTGTTAACTGTTTATTTTTCAATAATAATTCATAACAAACTGATAAAATAAATGAGGAAATATTTCAAAAACAAAAATGTCTATATATTTTGTATACACGCATCAATGTTTTTTTTTTGTTTTTGTTTCTTTTTTTTTTTTAAAATACAACATTCAATATTATTGTAATCAAAGAAGGTTTGTTCCATTCAATTTATCTTCGATCGTTTCTGTTTGCATGTATATGCAAAAAATTTAATAAAACAAAAAAGAAAATCACCGATCGCATCACCCCACATCTTTTATATTTACTTGTTGTAAAGTAAAGATGAAGCAGTAAAAATAAGCAATAATGTAATCAATTTGTTCATTGCTACTACTCATCAAGGAAATCTCTTATTTTCAACGCAAAGTGCCATCCAAATAAGAAATTATAAAAAAAAAAAAATTCAACGAAAAAAAAAAAAAATCTGAGAAAAAAGGAATTCCTAAAATAGAATGATATGTTGAACTTTTAGTACTTATACAAATATACACTATATAAATGTATTCATTTCACATTAACTTTACTGTTTCTGGTTTTTATTTAATTTAATTTTATTCTTTTCTCAATAAATGAGTATCTACCATATATAAACATACGTTTATTATTAGAGACTATACTAAAAGCAAAAGTACATTATGTGTTTTCGTACACAGTCATTGTAGATAGTTTTTTTTTCCTTAATTTTTATTTTTAAGAACATTTTTACATCCGTCGTAAGAAAAAAAAAATATTTTCAAGAAAACATTTATCAAGGAAAAAAAAAAGAAATTTTTTGAAAAGAAAATGAATCACACATATGAACGAACTGACTAATTCAATTCAAAAATGTAACGTATAGGTTCGGTTCCTTTTTTGTTTTTAAGATGAGAAAAAAAAATATTAAGATTTTATTTTGTATCTTACATTTTATGTGTTTTTCTCGGTTGTAGACAAAATGTTTACGACCACTTTAAACTAATTTTGGATACCATACCACATGACATTTTTCTTCCTGTACCTACCAATATACTATAATATATATGTATTTTGCCATTTAGATGCAAAATGTTATAACATTGAAATGTTGATGGGGTCGAATTATTTATTTATTTTTTTTATTAAAAAAAATTTTTAATGAAGGTGATACTTAGTATTTTTATGATTAGATATTGATTGAAGTTGTAGAAATGGATGTACTTAGTATTTCAACACAATTTAAAAGTTTCAAATACATTAAGTATCTGTTATATGTACTTTGAATTTATTCTTATTCCAAGATAAATATGAAGTGCCTATATACTTATAACTATCACTTAATGTTTTCAAGGTTTTGATTGAAGAAAATAAGAAATTCAACTTTAAATTTTAAATGAAATGCATATGTGCTTTATCGTTATTTTGTTGGTAATGTTTAATTGAATTAATTATTTTTCTAGAATTTTTTTCTAATCGAATTGTTAAAATAAAACACAATCTGTGCAATGGTGAAAGGGTTATCGTAGGTTATACATACTTATATTTATTCTTATAAATTTCAAAATTTAAATACTTTAAAAGAATGAGAAGATGACGGAATCGGTAGATTATGATAAGAAAAAAAAAATTTGTAGCAATTATAGAAGAAATTTTCAAATTAATCAAGAATATTTTTGAACGGTTTTTGAGACATGTAAAAAACTTATCCATCTGAATTTATTTTTCGGTATAATGAATTTTTAAATATTTTCTAAAAAATTGTTAACATTCTAATACATACTTTATTTCCTACAAAACATTTAAATTTTTTAAAACTACAATTAAAAAAAACAACAAAAAATGTAAAAAAAGTAATTTTGTAGACGATAATTTAAATTTCTCAGTGTGATAATATAAAGTTCACGAATCAAGATAGAATAACAGGGCACTTTTTATTTACTTTTCTATAATCTGTAAAATAAGTATGAGGAAAATTTGTTTTGAAAAATTTTTATTTTAATAAATCATAATTTATCATAGTTCAAATAGAAAAGAATTTTATCATGGAATTAAAACAATCATGGTTTTTATTTTATCTAAATGATTAAGATAAGAGAATTTGCTTATCATAAACTTTCTTATTTAAGAAGCAGTTTAAGATATTTAAAAGAATTTTAATTTTAAAATAAAATGGAATTCTACAAAATTTATTTTGTATGGCATAAGATTTTCATTATTTAGTCATTTTCAAACAATTTGTTTTTATTTTTAAAAACACACACATGTAGGTACATATATATGTATGCATGGTATGTCGATTCAAGAAAAACATCTAATCCATTAGAATTAATACAACAAAACAGTCTATCTATCTTGTTTATGTCATTTATTATTATTATTATTATTTTAAAATCGATGATCGCATATGTAAAAAAAAAGTGAAATTAACTGTTTTATACATCACGATTTTAAGTTTATTGTTTTTATATGATTATGACACATGTATTATATAAAAAAAATTAAGATACTGAAAAAAAAGCTTTTATCATCAATTAAGTCATAAAAATGAACTTAAAACATTTAATAAATTTTTAATACATTTTAAAAATTATTCACACTTACACAACATAATTAGTTGAATATGTTTTCTGTTATATATTTACACAAATATATATGTGTACTATGTAGGTACCTATTTCAAAACAATTATATAAAAAAGATATTTTCGAAACAAAAAATTCAAAAAATTTAACACCTAAATTACAAAAGACTTTTTCATAATCACAGATAAATTTATCTCATTTTTCATCGTAACATTTGTCTGTTTTGTTTTTACTTTTACATATCCTTTGAAATTATTCAGATACATACATACATATATTTATTTGTCACTGATTATTGTGAAAACATTATTCTAAATTATTTGTTTGTCTACTTCAGAAATTTTCTTTACAGGTAATAAAAAAAATTAATGTCCATGAACAAAATTTTGTTGGGTTTTCTTTTCTTTTCTGTTGCAATACAGTTTTGGAAGACTTCTCATGTGTTTCCTTTCTTCTTGTAATCTCAGAAATTTTAAAAGGAATATTCACCATAATTTCTGTTTTTTTCCTCAATGTCCTTTTTCTAATGACTTTCCCACATTCGTTTTTCCACTGTAATAAAGGACATAAATTATGTTTAACATTTCGAAATTTTTCTAATTAAGTTTTTATGGTTTTTAAACTCTCAACAAGACTATCCTTGAAATTTGAAGTTTGTACAATTTTACAAAATACTTTTATTTTTAAAATTCAAGCAAATGAACTCCAAGACTTATCAAAAATTTTCAAACCCCTAAAAGTCTATCTGATCGACCTAAATATTTTTTTTTACCTTAGAATAATTTTTAACAAAGTCCACTATATTTCTATAAAGACTGTATACGAATTAATTATTGTTTGAATTTTTGTCTAAAACTTCAACTTCATTATAAAATCGGATTAGAAAGATATTTATTTTGTTCAATCTAATTTTTTTTCTATTCATTTATTTTTTTTTTTGTTTCTCCAAAGAATTAAAGGGCATTAAGATAATTGAATAGCACGTGTGCACGTCTTATATTTTTCTTCAAATTGTTTATATTTTTGTATGTCATTTTTTTTCACATTTAATTTATTTCATTTTGTGTTTTCTCTCGTGGAAAAAAATAATTCAGATTAATTTTTAAATTAGGACTGTTCTGCAGATTTATACATTTTTATTTTTATACAGTTTAATTTATTTGATGTTTATAGTTCATGGTTAATTTTAGAACTGAAATTTTCATTTTTATTATACATATATTTTTTTCTTTTAGATTTTTCTCTTATATTCAAAATAAAAATCTCATGTTCCCAAGTGCACATGCATATATGTTATCTATCTTAAAACATTTTTATACATTAATTCAATTTTGAATTAAAAAGTGAGGAAAGTTTTTTGTTTTTTAGTATCTGTGAACAAAACAAAACAAAAAAAAAACTCTTAAATTAAGATTGTTCCTATACATAATAAACACATGATAAAAAAAGGTCTCTAAAATATTTAATGATAAAGATAAATGATGTTAATGGTTATTATATATTTTTTCTTGTTATGACATATGACTGACTAATGACTGTGTATTCAATTTTTTCAATTAAATCTATTCTCCTAAACCTAAAACATCAATATAATATTTAATAATATGACCTAAAGATTCCGGTTTTTTTTTCCCATATCATATATTGTTTTTTTTTGTGTTTATAATATTTTTCAAATTAGTTCCATAAAATGCTTTTTCCCTCATTTCTTTTTACTTTTTCCATGCTTAATGAAAAAAAAAAAAAAACAACTATGTAATAATCAGAATTTCTATTGATAACATAAAATTAACCATAAGTCCATCTTCGATAGGGAAAGCATAAAACACTAATTTATAAGATAGAATATACTTTAATTCTGAAATAAAAATAAAATGTGAAATGTCAATTGTTTTCACAAAAATAAAAATAATGACTTCCCTTCTTTCATTATTATTAACTGGCTTGCTTGCCGCAGGAATATTTTTTGTACAAAATGCATCCAAAAAATACATCAAAATTTCATTTTTAGTGAACTTTTTTTTTTATTGTGGGACTGCTGAGGGTTTTACAACGATTGAACATGATTGCTTTATTAACAACAGTGAATTTTTATAAACTTACTCTGCAGCCATCAGAGAAAGAAAATTCAGTCATGTGATAATAATATGTGAGGGTAATGTATGTAGTATGTTTTATAATAATCAATGACAGTAACGGATGTCCTACACATGTTGGACATATCACTTTCCGGAGTTTTGTTTATTTCTTTTGTTTTTTACCTTCTTCATCTTGATTTTATGGAGGAGTCAATGAAAAAGGTTATATACGTGTATTATGTAGATTTTTTTCTCTTTTATTTTTAATATTTTTTTTAAAATATTGGTTATAGTTTCAGATACAAATTGTATCTTTTCAATGATTTATTGTGTTGGTAAAAAAAATATACATATTTGTTGGTGTTCAATGCATATTATTTTAACTAACATATGATATTAATTTAAAAACTAAAAAAAAAAAAAAATATTGTAATGCAATATTTTGTTATATAAAAAAGTACTGTTATACGCCCTATTACAATATGTATTGTTTTAATATTCTAAGAATTTATTTAGTTGCATGAAAATAATTTGAAATATCATATAACACGTACCTATTCTTGATGAATGATGATCATCATCAACTCCACCTTTTATTTTTTCTGTCCAAATCGAATGCAAAGATACCGATTTTAAATTTAAGAAGAAGAAAAAAAATAAAAATAAGATTCCATACTTTTTGACCGTAATTCAATCATTATAGATATCCCTTCGATTCTGGAATTTAAATGAAGTTAAATACAAATTAATTTCTTATTTCGAC
This sequence comes from Bombylius major, assembly GCA_932526495.1. NCBI lineage: Eukaryota > Metazoa > Arthropoda > Insecta > Diptera > Bombyliidae > Bombylius > Bombylius major. The sequence continues at coordinate 38,509,593 of OW052043.1, read as the reverse complement.
TAATAAAAAAAAAAACATCATTTTTCAATTTAAGTAATATGCAAGTGTTTATTTTATACCTCCTATATGTTCCAGATAAATGAATCCGATCTTTTAATGTAAAATACACGTGTATAACATGATTATACAATTTCGATTTGACTTTTTTTTTTATCTCAGTAGAAGTGTTCAATAAATTATTCTTATGCCACATATTACTGGACTGGAAGGCTACCTACAGCTATACAGTAAAATAATAAGTGAAATGACCATAAGAATAAATAACAGCATCAGCAACAGTTGCTTTGGACTTGATTAATAAATAATTTTGCTGACTCATATGGTGTTGGTGTATAGTGTTTAAATTTAAGATTACTCTCGCTTTAAGTATCAAATAAATTAATTTTTGTTTTTCGTATAGAGAGTTCATTAATTTTCACAATGCACAATAAGGTCGAAGTCATAATTAAATTAAATTGATCATTCATCAATTTTGGAGCATAATTTCTTTTTTCATAGTTAGTGCTGTTAGTAGTTTTTTTTTAATGGCATTTACTGCGTTTTATACATAAGTTAAGTTTCGAAAAAAGCTCCAAAAATTGAAATTAGTTTGAAATGACAGGGTTCTTCAAACATTTTTGTCTTCTTATACTACGAAATCATAGATTTCCATACCATAGCATTATGAAATTTTATTCGGAATCTGTTTTTTTTGGAAGAATTTTAAATCTTGAGTGTCTCATAAATCTCTTCTACAAACAACATTGTCATTATTTTTTAAATTTTCAGTTTTCAATTTATTTTGCAAACAAAAAACTTGAAATCAAAGAATAAAAATTATAAAATTCAATTAAAGTAACTGTTAAACAAACAGAAAATATTTCATAAATTTTAAATACATATACTTCTACACCAATTTTGGGCACAATAAAATCCAAACTAGGTGAAAAAATAAAAAAAATATCGATGTCAATAATAAATAATTAATTTTATTCCAACAATTCTTTTTGTTAAGGAGATGAGGTAAGCAGAATTCAATTCAATTTAATTCAGTTGAAATTGTTACCTGTGTTGTTACATAATTTATTTAAAATAAATTTAAGGTACTTACAATTTCTTGTCTGATTAATAACATGGACCATGCTACATATTTTGACATTATTGGCATAAATTGAAATCGTATACTGCATTCATTACTTTTTTTTTTTTTCTGAAATGATGTCAGTATTTTTCTTACTGAAAACCTTGTAATTGTGATGACTGAGTCAAAATAAAAAACAAAAATTAATAATAATTAAACATTAATTAATTGAATATGAAAGATTAGTCACGAAAATAATTTGTTTATTTTGCAAATAAATTATTTTTAAATGCTGATTTTAGCTGATTTTAAGTCACATTTCTGTTGTATTTATCTTATATACATTTTATATATTATATAGGCAAATGACATAAATATTTTGTGAAACCGGTTTAATTTAAAAAAAAAAAGTTAAACAAATAAATAAATAAGACTTTTTTTTTCTGTGAATATTAAATTGAATGAAAGTTTATCGTTTTAATTTTTTTTATTTTTAAATTATTATTACGAATTAACATTTTGTCATTTAAATTTTTTGGAAAAAGCTATGATGTCAGATTTTTGTATATATATGGCGACCATTTTTACATTTGATTAAGTCGATTGGTTTACTAAAAATCAACATTTTTCTACTTTATTTTATACCGATGATATTTGAAATGTATGATTTAATGCGTAGGAAGTACGATGAATGTACATGAATTTTGTAATAATAATAAAAAAAAGAAAAAAAAAACAAACAAAGATTTTATGACAAGGTATACCTATATTACACCTCCGCTAAATACATATGAAATTTTTTTCTTTATTATGTATTTCATATATCTTATAAATATGTATTTATTTAATATGTAAACTTTCATTCATGTTTCTTCAAGATATACATACATAATGTACACAATATGTTTTTTTCTAAACAGATAAATAATTTAATGTATTAGAGATTATTTTTTACATAATTCTTTAATTGTTTGTACTTCATAAAACATGAAACCTTGGTCAGAGAATTGATAAGACATCAATGTCATTGAACATTCTCCTAATCTGAGTAAGAATTATGTAACATGTTTGTGATAAATCTGAAACATGGATACAGTACATTTGAGTTTAGATAAGAAGTTAATTTGTAAGAAAGAATAAGGATAGTAGAATTTAATTTTATTTTCATTTTATAAAAAAGAAAAGTTGTACAAGTCATATTTAAACTTTTTTCCTGTTTCATTTTTTAAGATTAATTTTGAATAAGATTTCATTTTAAAAAGATCATAAAGAGACCCCATAAGATTTATAATTTTAATTTGAAGTTGTTTTGGGAAGGATTAGTGTCTAGTGACTTTCCAAGCATGTGTTCCAACAATAAAGTGCCTAATTACTTGAAGCAATTTTTTCAGGATATTGGAATAACCAAATTTAACTAAGGGTTGACAGAAGTTTTCAGCTGCTTTCGATTTTGATGAAAAATCTGATTTTTAGATCCCAATTCCGATAAATATACGAAAGGAATATATTTCCTTAGGCGTTCACAATCGTGGACAACGAGACCGAGTCATTGACTCTATAGCTTTTAGAAAGTTTTTTAATTTCATTTTAAGTGTTTTCACCCATAAAAGTACAGAATTAATATAAAAATCATTTGAATAAGACACAAAAATCTAAATTAAACGTTTAATTATCGTTGTTAAAATTATATCTTTTAATTTTACCGTAATTAAATTTTATTTTTTTTTATGATAAGAAAAAGTAACTAAAACATTAGTTTCATTAATTCATTGACTAATTTCACAAGTAATTTCTAAATCACCCTATAAATTATCACACTTAAAAACATGTCCGATTAATCGTGCACATGCAATTTTTTTTTTTTTGAACTTGATTATTCATATACTACATATTATTTTGTACATATGCATATCTTACGTATATTTACATACATACGATGTATCATGAGTAAATATATGGTACTTTAAAGCTAATATGTATAATTATCTAATTTGTTTCGAGTACCATGTTTGTTCTTTAAATCGTTAAATTTACAAAGACAAAAAAAAAAAAGGAACAAAATGAAAAACACGTTAAATTGTTAAAAAGAGATCGCATTTTAAATTTGCAAATATTTTTTTAATCCAATCCCGGTTTGTGATAATGATTAACATCATTAGCACCAAATTGTTAGATATCTTTTTTATTTACCATAAATGAAAATATCTAAACTTGAAATGAATCTAAATCTCATATAATTTTTATGTTTATTTTTTATTTATTTTTTTGTATTTGGCTGTATTTTTTTCTTGAATATAAATTTGTAATATAAAACCGGATGATTACATGAATGAATTACATGTTGTAAAACATAGAATGAATCAAGTTGTTGTTTTTTCCTTATTTCTATATCTTAAACTCGTTAGTATGCCAATGAGATAAACTTTGTATATGCATATGCTTAATGGTACCGAGTATATATGTATGTACATATGTAATGTAAAAAAAAAAGACAAGTTGCGATTAAGGTTTTAACCTTATGATGATTATGTCTATCTTTAGAGACATACGAATATAAATTTACCTCGACCAGACACTGTATTTTCAGATTTAAGTCAGATAAGTTTTTATTTGATTGGCTTTTTTTTTCCGTACGATTTTTATGAATTTTTTCGATAGTGTGAGAAATTATAATAAAAATCCGTTGTTTTAGACTTTTATTTAAATTTATGTTTACTTAAATTTCATGGAAATTGAATTATATACATATTTACAATATAATTTCTTAGTTTACGGTTTTTTTACATTTTTTTTTTTGTATTAATAATTTTTCCGAAGATCAAGATAAAAATGAAGATGATAAAATTTATGTGGAAAAATATCGATTAATATATTTCTTTTTTTGTTTTGGTTTTTTTTCTTCAGGTTAATTGTTGGAGCTCCAAAAGCAAATTTAACAGATAATTATTCAAGATTGGGATTGAAAGAACCAGGAGTTGTATTCCGGTGTCATGTGGATGCTGATAATAGATGTCAATCGATTCCTTTTGATCAGCAAGGCGGTAATTTTGACTTTTATTAGTTTTTTTTTCTCTAATTTTTAATGGATTTTTTATCGATAATTAATTTTATTTATTTCTTTTTAAAAATTTTTTTTATAAAAAAAAATCAAGTTTTAACTTTTATTTTCTCCTAAGTTTTGCATTCTAATGAATTCTTTTTTTGTTTTTTTTTCTCTTTTAACTTCAGGTTATCAAAGCTAAAACAACTTAATATAATTTTTATCGTCTTTTATTTGTAGGTCGCATTAATTCGTTATAAATTTTTTTGTTTTTTTTGTTTTTAATTTTATAACGGATTAACGAGAACCACATCCTATTCTTTATTTCATTCAAATTTTTATATAGGACAAATAAACTTTTGATATAATCTTTAAACAAAAGCATATTAAATTTGAATTAACATTTTTTTTTTTTGTAAACTTTCTATTGATTGCGCTAAAATATACAAAAGAATCTTATTATGTTTTGTTATTGAAATTGAAAAGTTAATTTCAATTGCAAATGCCATTCAATGAAATGCAGTCACTAGTTTGAAAACTTTAAAAATGTGCCTCTAATATATTTTTTTTCTCCAAAACAATTTTCAATGCAAGCGATATTTACGAATGAAATTTTCATTCATTGTTGCATCTATTCGGAAAATTTTAAACGCAGTTGTCATTGTTATTTTATGAAAGAAAACAAACACTTAAAAAAAATATACAAAATAAAATTTATAACATTATGCAGATTGTTATTATAAATGAACAAGCTCAAAAGGCTATTGTGTAACATACATGTATGTAATGAAATATTGATAAGTTTATAATGCATCTGTAGATATTTATAATGTATCTACTGACATTATTATTATTATTTTTTTAAATATAATAGAAAAAATATATAGTTAAACATAAATCCAATGTGCGTACAAATGTGCAACATACTATATTTTATTTATGAAGTATTCAAAAGCCGGCTTGAATTCAAGATTTAGTATCAAAGCTTTATTATAAAAGTGCTGAATTGTTGTGAATAGTGATTAGTCATTATAAAAATGATATTGAATAGAATCTGATGATATGTATGTACCTACTTATTATTGGAAGAGTAGATAAATTGTATTAAATGAGATTCAATAACAAAAATATATACATATATATATGTATGTATAGGTGTATTCATCTTGATTCTGATTTATTAAAAAAGAAGATTTTATTCTTTGATATATTTTTAAATGAGCTTGTAGAAAGTAATATTTCAAAATAAACGGTAATTTTATGTCAATACCTTTTGTGATGTTGTTTAATAATTCTTAAATTTAATTTTTAGAACTTTCTTTTTTTTTTTTGTTGAAGTAGAATAGAATTCATTAAATTTTACTAATGAAAGTTCATAGAATTGAAGAAATTTCTAAATAAAACGGAATTTTTTTGACTTTCTTCTTACCTGAAGAGTTTTTAAAACGAACAACCTAAGAAAATTAAAACAGAAAGCTCGTGCTAATTTAAAAAAAATAGTCAAACTTCCACTCAAAAAACAAAAAAATAAATATTGAAACTTCTTTGAAATCTTTTTTCAAATTAAATTGAATCTTTAAGTAAGCTCATTTTCTTTAGAGTATAAAGATAACATTTTTTCTAAATTTATTCTATTGTCGTTGTAGGCTTTAAAATCGTCACAATACTTTTTTTTATATCAGCAATGTGGAGCCAGACATTCAAAATATTTACTTTTAAAAATAACATTGCGAAACAAGAGCCTAAATTTTAATAATGTTTACCAAGTATGGTACTTAATCTTGAATCTTTTACAATTATTTACTAAACAATCTTATTAAAATAAATAATAATCTTAATTCAATGGATAGGGGTTTTTCAACGTATATACTGATTAGAAATGATTATTTCCAAACAATTTATGCAAATTAACTTTAATAAAGTGATTGACTAATCTTTTAATAGAAACCTACAGTATTTTGTTTATTTTTGTTCAAGCTATTCAACAGTAAAAAGTTTTTTTTTTTTTAGATTTTGAACAATCTAAACAAATTTAAAAATATTGCCTGATAAAACGATTATTGTTTAAGATTCTTACACACATGATAAATTGTTCAATAATAATCCTTTTTGTTGTATATAATAAAAAATAAATTACACACATCAATAAATTCTTCCATATTTCCTTGGCAATAACCCAGTCTTTAATTCTTAATTTTTTTCTCCTTATTGCAATTTTCATAAAATTTTATTGACATTATATATATACTTCGCGTATAAAGATACTTAATTTTTTCTCTTTTTATTTTCAAAATGACGCAAAACGTATTGTATTTACACAAGAGACTATAATAAAGGTACCATTTGGTATGATAATGAATTATGAATAAGTAGGAGACATCCGTCACTTTATCGTGGTTATCATAAGTCACATAAACGCATTAAATAATACATATAAAAAAAAGATATAATTTTCATATGTGTTTGTGTTATGCAAACAGGTTTAATTTTTCATTTATAAAAAAATTGGAAATAAAAAATAAATAAAATTAAAAAAACAAATCCCATCCCATCATCATCATCATCATTATTATATACGAAATCTAATTAAAAAACCTGTACACGTTCTGTACAATTTCTTGTCTGCATTCAAAATTTAAAAAAAAAAATACAAAAATAAATTTTTTTCATTTTTAATGTTATTTGTTTTTCTTTTTTTTTATTAAATGATGATTGATGCGAAAAAGAATAATATATACATACATATAAGTAAAAGTGTTAATCATAAGTACTTATATGTTGTGAATTCATGAGCTTTTTTCCACTGCACCGCACCGTTTAAAAATAAACAAGAACAAAGTACCTACAAGAAGAAAAAAAAAATCACATCAAATTTGTCAATAATAATTTTTACTTTGAGATATTTTTTGGGAAGGGAATTTTATTCTCATAAATAACTATCTCATCAATTAATTACCAATGATGACAGAATAATTTAAAATTAAAAATCAATCAAATGAAATTTTTTTGAACTTCTAAATTTGGGAATGGAAGTTTATACTTTTCTGTTTTATTTATTTTTTTTATTTTTTGAAAATGTAATTTTGCGTTACCTACATTATGATGACTTATGCATTTTATTTTATTGTAATTTATTAATTTTTTTCTTCTAAAATAAAAAATTAAAATTAAAATACAATAAGTATGATGGTGTAAAATACTTGCGTGAATATTGAATAATTGACGTAAATTTTTATCACACAACATTTTTAATATGGAAATTGCTACTTCCTTTTTGAATTTTAAATTATACAATGCCATAATGAAAAAAAAAAATTATTATATGTATGTGTATCCCCCGCTGAATAAGAATATAAGTTGCTTTTTTAAAAAGATTCAATCATGTGGCTTTTAACAACAGCACCTATCTTTTTTTCTCAAGTATAAAAATTTTAAAGAAAAAAAATAACAGAAAGATAAATGAGTTATTAAAATGGAAATTTAAATTAATCAATCTGAAAAATTTATCTATCATGAACAAAAATAGATAAAAAATAATAATTTTTAGATAATAAAAGCTAAAATTTTTTTTTTAAATTAACATGATTTTAGAATCAATAAAGAACAATTTATTATGTTTGATTTTGTGTTTTAGGTTTTTGTGGTTCCGATCAATCGCACCATAAAAGGTCATGTGCTTAAGAATTAAGAATTACAGATAAAGAAAAAAATATTTTATCTTGTTTAAAAAACTTCATAAAAAAGCTTTTAGGTCAACATTTATTTTATTTTTGAAATTGTTTGAAATTTTTACTGATAAACATCATAAAATAAAAACGATTTTTTTTTCTTTTCTTCGAATTTTTTTCTATTTAAGTAATAAAAGAATTTTGCAGATAATGTGATAAATAATTTTTTTATTCTTAGAAAATAAAATTAAATATGTAAATAAAAATTTTAAAATTTGAATGAAGTCATTCATTTATTTTTGAAAAAAATAATTCATGAAATTTGAAATTATGTATTGACGAAATTAAAATGTTTATCTAAAAGAAAAATATGTTCTGTTAGAAAATGCCATGAAAAATTTTGTAAGTTCTGTTACTTACCTTTACTTACATATGTAGGTATACCTTAATTTCCATTATAATGTACTATTTTGTTGATTTTCAAACGATTAGGAATCTTTTGGCGAGAGAAAGTAATAAAAAGCGACAATAATAAATCTTCTGGGTGAACATTTTTGCAAATAATTGACAGCTAAAAAAATGTCGTTACATTGAGCCTATTATTATATTTAAAAAAATCTAGCACACAAATGCGATAAAATTTACATGTTTAGTACGGTAATAATTTTCAATTTGCAAATTTCTAATAATAATTAAGAAATTTCTAAATTATGACAAAGGATGTGGATTCTCTATTTTTTAAATTTTTCATGAATGTACTATATACATTATGTATCTATGTACGTTTTTGTTGGCGCCCCTTTCAATGAATGTATTTTCTTTGATCCAAACTGAAAAATATAATTTTTTATTTTGAAATTACCAAAATAACTAGCAATTTTTTAAAAAAATTATTTTTTCGTAATATTTTTTTTTTTTTTTTGTTATTTAAATTATACAAAGTATAAAATGATTTTTAAAAAAAGAATTTAAATTGAAAATTTTCTAAAAATTTTTATCTTTAGGTCTAAGCAAATGCTTTATTTCAATCAAAGGTTTGTTTTTTTACACAATATCTATTGATGTTCATTTTTTGTCTATTTTTTTTTTTCTAAATAGAGATCTGTGTTTTAGATCAGCGTTTTTATGTCATTCTCATGACTCATTTGCATAGAAAAAAAAATATTCAAAAATTAAAAATAAAGAAAAATAAAAAAAAAACACATACGTACCACAATTTTTTTTTTGTGTATGTTTTTCTTATAATTTTTCGCTTGTAGAAAAATGCTTAATTTTAGAACATTTCATTAAATCGTATATTAATAGATACCTATAGATACAAAATACATAATATAATATAATAATAATGTTTCTATTTTAAATGAAGTGATTTATAATTCTTAACATGTTGTTTAATGTTTTTTTTTTTTTTTAAATTTTTTTCTTGTATTTTAAATTGTAGGAAATAAATATAATACAAACAACGAACAAATAGAAACAAAATCATGGCAATGGTTTGGCGCTACGGTAGCCAGCGGTGGTGTAGATAAACCAATTGTGGTAAGTGTGTAAAGAAAAAAATCATAATAAAATGTATCTTTTTTTTTTTAGCATACGAGTATAAATAAATCTCCCGATGCGATGTAACAAATAAAATCTATTCATTTTTTATGAGCTTCTTTTATAAATGACTTCCATTTGTTATTTCAATTGATGTTTATAAATTAAAAGTAATTTACAATTAGGACTATACGATACCACTAAACATATTTTGCAATAATGTAATGATATCTGATATCACCATCATCATCGTCATTACAGTCATAACCGCAAAATCAAATTACCATTTGTAATACAAAATAAAAAATAAGAAATAAAAAAAAATAATACCGGTACATACATATTATGTTTCTCTTTGTAGCTGATGATGGTTTCTTCTTTTAATTTTTATATTAATTGTGATTTGTATCGAAAAGTCTTCTTTTCCTTAGGAGATGACAATTTTTCCTTTTTTTTTTTTTTGTTTGCATCCCATTCCATTCATCATACAAATTGCCTGTAAAATAAGGTCAATTTTTTTATTATTATTAATTTTGCATGTACGATGAAAAATGATAATTTAAATTTAGTAGATAATGTATCTCAATAAATGAATGTCTTAAAGGCCTATACAATTTAAATTAATGATAAAATTAAAGGAAATTGGAATTATGTACCTATTATATTAGCTTAGCTTTTTTATATATAGGTACATATGTATACTCAACACAAACGTGTATTTAAAATTGCAGATGTGCCCCATCATCATTGTCACATATGTACACATATTCATTTTTATAGTTCCATTTTAAGAAAGTCATTTTTGGTAAGGAAATAATAATATTTCTGATTGTGTGGATTAGCAAATTACAAAAAAAAAAAAAAAAAAAAAAAGAAATAAACTTTAAATCATCGGGCGCGCCCACCCACTCTGTTCTAAACAATTCATTTTGATGACTTTTTGGTTATATCATTATCTATTGTTGTTATTATTATTATTTTCGTAGTGGTGTCTAAATACATATATAAACGTATAAGTATATTGCGAACGATATCATTTTTCCCAATAAACCGCAAATAGGTCGATTAAATAAACTGTAAATTGTATTGACGTTGTCTTAGAAGTCAATCATTGCGTTTGTTGGCTTTTTGTCGGTCATGATGGCATACAGTTTTAGAATTTTTTCATTGTATTTTTTCTTCTTTTCGTTTTTTTTTTTTTTATTTTCCTTTTATTTTCTTGTATTATATTGCAATTCACCGTAAAGGTGTGGCTGTGAACAATATATAAAGTTTAACATTGTTGTGATTGAAGGTCACAATTTCCTCTAAAAGGGTGTAGTATGAGGTCAAGAAACACATATTAGAAAATAATGAAGAAAAAAATGGGGAGTATTTTAAATGTTTCTGATGTTTTATGTGAACATTTTATTTTTATTTTGATTTTTGATTATTTTCATTTTATTTTGCAAATTTAGAACAACAATGAGGCAATTTTTTGTATGTAATAAAAATGTGTCCTTCAGGAAAATTTCGATTTTTATATTATTTTTTGTTATGACTTTCTTTTACGATAGGCAATTGCTATTAAAGTTTTCATATATCGTATATTTAGTATTTTCTGTAAGGATGATCTAATCTTTGTGATTTTGGGGTGTGGGCGTATACTAAAATATTTTGTTTAGAAGTTTTATTTACTGAAAGAAAATTTTAGAACTCAATTTGATAGCTTAATCGTGTTTTTAATGTTTTTTTTTCGACTAAAAAAAAAATAAAAACAAAAATTTCAAATAAATAAAAAATTCCCATAGGAGCAGACGGATAAACTGAATTTTTTAATGGTACCGAAAAACTCTAACATATGTATATGTATGTAATTAGATTAGATTCATGTGACTCATCGATACAAATCGATGTTTATTTACAGATCAAAACTATTTATCTTAAACTTGAATACATCATTCGGTCAAATTACTTAAAGATCAATAACAAACACAAATAAAAACAAAATAAAGGTGAAATAATTGGATTAATAAAGGCACAAATTTTGCACATTTTTAAATAAGATAGTCAACTACGAGTATATAAAACAATACGATATGTAAAAATTAAATATTTATTTTTATTGTTTTGAAATCAATTGAAACAATTTTCAATCTCATAAAATATTTTCAATTGTTACTTGAAAAAAAATAAATCGTATTTTCATTTTCTTGTTTTCACCAAAGACATAAATACGAAATATATATGCATGTATGTATCTTCTTGTACATAGATAATACATCAAAGATCGTTTTAAAATATGCTTATCTGATTTTAGATTATAATATATACTTTTGAACTTTTAACCTTCGTTTATATCGTTTTATAAAGTAAAAATTACAAGGTACATGGTTCATTGTAAAACGTCAGATCTTTTGTTATTTTTATTAATTTCACCTTTTTCCTTCTTCTTTTCTTTTTTAGCCATCATCAATAGATTTATCTATTGTTTACTATTATTTGTATTCAATGGGATGCATGATGAATTCTTAAAATAAACAAAAAAATAAGAGACAAATCGAAAAGAAAATTAAAAAAAAAAAATTATATGATAAAATAAAATAAGTAAAAACAAAAGATATTTGTATCTTAACTGCATTTTGCTAACCTTTAGCTATGTATATACAAACATGTTATTTAACGCTTCTTAAGCCAATATAATATATAGGTACATATGAACATACATTATAGTAAATATACTTATAACCTTTATGAAAGAATAAGAAGAATAACTAAGATTCTCACACTACATGAGATGAATTTAAAATCGCGGTTTAAAAAACGATATAAAATTTTTTTTTTTCTCGATATTATTGTACCACATGACGACGATAACATATTTGTATATTATAGTGAAGGGATATTTTATTGTGTAAAGTGAAGAAATGTGTTGTACCTTTAGACATAATATGTATTATACAACAAAGATAGCCAGTTTTATATGTTGAATTATTTTAAAGGTAAGAAATAAGGCTTCCGTCTGTATGATGATATCCTATCTTTCTTCTTCTTTTTTTTTGTAGAAAATTCAGATATATCGCAATTGAATATTGTATGAATTGTATAAAACATTTATTTTGTTTACATGTAAGCCTAAAAATCAGTAAAAATTTTCATATATGTAAATTCTCGACAAGGTAAATTTTTTTTAAAATTCGTACAAGGACTTTGAAAGGTTTCATAAGCGCAACTTTGGAAAATCAAGTAGAAAATAGAAAAGTTTGCACCAAATTTACAAATTAAATAGACCACAAATCAATGTGTATTGATGTATATGAAAGTTGACTCTAAAGATACAAATAATTCTGATCGATTTGACACTGCATAAAATTTTAATGTTCGATCAAATTAAAGCGAATTAAAAAAAAATGCATGTAAAAAATTTGAAACGGTAGCATAAAATTTCATCACATAGGTATTTCGATTTTATTGAATTCAATTTAACATGTAAACATAACCACTTTACTATATTATGATTATGTGACTATGTGTATATGGTGATGCAATAATAAATGCAAGTAGCCAACAACCAACATTTTGTAGTAGATACCTACTTACAACATATTATTATTATTATTATTATTATTATATTCAATTCCTCTTTCAAGTAGTTCTTCATGTCGTGTCAGTTTTGGCGACAGTCAGTTTCTATATAGATACAATTCTTCTTAGAGATGCAAGATCCTAAAAATGGTCAATATGACTTGTTTTGGTTATAATGTTTTTAAAAGACATTTTATTGATATACCGCTTGATAGTATTGTATATTATATAGAAAGATCTCCTGTTTCTCTATATTTATTTGTATATATGTTCAATATATAGTATATGGAGAATATAGTTGTTTATATCCATTTACGATTATATTTCTTTACCGTAATATTTTAAATGTAATGTGATGTGATTGTTATAATATGTTATCATATCAAAGATATTTTATTTATGTTTTTGTTAAAATAAAAAAAAAGCAAACAGACATATATTGTAGATATATGAGTATCTTTCTATAGGTACTGGTACTGTTAAATTTAAGAGAATTCAAGAAGCAAAAGAAGCCTTGAAATAGCAATGCCAAAGCCAACCAAGGTAAACTAAACCAATATTATAACAATGTACCAAACAACAAACAGTTTATTCTTGGATTTATAAATTAATCGCTGAATTACGATCTTACTTTATTCGACAATTTGAAAAGTACTTTATTGAATTACTTCTTGTTTTTATTATTTTTTTTAATTCTTATACAAAGAAAAAAAAAATGAATTGAGTACAATACTTGCTGTTGACTGTTGTATACAACATCCCTATTTGTTTTATAAATCTTTTTTTTTTCTTCATACGAAAAAAAGCAATCTTTTAATTCATTTTCTATAGTTTCATCTTTATTTATTTTATCTTTTTCTTTTTTCTTGAAATCTTTATTTGTAAAAATACAAAAAAAAAGGCTTGTGCTCCTCGATATGTATTCCATGGAATGCAACCCAGCAAAGTGGAACGTATAGAGCCAGTTGGAACATGCTTTACAGCAGAGGATTTTCAAAAATACAGAGAATATTCACCTTGTCGTACAAGTAAGTGTACCACACATAAGTAATATACATATCTACTTTACTATCTATTTATCGATATTTTTAATGTACTTGAGATGCATATAATTGTTCCTTCTGAATAAACATAATTTTTTTTTTTTATTTTTATTATTTTATTATAATTTTCTTTTTCTTCTTTTAAATGGTCTTTTAAAAACGTATTTAAACGTTTTATATGTTCACGTATCGCGTATGAATGATTATCTTTTGCCAAACAAACAAAAAAAAAATAAAATTAAAAATAAAAAATATATTTTTTATAGTCGCGATTTTATTATATTATAAACGAAATCCTTTGATGTTTTTCTTTTAAAAATTTTATGCAAACATTAATATGTTAATTTTTTTTTTTCGGTTGTTTTTAAAGTACTTAAAAGTCACATTGAATAATCTTTAGGTAGATATATGTATATGAAACAATACATTACATTAGTCAGATAAAAAAAAGATTATTTTATTTTATTTTTATTTCGGAAAAGTACGTGAAATTCCATATATGTAATAATTAATCGGTTATTTGTATGATGTATGAAAATCTATGAAATGAATTTTGAAAAATAAAAATTTCGAAAAAAATAACATGGATTCCTGAAATACAAAGACAGCGTTTCCGAACAATATACCCAATCTTCAATTCTATTAACTTATCTGTTTATATTTTTACCAGATTTCTGGGGATATCATAGACAAGGTTATTGTCAAGCTGGTTTCAGTGCTGCAATTTCACAGGTAATTATCTTCTTTTGAAATAAATTTTAGAAACAAACCACTTATAAATAAATTTAAAAAATACAATTTTCTGATATGTCTTCTTAATCAAAATTAATAGTTTTTTTCAATTTATTTCAATTTAAAAGAAACATACTCGTCAATTAATATTTAAAAAAAAAGATTCTTATGAGAATACAAAGCTAACCATTTCTATTGACATGATTTGAATTTTAAATTAATTTGTTAGTTTCAATAATGTTTCGACGCCAACAGAAGAAAAAAACATTCTTTTTTGAAGTGAAAAATAAGCCTAACGTCATGTTTATTAACCTAGGATGGTAACAATTCTATTTGACACAAATAGGCGTATATAGGCATATTTAACTTTCATTTTTTTCTTCAAAAAAAAAAAAACTTGAAACGTTCATTTGTTGCATAACAAAATCAATTTGACCGAGTATTTTTAATAATGGTCATTGGCTTAATTGAAGAAATCAATTGAATCAATGGATCTTCTATATATGAAAAATATTTGATAATTTATTTAAATCAAAACAGAAACAAAAACAGATGAAAATATTTCAATTAAATTAATTATTTTAATTATTGAAAAATTTTTCTAAAAATTCAATTTTTAATAATTATGTTTTTTGATTTTTATTCTTAAATCACTTTTTAATTTTAAAAGCCCGATATTTGATTAATGAATTTTTACATTTTTAGACAGGAGATCGATTATTTATTGGAGCTCCTGGAAGTTGGTATTGGCAAGGTATGTTACATCATTTTAGTTTTCCGTTACTTATCTTAATTATTATTTAATTTTTAATAGAATACTTTTTTTCAATACAATTTATTAAATTTAAAAATTTATAATAGAATACTTAAATTTAAGAGCATTCAATTCTTCAAATTTAGTAATTAGCAAAATAGTAGTCAGTTTGTCCGAAAACTCTATATATGGAATGTTGTGTAATTTTTTTTTGTGCAAATATGTATCGTGAATGGTAGTTTAAAAATTCAGTAAAAAAAACAAATTAATTAGGCAGTTTAATTTCAAAATTTTTCAAACTTACTCTAGAAAAAATTAGACCCAAAACAAAAGTTACAAATACTGTTGCAAAATTTTGAAATTAGGCTTATTCATATATACTTTAATTTATTAGAAATTCAGTATGTCAAATTATACGTTAAATTCAAATTATTTTTACTGATTTTTTTTTTTTTAAATTGTGTGTGTACGTAAAAGTAGTTGTGTGAAAAGTCTTTTATTTATTTAATTTTATTTTAAGCAAATTTAAAAATCTAGAAGTGATTGTATAATTTAATTTTACTTTTTAGGATTTGAAAAAAAAAAACAAAAAAAAAATATACACAAATTTACGAGGGATATCACAAACTCCTTGTATTTTTTTCTCAAATTATTTATATTCATTATTTTATTATTATTATTTCAGACAAAAAAAAAACACAATTATGCAATGTTCAATCAAAATATGAATTAATGTTTTGTTTTTTTTTTTTTAATTGGTGAAGGAATTTGGTTTTGAAATGGTGACTTTTCATATTTTCACATCAAAAGTTAGTGGATCGGTTTTTTTCAAAAAAGAATCATATTCATATTTTATGGAACATTGCAATTTTTATTTTTTAAATTATATGATTTTTTTTTTTTTCATATATTTTACGAATTTTTATATTCAAACTATACACTAACTTCAATTATTTTTTTTTCCTTTTTTTTTTTATTGTGTACTTTTCGTGATCCTGCCTGTGTACACCTTCCTGCTATGTTCTACTATTACTACTACTACTACTACTACTACTGTAATTCTGTGTTGTCAAAAAAAAAATATACATATATTATATTTTTTTAAAAAAAAAAAAAATGAATACTATGCACGTCCACTTACACATTCTACACATCAAATTTTTATTTGAAATTGATATTCAAATACAAAAAAAAATTTAAAAAAAAAAAAAATACGAAAATAAATCAATTTACAAATAAAAAATAAATATATTTTATATTTTTGGGGGCGATATACATATAAAATACTAATAAAAGGTCAAGTTTATTCAATTAATACAAAATCTGAATTTCCATTCAAGCCTGGATATTACCAACCTTTTGGCGAGGCAGGTAAAGATCAAAAAAAAAAATTCAACAAAAAAAAAAAAAAATTCATCATATTAAGACAAAATTTTCAAAAATGAAAGAAATTTCTTAATTAAAAATCTCATCAAAATAAATTTCATTTCACGCATCAATGCATGCAGATCCTTTCTCATACAAAAAATAAAATGTATACATGAATACAAAAATTCTGTTTAAGGATCTGTTGCGCATTCGCTGCACAATTATTATTATTATTTTTTTTTTCTAATTAAAAAAAAATCATAACATTTCGCGATTTATCTAATTGTATTTTTTTATATTTTTATACGCTGATTCCACTTTCGATAAGAATTGGTAATCAAATCATTAATAAATTTAATTAATTACAATATTCTTTTGTTGTTGTTTTTGTTGTGTGAAAAACGGCTGTTATAACACCTAAACACAAAAAAAAATTATACTACATTTAAAACAAAAAACAAAATTAAATTCCTACAAGACGGTTATCTGATTGCTGTTACTATTGTTGTTGTTGTTGTTGTTTTTGTTGTCCTAGGCTTTCTCATACAAATTGTGTGTTTTTTGTGTTGAGCTTTTAGTGTTGTAAATTATGTGCTTTTGTTAATAATGAAAATTTTTATATATTTATTAAAATATTTTACTAATAATTTGGGGTATTATTTTTCATTAAAATTAATAAAAAATTTCTTATATCATCGTTTTGTTTACTTTTTTTAAATTTTTACTTTTATTAGGATTTTAAATTTTTATGAGAACACGTTTTCGATACATAAATAAAAACTTTTCCTATTTGTTGAAAAACATTTAAAGGAAACAGTGTTTTTTTTTCGAGCTATAGTTATCCTTCGAAATCTGCAATCGACATATCAATTAATTTTTCTAAAAAAACGTAGTAATTATTTTCGTCCTTGAAAGGATACTTTTTATTAGAATTATGTAATTCAGAAAATAATCTTTGTGAAAAAACTGTAAAATAAATGTGGTAAATCAAGAAATTATAAAAATTCAATAAAGCGACTATAGTGTCGACCATTTTCTTTCGTCGTATAATTAAAACTTAAAAAAATTCACGCTATTTTAAAAAAAAAATAATTAAATAAATATAAAATTATTTTTGGAAAAATTATAAAATTATAAATTTGTTGTTTAATTTAAAATCACTTTAAATCATTTTATATTGTAAACAGATTTTAAAATTCTATTTAAAATTCATAAAAAGTATTTAAAAAAAAGCTCTCGAAAATATTTTTGCTGTTGTTTTTTGAATTCATTTATCTTAAATAATGATTTGGAAATTAGGTCGACAAAGAAAATGCTATACTTCTGAAAACACAAAACACAAATAGATTTCAAATAATAAATTATTTACATGCTGAAATTTAACTGTAAAATTAATATTTTTAGTTCAAAATAATGTTCAAGGTATTTTTTTGATATAACAAAGGAGAAAGAAAAAAACTAATTGAAAAACTACTTTAAATAATATTTAATTAGCCCAAAAAATAAAAACGGATATGTGAAAATAAATAAAAAAATTTAGAACAAATCAAATAATCCTTTAGATATTATCTTAAAAATAAATTAATAAAAATTGCAATATGATTGATTAATTCTTGCATTATTTCAAAAAAAAAAAAAAAAACAAAAAAACTAAACTTAAAATGTGTTGTTTTTTTCTTTTTAAGTTTTTATGAAAACATTTTCATCTAAGACAGAATAAATGTTTGTTTGATAAATAATTTTGAATAACATGCATGCTAGTTTTTATTTCATTATCAATACAAATGCTATTCTAAAAACATCATATTGTATTGATGATCAATAATAATAATAAATATTCATTTGAAACTGTATACAAACAATTGTTTGTTTGAAGAAACACCTACATATTTTTATTTGTATTTTTTTTTTTAATAATTCTGTTTTTTTTTTTTTTTTTGCAACTAAAATTCACAGGTCAAATATATTCATTAGATATAGCTGCAAATACATCTCAAGTATATTCAACACGTGAAAGTTCATCACATGATGATGATTCATATTTAGGTTATTCAATGGCTGTTGGTAGATTAAGTGGTACAGAAAAGAATGATGTTGCTGTTGGTATGCCACGTGGTGAAAATCTTTTAGGAAAAATTGTTATATTTTCATGGTCAATGGAAAATCTTCATAATATAACTGGACAACAAATTGGAGCATATTTTGGTTATTCATTATGTGCTGTCGATGTTAATGGTGATAATTTAGATGATTTAATTATTGGAGCACCAATGTTTACAGAACCAAATAATGATGGAAAATATGATATTGGAAGGGTTATAATTGCCTACCAGACATTCGATAAGGTAAATTGAAGAAACAAAAAAATTAAAAAAGAATTTCAAACATAATTAAAAAATTTTTCTAAAATAAAAACAAAAGGGAAGATCATTCGAACGTACGACAGTTCTGGATGGATTTAAATCACGAGGAAGATTTGGAACTGCAATTACATCATTGAATGATATAAACAAAGATGGTTATAAAGATTTTGCTGTTGGAGCTCCATATGATGGTCATTCTGGAAGTGGTGCAGTATATATTTATCATGGTGGACCAGATGGTCCAATACAGAAACCTTCACAAATAATTTATGCTGAAGATTTAACTATACCATATCCTCGTACTTTTGGTTTTTCATTATCAGGAGGAATGGATTTAGATGAAAATGGTTATCCTGATATTGCAGTTGGAGCATATGAATCTGATACAGTTTTCTTTTTCAAGTAATTATACTTTTTCAGTAATTCAGAAATTCATACAAAATATTTTAATTTTTTTCCTTTTTTTTATAAATTATGAATCTTTCAGATCTCGTCCAGTTGTTAAAGTTGAATCACAAATTAAATTTTTCAATAAAGCAGGAAATGTAATTAATGCAATCGATATTGAAAAAAGTAAAGATTGTTTTAAGAATGGTTATCATGTACCATGTGCAAAATTACAATTATGCATCCAATCTAGAGATAATTTACCACAAAATCCTAATTTAAGTATGAAATTTTTATTAATATGTAAGAACAAAAAATGATTTCATATTTGCTTAATGTTTTTCATTCGTAGATTTTGATATTACTTATAAATTGGATGCTAAAGCGAAAAATCATCGAATGTTTTCAGAAAATGGTTTAAGTGAAATTAAAAAAATGATACCATTAAATCAAAGATGTACTGAAGATTTTATATACATAACGAATTCAGTTCAAGATAAATTAACACCAATGGAAGTTGAAGTTGAATATGATATAGTTGATAGAAGTAGAATACCAGAACCATTAAGAAGAGAACCACGTAGTATACCACCACCAATTGTCGATCAACGTTTCGATCCAGGACGAAAAGGAGCAATTGGTATTCAAAAAAATTGTGGATCAGATAATGTTTGTGTTCCAGATTTAAAATTATCTGTTCGGTACGAAATTTTTTTTGTCTATCATAAACGTTTTTGATTTTTTTTTTTTTTTTTTTAATTTCTAAATTTATTCCCAAATTCCAGTGCTGTCGATAAATACATTTTAGATGATCAAAAACGTCTTGATATAAATGTATCAGTAACAAATGCAGCAGAAGATGCATATGAAACTAAATTCTATATGAGATTACCAAAAGGTGTAGAATATGCTGCAACACAGAATCTTAAAGGAACTGATGTACAAGTTAGCTGTACAGCTGTAATAACAGAAGATATCCTTAAATGTGATATTGGAAATCCATTGAAAACAGGAAGTACTGTACGTTAATACATTCTAATGGAAATTTTTTAGACTTTTTTTCCATTTTTAAATTTTTATTCAATAATTTTTCAGGCGATATTTAAAATTGGACTTTATTTAACCGGTAAAGAAGGCTATCCTCCGAATTATGATTTTTACATGAATGTAAATTCAACGAATGTAGAAAATCCAATAACTTCTATTGATAATATTCTTGAAAAAAGAATTATATTAGAAATAAAGACTGATTTCAACGTTCATGGGTAAGTTAAACCAAAAGAGATTTTTTTTATATAAAATTTTAAATTTCAAATTTTTTCTGACGAACTGTTTAATATTTCCAGAACTACTCTAGCATCTTTTGGATATTACAAAATAGAAAATTATCTTAAGTATGACGAAGTGAAAAATGAAACTGAT
This sequence comes from Bombylius major, assembly GCA_932526495.1. Lineage (NCBI taxonomy): Eukaryota > Metazoa > Arthropoda > Insecta > Diptera > Bombyliidae > Bombylius > Bombylius major. The sequence continues at coordinate 38,488,653 of OW052043.1, read as the reverse complement.
TTAGGTCCAGAAGTAATTCACGCTTACAATTTCCGTAATAATGGTTCAGCCGAAATTAGAAAAGTTATAATTGCCATTGCAATACCAACAAAAACACTGGGAAGTAAGTTTAAGTTTTATGATTTTTATTATTTTCTAATAAATGTTTTTCTTTTAAGATAAACCTCTAATGTATGTTCTCAATTCACCTGAACTTCTTGGAAATATTAAATGCAATCAACTTCCTCCATTAAATGTAAAAAATGTTGCATTCAATTCAGAATTTGCAACTAAAAGTTATTTAGCACAAATTGGTGCTACATCTAGTCAAGGAGAGAAAAAACTAGTAGAAAGTGATTTTCCAACGAAGCATTCATTTAATGATTCAACAAATTCTGCACATGAAACAAAAATGTACACGGAAGAAGAACGTCGTCGACATGAACAAGATGAACGTCGTGATTCACCTGGTGATGCATCTGAAACACATTCCCAAAGAGCTAATCAAGCATCTTCAATGGGATCATCTTCTTATCAGTGGTCAACACAATATCCGCCAACATATGAAAGTGAAATTAGGCACAATCCTTTGGATTCTCTGAGTACAGCAGCACAAGGACAAGGATTTCGTACTGGTACAATTGAAACAGGTATGAAAAGTGAATTTAATTAAATGACGTATGTGTGTAAAAAATACATGCTCTTTTTAAAAGGTGAAAGTGGACAATTTGGTGGTAACCGAGGTGGTTTACCAAGTGGAACATATCATAGCGGACAGAGTGGCGGCTACCAAGATGGATATGTGAGTAGTTACCCAGGATATCAAAGTGGCCAAAGTGGAGGATATCAAAGTGGCCAGAATGGAGGACTTCAAACTGGAGGATATCAAAGTGGCCAAAATATGGGATTCCAAAGTGGAGGATATCAGAGTGGAGGTGGATATCAAAGTGGAGGCGGATTCCAAAGTGGTGGTGGTGGTTTTCATAGTGAATATCAACCTTATGGAACATTACCCACTAGAAAAAATTTCACTTATTCTAGAAGTTGGAATAGTGCTAATGATGGTAGTGATGATTTTCGTAGAGGAAAACGACAAGTAACTCCAAAAACCCTTAAAGAGGAAGCTATATACGCTGATCTTAGAGCAGCGGTTAATTGTACTATGACACACTGTTACCTTATGGAATGTGAAATATCTAAATTGGATAGTAAAGAAGAAGCTTGGGTATCTATAAGATCTCGTCTTGTAACTGAAACATTAGTAGGTATTTCAACAACCATTCCTATTAATGTTTCTACAATGGCTGCAGCAGCAATTGTACATCCACCATATCGAACGGACGTACCACATAAAACTGTTATTAAAACTCATGAAATTGTTTATACTGCAATTCCTGAGCCAGAAGCCAAAGATGATGTTATACCACTTTGGGTTGTTGTTCTGTCAGCATGTGCAGGAGTATTAATTCTATTATTACTAGCTTTCTTACTTTATAAGGTAATTAATTCATCATTCATTATTTGAAATAATTATATGACGAAAATTTCAAATACTTTTAGTGTGGTTTCTTCAATCGGAATCGACCATCAGATTCATCTGAAAGACAACCGCTTAATGGAAATCGAGGTTATCATGGGGACGAACATTTATGAGAACGATTTTAAATTGATTTTTTGTTATTTAATTATTTTTCTTAAATTTTGTTTTATTGTTTTTACTAATTGAAAATGTTAACTACTTGCAACGGAATCATGATTTTTTCTAAAGCAAACTCTTTTTGAGTTTTTTTCTCATTTTTATTTTTATTTTTAAATAATGCAATTCATTTGAATTGGAAAATTTTATTAAATTTGTGCCAAGAACGTATAATTTAACGAAAAACAAAATATATGCCAGATTATTTCGCAATTTTTTAATGTTTTCAGCAATTTTTAAGTTAGAAATATTAATTTCGAATTTAATTAAAAATGTGCTATTTAAAAATAACAACACAGAATTTAGTTTTTTAACAATTAGATTTTTCGAAAAGTTAATTTTTGTTTTCAGTGCGAACATTTTAAACAAATTCTGTGTTACTTTTGAATAGCGTCTTCTTTTTTTTTTTTTTTTTTCGAAAACAAGTTCTAATAGATTTACTTATTTTTCAAATTAATTTTATTCACTTAATATTTATTAATTCCTAAAATGTACTTTTTATAATTAAAAAAATTAGCCTAATGTTTTTTTTTTTTTGAAAAATGCAGAAATTGAGAATCTCAATTTGAGATTTTATTTCGAAAACAAATAACAAAAATTATTTTAATTTTGTAGTTCGATTTCGACACCAATGAAAAAAGTTTTTTGTTTTCGAAAATGCAAATTTGATCGAATTATGATGTCGTTGTGCCTTTATGAAAACATAATATGTACTACGCTACCGAATAATTTGAAATAATTTAAAGAAAAAATTTAAATGTTTATATGTATTTGAAAAAAAAATTAAAAATATATTTTTATGTATTTTCGTTATTCGAAATTGCATGAATGTGTAAAAAAACTTAGTTCTTTGTTAATATATAATTTTTGTACTTTTACAATAATTTAAAAAAAAAATGAAAAATAAAAGAAATTCGTGTGTTTTATTATTTTTAATAATTTTTTTTTAAATTTTCTTGTGTATATTAGATGTAATTAATTTTGTCAAATTATTAATTAATTAAAAAATATATGTAAAATGCAATTTAAAAAAAATAATTTTATAGTAGGACTGATTAACTGATATTAATTTGCAATCAAAACAACAAAAAAAAAAAAAAAATTAAAAAGTAGGTTTAAAAGCACAAAAATTTAAAATACATAATTGAATAAGACCAACAATTTTCATATCAGATTACATTAATAAGTGGAAAATTTCTTATAACGAAAAATTCCTTTTAATTTGAAACTTGGAAATTTTAAAATTTTCTTTAGAATGGGTGTGAAAAGCCTATTTATTTTTTTAAATTTAAGAACAAAGTAAAACTGGCTTTTTTAAAAACCATAGCCTTGGCTGCATTTAATTATGCAATTAAATTAACATTAATAAATCAATAAATTGCCTTAAATTTTATCTGAACGATCTGCTTAATGTAGCAAAATAAAATAAGAATGAAATTAAAGGCAATTATTTTTAATTAAATTATTTAAAAAAAACTGCCTTAAAAATTTCAAAATAAAAATAAATTAATTGTAATTATAACAACAACAAAAATAAATAATAAATAATATTATTAATTAACTAAATAATTAACATTTAAGACTAATTTAATTTATAGAGAATAGGAAAATTGTAAAAAATAAAAAATTAAATGATTAAAAATCTCTAAAAAAGAAAAATTAAAAAATTAAATAAAATAAATATCATAGGATCCGGAATCTTGTGTTCGATATAAAATAATTCAAATAATTAATATTTATTTAAATAAAATATAATTAAAAATTAAAGAAGAATAAAAAAAAAAAACTTTATAGTGTAAATTAATAATTGTGAATTATATTTGAATGTTTTGTGGAAAAAAAATATTACTTACAAAAAAAAAATTGTGAAAATAAATTTAAAAAAATTAATAAATAAATAAAAATAATATAACAACAAGGATGTTTAATTTGATTATTTTTTAAAATAAAAGTCAAAAAAGAAAGAGAAAAGAAAGACAAGAAGAAAGAAAAGAAAAGACAAAGAAAGAAAAAAGTTTACGAGATACTTTTGGAGAAAATTTGTTTGCTGAAGAAACTTGAACTTGTACTTGGTAGTCTTCTTTTGATGAACTTCCCACTGACTAATGGATAAATTTCTTTCTATGAATGAAAACCATGTTTTCTAGCCATTTAAAAACTAATTTAAACAGAAAACTATAGACCAGACTGTAGCTTTAAGTCTTCCTCTTTCTTTCAACTATATATATCAAACAAAATGGAATCCTTCCCTGTAGTAAAAACCCTGAGTTATCTTGGACATTTCACAGAAACATGACAACTGGGAAAATCTCATTGTTATTTAAAATAAAAGACGATTTTTTTATTTTATAATTTTTCAAATTAGAAATCCCTCTATACAAAATATATCAATTCAAAAATAAAAATCCTTCATGAGATTCCACAGTTTATTATTATTTTTTTTTTTATATTTTCAGTCTTTTGATTACTGTTTGAGTCCTGTTAAAATTTATATCTTAATCCATTTGAAATATTTCAAGCCCTTAAGTGCAGTCAATAATATGTGAGTCATACCATTACCATTGCTACCATTTTTGAACCAACTTCTTTTTGGCACTTTCATAAATTCTTCAATTTTTTCATTTTTCGTTTGTCCAAAATATTTTAAAATTCCAGACATATGACCCATTCCAACAATACCAACAACACGAACTGGTTCTGAATTATCATTTAGATTTCGTAGAAATCTTGTAGCAATAAATAATGAATGAGCTAAAATGTAATCACGTTCAGTAACGAATGATTTATAAATTGATGGTAATTCATTTTCAATTGATTTTAAAGGTTTCAAATCACGATCTTTATATTTTTCAACATCTTCTTGTGTAATTGTTGTTTGTGTTTGATCATTGTAAAAATTCAAATAATATGAAAGTTGTAAACGTTGTTTTATATTTAATCCTGATAAAGCTCGGTTAAGTGTTATATTAATTAAACGATCACCTAATAAAATTTTACAATTTTTAATTTTTTTTGATTCAGTAACAGCACGACGGCATTCTCCACCTGGTGCAATACCCAATTGACGAGTAATCTTTGCACTTGTATTTAAAAATGAAAGATAAAATATTCCACCAGTTAAACCATGTTCATATAGGATATCTTTTATTTTTGCAGGTGTTATTTGTGAAGCTTCTTCAAGTAGTAATTTTTCATCTAATTGTAAAATATGAAGTCGTAATGGACAAAGTTCTAGAACAATACCTTGTGGAATAACATTTCGGATTGCAAGTGATACATCATCTTGAGATTTAAGACTAAAATGAGCGGTTCCTACAATATAAACTTTATCCCCATCGGGAGTTTTAAGCAATTCTATGGTCTTTGGAAGATTTATTTCAAATTCTTTTAAATTCGAATATACTGGAATTTTTGATGAAGATACATCTTTTGAAATCATATTATTGCCAATTATTTGAACAAACGATTGATTATAATTTCAACATTTTCCAATTTCTAAATTTTTTTTATAAATGTTAAAGTTACTATGAAATTATTTTCTAAAAATGAAAATAAATATGACATTGAAGCTTGCTCGGGTTGACTGAATTGATTACTTAATTTCAAGGGTAATTACGATGAAAGTTTAAAAAAAAAGCTTAAGTTTCAAAAATAATTACATGCCAAAATGCTAAAAAAAAAAAAAAAAAACCATTTGCGACAATAATGTTGCTAGAAATTTCAGAAAAACTCACATGTTTGTTCTTCCGATGGTCTATGGATCAGTATGGTGTAAACTATTATAGTAAAGAGAGATCCTTAACATTTCACAAATTACAGAGTAGAATTTATAATGAAAACATAATGAGTACATACACATTAGTAAACTTTATTCACTTTTTTTTTCCATCTGTTCTACAAAATATGAAATTTACACGACAGGAGACTTTGGTTTCCAGATACTAAAAAATAGTATCAATTTTTTGTGTCTGGAAATCAAAGTCTCCTGTCGTATAAATTTAACATTGCATTATTAGAATCTACATCAATCTTGTTCAATCCTTTTATCATTTTATCGCCATTAATATATATTTTTTTAACAAATACTCTCGGTACATACCTTTCTAAATTACATTTACTGTTCCACAATCCTTTCTAAAAAGAAGTTATACTTTCATTGTCAGAATAAATTAAATCATCTTCCTTTAATAATTGAATGTTTACTTCATTTTCTGCCTAAAACACACGAATTATGTGATTTATAATAAAATTATGAAAATAACATATGAAAACTTACCAGAGGATCTGATGTATTAAAGTCAATATTTTCACTTTTTTCCACAGACATTTCAGGCATTGGTATAATTATAAGAGAAACATTCTTTCGACTTTTCAAATAAGTTGGAATAGCATATGAAAATAATCGTTTCTTAGTTGCTCCTGGATTTTTAAAATCTGAATCTTCGAAATGATTTGAACATACTTTTGCAGTATCATGATCTGTCTTAGTTTTATCGATTTTTAAAATATTCATCCATCTTTGTTTCATTAAAGGATCACTTGGGAACCTTCAAGATAAAAATTTGGTTTTAAAATATTAATTAGCTTAAATCCTTTAAAAACAAAAAAAAAAAAAATGAAGAACTCACCTGAAATATGAAACGTTAGTCTTGTTCTTCTTCCTTGTGCAATAATAGGAGTTTGGGCAATCTTTTACAATGCACTTCATTGTTTATTTATTATCTCTTATCATCAGGTTTCAGGAATCCGATTTAGAATTTGTTTATTTGGCGGTCTTTTTGTTTTCCTTTTTTCTTTCTATTAAATTTCCACTAAATTAGAAAAATTCTATTTCAAATCAAAATTAAAACAAACTAAATTGATATCAAATGGACAAATAGTTGATGTTGTTGTAATTACATGGAATTTTTCAAAGAAATTTCTATGTTATACATTTTTTGTTTGAAAACTTTTTTATTTACAATATTTCCATTATTATTAATGAAGCTGGTAACTGTCAATGTTAAATTTATATATAAAGAAAAAAACCATTAACTTGACAAGACAACTTGACAACTCAGCTGAATACTGGTACTGAACTGCTGAATTAGCCGTTGCTTTTGCTTAGTGCCAGTGATGTGACATGTGACCCTTAATACAATAGTAGTATATCTACTACATTTTGCCTCTCAAGTACGCTACTGTTGTTGTTGTTGTTGTGTGGGTGGGGGGGATGCGGATAAGGCATCCACGAGCACTCAGACAGGAGAGTCCATTGTACTCAGCGCCCCGTCTCTAGTAAAATCTCCTCGTTTTCTTAACAAACGAGAGGACTTTGTCTAGGGGTTGAGAACAGATGTCTTCCATTCTCATTACATCAGAGTTCCATGTATGAAGCCTTATCCTAGAGAAGGCCGGGCAACAGCAGAGATAGTGCTCTGTTGTTTCGGCCTCCTCCTGGCAGGCCCCACACGTTGGGTCCCTGACCACTTTCATGACCGCCAGATGGTGGTTACACGTGTTGTGCCCTGTAATGAGCCCAACGAGAGCCCGACAGTCTTTTCTACTAAGGTTTAGAAGAAATCTAGCCGTTCTTTCCTCAGGCTTTTTCACAAAGCATTTCGTACCACTGCAACCAAGTAGGGCAGACCATCTTTCCGCATGGATTTTCTCCATGTGTTTGGTGATCCATCCACTGATCAAGGCGCAGTTGATACCTATTGTTGGTTCCGGTCCCCATACAGAGTTAAACGTGCCCTCCTTCGCGAGGGCGTCGGAGAGTTCATTGCCCTCTATACCATGGTGACTTGGAACCCACAGAAGCTTAAGTTCATTGTGTTTGCTAATGGATTTAAGTTTCTTTTTGCATTCATGGACAATTTTGGATGTCGTGATTGGACTCTCCAGAGCCTGCAGCGCAGCTCTGCTATCACTGCAGATGCAGAGAGCCCTTCCACTCCATCTGTTATCAATTATCCAACATGCCGCTTTTAGTATGGCGTAAATCTCCGCTTGGAAGACAGAAGTCATACCACTTAGCGTATATGAGTATTTGATATCACTGTTCAAATACCAACCCGAACCAACACCGTTTCCGGATTTGGATCCATCCGTATAGAGAATATCTGTTGCCCCACTTAGAACAGCAGTAGTATTTGATCACTCTTCCCTTGTGAGATACATTACATGATATTTCCTACCAAACATGACACTTGGAGTCATGTCATCCCAAGGCATGTTGAAAAGGTTGCACTTTTCAACAAGTCTGTCCGACATGACTGCATGTCCCACGCTTGTCTCTTCCCTCCAGCATCCGCTACGTTTCAGCCGGTAGACTGACTTCATCGCTACCTCCTGAATTTTGAGATCCAGTGGCAGCAGATTTAGCAACGCGTCGAGGGCTGCACCAGGAGCTGAGCTTAAGGCACCAGTGATCCCAATGCAGAGTACGCTACTACTTTTTACCCAAAATTTACTTCGTTTTCATTTTTAAGGAGCTCCACGCTTTGATTTGTTTTATAATGGTTTTTTTTAATTAGTTAATTTTGTCAAATGTAGATGGTCAATATCACATATCACATTGTAATATTATGTATGATTGGTATATGGCTGATTGATGATCTTTGAGTTAGTTAAGTTACCCTTCGTTTCTACAGACTAACGCAATTCACGAGTAATTTATAGGGTATTTTAAAACGAAGAAGACAAATACATTCTTTGTTCTTTCATTCTTTATCTTTTTTGTGAGTGTGCTGTGCAGTGCATGTGCTTTTTTATAAAAAATTTAAGGATTTTAAATTAATAAAATATTAGAATAAAGCGATATAAAATAAATCCAATAATAAAAATGTTAATGCTTATAAGTTATTTCAAATTCTATTACTTTCGCTGCGAATCTACTACGCTTTCATGAAGGCACCTGCTACGTTTTCACAATTTTTGGGTCACATCACTGCTTAGTGCTATTGAATTGATGTTACCGTTTCAGAGAAATTTATCGATTAGACCATTAAAAATAGTCAAAACGAAACAATAAGTCGATTTTACATCCAAATCAGAGCCCTAACATAACTTTGAAAATTCGCCATTTTTTCTTTTGTGAATTTTGAGTTGGCTTGGATATCGTGTGATTTAATAAATTGGAATTAAAACATTATTTTCAATTAAAGTGTTTTAAATAAATTAATTTCTGGTGAATTATATTAACAGAAAACAAAAAATGGGAGATCGTAAGTAAAAGTTTCAAATTTCTTGAATTTTTTTGTTCTGTAAGATTGTTAGCTGATAAAATTTTTTAGAATATGGAATGTATAATGCTGGACCACCTCCAATAAATCGTGGACTACCAAATAATTTTTCGGTTCCACCACCAAATTTACAACAAGGATTTGGTAATCCTTCGGCAGGATTCAAAAGTGGTAACCCAAGATGGAGCGATGCTGGAAATGTGAGTGGAGGCGGAGGTGGCGGTAAGTACTTACACTTGTTTTTTTTTTATGTCATTAGATTTGGCGTGGTCATTTTATTTCTGTAGAATAATATTGAATTTTAAAATTATTTTAATTTTAGGATATGGTGGAGGTCCAAATTCTTACAATAATCCTGCAAGCAGCCGTGGAAGTGGCGGCGGTGGTGGAGGTCCAGGAGGTAGTTTTAAACCACGAGATGGTCCATTCAATGATCGTGGAGGTGGAGGTGGTGGTTATGGTATGCACTACTTCATTTTTTTTAAATGTTCTTTTGGTAAATTTAAAATTTGTCATTATTTCAAAGGTGACTATGGCAGTGATAGGCAATCTAGCGGTGGTGGTGGATTTGGGTATGTACAAAATATATAATATTATTTTATTTATTTGACCTTAAGATTTAAGTCCTTATATTTTTTCCTGTTCATCTGGGTCTGTATAGGTTTTTTTTTTTTGTTTATTAAGTAAGAAAAAATTATTGGGCTTTTATTTTTTCTCCTTGTATATTATGAAATATTTTATATAATAAGGTGTACATTTATCATTCATATCACTACGCTAGTGTGTTCGTCTATGTTTAAAATCAATCAGGTATTTAGTAACACTGGGTTACGTTTATAATAGAAAAAATTTCTAAAGTTCTTAATATAGGATGAATAGAGTGTCTTACGAAAATTAAACAAAGATTTTGATGGATTTTTTTTTTTAGAAAAAATAATTGTATTCTCACAAGAAGGATTTTAGGTTAAAACGAAAGTGTACAAATTTAAAATAGCAATCCGCCACATTAAAATAACGTTCATGAAGCTACAAACATACTTCGTAACCAAAAAAAAACGTTTAACTGAATTTAATAGTAATATTTTGGTTTATATGTATTGCTATTTACTGTAAAAAATGTACGATAAAACAGTCGTCTTCATTTTTATTTGGGTGTTGTACAATTGAAAAAAGTACAAAAGTTGAAACTATCATTTTTCACTTTTTTCTTTTGTTACCGACGATCAACTGAAATTGTCACTGGAAAAAAAAAATAATAATCAAAGTTTTTATTTTGCCAGATTTGAGTTATTAATAAGCTTTCAATATGAGGTGTAGGTGTAGTATCAAAGCAGTACTCTTATTGAGTGTCAATTGGGTCTTCGGAAGTAATTCGAGACCTGCAACATTAACCAACCAACTAAATTTTCAATATAAAAAGCAACAAATAAAATATATATAATATGTATAAATAATTATCATGTGATTGTAATAATTGGTAAGGAAATTGCAAAATAGAGTAATTAAACACTGAAACATTAATGTGAATTTTTGTAACAAATTTAGTAACGTGGAGAGTATTATTTCCCAAGGGAGATTTAACTCTAGACTTAGTTTAACAGTCGATTTTCAATGACATGTAATAAATAGTTTTTTTTTTACACTGGGGTGAACAATGAACATACACCCCACGTTATACCGTTTTAAGGTTTTAAAAAAACATTGGTCAGTACTCATAATTGTATTACACCCTGTAAACAACTTTAAAATTTCATCAAAGTTCGCTGAAAAATTAATAAAATTTCATCTTATGCCATAGGATTACTCTCAAACTACGATTAACATCGAGTCTTTTTGTTTATTTGGTTTGAGTGTGAAAATTATTTTCTTCGAAAATTTAATTCTTATTCTAGTGTATCTTGCAAAAAAAAGTAGATATTCCTAAGAAAAGTGTATATTGTTTTTGAAAATCTTTATTATTCAGAAAAAATTTTCTGAATAACCATCTGAAGGTTGTTGTAAAAATGTAGTTGAATTTCATTGTTGTAAAAAGTGTATTTCCTTCAAATTTTATCTGTTTCGTCGTTACTTTCATTTTAGTTTTAAGGGTTTAATAAAATCTATCATACAATAAAAAAATTTTCAAACTAGGAAATTTTTTTTCTTTTTGAAATATAAAATTTTTATGTTAAATTAAAAATTTAAATATGATTCCAAATAAGAAAAATTATGTATCTCGAATTAAAAGGAACTTATCACAAATATTCCACATAGGGTCGGTATAGAATTTTTTTTAATACACTTTTTCTAAGAAAGATAATTCCCAACATTTAAAAAAACATTCTTTTTAAATTAATGAATGGTTACATTTATTTTAGACCTGGAGGAGGCAGCAAGAGCGGTTTTAATAACAAAGGTATTAAAATTAGTTATATATTATGTACTTCGTTTAAAAAAATATATAATGCATATTTTTAAATAATAATTTATTTATTTTTTTAAATTAACATTTTATTGAACTTGTATCTGTAGTACGTATTTGTTTAAGAAGGCTGCAATTATTTAGTTTTTAAGGTTTTTTTTTTTTTCAATGGTTGAGTATTTACGATAAAAAAAAATTCATTAATTAAAATTCAGTCAATTATGTGAATGGTTTTCATCAAATTTCGGGTTTATGATACTAAAAAAAAAATGAAAAAACAAAATTAATTAAAATATTGTACATAGGTATTGTAATTATTTTACAGCATCTTCGAAGGTATTCAATTTTTTTTTTAAGTTACAAATAAAATTTAAAATGTGCGTACATACTTTGGTACGGTAAATTTTTTTATAAACTTAATTATGTATTTTCTAATGAAACACAAAATTGGTAAACAATAAAAAGTTGAATGTGTTTAAATTAAGGTAAAAATACAGGTAAAATTAAATAATTCTGGTTGTTGTAAATAGAAATTGTCTTCGCAATTATCATATTTTTTTTTTATTCTTTAAAAATTCGAATAAATTAAATTTAAGTTTGTTTTTTAATTTAAATTTTTGGTATTAATTAAAATGTTAAGAAAAATATTTTACTAAAATCAAAAATAAAACATCTTAAAAATCAAAAAAATGTATCAACATCCTGAAATAAGCAAAAATCTTGCTATATAGAAAACCTTTCGTCTCAATTGTCTGTTTAAAAAAAAAAAAAAACAAAAAAAAAAACCAAAAATAGCTTGGTACTAAAAGTATGAAATATTGTAAAAAATTTCACAAACTGGAATCTGCGGCCTTTACAAACAAGTACAATGTAAAATGTTGAACTAAAAAAAAGTGTATTCTTAAAACAAAAAAAAAAAAAAAAGTTATTGATGCAATTTAGAAAATTTTTTGTAAAGAGAAAAAAAGAAAACGTTTTACGTTTTTGCATTATTTAAAGAATATTTTTTTTACAAACAAAAAATAAAATAAAAATAAGTGGCAATTTTGAATTATAATCACATGCTACTACTATATTATACAATTACTACTATTATAACTACAAGTACTACAAACATACATAAAAAAAAAAATTAATTTGATTTGCTTTGTTATCATAAAAATTTTGAACTTTTAAAATTGTGTATAATAATCCCTATGTAATTAGGATATGGTGGAAATGATATGGTAACACAAGAAGATACAATCTTTGTTTCTGGAATGGATCCTTCGACAACGGAGCTCGATATACAAAGTCATTTTGGATCAATTGGATTAATAAAGGTAATAAACGGTTGGTAAAAAAAAAAACAAACAAAAAAAATTAAAAAGAAATTAAAAAAAAAAGATACTTTTAATTGCAAAAAAATAATAATAATATGAGATATTTAAATGCAAAAAAAATTATATATATTGATCCTCAAAATCCTCAATATAATTACATATTATATATTACTCTATATATTATTGATTTACCGTTTATATAATATGGTTCAAAAGAAGTGTTACAATTAGCGTGTGATGTGATATGTCCTTTCTTTTTCTTTTTTTCGCTTTAATTCAATAGAATTTAGTAATTTCATCATCAGGTTAAAGGTAAAAAGGTTAAAAAGGTCTAAAATACTCAATACGATTCTTTATTGTTGTTATAAATTCAAATAATCAATATATTAACAAAGGAGTATTGTTAAAAATGTTCGTCGTACGAATAGTCAGTTCAAAATTAGTCATTATAACAAAATAAATATTTCAACAACAAAAAAAAGGGATCTAAAAGAATTCGAATTCATTTGAAATCTACGGTGTCACAAAAAAAAATTTTTTTTTCAAAATATAAACACAAAATTCAATAGAAAGGTAGTGCTTGAATTCCACATTTTTTTAAAAGGTTAACCATCTTGGTTTTGTTAATATGTTTGTACATGTGTATATATAATAAATTTTAAGTTAGTTTTAAGTCCTTCACTTTATCATTCTCACATGTGAAATTTTTATTTTTATTTTTTTTTTCAATATAAAGGGTAGATCAACTTCAATTTATTATTTCACAATCGCGAATTTTATTTGATTTTATTTTTATTTTTATTTATTCATTCATTCATACATTTATTATTTTTTATGGGAGTTGTTAATTTTCCTCATGTAACGTTTTATTTATTAAATTGTGAAATGTTTTTTTCTTTAAAGGTTTACGAAAAATGTATTATGTATAACGTTAATTAATTTTAATATTTTAAGAATCAATTCGTTTTCTGTGAAAAGTCGATTGATTGGCTAATTCCATGTTGGTTTTTTTCACCGATTTGTGAATTGACTTCTTGAAGTTAAGTCTACGTAAATTATTGGCCGTTTTCAATAATTCAAGTTTGTTCCAAGCTTTACTTTTCACTGACTTCAATTAATCAATCTTGCCGTCATCTGTAGGTAAGATTAGCAAGCTCTATAAAAACCTATGAAGCATTCTTCTAATATTGTGTTTGCACTTTTATTTTTTTTAAAATTAATTTTTGCATCATGGTTTTAATATTTTTATTTTTAAATGAAAGTTTATGTTCAATAACTGCAGTTTTATTGACTTTACAATATATTCAATCTGACAGCAAGTTTTTAAACTCAAGCTTGAAAAATTTGAAAACGGTCATTGTCACATCGGGAAACTTGTTGAATGAATGCTGATTGGTCCTGTAGTCCATTTCATAGATTTTAAGTATTTTAAATAGTCATTTTTTCAGTTAATTGTTGTTAGCTTGTTATTATGTAAAGTTAAACATTTCATCCAATGAATCACCATTGAAAATAAATTTTTTCTTTTTAAATTTAAGTAGCTAAAAAATTACATATTCTATTCTATAAAATAATTGTATAAAATTAAATAATTGTGGTATTAATTTTTGTGTGTACAAAGAAAATTCATTGACGTATAAAAGTTTTAATTGGTCTCTTTATATTCGAATGGTACTTCAAAGACACGACACGACCGTCAACCATATTGTAAAATTTTTCTGAAATAATTTTTATTCAACTGCATTAGGTGTAGAAAATTAATAAATTTAAGACAACTTCTTCAAATTCACTTTTTTTTTTTTTTAAATAAATTAAGTAGAGGTACTGTGTAATTACAAGTGTTACTCTAAAATTTTTATGCTTTATACTTTAAAAAAAATGTCAAGAAAATATTTTTCACATTTACTTTTTACAAACAGGATGGTTTTAAAAGAAAAATTAATTTTCGATGTACTAAATAAAGTAATTTTTTTTATAAATTCCAGAAAGATAAAAAGACCATGAAAGCAAAAATATGGTTGTATAGACACAAGGATTCAGGAGTATCAAAAGGTGAAGCTACAGTTACATATGAAGATGTAAATGCTGCCAAGTCGGCAATAACATGGTTTAATGGTAGAGATTTTAATGGTAGAACTGTAAGTGTTTCTCTTGCACAACGACAAAACAATTGGAGTAAAAGTGGTCGAGGAGGTGGTGGTGGTGGCGGCGTCGGCGGCGGTGGTGGTGGTCGTGGTGGAGGTGGTGGAAGCCGTGGTGGTGGTAGTGATCGCGGTGATCGAGGTGATCGAGGTGATCGTGGTGATCGTGGCGACCGAGGAGATCGAAGTAGTAGCAGAGAGTTTGACAGAAATCGAGATAATCAAGGTTCAGGTGGTCGTGATGGTCATCGTGGGGGTGGTGGTGGCAGTCGTTTTGACAATGGACAAAGTAATGCTCGTGGAGGAGGAGGAGGAGGTGGTGGTGGCGGTAGCAATGCTGGCGCAGGTAATATGCCCCACAGAGATGGTGATTGGATCTGTTCTGAATGTAAAAATACAAACTTCTCATGGAGAAATGAATGTAACAGGTTAGTAAACAATTTTTTCTCTCTAAATTTTCTCAAATCAACATTTCACATTTCATTATTACATTATATTTTTACAATACAATCAAATTACCTATTCATAAAAATTATTAAATTCAATACACTCACACTCACTCTTGTACACTGATTCATTTCAAAATTACTTTAAGCATTGGGGTAGAAAATTTAAACTAGATAGAAAAAATGATATTTTTATAGATGTAAAGCACCGAAGGATCAAGGTATGCCTTCTGGAAATGGTGGTGGAAGAGCAGGAAGTATGGGAGGAGGTGGCGGTGATAATCGTCAGATGAATGGCAGTGGAAGTATGAGGGGAGGTAGTTATGGTGGAAGTGGTGGCGGCGGTAGTGGTGGAGGAAGTAAATTTGGGAACAGAAATAAGAATGATAGCTATGGTGGTAGCGGTGGTGGAGGTGGAGGTGGTGGAAGAGGAGGAAGTGGGAGTGGAAGCAGATTTCAAGGAGGTTCGAATTCACGTCAAGATGGAGGTGCAATGAGAAATAATGGAAATGACCGCAATCGTTCTAGACCTTATTAAAAAAGGTTTTATATAAGAATAATTAAGTAATTATTAGAAAATAAGTTATCATTTTCATTTTAAGATTTAAACAAAAATACTATGCATACCAATAATAATGTATTTTCACTTGAATACAAAAATATTTCTTTAATCAATAAAAAAAACAATAGTTTCGAAGATTTTTTTAAAATTAAATCAAATTTCAGTTTTTATTTTAAAAAAGGTTGGTTGATTTCATCAGATTTAGTGCTTAAAGAACATCTCGAAGGGTTCTATAAAATTCTATGTTACTTTACGAAATCCTTTAAAGAATAAAACAATACAATACCCATGATTGCCTGCACCTAATCTGTTTCGAAAGATATATCCTTTCTCTGGAAAAGAAAAAAACTAAATTAAAATTTTAAAAAAAAATTCATTTTAAAATTTCCTTTTTTAATTTTAAATAATATTTCATTTATCAACAAGTTCAAGAACAATTTTTATTATTTTATTACATATTCAATTTTTATTTTATTTCTTTCTTTCCTTTTTTTTTAAATCTCATTTATTTTTTACTTCTGCATATTAAAACATTCCTTTTTTTTCTATGTTAATGTATAAAAACTTATAATATCAAATTGACAAAAAGAAAAATACATGTGGTAGTAGGTAATTATTTGTGAAAATAAAATTGAAAAAAAAAAATGAAACAAAATTTATTTTAATGTCTTCTAAAAATATTCAGTGAAATAGTAATGATGATTTAAAATTTTAAAATTAAATATCAAATAAATAGCCCATTTTTATCTATAGATACCAGAGCCACGTAAAAAGTTTTTTTTTTTATAATTTTTGAAAAAATTATAAATTTTAAATGTAATTTAATTTTGTTTTTCTCATAGCAAATGCAGGCACCCTAATCTTAAAGCTTTTCTGCGAAATATAATTTCATCGGAACATAACATACTTAAATGCCTAAATAACATTATTTTTCTTTTTCAAATAATTTATAGATTATTTTTTTTTCTTTAAATTTTTTTTTTAATTACTAATTATTATTTTTTTTTTTAAATTTTATCTTTAAGAGCAAAATTTTACATTTACGTTTATTAATTTTATGTATTTAGTTTTTTGTTTTATTTATTTTTATTTTAATTTTTTTAATTTTAAAAATTTCTTAAATTGAGAATCGCCGTTCTAGTAATTTTACAAGCACTTTTTTCTTCTTTTTTTTTCATCTATAAATTTTTTCAGGTGAAATTTATAAAATTAAAAAGAAAATTAATAAAAGTGTTTTTTTTCATTCAGCGTCTTTCGAAATAAATTTGTATAAAAAATTATTTGATGAATTTTTTTCGAGTTAAGTACATGACTTGAAGCTAAAATATTTTTACATTATTTTTCAAATGAGAACTTTTTTTTTTTTAAAAAAAAAACATATTTGGATCTCCAAAAATGTCATTCAGAAATCGTGTTCTATTCCAAATATCATCAAAACATTTTAATGAAAAATCTGAAACTGGAAAAAAACTGTTTTCTCATAAAAAGGTGTTACATAGTATATTCCATTTTGACTTTTTGAACCCTGTAATTAATTCTGGTGTTCAAATTTATGTGTTATACATATTTTGAAAAATTGCATAAGAATTGCAATTATTAGCACAAAAGAGTACACAAACTAATTTGGTTCTTTTTTTTTTATATAAATAATGAATTTTGTTAGTGCTGAGTTTTAATTTAATTGTAAATCAAAATCAAGAGCTAGAAGAAAAAAAAAATAAAAATAGAATTTGTTTCTAAGTATGCATTTTTTAAAACGGTCCTAACTTACACTAATAAATTTATTACAACTAAAATTAGTTGTGTATTTTTATTAATTAATTAATTTTTTTTTTTACTTCAAAATTTAATACTCCTATTAATGAAAATCTAAGCGAGTTTAATACTGCTATCATTGTTTTTTTTTTTTCTAATTAAAAAACTAATTTTATATTTAATTAAAGTCTAGAACAAAATGAAAAAAAAAAAACTGAATTTGAATTTTTATTCTTGTAAGTTTAATATTTAATTTACTAGTACGGCGAAAAATTCGTATAATAAGTAGCACATAGCAATTAAAATGTATTTTTTTCCTAAATCTCAAGCAAATATTTGCTTGATTTATTTTTTATTTTTTTTTTTTTATTTTATAAAAATTTATTAATCTATAAAAACAAAAAATTACAAATGAAAAAAAACGTTTTTTTTAATTTTAATGTTATTTTTATAAATTTAAATTTTTTTTTTTTTTTTAACAATTTATAATAATGAACATGAAAAGTGGGAGGGAAAAAAGGGAGATCCTTGAAACCTTGAAAATATGAATGTTATTTTTATTTATTTATTATTATTTTTTTATTTGCGTAACAAATTGGGCCCATATAATTTTAATTTTTAATTTTTTTTTTTTCAATAATTTTCATCAATTTTTTCTATAATTGGTATTTTTCTCTTTTCTTTTTTTCTTTTTTTTTATGTTTTTATTTTCTTTTAATTTTTTGTGTCATTTTTTTTTTTTTTTGTTTGTCTCTTCTAATGAAAAAATTTTCTAAAGCTATATACCATTTTAACTATGTATATAATTTTTTTTTCTCTGTTACTTTTAAAGTATTTTTTTATATTTTATATTTTATTTTTTAAATTTATTGTTATACTAAAATTTTATTTGTTTTTTACTAAATATTAGCTTAAATTCTAAGATTTTAAAATTAAAAAAAAAAAAAAATTCAATTCTCAATAGTTTTTTTTTTTTTAAAGTATTTTAGGTAATCATTATCATTATTTTGCCGCTCTCTTAATAGTTACTTTTTTTTTTTTTTAATTATAATCTATTTGTTTTTTTCCTTCTTTTTCTCATTATTAGGTTTTTTGGTTTAATGAAAATTTTTTAAAGATTTTTCGTAATACAGTTGGTCATGTTTAAAAACATTGAATGATCATTAAGAGGAGGTAATCTCAATTAAGGAAGCAGCATTCGGACACAAAAATTAAGAAGGTGTCAAAATGAATTCTAACATTATGGTGTTTTCGAAAATATGTACAATGATGCTGCTGCTGTGCTAAATAATTTAGCCTATAAAGATTTCAATTTGAATTTCGCATCATTATTGTATCACTCTCGAAAACACCAAAAAATACCTTGACGAGTAAACCAAATGCTTACCTCATTTCCACAAATGAGTCTGTTTCCGAAGGTCTACTATTTGGATTTGATTTAGATTCATGAGTCTTGAAGTCGACTTTATGCGAGTTTTGCGTCTTCGTCGTGCTTCCTTAATTGATTTTGCAAAAATTCAGCATTAAATTTAAATGTGATGAATTATTGCAGTTAATGAAAACATTTTGATGTTTTCGAACATGACCTTTTTTAGTTTTTTTTTTCTTTTAAATTTTGGTCTTATTTTTTTAATTTTCGATTAAGATGTTAAACATTATCTATCATAAATTGTGTGTATAACGTTTTTTTTTTTGTATATATGTATAATATATAAGTTAAAGTTTAAATAGTATAAATTTAAGTTATATTGGTTTTTTTTTAATGCCGATCCGAATTGTTTGTGAATTTTTCATTTATAAGGTGTACAATTTAAGTCTATTACCTAGGTGACTATTATTTTAATTTTATTCATCTTTTGTTGTTTAAATAATTCTTATGCTCTTGTTGTTCTTTTAGAAATTTATTTATTATTAGTTGGAGAACTGTTGCGTTTTCTTTGTCGAGTGAATTTATTACAATCTGTAGATGTAGTTGTAGTTGTTGTTGTAGTTGTACTAGTATTAGTAGCAATATCATTTGTATATGTTGTTTTTGCTATTGTAGTTGTGATATTAGAGGCATTTTCCGGTTCGATTCAGCTATAAAATTTACTGGAAGATGTATTAACATTTGTAACTAAACCATTTGTTGGAACATGTGTATCAGGCACCAAGTGAGGCATTCTACTTGAAATTGACGGTAGTATAGGGCTAGTTGGCCATTGGTATGATGCTGAATTTGAAGTTGAAGTAACGTTCCTTAATAAAGAAAGTGTATGTAAATTTAAAGACGATGATTAAACGACAGAAGAAGGGCTAATATTACATTTACCTTGTGTTAGGAACTAACATTGCTGATGACAATATAGGCTGTTGTGTTGGTTGTGATGATACTGATACAGCCGCATCTGGATGTAGAAAATGTTTTCGTTGTTCAACCCGTTCTTGATGTTGTGCTAAACATCTAGTTATAATCTCTGGAAGAGATTCTAAATGTCCTTGTATAGTTTCGATTTTATCTTCAAGATTTTGAAGGCGATCTTCTATAGTATCTTGTCGTGTTGACATATCCGATATAATTTCATAGACGGTATTTTGTGTCTAGAAATAATTTTTTTTTTACAGAAAGTTTTTTTTTTTTTTTTTTTTTTTTTTGAATAGCGAGAAAAAAACAAAATGCTTCTTACTTTTGCCATATCGGTGATTGTATTTGCGTTGTCCATTAATTTTCGTTGATCCATTTTCACTTTTCTTAATCTGAAAGATAAAAATCGTTTATTAAACTAGAGTTAAAATTCACAAATTCACTATTAATATTTTATTTATGCAAAAAATTAGTAGGCAATTTTCAAATTTCAAAAATGAAATTTTTTTTAAGTGAAAAAATGTTTTTTAAAATTTTGTTTAGAAAACCGTTAAATTTTTTTGAGATTGTAAACTTACGCATAAATCGCAAGTAGGAATTTCCTTTGATGAGTTCTTACTCTTCCAGGATTAACACGTTTAACCAGTCTTGTATGCTTATAAATAAGCCAAGTTTCACGTAATACATTTGCTGCTGCATTTTTTAACTGAAATTAAAATAAAATTAAGCATTCTTGAGTTTAATTAATTTTGCATGATTTACTTTTTTGTTCTTTAAATTTCGACGAAAATTTGAACTTTTTTTGAAGTTATCGCGGAGGTGTTACCGTTTTTCTCAAAATAAATTAAATTATAAAAAATAAATTCATAGAACACTGTGAACATAGCTTTAAAATCAATGAGCTTTTTACTTTTCAACTGTCATCGTCAAAATTTTAGTAATCTAAAAATCGATGTGACGAAGAAGAAGAACCAGTATGACTGCTCACTGAACTAGTGAAACTGAATACTGAATAAAATCACGAAGAAAAAGAAAGAAAGCAAATAAAGAAGAAAAGATTTCAGTTTTTGCTTCGTCGTTCGTAATTTTCTTGTCTATTGTGTATTGTGTTGTGTCTCGAACGAACTTCTTGGTCACTTGCTTGTTGTTTCTTGGAAAATTTTCTTCAATATATTTTTTAAAAATAGAAAAAAAATCACTTGTAATTATTGTAAAATATTAAATTTTTATTTATTTAATATTTTAACATAAAATTTTTGATTAATTTTGTGTGATTATTTAGAAAATTTTTGTTGATGAACATTTAAAAGTAAAATTATCCCTCAACCTACTCAAATTCACGGAAATTTCAATAATTTTTTTTTCTTTTTTATTTCGCAATTGATTTAATAAAAAAAAAGAAGAAAAAAGAAATTGAAATAATTATTGTGTAAAGAAGTTTTGAGGTAAATTTTAGTTGAATGTGTGTTCATTGTGAATTAATTTAATTTGAAATAATCAATATTAATTTTGCCCTTTTTTTTCTTTCATTTTTTTTTCTTTCTTTGTTTTAATTTTTATGAAAAGGATGCCATCGAAAAGTTCATTAGTAGCTAATCCTAAGCATATAAATTTGGAAGAAATATGGACAGATCTTGAGAAGGGTGTTAATCAAATTTATCAAAGAGAAGTTAGTCTTTCACGTCCTCGTTACATGGAATTGTATACTTATGTATACAATTATTGTACAAGTGTTCATCAACATCAGAATAATGGAACTGGTACTAGTCGTATATCAGTAAGTGCTAGACTACAACAAAAAAATTTAAGTGCTTCTGTTCAAGTTGGTGGTGCTCAATTGGTTGGTCAAGAATTATATAAAAGATTAAAAGAATATTTGGAAAATTATTTAATTAATTTGCTTAAGGACGGTGTTGATCTCATTGATGAAGAAGTTTTAACATTTTATACAAGACAATGGGATGAATATCAATTTTCTAGTAAAGTTTTGAATGGTGTTTGCGCCTATTTAAATAGACATTGGGTTAAAAGAGAATGTGAAGAAGGACGAAAAGATGTTTATGAAATTTATCAATTGGCTTTGGTTACATGGCGTGATAATTTATTTCAACGTTTAAATAAACAAGTAACAAATGCCGTCCTTAAATTGATTGAACGTGAAAGAAATGGTGAAACAATTAATTCTCGACTTGTATCTGGAGTTATTAATTGTTATGTAGAGCTTGGTTTAAATGAAGAAGATCCAAATGCAAAAGGACAAAATCTATCTGTTTATAAAGACAGTTTTGAAAATCTTTTCTTAGAGGATACTGAACGTTTTTATACAACAGAAAGTGTAGAATTTCTTCGTCAAAATCCAGTTACTGAATATATGAAACGTGTTGAACAGAGATTAAATGAAGAGAAAAAACGTGTACAAGTCTATTTACATGAAAGTACTTGTGATATACTTGCAAAAACATGTGAAAAAGTATTGATTCAACGACATTTAGAGATATTTCGATCAGAATTTCAAAGTTTACTTAATGCTGATAAGAATACTGATTTAGGACGAATGTATTCTTTAGTTGCTAGAATAGTAGATGGTCTTGGAGAATTAAAGATATCATTAGAAGATCATATTCATAATCAAGGTATTGCAGCAATTGAAAAATTTGGTGAAGAAGAAGCTAATGATCCGAAAGTTTATGTTCAAACAATTTTAGAAGTTCATAAAAAATATAATTCTTTGGTTTTAACGGCATTTAAAAGTGATAAAGGTTTTGTAGCTGCTTTAGATAAAGCATGTGGAAAATTCATAAATACAAATCCTGTTACGATTGCAAGTAAAAGTGCTAGTAAAAGTCCAGAATTATTAGCAAAATATTGCGATGTATTACTTAAAAAATCAAGTAAAAATCCAGAAGAAGCTGAACTTGAAGATACTCTGAATCAAGTAATGGTTGTTTTCAAATATATCGAAGATAAAGATGTCTTTCAGAAATTTTACAGTAAAATGTTAGCTAAAAGACTGGTGCATCATACATCAGCCAGTGATGATGCTGAAGCATCAATGATATCAAAATTGAAACAAGCTTGTGGCTATGAGTACACAGTTAAATTACAACGAATGTTCCAAGATACCGGAATATCTAAAGATTTGAATGAAAGATTTAAAGAGCACTTAAAAACAATAAATTCACCAATCGAAATTGATTTTAGCATTCAAGTACTATCAAGCGGTTCATGGCCATTCAATCAGAGTTTCTCATTTCAATTACCATCTGAATTAGAAAGATCTGTTCAAAGATTTAATGCATTTTATGCTGCACTTCATTCTGGACGTAAATTAAATTGGCTTTATAATATGAGTCGTGGTGAATTGGTAACAAATTGTTTTAAAAATCGTTATACACTGCAAGCAAGTACATTTCAAATGGCAGTATTATTGCAATTTAATGATCAAACTAGTTGGACTGTTCAACAACTAATGGATAATACAGGAATTAATCAAGAAAGTTTAATTCAAGTTTTACAAATTCTTTTAAAAGCAAGACTGTTATCATGCACTGATGATGAAGCAAATATAACACAAAATTCTGTTATAGATTTATTTATGGCTTATAAAAATAAAAAATTACGTATTAATATTAATATACCATTAAAAACTGAAATTAAAATTGAACAAGAAGCTACACATAAACATATTGAAGAGGATCGTAAATTATTAATTCAAGCAGCTATTGTACGTATCATGAAAACAAGAAAAATGTTAAATCATACACAATTAGTTGGTGAAGTATTAAATCAATTATCATCAAGATTTAAACCAAAAATTCCAGTTATAAAAAAATGTATCGATATATTAATTGAAAAAGAATACTTAGAACGTATGGAAGGACAAAAGGATACATACAGTTATCTAGCTTGATTTAATTATTAAATAAATACATAAGTATATACCTATTTCTCTCTTTTTTTTTCATTTTTTTTTCGTTTTTATCTCGAAATTATCTTTATAGTTTAATGAAAATCACATTTAGATATTATAACATACATTAAATTCATATTATGTACTATGTATTTTTTCTTAAATGTGAATAAAAAATATAAATGGAATTTAATCAAAAAAAAAAAAAAAAAAAAATGTGTAAATTTTTAAAAATCCAAACTCTTTTAGTTCATTTTCTAAAAAATGTTCGAAATTTGAAGGAAGGAAAATATTGAATTCTTCTAATCGATTTTTAGTTTTCTGCACTATAACGTGTTGGCTACAGCGGACCCATAAAATAAAGGGTTTATTACAGTGGCTTTAACATTAAGCGAATTATAATTATTGTTTTATTTTTTATTGATTTGCAAAGTAAAAATTTCAAAAATAATTTACTTAAAAATAAAACAAGGATACTTACTCGTTTTGTTAATTGTGTGTCCATCATGAAATTATGTACATGTTTTTCTGCTCTAGTTAATTCCAGTTTACGTGAAACAACAGCAACAAGTAGAGCAGTACAACCCGCTCCCTGGAAAGGATTAAAAAAGAAGAAAACAAAATTTTTTTTCAAATATAAAATTTTTCAATAAAAATCATAATGGGAAAAATTGCGGATTTTCCGTCGTACTTTCTGTTTAAAAAATTTTATTCATATTTAGAAAAATCAAAATCAATACTTTCAAGAAAGGACTAAAAATACACTACAAAAATTATAAGAAGAAAAAAACACAACACACGCACACACACACACACACACACATACAACTTTTTAAATCTTTGTTTTTTTTTCTTAATTCAAGACGTTTCTTAATTCAAGAATTTTACTTTTTTTAAATTAAAGTGTTGCTGAAAAATTTTCTATTTTTTTTTTTACCATAATCGATTTAGCCGACAATCTTAAATTTTTTATTCAAAAACAAACTAAATAGAAATCAAAATAGTAGAAGAGAGAAGCTTTGATTTTCCTTTATTACAAAATAAGCTTCCTTTGAACAAAATCAAGTTCAATTTATGAGGAGTTTTTAGTAATTCCATAAGTTTACCAGCCTTTCAGGGGGAGTTACACCATAATTAATTTTTCTGCTTTACTTTCAATTAAGTTCCTTTTAAAAAATAGAGGGGTTTTTAAAAACAAAATTCTGTGTGACTGGTTTCAAATATTTACAATTTCTATTCTGCATTGCAATTAACACTTTACAAATGGTAAACGTATTGATTTTGTGTGGAGTATTTTTGTTTCAATCACATCACAATGTTCAATGACCTATTAAAAAAAAGAAAAAAAATGTGAAATGTGAGTAAAAATTTCCATTTACAAATTTGTTTTCTTTTCAATAATAAATCGAATTTTCCAAACGTTTAAGAAAACAATAAAATTTCATTTCATCAAAACGAATTTTTACTCAAATTAATTTTTTTTTTTTCATTTCACTTCAATTTCGTAATTATCGCTTAATTTGTGTACAAAATAAAAAATAAATAAATAAAAAAAGAAGAACAATAAAAAAGTGCACAAAATAAAAATAATTTTCTAATGAGGGGGCGGTGTGTAACAACTACACATCACATAATCAATAAACTTTTTTTGTAGATATTTATTGTTTTATTATTCTTGAAAAAGAAAATAATAATTGATTAATTATTTACTAATTTTTGTGTTTTATTTTTCTTTATTTTTTATTATTTTTGTTGTTTTTTGTTTGTTTGTAATTTCGAGGTATTTTTTATCTAAAAATAACTTTTTTTTTCTTCATTTTATTATATTTTTTCAATAAATGAATAAGTGAATTTATACCAATTTATTGTAAATTAATTTTCGATCGATTTCAATGGGTTGAAAGACACATTTCCCACCTTTTTTCATATAAATTTTTAATGTTTTCGTTGTTTTTTCATTATTATTATTATTATTTTTATTTTTTATTTTTTTTTTTGCAAAAAAGATGAAGTGAATAATTATCTGTAAACTCGTAGTAAAACGATTCGAATTTATCACATTAAAAATTCAATACTAATGAATTATTTATCTTATAAGGTCCTTTGTGTATTTAAAATCCATCAGGATGAACATTTATGCGATTTATTGTACACATATAATCGGCTGAGTATCAATTTAGTTCATACACTATTTTAAAAGTTTTCGAACTAAAAACGGTTTTGATTTCTTATCTGTTTTTCAGTTTCTTTGATTTTCTTGTCACAATATAGTATACGCCATAATCATGAATCAATTTCTTTTTGACTGTTGAAATTAGAAAATTGACATATATGTAGACCAAACTAATACTCAACCGATAGATATGGTAATTATTTTGAATTTGTTTTTCTCTTAAAATTTTGAACGCTTTTCATTTGTTTTGTCTTTGATCTTTTTTATTTTTTGTATTTTTGTGGAATCAATATACATTTTTTTCAACTCACCATAATTCCGGTGCTAACTGCAATTCCACGTCCACAATATGTATTTGGTACAATATCACCAAATCCAACACTTAAAAATGTAATAGCAATCAACCACATAGCATTCAAAAGATTTGCATGTTCTTCATCGTGAAACCTGTTCATGATATGAATATATAGGATATAGGATATTTTTTTTTTGTATACATTACCATTAGAATTACCAAATTCAAATCAACAACATCATAAATTATTGACAGAAAGAAAAAAATTCATTTTATGGATTTTTGTTGTTGAAAAAGTGCAATTGATAAATTTTACTTTGCGTTAAAAAAAAAAAAACAAAATTTTGACAACAATATTACCTATTGAAAATTATAAATTAAAAGTTTAGAAAGTGGTGCGAAGAAACTTTCCCTGCAGGAGCAACCAACCGTTCAAGGAAAAAAAAGTGAAAAAAAAGAAAATAATAATAATAAAAGAAAAACAGATTTTTAAAGGCATCGTTGTTTGTATTTTTTTAAAACTAAAGAGGATTAAGGCACCCATTCATAACACATTTTATGTAATTTCACACATTATTTTTTTTTCTTATACAAATTTCACTTCATATTGTTTATGTGTACCTACTATACATAATTTCACTTTATTTCATTTTTATTTTTTATTTTTTTCATTTTATTTTTACTTACCACCATACCGCATGTTAATGTTACACCACGGCCACAATATGTATTTGGTACAATATCTCCATAGCCAACGCACAAAAATGTGATGGCTGTTAACCACATGGAGTTTAGCAAATTAGCATGTTCCTCATCATGAAACCTTTTTTTGGTGGAGGGTTGAAATTTTTTTTTTTTTTTTTTTTTTGGGTGAAAGTATGAACAAATAATATTATAGAAGATAGAATTTGTAAGATATACAAATACAGAAGTTGAAAAAAGAAAAACAAACAAACAAACGTATAGGGTTATGAAAAAGGACCTTATCTATTAAATGAAAATACACATTTATTTTATGTCATGAAGTTTTTTTTTTTCTTAGAGATAAATTCAAGATATGTATATTGATTTGTTGGCGGGGTTAAAAGTAAGTTTTAGAAAAAGCGTTCATTAACCACAAGAAAAAACCACACTAAATTCTTGAAGCATATATTCTAAATTAATTTATTCATATTTTTCATTGTCCTTCAAATTGTTTATTTTAATAGTTAGTTTCTTAAGAATCTTAAAAGTGTACTTGTTTTAATTTATTATAAAATTGAAAAATTGAAAAATTGATGGTTATTTTTGTTTTTGTTTTTTTTTTTTTTTTTTTTTTTTTTGAATTGAAAATGAGTTTTTATGTTAGATGGTAGCGAAAGAGTGAAGTATGTGGCTCGGAGAAAGTAATGTTTGAATTGTGTGTATAACTTTGAGTATTAAATTTTTGAAATTTTGAAAAAAGAAAAAAAAAAACTGAAAATTTCACATTTTAATAGAAAAACAATCTACTAAATGATTTTAATTTAAAAATATGAAAAACTTTAATTTTTGTTCTTGAAAAAAAAAAGATGAGTTAATTTTTATTGTTTTTTCTAAATTATAATTAATTTTTTCTATAAAATTCATATTTTTTTGAAGTGTAAATGCATTTAAAGTAAAGGTCCAATTTTTAACCGAATTTTATAATTAAAAATAAAAATAAAAGAAGAAATTAAAAAAAAAATAATAAAATTAAAACAAAAAATCATAAAATAACCCATAAATTTTTTATGTGTTTTTTAATGATGAAAATCATGAAAAATAATGATTTTGATTTTTGAAAATTTTGTTGTTTTTTTTTTGTAATTTTTTAATCTAATTTTTAATGTGTGTTTTGTGTAAATTTTTTGATGTCTGATTAATGATGAAATTTCGATTTAATTTGAAATTATTAAAAATGTTATTTTATTTTTTTTTTTCAAATTTATATTTAATTTTAATTAATTTTATTTAATTTTTAATTAAATACATTTAGCATATTAAGCAAATATACACCGTTTACAGTCAAATTAAATTTTTGATTATTAAATTAGTCTTTTTTTTTTATTAATAAAAAAATTTTATCGTAAAAAAATACTCTCTTTTTTTTTTTTTTTTTAATAATATTCTCAAAAAATTACACATAGCAACTTTGAAACAATCATGCGATATATTTTGAGAGCTAAAATATGAATAAAATGATTATTTAAAAAAAAAAAAATGTTACAAGAATCAAATGAAAAACGAAAAGATGTAGGTGATTGTAATTGGGTGATTCCACGAAGTAAATATGTACTTCTTTCAAATAAATTATGTATAAAGGAATATTTGTGAATTCAAATGAAGAAAAAAAAAACAGTCGATAAAATAAAATTTTAATTGTAATTTTAAAACTGTAAACGATCGAAGAATTACTCAAGTTTATACTAGAATGTATTTAAAATATTTAGAACATTTGATTACATTCCATTACACTCACTCATGAATACTTACAAATAGAAGGATTTATAGTCTATGCTAAATAATTAATGTTCTTTGTTCAATGAGAGTTCAAGTAAAACTCAAAATTTATACTTTTTTTTTTTTAATTTTCTTACATTAAACTTATATGGTGATTGTGGGTGGGTGTTGTGTGTAAACTATGTAGCTATAGCCTTTGAACTCTCATCGAAGAGACATTATCAAAATTTATCATTAATTTACACCTTCTTCATTTTCAAGTATAAGTACAAGTGATGCAATAGAAATATTGTATCTCCCAAAAATAATAAGTATGTATGTATTTGTTATTGTATCCATCCGGGTCTGCTGGAGCTAGTGGACTCGTGAATGTGAAATAACCCAATTATAGAAAAATTACATGAATATTTATTTTCCCGAATTAAATACAAACAAAAAAACAAAAAAAAAACTCCAAAAAAATTACGGATAAATTTAGAAGAAAAAAAAATTATGATGCAAATTCTATTTAAAAAAAAATTAATAAAGAAAATTTATGAAAAAAAAAATTAGTTAATATGTATTATTAATTTTATGAAGAGAAATAAAAATTAAAATATACAAAATATGAATTTTAAGAATTTTTTATACATTTATGTAATGAGAAACTAACTAAAATATACATATATATATATAGAATGTTGTACATACATGAATCAAAAAGATATACATTCATTTGGAGCACGTATTCTGCTAAACTCCATACTTTTTTATATAATTTTTTTTTTGTATATAAAAATTTTTCTTTAAAATTGAAATTTTTTTATAATAAAAAAAAAAAATAAATAAATAAAATATTTTATGTATTTCTTAGATGCCATTTAAAAAAAAAAAAAAGTAATTGAAGAAAAAAAAAATATTTGGTTGGTCTTTGCTGCAGGCGAAGTTTGATCCATACTTTCAAGCTTAATTTTTTAATTAAAAATAAAAAAATATATATAATATATTTATAATGTATTTTGTAACTGTCTTTTGTTTCAAAATTATTTAAATACGGTATTAATATTGTATAATCAAACAAACTTGTTTATTATTATTTTTTTTTTTTTACTGAAGCAGGAAACTGCAGAAAAAAAATTAAATTAAAATCAAATTAATTTGTTTTTTGTTTGTTTTCTAGAGCAAAAAATATAATAATTGTCATTTATAAAAAATTAAATATAAATTATAATTTTTATTTTTTTAATTTTTTCTTAAATATTACTTGTAAGAAAAAAATGTGAAAAAAATATATACATATTTTTTTTTTCTAAAACCTTTTAACTAATAAAAAAAGTGCATTTATATATTTGTTTTAATTTCATTTTTTTTCTAAAGAAAATTAAAATGAAAAAAAAAAAAATCTAAAATCTACAAAATTAAAAACTAATAATTTTTTTTTTAAGTGTAATTAGTGAGGAAACAAACTATTTTTCATTGATTGAAATTTAAAGAAAAAATTGTAATTAATTAATTTTTCTTTTTTTTTTTTTTCTCTTCTATTTTGTTATTAATTTTTCAAAGAAAGTTTAATAGAAAACATAATTAATTAAAACAACTAAAAGTGAGTTTTAAGGGTACACATTCCGGTTGCATGTAAAAGTTGAATATTTAAAATTAAAAAATACATAGGTAAATAAAATAAAATAATTAATAAATAAATTAAAAAGGAATATAAGACTGCTAATTTATTGATCACACTTTTTTTTGTTTTTTTTGTTTTGTTTTGCATTGCATGTTTTGTGCAAAAAAAAAGAATAAGAATTTATAGCGTGTAGAAAATTGTACATTTTGTGCATTTCATACATCAGTGAATTTTAATTTATTTATATTTTTCTTGTCTCCTTTTTTCTTCTTCTTCTTTTTTTCTATCTAACGAATGTGATATAAGAGGCTTATTAAAATTATTTTTTTTTTTCACAGTTTTTTAATTAAAATCTTTGACACTAATAGATTTGTGTTATTTATTCTGCACAGACTAAGAAAATGGTAATTTAAATAAAGTTGAATGAATAAATTTTAGAAGAAAATAGTAGCATCTGATTTTGATGCAATTTCTGTCTAATATAAGTGTTATGTAAGATTTGATACGACCTATAAATGCTATTGTTATCAGTCTACACCTACACCATACAGTCAGATAATAGACTGTTTCACTAATTTGAGGCGTTACTACAGAAAAATCCCTTTATCCTTTAGAGCTACACGGCCTTGTAACTTCATCAATTTCTCAATTGAAAGGTTCTACATAGCCATCGTTTTTTGAAGTCTTAGCTTTAAAAAAACCCATTTGGTTAAATGTCTTTTTTTGGAAAATCTCACCTGAGGAAATTATTCTTTAGAATTACTCTTTAACGTAATCTTATTTTTCTCATGGTTTCCAAATATTTTCTCTCATTTTCCCCTTTTGTTTCTATCACAGTGCACATGGTGGTTAAAATATTAAATTCCTAAAATTTTCAATACACTTTTATTTTTATTGTCGTCATAACTTTGAAAAATTTATTGCAATAATTCATTCTCATATGTACAATGACATAGCATGATAAAATGAAAATTAAATGGAATTTTTTCGTCCTATACCACCTTTATAATAAAATATAGCAATAAAATTTCCCTACTTTCACAGAATAATTTTCTTCTTATCAATTATCACTGGAGTTCTTTGAACTTTTTAATTTCTTAGAAATAACATTAAAACGAAAACAAAACGATATTCAAATTGAATATTTGTTCTACTGTAAAATTTATTACTAAAATTCAATAATTTTATTTTTCTATTGTTTTTTTTAGTGTAATTTTTTTTCTCTTACTAATAAAAACTTTAACTTTAGTCACGCAATCGAATTAAAATGTGAATTTCATGACAAGTAAAAAAAAAAAATTCATAACGCGTGCAAAAAGTAAAAAAAAAAAAATTCAAATTAGCTATATCAATTTTGTAAGTGATATCATTTTGAACTTTATTCAAAGTTTTTTTTTGTTTTTTTTTTGTGGAAACCCTTCAATTTTCTTTTGTTATTTGAAATTTCCTGGTACACGATAGAACATGTCAAAATGTTTATAGGCTTAAGTTGTAAAGGATTTTTATTTTATTTTCTTTTATTATTAAAATTGACTTATAATAGGAACAAAATTATTATTTTTTTTTATAATATCAAGATTAAAGAACAAAATAGGACTGCAGAAAAAAAAAATCCCACACTAGTAGTAATAATGTACATAATTGGCTAAACATTGATTTAGCAACGTGAATATTTTATCATAATATTTACTAAATTATTTAAAAAATTCCATTCATAGTTAAATTAAGTCATTTCTGATTTTTAAATAATTAATGACATAATTCATGCATCGCGTATTAAAAGAATAGCAAAGAACGAAGGAATAATTGCAAAGAATTATAGTTTGAATAGATAAAAGAACAAAGGGTTGGTTGTATTTGTTCTTTAAAAATTGGTACATAGGTACATATAATGTACCAGAAAAAAAAACATTTATCTCTTTCATCTTTGCTTTCTAAAGAAATTCTTTCTCATCCTTTTTTTTTGTGTTCAAACTTTGCACAATTTAATAGCGAATTTGTAAGTTTTAATTAAAAAGTAGCTATCTCCATTCTCTAGAATTTAGATGTAAAACAATTAAAATTTAAGCTAAATAATAAATGTTATATATATAAAGGATCATGATTAATTTTTTTTAAAAAAGAGACGACATTAATTCAACGGCAGTTTTTATTTAAGTTTAACATTAAAAAAGGATTTTAACCCTTTATACAGGGGCTGAAAATGAATATAATTATTATTATTATCATTTAAACAATGAACCTATCTACTTTTTTCAAATAATTATGTTTGCCAAAATTTTATATACATACATATGTAGTTTGCTTAAAAATTTATTATTCTACTTTAGATTTTTTTTTTTTTTACTAAGATTCTAATAATGAAAGTTAAATAAAATAAAATTAAAAGCAAGAATGGAATAAGCTTCAGAAAGGAATGTGTATCAACAGTGCGACTAACAAAGCATATAACTGCTCCTGTCTCAAAAAAGAGCTATGTGTAATCTCATTTTATGATCCTTTTGGTAACTGAAATACCAATTTTGTTTAATGTGGGTTATGTGGTTTGGCAGTCACATTGTCGATATTAATTTAATTTACTCTACTAGGATGTATGAACTAAAATAAGCATTTTAATAATTTTAAGAATTTTTCATTAAAAAATTTCAAAAATTAACTAAAAGCGTAATAAATTACATTTCTATTTTAAAAATTTTTTTTTTTTGGAAGAAAAAAATACTTTTACGAATGTTAATTTAATTGAATTGAGAAAAAAAAATACTATCAATTTTAAGCCACATTAAGCATTCTGAATTTTATTAATTTTCTTTAAAAAAAATTTTTTTTTATCAAAAAAATGGAAAACATGCAAGATAAGAAGAAAAAAATCATTGGGTTAAATAGAAAAAAAACACGTTGTCGTGTATGTTATATGGTGTAAAATGTTTGTTGTAAATTTGGTGCAAGAATGCATAAAAGTAAAAAAAAAAAGAAAAAAAAATAATTTAAAAATAAAAAAAAATAAAAAATTATTTGAATAAATTTAAATTTAATATAAAAGAGAACAAAAAAAAAATTAAAAAAAAAATATCAAAAATAAAAAAAAAATTTACCTTTCACACTGACGTAGTGTCCACGATGCAATTATCCACAATGATACCATAAATACAAGTAGGACTGTTCCAGGACATATTGTCATCAAAGTTTTCAGTACAAATCTGGAATAATAAAGAAAGACAAAAAAATTAATTAACTGAAAAAGGCACTAAGGAAGCTTTTTTTCTTGTAGGTGGTACATTTGTAGCCGCTTAAATGTTTCAATGTTCTTTGAGACTCGAACGTACAATGTACAAAATTATATGCATCACCTACTCAAGCATTCTGAAGGAGAAAGAAATTTTTATTTTCTAAATTTTCTATGTACCTTGTATTAAAATTAATTCTATTTAATGCTCCTATACTTCGTGATGATGCATCTGTGAATAATTTTGAATGTAATAGCATAACACGACATATCAGGTACAAACGAAGGAACATTGGCAATGATAATGCTACATCATATGGAACGCTTTCAGTTCCGATCGTTTTATTTTTATTTGCAAGTTTTGTTGTCCATAAGAAATAATATTCACCAGGTATAGGATGAACGGCACATATTATAAGCTCTAAACCTACTTGACTAATTCGTTGCCAAGTCATTGCAATACGCCAATCGTCTGCGCAATTATCTATCATAAATAGCTGTTCAGAAAAAAGCAAAAAAAAAAAAAAAAAAAAAAAAAATTTTAAATTAAATTAAATTAAAATAATATATTAATTAATTTGAAAAAGCGAAAAAAATGTAGGTAATTAACATTATTTTTAAACATCATGTCCAATTAGCTACGAAATTTATAGGAGAAAATAAAATTTGTATTTATAACAAACCTGAACTTCGAGAGCGTGATAGGCAAAAATAAGACCTAATAGAATCACAGTCGATACGGATATTAAAGTCTTCAAAGCCGTTGAATAAAAGGACGCCTAAAATAAATAATAAAATGGGGGAAATAATTACATGGAATTATTTTTGTAGTAATTAATACAGAAAAAAATAATAAACTTATAATTTTGTGATTAACGAAGAAGAAAAAAAATATGAAAAATTTCATTTACCTTTGTATAAACACCCGCACTGCTTAATTCATTTTCTATAACCATAACAATAATTCCAAACATTCCCATTACGAGGGCATAATCACTAATACGTTTTCGTTTTTCAAATAATGCTTTCCTACGACCTAAACGATATCCGACATTCGGTTTATGTTTTGATGTTCCTGGTGTTGATGAACTTCCAGGAGCTTTTGCACCACCACTTAATCCTCGCTCTTCCATGTACCTATTAATTATACGAAACAAAAAACCAAAAAAAAATAAAAATGAAATGATATAAATACGGAATGAAAAGAAGAAAAAAATTCAAAAAAATAAAAAAAAAAACAACAAAATAAAATCAGAAAAAATGTATTTAAGGATAAGAATTTTAATGAGTTAATTTCGTTTTGTTTTGAATTTTTTTCTTATGTTTTCTTTTTTTTTTTGTTCGTTTTATACGTTTTTTTTATTATGATTATAAAAATGTGATGAAATTTAATATTAAAGTTAATCATAAAAAAATATTAAATTGTTTCTAAAAAAAATTAAATACTGTTTAATATAATTATAATGTTAATTTGTATTTTATTTGGAATTTCATTAAAATGGGGATTGAAAATTCCTTTCCTGAAGAGGGGAAAAAAATATGTTCATGTTGAAAATATATTTTCGTGAAATATGTATGTATGTGGTTTTATTTAATCCTTAAAAAAATTATTTTTTATTTAAAAGGTTGCCAATGGCTATATTTATGTTTTTTTTTTTTCTACCGCAATATGTTATTTTGTGTTTTTTGGATTTTAATTTGCAAAAATAAATATGTTGATTTTTAAATGATAACTACAATACAAAATACATCAAAGTAGAAGGAAAAAATTATTTTAAATTTTAATGATTTATCGTTGTTTGGTTGTGTATTACATTTTTCTTTTATCTTTTGTCAAACATTTATGTGGGAAATCATTTAATTATTACCATCATTAAAAATATATTTGAAAGAAATTCTCTGTAATCTTTATTCTGTAACCCTAAGCTAACCACTATGACATAAACGTTTTAAACAAAGACGAAATATTCTTTTTTTTTTCTTCAAAGCTGCAAAAAATATAAAATGTTCGAAAAAGATATCCAAAAATTGTTGAAATTTTCTACTTGAAATTGATTTCAAATTTTTCAAATTTATACAATTGAAAATCTTCTTAAAATATTATTTTTTTATTTTATTTTCCATTTAAAAAAATTGACGTAAATTGACTTTAAAGGGTATTTCAAATTTTTTTTCAAAATTCAGTTTTAATGGAATTTTGAACTAATTTTTTGCAATATAAAAACTAAAGGATTCACTTTACATATATAAATTATGAGCATGCATATGAATTTTTCGATTTTTCAACCGAATCATTTTTTAAACCCTTTTATCCTTTTTTTTTTCAGCTTAAACATTTAAATGGAAATTTGAATTTTTGATAATATCAACACAATTTTTGTAATTCGAATTTATTTCGATTTTTTTTTTCAATGATATCTACCCTGTAAACATATTTACATATTGATGGTAGATATATACAATTCAAGCATAGTTCTTGAAAAAAGTAGGTAAATTTTCATATGTCGTCAGCATTTTTATTGAAAAACAAATAAAAAAAGGGATAATAAAAAGAAAAAAATCCTTGAAAAAGAAAATTTGCTATTAAAGAAAAAATCCGAAATAAATGAAATAAAAAAAAAAATCTTCAAAGTAGGAATATTTTAAAAATTGTTCCTATCTACATATCAATAACATTTCTTGTGTAGATACTTAAAATATGAATAAAGTTTTTAAAAATAATATTTTTTTTATATATATTTAATATATTCTTTAATGTTTAATATCTTTTGTATATATTTACTATGAAATTATATAATATCCTTGAATTTTCATATTTCCTTTTTGTGTTTTTGTGTGAAAGCACAGAAGTTTATGTTTTTGACAGAGTAATAAAATATCCTTTATATGAAAAATCGAAGAAAAAAAATAATACAAACTCGTATCCTTTAAGTATCATTTAAACAAGTGAATTAAGTAGAAGTTTAAAGCTCACAACCTGTGTTCTCTAATCAAAGAAAAAAAAAACTAAATTAATTTTACTATTTTTCCTTTTTTTTTTTAAATTTAATTTCCTAAAAATAAAATAAAAACATTCACAAGAAATTTAGGGGTTGTGCATTTGAAACATAAATATTAACTGTGCTGTGCACATCAGATACAGTTTTTCATCTAATCATCCGTTGAATTATTATGCCATTTTTCATTATATTTAGGCTAAAAAGGAGCAGTAAATTACACAAGTCATTTTAATTCTGTCCTTTCCTACACAGTAAATTAAAGAACAAAAAAGAAAAAAAAACGGTCAAGAATATATAATTTATCCCTCCTTCTTATGTTTGAATTAATAATAATGATAATCACTAAAGTTACTCTGTATCTAATGTTGTTTATTATTATTTTTTTTTTTCTTTCAGATTCATGAGAACGTATTTCAAAAATATTATCAAAAATACAAAAGATAATCTCGATTATAATGAAGAAAAAATAAAGTAAGAATAATGTGTCATATATTAAATCTCATTTAGGAATGGAACCGCAAAGGATTAACTAAAATGAAATAGTAATTTTTGTTAAGCTGACACATAAAAATCATTTTGTATCTTAAGATTTTTAACCTTTTTTTTTTTCGTTTATTTTTTTGGTTTTATTTTTTGTTGTTGATCTTTCGTAATCACTTTCTCATTTTTTGAAAATTGAAAGTTTAAGTAACAAACTTGTATGAGGATTGTTTTTTAGATTGAAAAACGTATTGTCGACTGAAGTTAAATATCTTAACGAATGCTTTTTCCTTTTTCTTTTTTTATCGATATCCAGACAAAGTAGAAAATAATTAATAGTGATTTTATCAAATTTCTCCTAATTATAAAGATTAAAGATCTTTAGACCTTTCATTATTAATTTAAATTGTTTTAGATTTAAACTATTTTTGATATAATGGTCATAATGGGTAGGTTATCATATTTAGGAAAATTTATTTGATTTAATATGAAAAGTTATGCGAAAAGTTTTATCAATATGATATGTAGGTATAAAATATTTTCATAAATTTCAAATTTATCTTGATTATTATTTTTTAGTTAAATATTGTTTCTATTGTTATTGTTGTTGTTGTTGTTTTCATTATTATTGAATAATATTAACAATATTGACACATCTTGACCCTCTTTAACTTTTTATGAAATATGTCATATTTTCATAATAATCAAGAAAATTTCATTTAAGCTATTTTCAGGGAATCTTTTCTAATGATTTTCGGTATACGTTTAATTAATTTTGAAAGAAACTTTTTGTAACTTTTGTGTGTGTGTTTATGTTTTTTTTTCTTTAGATTTTTTTTTGTTTTTGTTTTTCAGATTTTTCTGTGTGCAAATTATGTTTTTTTTCTCTCCTATTTCAACTTGTAATTTAATTTATTTGATGATTTTGTTTAAGTTTTGTTTTTGGTTCAATTTAATTTTAATTAATTGTTTTTTATCAATTAAAAATGATGTCTTTCACCCCTAATTTAATCAATATTTCTGAAATAGAAATTAAAAAACAATATTCAAATTGATGTTTGTTTAGTCAATCAAATAAAAATCCTAATTAATAATTTTTTTTTTGTTTTTTTTACTTATAAAGTCTTAGACCAAAGGAATATATTTTGTTTTTTAATTTTTATTTAATTAAATTTTTAATTCACAGAAACGTGAAAAAAATATATTTGAAAGGAATGCATGAAATCTGAATTTGAATAGGAACATTTTCTCTTTTGATAATGTATACAGATAAAATTTTATGAAAAGATTTTTCAGAATTTTTTTGCTTAAAAATTATTTTAGGTATAGTGAATACAGAAATTTTCTTTTCTGACTTTTGACTGATCTCGGTAAATTTTAATTAAATTGAAAAAATTTTTGAATGAAAAGTATTAGAAAAGTATTTCTGTACAGAGTATATTTTAAATTCAATATGGCTAGGTGTATAGGATTATCCTTTTATTGGTACAGCGGCAGTATATGAAAGAGGAAGAATGGGTATAGTAAAGAATTTTAAGTCAATTTGAAAATAAGATGTTAGTTGTTTGGTTGAAAATAAGATGTTTGTACTATATTATAAAATAATTACAAGATATTCTAGAAGAAATTATGGCACATAGTTTGAAAAAAAAAAAATAATCAAATAATCAGTTGAATATTAAATATTTTTTCAATTTATTAAATAAGTGTCTGCATACAAGTCTAAAAAAATGTCCTCAAACTTATAAAAAAAAAAGATATTTGTACATACATTCTTTGATTATCTGATTCATTTTAGTTTTTTTTAACTTCGTGTATATATGTGTGTGTTTTTTGTATAATAAAATAATTTTTGTGAGTAGAATTATTAAAAACAAAAAAAAATAAAAATAAAAACAAGTAAATAATATTTTCAATAATTATTTTCAAGGTGAGAAAAAAGTCACAAAGGATAACTAAATAACACACGATATAAATGTACATACATATATCTAATACAATTTAAACAGATTGACATTAATATAGATTTTTGATAAATAGAAAAAAATATATATGTATGTATAATATTTTGTATAGATATTAAACTAATAAATGTTGGAAATCATAAACACATCAGGAAAAAACACCAATTTTTGTTGTTTTTTGTTTTTCCAGATCATAATCATTTTTTTAAGGTATGAAATTGTCACGTAATTTAAAGTGCTTCCCATATACTTTTTTTCTAATAATAATGTCGACATACAAACACACAAACACACATACACATACCACAAAGGTTTATATAGATATCGTGTTACAGAAAAATAATAAATAAAACTTTGCGTTTCATAAATTAATTAATATTAAAATTAAATTACAAAAAAAAAAAAAAAATAGTAAAAAATAATAAGTTTGTGTACACACATTTATACCCTTTCCTATATGTAAGTTCTATAGTTATTTTTTTTTTCTTATTTTTTATTTTTATTTTACTACTGATACAATGCAACAACAATTGTGCATATCACAAAAGATATTATTCAATGTCATATGAATTTAAAAAAAAAATAAATTGGAAACAGGAGACGAATATCATTTTATTTTTTTTAAATTGGATATTGTATATTCACAACAGGGTATCCTGTTATTCAAAATAATTTTTTAAATAAATTACTAATTTTTTTTTTTAATAGTTAAATGGAAAATTTCTTAATTGGAAGAAAATGATGATTTCATAAAATTAAGACTTTGCTGAGGGGTTCTACAATTTTTATCGCGGCAGGCGATGTCCTTCTATGGGAAAAGAAGTAAATTGAATGAAAGAAAGAAATGCAATTTCAGCTATATTCAACCGCTTAATAAAGCTAAAATTTTTCAGATATATGTATGTATATTTTTTCTTCATTCTTTTATACCATTCATAGTCAGTCTGAAAATTAACTGAAAATCTGATGATATGGGAACCGTTTTTCACATCTCAAAATCATACAATTTACTTAATTTTCTTTTTTTTTTCTTTTTCAGTTTAATCAGAAGATACACAGTTTTTAAGCCAAAAAATATTATCCAGACCATCCCATATCCCATATGGAGCTTCATTTTCAGACTTTTTTTATTTTAAAAAAGTTTTGTAATTTTTAGTTGAACGATAATTGAAATGATTTTTTTATAAATCATTCTAAAAAATTTTCAGGAATATCTACATGTTCTTGACAGAATACAACATATGTACCTGCGACATGTGTATAGCATGCAATCATGTCTACATAATTTTATATGAAAAGTTCAATTGTTGAACAAATTAAATTAAGCTAAAAAAAAATTAAAATAAACATTACAAATTTGTTTTAAACAAAAAAATTACACGAAATCATAAATGTAATAACGTGACTAAATATTGTAAATAACTATCTTTGTGCCATATACTATATGTAACCTATTTTTAAATTAAAAAAAAACATAATACATACTTACTTTTGAAAAATGAATAACAAATAAAAATAAAAATTATATTAAAAATAAAAACAGAAATAAAAATTATAAGGTATTGTCAACATCAGTGTTCTCATTTATTTCATTAAACTTTATTTGGTCCTAAATGAACAACTAAAAACAAAAAAACAAAACAAAAAAACAAAAGATTTTCCTTTCGAGGCCACTTTACATAATTTCATTCATATTACAGTGGAAAAACTTTTCTAATTTAAATTTCCATTGAATATGTAAAAAGAGACAGTAAAAGTTAATACAAAAAAAAAAAAAAATAAGTATATGTAACATCACATCCTGCGAATAAGAAAAAGTTTTCCTTCTGTCGTACTTTTTTTTTTCTGTGACAACATACGGATGGATATTCTCCGTGGGGAAATTAAGATTGTTGATATTGTCTGAAGTTCATACATTTTTTTCATATACTATGAAAGCATAATAAAAATACATACATATTTTCATTTAAGTATTTAATATGTTTAGTGTATATTTTATACACGTGTTAATATATTATGTTATATTATTAGGATACATATGAAAATAGGTAGTACAGGGTATTGCTAATAACAGTTTTAATATTCTTTCTTTAAGAAAAATGTAAAAATAAATAAATCATGAAAGGAAAACAAGTGTAATTCCAGCGTAGAACACTCCACTTGCATGTTTTTCAAAGGACTTGTGAGGCAGTTTTTCACTTTTTATTAAAACTAAATACAAAAACATTCTAAAATTTCCACCAACATGAGAAGATTATATTCAATGGTTTTCCGTGCCAAAAAATCGATTAGGATTTTGTTTAAAAAAGGAAAAACAAAACTAACGATTTTATTTGCTTTTGTTAACTGCTTTTATCCTATTTTTTGTTATTTTTATCACGAATATAAATCGCTGTGTACATTTCGAATTTGGTAACTTAGATCATAAACCTCATATACATACATATGACACGTTGAAACAAGGAGTTGAGAAATAAACTTTCTATGATGCCCACGTGCCTCACTAATCTGATAAATATTTCAGTAAATTTAAATAAAAAAAAAAAAAAATCCTGTCGCAATAAAAATTTCTCTCATGTTGAATTTTCGGAGAAAAAAAAATATTCATGTGAAATAACAGTTAAGTCGACGACATTTTAATATCCTTTATACTTGAATATTCTCTGAATTTAGACTAACGTTAAATCAAGCTATTATACTGAATAAAAATGTTTAAAAATCACATTTAAAAAAAATTATTTGACTGCAATAAAAATTTTAAATTCAATTTTCTTAATGTCACACAAAACCATTAGAATAATTCCCATAACTAAAATATTAATAAAAACAAAAATTATAGAAATCATGAAATAAATTCAACATAAAAAAAAAAAAAAGAATGTACAAGTTCTCAACGTGACATTCAAAGAAAGAATTTCAAAAAAGAAAACAAGGAAAATTATTATTTAAAAAAAAAGTATTATTGCTAAAAATCACAAAATTGCGCGTATCATTTCATTTTAAATGGCATATATACCTATGAAAGAACTTTACCTATTAATCGCACGTGTTTTATTATAAAATTTTTATGTATTCAAAGTATTTCGAAAAAAAAAAAAATTTTCAAAAAAAAAAGTATTTATATTTTTTCTTGAAAGTTTTAGTGTTACTATTTCACTGATTGGAAAATATTTCAAGAAAA
The DNA here is from genome assembly GCA_932526495.1 of Bombylius major. Lineage (NCBI taxonomy): Eukaryota > Metazoa > Arthropoda > Insecta > Diptera > Bombyliidae > Bombylius > Bombylius major. Next base: position 38,446,493 of record OW052043.1, on the reverse strand, counting down.
TATGTTTTGTTTTTTTTTTGTCTTTCTGTTTGTAAATATTTTACAAGAAAAAAGTTTTATTGCGCTCATACTTTGTTGAAAATTATTATTTGCAATTAATGTATGAATTTTAACAACATGCTGTGTAGTACATATTGTTTTCATAGATGTTACAGATTTAAATTTTATATTTTTAATTAATATTAAAATAACTATATACATACATATAAACTATTTATTCATGGCAATTATATAATTTATTAGCTTTGAGTGGTAACTAATTTTTTTTTTTTAAATCTACAAGAACTAAAAAACGATTTTGTTAGGCAATTTTCATTTAAGGTTAATTAAAAAAGGATTTTGTATACTTTTTAACTTTCGAAAAAAAAAAATTACTTTTAAGTCCTTGAAAAATGGGAAGAAAAATTTTTCTTTTTTAAATAGATATGAGGGGTTCACAAAGTCAAATGACCGAATTTAAACTTGTAAGTTCGTTTTCCTACTGTTTGCGATATTCTTGACGAAAAGCTTTTTCATCACCCTGTAATTCACCCCCAGTAATAAAAAAAACTTATCTTATTAAAGAAAAATGTTTTTAAATATGTTTTTCTTTAAAAGTTGTTGTAAGTTGCGTTACATGAAGGCGTACATGAACAACTTCAATTTCCATATACATAAATGTATATGTAGGTATGAATTATTTTTATCTAAAACATAATATGTTAAGCCAATTTTAACGTGTAAAAAGGTAAACAACTGAAAAAATAAAAGATAATATTTTTGTCACCTTATTATATTACCTGAAATTGATATAATTTTAAATTATCGAAGTGTTTAAAGAAGCCTTTCTTCGTTTAGCAAAAAAAAAAAAAAAAAAAAAAAAAAGCTGGAACACGTTTTGCAAAATTTTTAAAAAACTGTAGGTAATGGCCTCCTTACGAATACAGTGTCATACTTTCCACTTTATTTATAGATTGAGGGACTCAAACCAAAGAAGACCGCAGACTATTGGTTACAAGGGATAAGCCAGGGAATTAAAAACAAAAGTACTTCAAACAAATTATTTACATTATTTGACCCAGAAAAAAAATTGTCCTTGCTTAACCTGACCCTTTCAAATCTGTTCAGTTCGTCTTTAGGGATTTAATTCAAATTTTCTTTCAATTTCAATATATTTTTCCAAACACCTTTTAAGAAAATCTAGAAAACCAATTAAATTATTGGAAAATTAGAACAATAACACATTTTTCACACACACACTCTTTCCATCATTCGAATACAAATTGTCGTTGACAAATGACAAATGGTTATAAACTGTTACTAATACTCGTATCGTATCGTATGTATGTAAATACAAGTTGGATATATTGTATGAAATTTTAATTCACATATGTAGATATGTATGTATGTACATTACAAAAAACCACAAAAATATATTGTTTTTGTTAAACCGTTTACATTTCATTTGTTTTGTTTTTGTAAATATAGGGTGAAGAAAAAAACGAAAATATATATAACACACATTACAAAAACGGAAGCAAAGACATATTACAAAAGAATAAGAATTAAAAAAAAATGTAAAATATAATATAAAAAGAGGAAAAACTTACAAAAAACATGGTAAAAAACACAATACATTTGCATTATGTATGTGTATGTTTACAGCAACAACAACACAATGACACAAAAAAAAAATTTAATAAATCTAAATACATTTATTGTATTTCCCTCATATATCGATTTTAATTCATGCATAAGGTAACATATACATATGTATGTACATATGAGTACATACATACATGTATATGTGTGATATGTGATATGTATTTTTTTTTTGTGCACTTTAAATATACCATTAAAAAAGACCATAACCACCATTTGTTTTGATGTTGTTTTTATTTCTTGTAATCTTTATAAATTTACAATAATAAGGGCTGTTTTTTTTATTCATTTTGTTTCCTTCCAATAGGAAATGAATCAAATGTTAAATTATATATAAAGGAAATGAATAAAATAGTATTTAACAAGAAAAAGTGTATTTGTTTTTTGTTTTTTTTTTTTGGTTGGTAGAGCTTTTCATTTTCGTTTTTATCGACAAGTCCTTGTTTTCATCATCTTTTTTTTTTTTTTTTTTTGTACTTTCTCACATTTCTTACATTTTTTTTGTTCATATAAGTAGTTAGTTTTGTGAGAAGCAATTTAATTGGTATATATACATATATACAAATATTACAAATACTGAAAGCATTTTACATATTTGCATAGTTTTTAGATAAATAAATATTTAAACTTTTAAGTTTTTATCCTTTTTAGGTCAAATTGAATAAATTTTCTATGAGTAAAAAAGTTTAAAAGAAAATAAATAAAAATTAATTGCAAGAAAATGTCTTTTTTTTTTTTCGTTTGAACAATGATACAAAAAAAATAGTTGGTTGATTTTGATCGGGTGGATTATTTGCAAAAGAATTATATTCTCAAATTTCAAAAACTTTGTTTTCTTAACATTGAAGATTGAAAAAAAAAAATAATAATAAGAGAAAAGAGTATAACTTTTCTTTTAAATAGAAGAAATTATAAATGTATCTTTTTTTTTCTTCCTCATGTAAGTATGAATAGTCATTGGCCTTTTTAAGAAGTTTTGAAGGCCTTTAACGTAATTTATCGAAAAACAAAAAAATTAATATGATTCTTGAAATCAATCAAATACTTTTGACATTTGAATCATTTTACTTTTCCCATCATGAAACAGTTTCCATAAGAAAAAGAAAAACTACACAAACAATTTAGTGATGAAATAAACCTGTTAAATGTTCACTTTTTTTTTTTTTTTTTTGGCAACTTTTTGTAAGGATTCAAGAGTGATTACTTTGAAAGTTTTGTAGAAAAAAATATGTATGTATATATGTATAAGAAAAAGTATGAGAAGAGTTTATTAAGAGATATTTAATAAAAAAGAATGACTAAGGGAAATCTATCTATCCTAAATAAATGAAGTAGTTTAATTTAAGCAATCTCAAGGAATAACTAACCGGAAAAAAGTATACTTCAATAAAAAATATCTATTTTCGGACAAATGACTTTTGTTATTAATGATTAAGATCAATGATAAACAACAGAGGATATTCAGAGAGAGAAAAAGAAGACAAAATCTTAAGTAAAAATGTTTAAGTGTTTACTTTTATCTTGTTTCACAGCAGTTCAAAATCTAAATTCTACAGAATTCTTAAAGTATTGAAAAAGATACTTAGTATTTACTATTTAATGAAGGAAAATGAATTATTAGAATTTACACAAGAATTAGGTACCTACCCTTTTTCTATATTTTTCTCTATTTTTAAATATAATACTACCTTTACTATGTCTGTTTTCTCGGTGTAGATAGTGACTTTTTTAAACCTAAATATTCAGTTTTTCAAGCCTTCAACTCACTCACTATCTTACTCACTTCTCACTGACTCTTTTTATAATAAATATCCTGGATATTCTTCTACGAAACTTAAATCAATTCTCAAGCTACATGCTTCCGAAAATTTTAATAAAATCATTAGCCAAATTTTTCGAACTTTTAACCTTAATTTCGTACAAAAAAATAAAAAAAGCCTAATTTTCAAGAAAATTAATTCACGTCATTAGGGTCAAAACATCCTTTGTACAAGATAAATTATTGTTTAATTTTAAAAGGAAAAATAAATATCAATATATATCAATTTTTGGAAGGAAATCAAAAGTCTTTTTGAAACAATAAAATTAAATCTTCAGGTTTGCTTTTATGTTTTTTTTGTTGTTGTTGTTTTTGTTTTGTTAAAATTTCATATTTACGTAAATAATATATAAATGTTTCCTGGTGTTTATTCAGTTTATAAAAAAAATCTAAAAAATAAAAACCTCATTGAAACTTTTTACCACAAAAACAAAAAACAAAATATAAGAAGAAGAAAAAAAAAAGATAAATAAAGCTAAAATACATTTTCAACTAAAACAAATTCTTTTTATTTAGTTTCCTGTTTTTTTTTTCTTCCTTTTTTGATAGTTTCTTTTTTTTTTTTTTTTTTTTTTTTTTTGGTAAAATATGAAACTTTTTAATTATGCATTTTTCCGCATTCAATTTTTGTGTATGTGCAAATTTTGCGGAAAAATTTTTTTAAATTTTTTTTTAGAAAATTAACAACTATTGTTGTTTTGTCGTTTTTTTTATCTCTTTTCCACAATTTTGTGTTTGTTTGTTTGTTTATCTAAAAATATTTTATAACAAAGAAAATTCATTTAAGCGAAGAAAATTTAATAAAAATGAAAAAAAAAAAACCTCTTTTAAATTTAAATAAATTGTGAAATTTCATTTTGATTGGTAGAAATTTATTGCATAGTTTCATTCTTTTTTTTGTTATTGTTATTGTTGGTGTGTTAAAAGAAACATGAAATAGCTAAACCAAACCACTTAAATCAATTAGACGATAAATTGTAATGAATTCAATCAATTTATTTATATTTACCGGCATTTGTGTATATAAATATACTCACACATATCACATATGTATATGTACGAGTATATGAGAATGAGAATGTATAATATATCATATATTATTTAAATGAGAAATGAATATAAACCAAATGATTTAATCGAAAATTTATACGAGATTTTAATTAACAATAAACTATTCCCGAAAAATTACTAAAAATATAAAATTTTAAAAGGTGGGTTTTTTATTTTTAATAAATATATACTCATACATATGATATACGATATATTGTATGTATATATGTATCTTTATATACTTATATATAGGTACATACGATATACGATTAATATTGAACAGTAATTATTCGTATTAAAGTTTTATAGAATATTAAATTTTCTATAAATATACTTATAATTAAAATAATGTTAAATTTAATGATCAAAAATGAATTTATATATGTATAATGTATACAAATATAAATATCGGAGATATAATAATAAAATTTATTACATATTTTAGATATTTTGTTGAATATATTGAGAGATAATGAAAAACCAAAATGATTCATATTATACAACTAAGTATTAGAATTTAGATATATACGCGAGTACATATATACATATATGTACGTACATATACTCATGTTATATATGTACCATATAATATTAACAATACGCTTTTAATGCAATTTTAATTTATGTCATTAAAAATTATAAATAAATCGAGAAAAATTTATGATATTATTTTGATTATAATTAATTTCAAAATTATATTCAAGAAAATAATACACACACACACAAAAAAAACTAATCAACAAAATTTTAGGAGAATTAATTGAAAAAAAAAATTTATACATATTTGAAATTAAATTTGCTTTTATTCTTTAAAAAAAAAAAAAAGAATTTATTTCGATTTTCCGAAAGACCTCAAACAACGTGGATATCAAAAATCAAGAACGATTTTAAAGTTTTGTTAGAAATAAGTCAGATGACAACAACGCAACCGACAGAATTTTATAGTGAAAAAATAAATCAGAATTAACAGATCCCAATTGAATGGGAAAAAAGCAAATGTAAAAGGACAACTAATTATTCTGAGGATGCATGAACTAATTGATTTCAATGTGAAAGAGAACGCCTGAAAAACTGGTAATTTTATTTTAATTTATTATAATTAGGTGTAATTAAATAAAAAATTAATATTTTCACTTTTTATTGAATGACAAATAGAAAAACAGAAAAAAAATTTAAAAATTAAATAGAATTTAATTTCAAAAATTTTAAAAAAAATTTCTTTCTATGTAGTTTTAATTTTTATTTTATTTTCCAAATGAACACGAATAATAATAATAATAAATGTGAATTAATTGAAATGAATATTCATGCATACTTTAACTTGTTAAAAAAAAAATTTTCAAATAAAATAGAATTTTTTTTTCAATTTTTTTTTCCTTTCAAATATTTAAAACTTTTATTACGACGATGATGATGATGATGAGCTTAGAAGATTCTCGTAGTGTTTGCGAGATGATATGTTATGTGTTTTATGCTGATGATATCGAATGAGTGTGTTTTAAGTTTTGCCAGATAAACTTAAAAAATGGAAAAAAATTAAAAGAAACAAACAAAACTTTGAACAAAAAAGAAAATGTTTTTCGAAAGATAATGTTTTCTTCCTTTTCTCAATTCGAATTACATATCAACCGGTTGAATTTTATGATTCTAAAACTGAAAATTTTTCGTATAGAAATTTAAAAAAAAAGGAATAAAAACTTTTAATATGCACTACATATCAAATTAAAATGCAAAATACAAAAAAAAAGAAGAAGAAAAAAAAATATTTTAAAATGCATAAAGTTTTTTATTTGTTTATTATGCAATTTTAATGTGTATTATGTGCATAAGTACGTAAAATCCTGTATATAATTTTGTTTTAATGAAAGAAGATTTTTCGGTGTTAAAAAAAAAAACTGACAAAATAAAAACAATAAACAAGGAAAAAAAACAGACAAAAAAAATTAAACATGGAAGTAAAACAATAAACAGTTGGGTTACATAATTAAAACATTATCATTCTTTTTTTTTATCGAAGTTTTTTTCAGTTTTCCTGTCTTTTTTAAATTTTCAACATCACAATTAATGCTTCGGTATTATTTATGCATATTCGTATATTGAAAAGGACATGAAAAAAACATATGTCGGAAAAGCAAACAAATAATTTTATTATGTGTACAGACACTTTTGTTTTTTCATTCATATTCGTTTTTTTGTTTCTTGTTTCAATCTTTTATTGTCATGTAAAAAGTCACTATTTCAATTGTTTTAATTATGTATTGAATATATACAAATATGTATGTAACTATAATAACACATGACATATGGTGCATGTTAAAGTTTTAAGTTTGTCTTACAATTAAAAATTTAATAAAAAAAGACACATATGTTGAAAAACACTACATATTATATTTTGCCATTGAGGTGAGTTTATTTTTAGTAAATAAACATACTTATAGTTTCGTTAGTGAGTTAATAAAAACATAAATTTTTTATAAATAATTTCAGTTGCATGTACAAATTGGGTCGTTCCATAAAAAAAAAAACAGCTTAAAAAAATCTTATTCAAATATTTCCGTTGAAACTTTTTCAGTCTTTTAAACTTTTACTTAAAAATTTTGTGTATCTGAACTAGGAATCCTTTTACGCTTCTGTTGGATACAAAAATATGAATTTCTTTTTAATACTGATACCTTTTTCTGAAATTGGTTTAAAAAATAATAAAGAGAAAATTTCGTATTTCGAAGAAAGGATTAAAAATCTAACAAAAATTGAAGAGAAATTTCACATTCACGCTCAAAAGAACATCTACGACACATAAGATACATCTTTTAATCTTAAAAGGACTAAAGTTCCATATTATATATTACACTTCATACTTATTTTGTACGTATTTTATGAATAATTAACCCGTAAAGCTGCTTACAGTAGTTGTTCATCTTCGTTAAAAATACACAATTTGCATGCAAAGTGAAGGAAAAAAAGTTTCACTTAAAAACAAAAACACTTCAAAAAAAAAAAAGTAATTTTAATTAGAAGAAAAGAAGTCGTTCATGTTCTTACAAAGAAAAGTCTAAAAGTCATAATTTAAAAAATTAACTACAAAATGCAAAGTAAAATATTAGACAGTAAACGTTACAAAGGAAAAAGGACAATGTAAAATATTTCAGATGTACCTACTTAAATTTCATGAACTTTGTCTTGTAAATTTTACTATAGCTTTACAAAATATTTAATTAATTAAAACAAAACAAAAAGTACGGTACATCATAGACGCAATATTTATTTTTCTTGCTTCAGAGATTTACAAAAAGAAACTTTGTCTAAAGATCATTTTCAAAATTTTTACAATTTAATTTAATCAGCAAAGGCAACAGTTTAGTTGGTTTTTCAATTTATTTAATTACTTTTTGTTGTTGTTTGTATTTTTTTTCATCTTTTACATAATTTCACATAATTTTGTTCTTTTTTGGATTTAAAACCTCTTTAACGGTTATTTATTTCAATAGATAAAATTTTCTTTTATTTTCCTGTTTTTGGATATTAAACGATATTTTAATTAAAGTCAAAGGTTATAATATAATCAACACCTTTTTAACTTATTCAAAATAAATTCTGTATAAAATTTACAAAATAAAAAGCTTTTTTTTTTTTGTGTAAAGTAAATTCGCGATTCAGGGATTATTTTAAAAAAAAACTTCGTTTCTTTTTCAACAATAATTTTTTTTTCAGATTATACAAAACATTATAGCACAATAGAGACTTCTAGTTCGGGCACGAGTTTAATAAAATTCAGTGTTAAATAAGTCCCAGAACGTAAGGGGAAGCTATTTAAGGTGTCGGAAGCTAAAATGTGTCTTTATTATTTGAATAAAATTAAAATTAGAAATACTTTTTTGCGAAATACACAAAAAGTTAGTATATTAGGCGATTGTTATTGTTATACATATCATATTACTATAATCAGTAACACGAATACTTTGGTTTGTCAGTGCGTCAACGCGGTATACTCGTATGTAAATTAAATTCCAGCATTGGTTTATCTTAATAGCTTGGTTATCAAGCCTAGGTGAATCTTAAAAGAGGAAATAGTTTCATTCGGATGTTTTCATTATGTAGCTCTTTACATGAAAGCTTTATAATGTTTTTTGAAGTTCTGAATTTTAATTTAAATTCAGTGGAATTGCCGGAAAGGAACTGTGAAAAATTTATTATTATTTTCCTGGGGTTTCATTTTTCTTTTATAAATTGAAGTGATGGTACAATTGTTAAAAAATAGTCTGATATATTGTATCCTTTTGTTTAAATTTTGCAGACGACCTACTTTTTTTTCCTCTTTCTTTTTATTTTTATTCTATTGTTTTTGAATGCGGTAATTTTTCATTTATTACTATTATTATTTACAACTATTATTTTTTTTTTTTGTGTGTGTAAACATAAGTATTTTTTTCCTTGCTTTCAGGGAGAAAAACAAAACAAAACAATTGACATAGGTTCTATATATGCATAAAGCATACACATTGCATACACAAAACACTACACGAAATGCCATACAATTTGAGTATCCCACGTCTTATTTATTTTTTTAAGTTTTTCACTTTTTGTTCTTTTTTGACTTTTTTCTGTTTGGTGAAAAACGTGCTGTATAGTGAGTGTAGCAGAAAAGAAAACCAGAACAAGAAATTTTAAATTATAATAAGAACAATAACAATTTATGTTGGAAAAAAAAACAGAGAAAAAAAGAATAATGAAAATTTATTAAAATTTAAAATTCAGTACATAAATTTTTTCGTTTGTTTTTTCGATTTTAATTTCAATTTATTCAAATATTCTTTTTTTTTTTTTTTTCTAAATTATAGCATAATTACCTTATTTCTTGTATTTCAATTTTACATAAAATTTAATCGTTCAATTTTCTTCGAAGAAATTCTTCTTATTGATCTTTATTGCAATTTCCTTTTTTTTTTTTTAACTTGAATATTTTATAATGTTGACATTGTTCTTGTTTTTATTGAAATTGCAACTCATTAAAATTTTATTAAAATATAATTTTAAATGAAATTAAATGACGCAGTTAGATGTATTGAAATTCTCGCTTATTGTAGGAAAACAACTTAATTTTCATTAATTATTCAAAAAGCAAAAAAAAAACATAAGAAAAACTTTAGCGTACAATTGGTACAAGTCAATTGTTTACTTGAAATTCATTTTAAAAAATAATTAATTTTACAAATGCGCCTGCATATAAAGAGTTATTCACACAAAAAAAAAACTATCTATCATGACATGCAATTTGAAAAAAAAAAGGAAAAAAAAGAAATTAGGTTACATGCTATGATATTTCTTAATTTTATATATTTTTTATGTAAATATTGTGTTTTTTTTTTTTGTATTAAAGGGTAATTTTTAAAGTTTACTTCAATTTTTTTTGTGTCCTACAAAGAATTATTGCTTAAATGAAAATTATTATATTTCTCAAATTCACGATTGAATAAACTTTTAGAATTTTATTTTATTTACATATTTACAAATTTTTTTTTTCATAAAATTTTTCTTGTATCATTTAAATTTAGGTAAACGGAGACAGTCTGACAGACTCAGACTCTAGAATGCAGAACAATTTAAGATACAGAAATAAAATTGTAAAGAATTTGTATTGAAATTAAAAAAAAAAAAAAGAAAGAAAAAATAAAAAGTAGATACAAATTCAAAAGGACTTTTTTTTTTTTTTGGGCGAATGTATTGGATTATTATTCATTAAAATGATATGTCAAATTCGGGTAATTTAAAAAAAAAGGAAAAAATATGAGACAGAAAAAATAACGAAAAACTATCGATAATAAGCCATGTGAAATATTCCAAACCATAAATTATATTTTATAATATGTAATTTAGTTGCCAAAATACACACACACTCACTCACTAACTCAGACACAAAAAAACATTGAAAATATTTAAAAAGGATAAATTCGAGGTCACCTGTATATATACGAGTAAATTTAATATAAAATGCTTCTTATACTTTTAACCCTTTTATTATTTTTACACAAGATTTAAAATATATCCCGAGAATTTTACAACACAAAAAATTCTAAAGGATTTTCATACAAATAAAACACAAACACATACAAAAAAAAAACCAAAATTGAAAATTTGCTTAAGCGTAAGTCTTTAATGATCTGTGAAATATCTGTGAATAAAAAAACATGTTTTCTTCAAAAACTTAAACACACAAACAGAATACATAAAAATGTTTGTTTTATATTTATAAAACACGAATATAAAAAAACACACATTTAACGTGTGTGTGTATGTGTGTAGAAAGCTATTTTTGTTTAATGTAAATTTAAAGCTTGATAGAATATGACAAAAAAAAAAAAGTGATCCAACCCACAAAGTGGATTTTTTCAGAACAAAAAAAAAATATTAAAAATCTTAAGCATGCTTGAAGCAGCTTTTTTATTTTTTCCTTTTTACATTTTTTTAATTATTGCACCAACAAACCCAAGTATAATCATTTTGAATATCATTGGATTATGGGTTGAGCTTTTTTTTAATCCTTTGCCTCATTTAACATATGTGCCAAGAGAAAAAAAAGGTTAACAAGGAAAAGGAAGTACTGATATGTTGTAAAAAAAAATATACCAAGAAGGAAATATCTTGATTAAAAAAGTTTTTAACATAATTTTGAAAATGTCGAAAAAAGGATATAAAACCAAATAAAAATATTTCTCTTAAATACTTTTTTACGTAAATGTATTTGTGATTTATTTCTAATTGTTTTTAATCATTGACCAGAAAATTTAACACAAGGATATTTCAAACAAACGATTTTTTTAATAAAGAATTATTTTCAAAATTCCATAATACAAGTTCAGGAATTTTTTTCTCAGATTTTCAAATTTTATATGACCAATACACGTTAAATAGGAAAATAATTTGAATTTTTTTTACAATAAGAAACTATTTATCGATTGTGGTTATTTTCGTTTTTTTGTTTTTGAGATTTATGATTTTGTAAAATATTAAGAATCCCTAAAGCCTAAACGAATTTTAATAAAAATTTATAAAATGTTATAAGTTTTCAGATAATTTTTAGTCAAGTAAAAAAAGGATAAGAAAAGATTTATGTGGTATGTATGTATATTCCGTTTCTAACCAAACTGGTAGATTCACAAAAATAAAAGAAGGAACTTGAAAAATTATAATCCGTTTATACAACTTTTAAACTCTGGAATTTTAGAACGGAGGACAAATTTAGTTCAGATTTCTATTTGACATACTTTTTGCTTAAACAAATATCCTATCAATTCATAAAAATTATTCGAAATATTTATCATAAAACAGACAAAAAGGACTATAACATGGAATTTTTAAAAACCACGAGAAAAATTTTCCTATACCTACTTAAAAAAAAAAATTACAAAAACAATAAATAATAAAACATGAAAATATTTTTTACTTACCTGGGATATTCTGAATGAACACCCACAAGCGTTACAGAAGCTTCTTCGTTGCATACAGACTTTTCACGATTTCCAACACAGGTTGTTTTCATCGAGCCAGGAAGCGATAATGCAGATACCGGATTGCGGAGCTAATATATATGTAAAAAAAATTGAAAAAAAAAAAGTTAATGACAATAAAAATGTAATCACTTGTCTACTTTATGCATAAAATGTTTCACAGCAAGCAAAAATATAGTATTTCAATGAAATTTAATCGAAAAAAAAATTATTATCAATAAAAAATTTACGTATACGAATAAATCTCTGACACTTTATCAAAAAATTTCATATTATATTTAACAGTAATAATTTTGCATCATTTTAGAGACACGTACAGTAAAAGAGATCATGTGTTATATATGATACACAAATCCGATGCAAAAGTAATGCAATATTATTATAACAAAACTTTATCTCTGTGTACTTCTAAAATTCTTGAAAAATAATAATAATTTATATTCATTTTATACATGAAAATGGAATTTTGATATGTTGTGATATTATTCGAAAATTCAAACAAGAATAATGATTGTGTTGTACATCAAAAAATGATTTTGCTTAATTCAGTTGATTCTGAAAAAAAAAAAATTTAATAAAAAGATTTGCTGTTCAGTTTTTAAAAATGATGAAAGCTATAATAAATTACATTTTTCCACATATGAGAACATAACTCGTACATTTAATTCATATACATATACATACGTACATATATATGTATATACTACATACGTATGGGTAAAGGTGTTTATTATAAAAATAATATTTCATAAAATATTATAGCAACAGCAGAGAGATTAAGGTAATGAAAAAAACATATAATACATGCTTTATAACAGGATAAAAACGATTTTATACTATACGAGTACATTTACATACTAGTACATAATATGTATTTATATTACACATACATAGATATTATACATATATGAAAATTCCACAATATACTAAAATATCACGGATTTTTATAAGCTTTGAAGAAATTTTTCATATTATGGCACCTATCGTATACCGTAATTGTTAAAATATTAATAATAATAAGATTCATATCTGAAGAAGATTAATGTTTTTTAATATATACGTAGGTACATATGTGTATATATATATATTTTTTTAATTTCACATATAGATTTTTCGTACGTCATTATATGTGTATAGAAAAGAATGTCAACTGGAAATGGTATTAAAATAATGAAAAATATAAGAAAATTTCATAAAGCAAAAAAAAAAAAAATAAAATAAAAAAATTTCGTTATTTTTTCTACAATGTACCACTATTCAGTATTTTGTTGCCATTTTCATAAGGATATTGACAGAAAAAAAAAATTTTTTTTCCAAATAAAAATAAGACTCGTGTATGCACTTAAAAATAGAAAGTAAAAATAAAAGGTAAAAAAGAAAGGTTTAGGGCGGTACCTGTTAACAACAAGAAAATCAACTTTGAATAAAATATAATCATTATTAATGTATGATACAACTACAACAACAGCAACAATAAAAGAAAGAAAAAAATAATACACAGAAATAGGAAGACACCAAAAAGCTAAGGACGAAACACAAAAATTGTTGTCTACATAATATTGACAATGATAAATAGATATACTACTCGTACATAACAAGAATGTGTTGTTTCTTTTTTTTTTTTATTCGATTCACCTACTTTTAAAGGATATGTACATACATTGTTGTGTGTATGTGTGTATTAACTTTTATTACAGGTTATAAAATAAAATGTCCTTTTTTTTTTGTTTTTTTTTTTTTTTAGAAAAAGTCGATTTGTTCTGAGTGAACGATAAAATTAACATTTCGAAGAAAATATTATACAGGATATGTTGTTTGGTTATTGATGCTTAGAAAAAAAAAGGATATAAATTTATTTCTACAATGTTGAGCATCGTTGATGATATATGAAGAAAAAAAAACTGTTATGTAATGTGAAGCTACGTAATCAAAAAATGTTCATAAACAATTTTTTTTTCTTTTGTTTTTAACGTTTAATAATCCTTCTTTTTTTTTTTAATAATACAATAACTCGCCGTACTAGGATTATTTTTATTAGGGTATTTTTATTTACTTTATCAACCATATAGGTTATGATCTATAAAAAAAAAACGATACATACAACATCAGAGAAAAAAAAAGGATTATTATCACTTTAATCTAGGAAAAAAATTGTATCCTTAGACTTTTTTTCATTTCAATTTTTCCAATTTTGAATTTACTAAACAGAAAAAAAATTTTACCACCAATTTGCATTGATAATTTTCCTTTTCAATTAACAATTTTTTTAACTGGTAATTATTTAAAATTAAACAAAATTTAAATTATAAAATTTTTTAATGAATAAAATTTCGTTTCAATTTTAATAATCACCAGAGAAAAAAAAAACAAGAAAAATCCTCAAAACACAAGTTACACATTTTAAAAGTTTTTTTGTTGTTGTTGTTGTGTTAGAATTTCATTGAAATTGTTTTTTATTGTTTTAAATGAAATTTACATAAAATAACATAAATAAAATTATATTTCGGACAAAAATGTTTAAAATTTACTTGAGAAGAAATTGTGCCGAGGACTAAAAGGCTTCAATGATACACAATTCAAAGTGAATGAATAAATTATACAAGAAAAAACAATGTTGATTGAAATAAAAAAAATAAAAAATTCAGAAATGTTGTTGAAAATGTTGCTGTTTTTTTTTTTCTGTTATACAAATACAATTTATTATTCCGTATGATTAAAGTGGTGGTGATAGCTTTTAAATAATAAGAAAATTTTATTGATTAAAATTTATTAAGAACGTTTAAGATGAATAAAAGATATTTAAAAATTAAAACTTCGAAGTTTTTCTTTTTTTTGAAAATTAAATAAAGTAAAAAAAAAATCAATCTGAAGGGTTTTCTGATGCCAATCTACCTATAGAATTTAAAAATAATGAACCAATGAATGGCTCATGAAATTCTGATTCTTAGAAAGAAAAGCTGTTAAAAATCTAGTCATGTTACAAAACCCGAAAATACAAACAAATAATTGTCTTCATAAATCGTAATAAAAATTGATAGATAGTCTTTTTCGTGACCTTTGACACTACTCAATAACATGGTTTTGAATTCTCAATCTCCCATTTATCTTGTCCATATTCAATTTATTAAACAATTTCTCTAGAAAAAAAAATCATGTAACTGTACAAAGTTATGAAAACTTGAAAGTGTTAAAGGACATTTGAAAGTATATAGAAAACAAGAAAAGGATCACAACTGGGATTTGTTCGAATGTATAAAAGTTTGTTTACAAAAATAATTTTTCCGGTGGGAAAAAAAACTGATCAAGATTATTATGAGATTTTGTATCCGTTGTTTGGTTAAAGAATTAAATGCCGGAAGAAAAATATTTCAATTAGAAATTCTAGAGGAAAAATTTCAGAATTTTCAACAACATCAAGTCTGTACGCAAGATTTACAATTTCCTAAATTATTGGCACACTTTTTGTCACACTCAACAAATTGAAACTTTAAAAAAAAACAACAAGAAAACCAGATGCAATCAAATTTTTTCGAAATTGAAACAAACAATAATGCAAGTTTTGCACAAACAAAATTCATAAAAATTTTGTTTGTTTTTTTTTTCAAACTAATTTTGTTATCAAATTTTTAAAACATTTCGCAAAAACATTAACGTAATAAAAAACACACAAGAATAAAACCATAGAGATAAGTCTTCAATCTTATTTTTGTATCACTTAAAAAAAAAGGATACTTAATCTATAAAAATGAAATGACAAAAAAAAAAAGTAAAATACATATAAAACAATATCACTTATTTTTCAGACAAAAGAATAAGTTAGAAAATTGTGCACAAACATAAAACACATTGTTTTCAAAAAAGGATTAGGAATTTTAAAGATAAATTATTCATCTTGTCAGTTTGTCTTTATACTAATATCCCCAAAGGCAAAAGATTAGAATTTGTATAGAGACTGCTGTTGATGTATTTTTTTTCTCTGATGCTATTACTTTTCGTAATACAAGAAAATATCTCATCTATCCGTTCACAAAACAAAACAAAAAAAAAGATTCAAATAAAATTCATGTATATTTGTAAATGAATACATATGTATATAAATACAATTCCATTCCAACTTGGACAGAAACAATACACAATTTAAAATTTATCAATACAATAATTTTACTCTTAGCTTATATGATATGACGATTTATAACTGTTTTTATTTTCTGTATTCTGTTTTTTTTTCTTTTGTCCATTTTTTTATATCATTGAATAACAATCATTATTTCTAGACATTTTTTCTGCATCAGAAAATACAAGTAAAAAAAATAAAGAAAATATTTAAAAAAAAAAACACAAACAAAAAATAAATATTTTAATGTCCTTTTTAATTCCAATGTGTCATAATTTATGTGAAATAACAAAAACTTAATAAAAAATAAATAAATAAAATTTCCAACAACAAAAAAAAAATAAAATAAAATAATAATGTCCTTTTTTATTATGTTTTCGTGCACTTTCTCTCTGGCTTCATTAAAACAAAAAAACAAAAAAAAAAAAGGATCATAAATTTGTCGCAGACTTTTAAACAAAATGACATGAGTACCAAAATCAAAAAATTTACAATCTGCTTCACCACCACATACATTTTTTAACGATTTTCTCTTCTTCCTAATTTTTTTTTCTTGGACAAAACAAAATATGTTGATGAAAAAAAAAACAGTAAGTATATAAAAATGCAATCTTATAAGTATTATTATGTACTTTAGCAATCTTATTGTTATGACGGTTTTTTTTTAAGACAATGAACAAGGATTATGATGATTTAAAGTTTCTTATTTTTATTGTTTTTTTTTACATTTTACAATTCAAATATAATGGAAAATTTACTTTACTACAGGACACAAAATATGTATGTATGTATGTATCTATAAAAAAAACAGCAACAAAACTTTAGAGAAAAATTTAAAGATAAAAACTTTGTAAAATTTTTTTTTCTTACTTTAAATGAACTTTTTCATCATGAAAAAAAAACTTTAATGTGTATAAAAATGGCTAATATACATATTAATGTTGTGTACTTTAATATAAAAATGTGTATCCTTCTCATAATATACGGTGTGTGTGTGTGTGTGTGTGTGTACATAATGTAAAATAAAGCTTATGAAAAAAAAAATTAAATAAATAAAAAATAAAAAACTTTAAAGCAATAATAACGTGCGGTTATTGTTATGGCAAGTCATAGGTTATGGTATTTTTAGCACTACTATCATTTTTATATCATGTATTTTTAATCCTTTTTGTTTTTAACATGCATAAACTTCTATTTTAAAAAAAGATGTTATTTTTGAATAAAAAATAAAAGGGAATGGTTTTCTAGATAAAAAAAAAATTCAAATAACCAATTTTCTCATTTTGTACACAAATTATATAAACGCAAGACAAATTCACACAATTTACAAAAATAAAATTAAAAGGAAGAAAAAACAAATTGTAAATTTGCTTATGTTTTTTTTATACACGACATTACATTCTGTTTACATAAATTATTTGTTAAATATTTTATATAATAATAGAATGACGGCTTTTTTTTGATTAATATAGAAAAACCAAAATTTGCGGATATGTCACGTTTTATTTAACACAGAAAACAAACTAAACCAAAACAAAAACAAAAGACGCAGAGATGATAAATGAAATTATTAATTTTTTTTTTCTTATGAAAAAAACTTGATCTTATAATTTAAGATTGTTAGACAGTTGAGAAGGATGTCTTTAAAAAAAGGAAACAGATTTTACATTCCATAAGGAAAAAAAAACACAAAATACAAATTAGGTTCATTATACATGCAAACTTTAAATTATATTTTTATGACAATGAAATATTCATTTTGAAACTATGTAAAATTTAAAAAAACCAGGAAAAAAAAAGGAAAACAAACAATACTAAAGAATAAATTCTGTTTAAGATTGTTTTTCTGTATTTTTTTATTATACAAATCACATATTCGTTTTAATGAATATCTAAAACAAATGAGTTTAATAGTTTCAAATACGTGAGAAGATTTTTAAAATAAATGAAAAAAAAAAAAACATAAACATAAGTAGTTTATTTTGTTTTTTTATTCAAATTTTATGAGAAGGAACTATATAAAATTTTATTTTGATGAATATTTAAAAAACAAAATGTCAAATAAAAATAAAGCACATTTTAGAAAAAGGTAAAGAAAAATTAGGGAAAACAAACTTTTAAACCATTTAGTTTTTTCCCACGACCTAGCTTCATTTTTTTCTCTTTTACTGGGGTTTGTTTTCAAGATAAAAACTAGAGAGAAAAAAATCAACAATAAATGACAAAAAAAAGTTAAAATGAAAAGTCATGGAAAAAAAAAGATAAGCAAAAAAAATGAAAAATTAAAAACTAGGAAAATGGAAAAAAAAACTATGAAACAAAAGCAATAAATTTATCAAATAGAAAAAAAAAAGAATATTAAAAACATAAACAACAAAAATATTTGAAAAAAAAAAAAACAAATAGAGTAGGTTTTGCTTTTTGCGGTTATGAATTAATGTTTTGATGTTTTCAATACAATGAACGTACACAGTAAAGAAAAAGATTTTTACATTATTTTTTTTTTTCAATTTTCATTTCATAAGCCACAAAGTAATATAATACAACAGGAATCGTATAGAACCACAAACAGTTCGTGCAAAAATGACAGCGCTAGAAACAAAAAGGTAGGATGTAAATTTTCCTTAATTAAAAATAAAAAATGTATTGTAAATGCTATACGTTTTGTTTGCCTGAAGAATTTCCCGCATAGGAAAAAAAAAAGCAGTCCCAAAGATTCCACTGAACGCATTTTTATAATTTCCTCGTTGCATAGGAAATGGTGTAAAAAGAAACCTATTAAAAGTGTTTTTGATCATAAATATTGGGTTTTCGTTTTAAGAAAACAGCTCTTCAAACACACTTTCCGATTTAAGCTGTGTAAAGGATCAAAATGAAATAACTACTGTCTGTTGTAAATATAAATTGGTAAGATAACGACTAAAAACTTAATTCTATACCAACCTTTTATAACTGAACGATACCTAAAGTGAGGTACACATTATCATTTTCACTGACAGTCGACGACTGATGAAAAAAAATTAACAACCACGAAATCATTTTGTCAGCATCAGTTTTACCATCAGTTACACATACACTTATTATTTTAACTGACACTTATGCAAAAAACTGTCGGTTTAAATGATAATGTGTACCTCACTTAACTTACATACATAATATTAATTGTCAAGTTATTTAAAAAGGATAAAAATATCTGAAAGGAATACTTTAAAAACAACAACTTTATCATCGATTTTGACTACAATTTACAAAGGATGCGATTAATAACCAAGGCAGAATTCTTAACCATATTCAAATATGATAAAATTGAAAAATTGGAATTTTGAAAATTAATAAATAATATAATATACACAGAATGTTTTTGTTAAATAAGAATTTGTGTTTTAATTGCATATATTTCATAATCACCTTATATTGTACTACGGGGGAAAAAAGAATTAAAATGGGGATTTTTCGAACAGAGTTGGGTGAAAAATAGGAAACTGAATTTGGTAGCAACTGTGACACAAAAATATCGTGTAGAAAACCTGAATTAACTTGGATTGCTCATATCGAGTGCTGTTCCAATGCAATGCTGATGATGAAAATAAAATTCAAAAATTATTTTTACTGTGTACTTTTAATAATTTCCCTATAACATGGTATATTATTGTTTGTTACTCTATAATATTTTTTTTATAAAAGTTTTTGTCAATATAGTTCTTATGTCTTATAAATATACTGAATATTGTGTAGTATATAGGACGTGAAAAAATATTATAAATGATTATATGTCTACATATATAGTAGATATATGTGTATAACTACATATATAGAAGCATATGTAGGTATATGTTTGTAACAATACCAAAAATAAAAAATAAAAATCACAAATAACATATCTACAGAGATTATACGAGTATATTTCCATTTTATATTAATATTTTCTATATTTTTCTTGTTTGTATTATTTTGTTTTTCAATATTTTTAACATAATTTCCCGAATGTTTTTTTTTTCATTTATTATTTATTCACATATATTATTCAAATCAAACTAGTCTATAAAAAAAAACATTTATTTTACCCCTAATTTTTTTTTATATTTTGTTTCTGATTTTGTTTGGTTTTTTTTTTCAAAACTTTGTACTAAATATACTATTGTAGAGATGTAATTTCAAAAAATAAAACAAAAAGAATATACATACGTACATATATGTATATAAACTGAAGTTATATGTCAGAAAAAAAAATACCAAACTTAAGGACGACACTAAATACATTATATTAAATAATAACCATATATAGAAATACTATATGTAAAAGGAAAAGCTCTCTTATATATTGAAAATGTATACAGTCAGGACATTATATATAGAAGAAATACAGAAAGTATAATATCTTAACATACATATGACAATGAATGAAAATGAATATACAGATTTTAAGAATATTAGATACATTTATAACTGTACATATAGGTATGTATGTACATATGAAAAAAAAAATACCTATATTGTGAAGTATAATAAAAAAACACATTCTTTTTTCTGATTTGCCTATATCGATAGGGTGTTACAGAAATAAATATATATCTTATATTTTATGTATCTTTTTATGTTTTTCTGTTTTTAGTATGGTTTTTTACTCCTGTATCATTCTTTTTTTTTTTTTTATATACGTTATTGAAAATCAATAATTAAATTTTTCGCAATCACATACAACACAGTTTGAGTTAGGAAAAAAAAAATATACGAAATTGTTCACATAAACAAAAAATCAGAAAGAAATAAAAAACAAAAAAAAAAACACATAATTATAGATATAAATATATTTTCATATTTAAATCCTTTCAGGTTATGCGTGTGTAAAATAATATACAAAAATGAAATAAAGTTAATTGAATCAGACAAAAAAAAATAAAATAAAATACTAACCCACACCCTCTTTTTTTTTTTTGTTTCTTTTTTTTTTTATTGCACGATTTAACAACTTGAGTACTAACTTTGACTGTGACTAATGTTTCACCATTAGGGAATTTTTTTTTTTTAAAAAAAGGAAGCGCCTAAAGTAATATATTATTAACTTATTATTGTATAATAATTATGAATTAAATTATTAAGTAATTAACTAAATAATTAACACATAAAGAGAGAGAGAGAAAGATGTTTTTTTATGCCTTTAAAAAAAAATGTAAAAAAAATTACAAAACAAAAATAATAAAAACTAACCTTATTCCTATTTGCAAAAGAAAACACCTGCAGGATAAACGGATAACATTTAATGTTCTTGATTTTTAAATTCCTTGAAAATATCATTCAAACGAAATAACAACGTATCACACCGTTTTTTTTGTTTCTATTTCTTTTAATTATTATTTTATTATGTTCAACAACATTTATTATTATTTTTATTGTATTGATAATTTTAATAAATTTTTAAGATAATAAAAAATTATAATGGAATATTATGAATTTTATAAATAACATTAATAAGACACAGCATTACATACGAAAACAATTTTTTTTTCTTTTACTTAAAAGTATCTACTTTTTTATTTATTTTTTTTTTAAATGTTTTAAGTTTATTGTACGAATAGTTTATTAAAAATTAATTTTTTATCTTCTTTTGTTTTACTAAATCCCTTGTTTCAAAATTATTGTGCAAATATTAATTCACTTGAAGAAATTTTGGTTAATGTCACAATCGAGAAAAAAAGAAAAAAAGAAAATCCTTTTTTTTTTCTTCAGTTCACTTCATCATATGTTTTTGAAACTTTTTTTTTCTGTAGTAATCACTCACACAAACACATACTTACTTTAAAACTTTGACAAGACGATAAAAAAAACACAAAAAAAAGGAAATTTGTATGTAAAAAGATAGGAAAGAAAGTGAAAAAAAAAAAAAAATCATGAAATCCTAAATGAAATTACTGAATAATTGATCACATATTAAATACCACATTTTTGTACACTTTTTTTTTTTTGTTTATTTAAATTTCTCCATAATTTCTTTTCACTAAAAGAAAAATTAAAAACAATAAAACAAAAATATTAATTGGGATATAAGAAAAGAATCTTTTTTATTTTGTTTGACTGAATTGAAATTCTTTTTAGAAAATTTTATTTCACTATAATGGCGCCCGATTGTCTGGACTTTTGTTTTAAAATTTACAAAAACGAAAAGAGATTTCCATAAAAAACAATACGAACAATAGATTTTCCAAAAATTATAATAATTATTTTCAATTAAATTTTGATTATTATTTGTTTACTCTTGTTTTTTTATTCTCTCGTTTACTTTGAGAAAAATAATACCGATTTTATTGAAAAATTATTTACACTAGAAAAATTGTCATTTTATTGTACAGATTTTATTTTTTCTTTTATTCTGTTCTTTTTTTTTGTTTATTCTTTTCTGAAAATGAAATTATATTATATTATTATCTTTGAAAGTTAAGTAGAAAGTGTATTATTAACTTCGATGATGATGATGAAGAGAAAAAGGCAAATAAATAATAAAAAAAAGAATCGGGAAAATTTGTGACTACACAACTTGAACTATGACAAAAGATTGTTGGACAATAATCATAGCCGCACAGAATGAACTGTATCATGATAAAAGGATATACGTGTATATATATGTATATTTCTCGTATATATACATACATACATATACTTTATGTACATATACATACATTTACATACAGGAATTGAAATAAATATCCTTTACTCAGTTGGCTTCTTATATTTTCCTACTGGATTTTTTTTTTTGTTAAATTTCATTTATGTATTCTCAGTTCAATACATGTAGATTTGTACAACAACAAAAACTATTATATGAAAGTTTACATGAGAAAAAAACAAGTGAAATTTTTCAGTGTTATATAGAAAATCTCTCTTAAAAATTCTCAAATAATATAACAGAAAAAAAAAATCTATTTACATACGTTTTTATGTATGTATATAATTTCATATTACTAAATGTATATAGGATACAAGACAGGACACAAAAATGAAGTTGAATAGCCTTTCTTACATTAACACAATTATATTCATATATTCAATATTATATTCTCATTTTTTCCAATATAAATATGTATATATACGAGTATACTTTGAATACGCATATTGACAAAAAAATTATTGTTTATAAATATGCCATATGAAAAAGGATATAATAGAAATATAATATAATAATTATTTTATTTTACAATTATAAATACTGTTATAGTAAACTCAATAAAATTATTATCGTGTGCGCATTTAATAAACGCGTGAGTAAAATACATGAAATTTTTATGGAAAAAATTTATCCTTAATATACATATAAAATATATCCTGTCATCGCCGTTGTGTGTACAATTTCTCATTATACGTACAAATTTTGTGTACTTTTTTTTAGATTTTGTCTCTTTGAAAATTTCACTGTACACCGCGAGAATATGATACGAACACATGAAATGGAAAAAAACATAAACACACACACATATATTCAGATATATCCGAATAACTAAAAAGGACATATATGTACCAAATGATAAAGCTTAAAAGCTTATTCAAATAACACACCAAATATATACAAATTTGAAAGGTAAAAAAAAATCTAATTCTCTCGTATACGCGTTTAATAGCTCTCTATATAGTATCACATGTATATGCACGATGTATATATATATCTATAGTATATACATATGTAGCCGTAATACATAAATGAACACATGCTCATTGATAAAACTGTCTCGCCAATTTATATACTTTTTAAAAAATCACATGCAATTTACAAAAGTATATAAGAGGAAAATTTATATATGTATGTATACCTAGAATAGAAAATGTGTCTTGAAAAAGTGGGAGAAGAAAATCTCTTAATGAAAATGACTGTAAAAATTTTTAAAAAAAAGTGCTTAACAACTTCAGAAAATAAACTTTACTACTAATATGAGCATCCTTTTTATAATTTTGTAAATTTCAAACGGTAGTAGCAGCAGCAGCAGCAGATACTGAAGCTTTTTAAGAGATTTTAAGAGATGTTTAGCATTAAATCGGAAAATTTTCTGATTTTTCTCTTCTGAATTTTCCCATTTTTCATAATGTATGCATTTAAATGCATTTCTGTTATACATATATTGTGTTTTATGTATATCAAAAACAACAACAGAAAAAATCATAAACAACAGCAGTTGATTTAAAAGTCTGATCACCTGATTGTGTTGCATATATCTACATACATAAAAAAAAAAAATCGAAAATTTAATTGCGATTCAATAAACTAGGAAAACAGAAACTCATTAATATGTCAAACGTTAGTCTACTAATGCTTTTGATTTTTTTTTATGCGATTAATGTTTTGCTTTGTTCAGATATTCTCTTTGATTGATGAAATTTACAGGATGATTCAAAGGAAATTTTTATGAATTTTTTCTCAAAAATTAGTTTCTGTCATTTTTGACGGATTTTCGGAAAATAAAATAAAATTAAGGAGTTTGTGAGCTTGAACGATAAAAACACAAAGTTCATGAATAAAAATGAAAAACAAAAAAATTTAAATAATCCTGTATAAATTTTTTAATTCATCTTAGGATTAAAATTTAATCCCTGTTAGTATTAGAAATATTTTTTTTTCCTTCCATTAACTTATTTGTACATAATTTGCATTTTTGTGATGATGATCAAAGGTCACCCATCAAATGGGTTGTGAAAAAATAATATTCTTTGTTTTCTATAGGCACCAGGCACCAGTTGCACCACAAAGAATTAAATTGTAATCCAGTGAGAATTATAACACACTTTCAACAAAATTTTTTCAACTTTACTACTGGATTTCAATTTTTAATTCCCAAGATTATCAGAAGAATGGATGTAAAATTATTATCCTGTGAATAAAATTCTTACAAAACACTTGATTTTTTAAAAGATAATTTTTAAAGGATTTTTTTTAGTTTAGTTTAGTTTTAAAAATACATTCCTGTAAAATTTTAAGATCATGACATTCAACTATGTACTATTTCACGACATTATCGAAACTTATGTCCCACTAAATTGTAATTAAAACAAATACATTAATTATTTAACCCAAACACCATTAATAATGTACAAATTTCACGGTTTTTATTTTCTCGTATAAAAAAATTGTTTATTTTTCTTTCGTTTTTTTTTTTTTTAATTTTTCAAATTGGTTACGCACACATGTGGTCCAAACAATATGCGAATATGTTAAATTTTAAATTATTGTATTTTTTGTTCATAAAGATTGCGGTTAACAGAATATTAAAAACTACGTACCGACTGCTACGCAATGTTTTTCACTCATTGTTTATTTATTTATTTTTTTATTTAAATTATTTTCCAATTAATACACGCCTCATATAAACTGCAAAATTGGTGTAACTAATTACAATGGTTCATAAAAATTGAAACAAAAACACAAAACAAAAAAAAAAAAAAAAAAAAAAAAATTATTAATTTCATTACCAATTAATGACAAAAACAGTGCACAACAAATTTTTCAATTTAATTTTTTCTGAATTAAAAATAAGTCACAAAATATTAACAAAAAGAAGAAAAAAAACACACACACACAGCAAGTGCAAATTTTTAATGATGTAACATAATTCAAGTGTAACGAATGGAAAAGAAAATAAAAAAATATTAAATCATGTAAATTTTCATTGTACTAAGTATATTGTGTATTTTTGTTGTAATACAACAAAACTTTCTAAGACTGGCAAAAATCCAATTTAGCATTTTAAATATTTTCTTTCTCGTTTTTTCTATATATGTATTTTTTTTTTTTGTATAATAAAATTTTGTGGAGAAATTTTGTCGTGTTTAGCTAAAATTAACATGTATTGAAATTTCTATATTTAAATGTTTTTAAGGTTTCTTTTTTTAGTTGTTGTTTTTTTTTTGTTCTGTTCTTTGTTTTTTGGTAGTTTTCCAAAAAAAAATTTCATTTTAGTTTAATTTTGCAAATTGTGTAAAAATGAACCTCAGATATCAATTAGGAAATATTAATTGACAAATGTATGTGTGTGTTTAAAGGTTTCAGGAGGCGTGCATTTTCAGGAAATATGTGGAAAAGTATTTATGTATATTCTTTTTGTCAAATAAATTTATTGATACAATCGAATGACATGCATAAATGTAATTAAATTTTCTTTTCGGTTATAAAATCCTGCAAAAAAGTTTTAAGTTTTTGTATGTAGTAGTTTTTTTTATGGATAAATAAATTTTATAAATACATACATACATATGTCTTCAATTCGTTTATGATGTTTTCTTTTGGTTTTTTTTTTGCCAAAATTTTTGTAACATTTTAAAAATTACAAAAAAAAAAAAACTTTTAAAAAAACAGCACACGTTCTATAGTAAGGAAATATTAATTGACACTTTAAAAGGTCCCTGAAGGATCAAATATTTGAACTACAAAATTGTTCATTTCGAAATATTTTTGCTGTGTCAAGAGATTTTTTTTAAAAAGATGCAAAAAATCAGTGGAAAAAAAAATAAATAAAATTATTAAATTGGTAATTTAAAAGCTCAACGGGATTTTCATTGGACTTTTTAAATCAAACAAGAAAAGGACAAAAAAAATGTAATTGGAAAATCTAATAGTCGGAAGATTTTTTCCAAAGAAATAATATTTTTTTTATTTTTCTTTAAAAATGATGTTCGTTTTATTTTCACCCACATAAAGTGTTAATAGCTTTGTATGCCAGTTTGGATAGGCAATCCTCGAATCCTCCTAAGGCGAAATTTTATATTTTGTTTCTCAGTATTTTTTCTGGAAGAAGTGGCAAAACAAGTAAATGTTTTTCATTCATTAAAAAAATTTTTTAATTTTTAAAAATGGAAAAAAAACCAATGAAATAATTAAGAAGAAAAAAAGCAATAACACCGTAAACTATGAGATAAACAATCAAATTTATTTTCTAACTATGTATATACAATCAGATACTCATTTTAAAATTTAACGTCACGATTTGTGGAATGTAGTAGGCTATGAATAAATGTTTAAAAATATCTAAAAAAAAAAAAGTTACATAGCGGAAGTAAGAAGAAAAAAAGCATTTTAAATTAAACATAAAATTTGTCTGCATATTGTAGACCAAAATAATTCATCGATATAACGAATTTTATTATTTTAAATAGTTTGATTAAATCGGAAGTAATAAAAACAACACACAACAAAGATGGCTCTAAGAACAAAACATAATCTTGGAACGAATGAATTTAAAACGAAGAATACTGTTAAATCATTCTTTCAATCATTACTATGTGAATTTCTAGGAATTTTTCTATTGAATTTCTTTGGATGTGGAGCATGTACACAAGCAACAGAATTCTCATCTCAAGTTCCAATAGCATTGGCATTTGGTTTTGCTGTATTTGTTTCAATTTCAATTTTTGGTCATATCAGTGGAGCACATATAAATCCAGCTGTAACAATTGCAATGCTAGTATCTGCTCGAATAAGTTTAATAAGAGCAATTTTTTATATTATTGTTCAATGTTTAGGCGCAGCTGCTGGTACTGCTACATTAAGTGTTTTAATTCATAAGGATTATCACAATGGTTTAGGTCATACATCACTTGCTAATAATGTCTCATCAGTTCAAGGACTATTTTTAGAATTTATCTTAGGACTTATTTTAGTTTTAACAGTTTTTGGTAATTGTGATCCATATAAATTAGATTCAAGATTTACAGCTGCATTAGCAATTGGTATATCTGTTACTGTTGGACATCTTGGTGTTGTTAAATATACCGGAGCAAGTATGAATCCTGCACGTACTTTTGGAACTGCAATTTTTACAAATTGGAGTTCTCATTGGGTATATTGGGTAGGACCGATATTAGGTGGTATGGTTGCTGCTTTTATATATAATATTTTATTAGATATTTCACGAGAAATTATTGTACATTAAAATTCGTGATTAATTACCGAAATTATGAAATAAAATATTTTATAAAGGTAGAAAAAAAAATTTAAAACAATGTGTGTTTAAATTGTTTTTTTTTTTTGCTTTTCATTTAAAACAAAATTCATCCTTGGAACATTTTTTTAAAATGAGAAATTAATTTAGTATCTAAGGAAAAATAATTAATTATAAGAAAAACTATTTATTAGCTTGACTACAAATTGAAATTTCAAAAAGCTTCAAAAGGTATTGAAAAAAAAATCCACGTTTTTCATTGTCTTCTATTGGGAGCATTTTAATAACCCCTCTTTCTCCTATTATAGAAAAAATTTTAAGGAATATTGTGTTCAAGTGTGAGTTTATTTTTTGTTTCTTTAGAAGCGACACTTGTAACTAAGACAAACCAAATTTAGAGTTGAAATAAAAAAAAAAAATATTTCGAATTTTTTTTTATTTATTGACAGTAAATCGATGATAGTAGAATCATTTATAAAATAATAATTAATGATCGTAAAATTATGTAAAAAATATTGTTCTACTTTCTTTTTATTGCATTTTTTTTTGTTATTGTAATATTCACAGAATCAAAAACATAAATAAAATACAATTGGTGAAATAATAGACTTCAGTTAAAATTTATGTTTTGTTGAATTATTAATTTAAAAAAAAAAAAAAAAAAAAAGAGCTAAAAGCCCCTGTTGGCTGTGCTATGCTTATGAGATATCAAATGAGATAAACTTATGCCCAGTATTTCAGTGTAAGTTTAAACTGAAGTTAAGTTAAACCGACAAGTGAGTTTAAACTCTTAGTTTAAGCCGAAGATGTTTCACAGTGAAAATTAAAATAAAGTAATAAACTACAAGATTAATTAATTACAAAACTAATATAAAATAAAACACATTATGTCACTACCGCTGTCATTAGAGTCATTTGACAGCTTAAACCGTCATCGGCGGACGTTTAAGTTAAACTGAGTTTAAACTGTCATCAGGTTTAAACTACCACTGAAAAACACCATTTTGTCTTAAACGTGAGTTTAAACTCAATCAGAGTTTAAACCCAGTTTAAACTTACACTGAAATACTGGGCATTAATCATATTTTTAATTAAAAAAACATAGGTAAACTGAAATTTTCTACAATATGCAACACATTCATTACAATTATGTTATATAAATATAGGTCAAAGATCACAAATTCTTTTGTAATTTTTACCACCAATTTTTCGAGTAACAAGAAACAAAATCTTAAATTTTATTTGTGTTAATAAAAATCTTTTATTGAAATAACAATTTTCAACTGAAAACAATAAAATTTGAAATTACCACATAAAAAATTTTACAGCAAAAAAAAAAAACAAAAAACCAAAAAAGGATAAGTTGTAAAAAGTTTCTCGTTTTACGAAATATATAGTTTCAAGCAATTTTTCCTAATGGGAGGTTGAGAAACTTTCATATAATACTATTTTTAAAAAAAAAAATTCTGCATTATGATAAGAAATTGCTTGCAATTAGACAACAAATTATTCCATTTTTTTTTTTTTTTTGAGGAAATAGAAGGAAAGTAACAATCCAAAAATTAACTTGTATGCAATTATGTATTCTTCGATTATAACAGGCAAGTAATTTATATCTTAAGGGAAATATGAAATTTACAATTTATGATAAAGGTGTCCTATGAACTATGATTTTTCTTTAACATTTTGTCGTAAATGAAATAAATTTGGCAAAATTCGATATCCTTGAGAATTTACCTATGTATGTTGAATGATACATCCATTATTGGTTTTTTTTTTTCTTTTTTAAAATTAAATTTCAGAAAAGTCATTGCAAGTGTGAAAAATTGAAGGATTCTTCAGAAATAAATTATTTTTATTAATTTCAGTGGGCATATCCTTCCTTCAAAAATAATAATTGAACTGTTATATTTTCAATTCCACTTTGTTTAAATTAAAATCAATAACATCTACTACTAAATATACATTTCAAAATTGAAATTGTTGCAATTTAGCAAATATAAAATAAATAATTAAATTTTCAAATATTTAATTGTATTAATTAAAATTTAATTTGATATTCATATCGGTAATTTCAATAACTGTTTACTATATATTTTCATCCTATCGATTAACGTATAAATGCCAAAAAAACAACAACATAAAACCTGAATAGATTGCATTCATTACATTTTATTATTGAAAATTACGTGTCTCTTTATTTTTTCGAAAAAAAAAACAAATATATAATTTAATTAAATGGCTTAAAAATTAATTACCTGTTTCATGAAATTTTATTTAATTTACATTTTTGTTTCTGTTTTTTTTTCTGTTATTCAAATTTATTTTGTTGCTTTTATCGAAAAGAACATTTTGAAAGTGCCATTATTTATATGAATAACAAATAAAAATTTTATTTATTTATCACATAAAATTTATTTTATTTATTTTATTGTACAATAATAATAAATAACACAATAATTTTAAAGATTTATTTTAATATGAATGTTTCAATTTGAATAATTAATTAAATATAATTTGAATCTCTCATATATACGATACATGTATACATGTATACATATAATAAAAATACACATATCAAATTTAATTTTGAAATAATCTCTCGAAACAATTTAAAATGAAATTTTATATACAAACAGATACAGATACATTTAGTAGATACTCTTCCTATATATAAAATTAATAATTATATCATGCAAAATAATACCACATATGTAGCGTGCATAATTTGCATTCAATAATAATTATTTTCTAAAAGGAATTACTGATATGCTATTATCGTTCATTTTAAGAATACACATATTTTGCATATTATGTATATATGTATTCATATGTCAATATGTGTTAGTGTAATCAGATAATATATGTGTTCATACAAAAAATAAAAACAAAAAAAAAATAATATGTCATTTGCTAAACAGTTATATATTAAATATGAAAAATTACTTAAAATATTTAAATTTACTGAGAAAATACGAACATGATGATATGAAATTCCCATAGGATATTCAAATAGGAAACTGACAATAGACTTCTGATGTCATATTATGATGTGATATATTGTATTTCACATGAATACAAAATATGCATATGAAGCGTGTATGTCATATGTATGTACATTATAAATTATATGCATTTGAAACTTTTAATGGATTTGTTATATGGAAAATTTTAAATTGTATCTACTGTACCATATATACGAGTAGTTGTATAGTCATAATCCAAATAATTGATTTTGTAATTTGATTAAATGGTATTTGAAGCTTTATCTTACTTATTTAAATAATGTTTAGTTTAAAAAAAATTGACAACAATATCAATATGTATTTAATTTAATAAAGGATGTGTAGTGAGCAGGAAAATATTGTAATTAGATTTGAATTTAAATTTTCAATATTTACAGTACACATATAATGTATCAATTTAATTTAAATCACAAATATGTACATATGTACATTCATATTAGGTTTTTATTTTCATTGAAAATATGTTTAATTTGGAAATAAACAGTTATGAATAAAAGGACTTAAATGAATAATTTTAGGCTAATTCAAGGAACTTTCAAGATGGACTTAATTTTCAATATTCAATACGTTGAAGACTACTGCCACCGAAATTTTATATCAAAATGGTTGGACATAGAAAATCATACTCTAAAATAACTGTTAAATACTTAATATTATCTAAAGCTCCGTATTGTGTTCGAAGCGAAAAAATTTTGGAAAAAAGGTCATGGAAACATAAAAAATTTCCATTTTTCACCAGCAATGTGCTAAA
Source organism: Bombylius major (assembly GCA_932526495.1). NCBI lineage: Eukaryota > Metazoa > Arthropoda > Insecta > Diptera > Bombyliidae > Bombylius > Bombylius major. Next base: position 38,414,672 of record OW052043.1, on the reverse strand, counting down.
ATCGCTTCAAACGCATTTGGTAAAACTAATTTGCAATTTATATTCATAACGTTCAACAAAAACAAAAACAAAAACAAAAATCAAAGTTTTATTTTAAAATGTAATTAAGTTTAAAAAATAATAACAACAATAATTTCAGAGTGAAAATAATAACAAAATCTCATTACTTTAATTTAATTCACTTTTTAGCCGTAAGGGTTAATAAAAATTAAAAAAAAAAAGTATTATAACGCATTTTTTATTCTTGTTTAAAAAAATGTTAAAACACTCAACAATATAATTTTAATTTAGCTATACAATTTTAATTTTAACTATGTACTCGTATACAGTTTTCAACAAAGAAATAAATAAAGTTAAATTTTTTATGCATTTTAATGCTGATTTATCTTTATAGAGATATTCTTTGCTTATCACATTAAAAAAGATTAATTATGATGATGTTGATAAGAGTGTCTTTCATTTTTATTCATCATATAAATCCTATGATCTTTACCATTTTTTTGTTGTAGTATGAAAACTATATCTTAAACATACAAAGATTACAGATACTTTTTAATGCTAAAAAATATACGAGTATATGCTAAGTTTACGAATAAAATTAGAAAATATGTAGATTCAAAATATTTTAATTAACGTTGGTTTTTTAATATTTTAATTTAAAGAGAAAGTGTATGGATAACTACTACAACAGATAGGTACATAAACTTTTATATATATTTTTTATTAGCTGAATTTTAATTATTTATAAATCAACATGAGGCAAAAAAAAAAAAATAATAAAAATTTAAGCTTGTTATAAAAATCAAAATGTAATTTTATTGAAAATTAATAATTTTTTTAAGGAAATTTGTACATAGTATGTTTACTATAATTTTGAAATTAAATGAAAAATAATCTAGAGTAAAATCAGTTGGAAAAATATCTAAGAAACATTAAAGTTTCGAAAACACTGAAGAAAAAGAAAAACTTTAAAATAATACTTTAAAAAAAAAATCAAAAACAAAAAACACTCAAAAAAACAAAGATTAATGTACACACACTCACATCACACACACATACACAATTTTTTAAACATGAAAACAATTTAAATTAAATTAACTTAGGAAGTTGAAAACTTTTTATCAACAAAAACAAAAAAACAAGACATTAGTGAATAAAAGCAAAAGTATGTTGAAGAAAAAAAAAACATCTCTCAGTAGAATAAGCTCCTAAATTTAAATCCCTATTTTTATTTAAAAGAAGACACCCGCGTATTCAAATTAAATGTTTAATGTTTTTCAAGACGTAATTTATTACAATTAAAATTTATTCAAATATCGAATGGGCGTATTATTTTAGTTTCTTCAAGGACATTTTCTATAAAATAATGAATAATGATCATTATCCTTATTAGTTTTTCTTTATAATTTATTCTTCTTTGTTTTTTTTTTTTTTTTGAACAAAGAATGCTTTATTTTCATTTAATCTTTTTGTATTCATATTATTTTAATTTAGAAAGAATAAATAGGTTTTAGACAGGATTTTATTTCTGATTTAATAAATTTAATGAGTTTATTAATTTTAAAGTACTTTTGTCTACAAGAAAATCATCCTATATTTTAAAGGAATCTCTCGAAAAACTTTAAAAAGTAATATAACAAAATTTTAAGGGCATCTAAAGAGTTGAATTTCATTAAATTAGTATAGTATATTCTTAAAATAGGTAAATCACAAGGTCATCCACTAAAATTTCAATTCCCCAACCTTTTAAAGTTCATGTAAAACAAAAATGAAAGGTTTTTCAAGGTTTTTTTTTTATAGAAAATCGTGCACATTGGGATTTTAAATTTTTTTACGAAATACTTTTTTTAAGATCACTGTACATCCTGAAACATACAGCAAAAGTTAATATATGTATGTACGTTGTTTTTGTGTCCTTCAGTCGGTATGGTGTAATAATGTCTCAATTCTTTTTGGAGCACTTAAAAAGAAACATGAAACTTTTATACATTTTTTTTTTCGTTTTAATTTGAAACGAAATACCAACGGGAAAAAATGTTTGAAAAATCTCCAAAGGAATTCCATTTATAATGTCTAAATTTCTTATATTCTCTAAAGTTACTTTTAAATAAGCAAAAAGATATTCTTAAAGCTTTTTATGAAGTTGAAACAAAAAATATTCACTTACTTTAATGTTTTTATACACCTGCACAAGGTAAAAATATACCTGGACAAAATTTAAAAATTACGAAAATATCACGTACATTTAAAGATATATTTTGTAAAAAAAAATATCCTAGAATTTGTCACGTATTTACTGCAGTATATATACAAATTTAAAATAAAATTCAAATTAACTGTATTTACTTAAACTTATTTATTTTTTATTTACACTTTCTATCAAATGAAATGCCTCATAAATAAGTATGTTATATCTACGAGTTCTACGAGTATGTATCATCTTCGTAATCTATTTAAGATGCAAATATGATGATGAAGCATTCAAAAGGGATATTAAACATATAAAATAAATCTTATAAAAGTTCATTTTAATTTGATGGCATTCAAAATGAACTTATAAAACATGTCTGTTTTTATGTGAACTTTAAAAAAGTAAAACAGAAGAAAAATGTCTTATATGAACAAAATACGTATACGTAGCATATTTTAACAAATTCCATAGCAATTCGTCTTTAAATCAGGAAGGAAAAAAAAAACACATTTTTCTAGAGCAATTTATTTAGACTATCTTTTAAAATTATATATCATCTTTTCACAAGATAATAAATTCATTTTAATTTTTATTGCACTCAACGAACAATTTTTTTTTCTTCTGAAATTCCTTACTTAATGGTAAATGCAGTAAAATTTTTTGATTTATGGGAAAAAAGAATGGTAATGAAATGAAAGGTAAATTGAAATTTCAATAAACGAAATTAAACCTCAAGTGGTTGTAATTTAAAACAAGAAAAAATTATTTGTTCTGTGTTGTCTTTTAAAAATTCACAATAATGCAAAAATTTTAAAAAATTCAATTAAATTCCAGAACAATAATTTTATCTTGTTTTATATAAAATTTTGACCTAAATTCGATTTTTAATGATAAATTAGAATTTTTTATTGTTATCATGAATCTAAGAAATTTTCTTTTATTAAATGTAAAATGAAATTTTAAAAGCAGGAAATTTTTTGGTTTAAGAAATGAAATGTCGAATAGAAATCATATATGTGTAATGAGTGTAATATATTTTTAAAAAGCCATTACTGGAAATGAAAATGATTTTAAAAAATTAATGACTACCGTAAACTGAAGTTTTCCTAAATATTGAAACAGTAAAACTATACCATAAAAGGTACTTTTCACTCGGTAATTACAAAATTTTAAATGATTCTTGGGAAGCTTTTTATATGAAAAATTTCTTGAATATTTATTCACTGATTCTTAAAAATGTAAAAATGTTATTACTTGAGAGAAAAAAATCTATAAAAAGCTCGAACTCTTCATAGTTCTTTCAAAATTAATGGGAACTAACCACACAATTAACTTATCCACAAAATGTTTAAATTAAGTAATCATTAAAGTATCGACATATTAATTACTTCTGTTGAAAAGTTTACAGCCAAAAAATACACATTCTTAAATCATTATACTGGAAAATAAATATTTAAACGTTAGCAAGAATATTAAACTGATACAATGAAAACGTCTTTCAACTGTTTCAAAAAAACCTCAGGCTGTTTTTAAAAACTTCAAAGTTTCATTTCAAAAATTCTTGTTCCTCTTAAAAATGAATTGGAATGTGATATAAAAAATTGTACAGAAAAAAGTTTAATTAAAATTTCATGTAGCTTCTACTTCAATGTTAATTTTTGATACTATAAAGACAAAAATTAAATACGTGCTTCCAACTAAATTTTAAATAAAATTCAAACACAAATAACTTACTTAAAAGTCGTTTTAGGCAATCTAAAATAATAAATTTTAAAAAAGATTTCAATACGAAAAAAAAAAAACGGAAATAAAATCTATAAAGAGAAACACTTAATTTTTAAATAAAATTTGATCCTTATAATAAAATTTTAAATTTATTTCTTAAAAGTTAATTCCATTTTATGTATAAGTAGATACAATTCACTATGAAAAGTATATATCCTATATTATTGCTATTCATCATCACCATGAGCTTTTATTTTGTCCTTTCTATGTATTTTTTTTTAGTTGTATTTTATTATCATTTTATGTTTTTTTTTCCTTTAACAAAATACCAATGATATCCTATCAAGGATTATTCTTTATCTTTTTTTATTATAGTATATTATTTTTTATTTTTTTGAAAACAAAAGGACAAATTCAAAATTTATAAAAACTAAAAAAAATCTTTTGTTTTATTTCTTGAGAATTTTAATAAAAAAATTGTTCAATAATGATAAAAAGCAAAAAAAAAAGGACATTTTTCTTCCCTCCTTTAACAATTTATGTAATGCAAAAAATTCTATCGTGAGTGCAATAAAAAAAAAAAATTATTGAACAAATAAAATGGATTATCAATCTTTCGATTTTATTTGAAAAAAAAAAAAGTGAAAAAAGTTATTACTCGTATTTACACGTGAAATATAAAATAAATAAAACAAATAAATAAATAAAAAAAAAAGGTAGATGAATGATATGAACGGTAATAAATAATACATGACTGCTTTACAAATATTAAAATATGAATTATTACGCTCACATACTCATTACTTTTATTTCCTTATCCTTTGATTATCCTTGTTTTTGTTTTTGTTTTTTTTTTCGTTATTTTTTCTGAAATTGTCGTAGACATTTACACTTCATGAAAGAATAACACTTTTTATTCATACCCCAATACATATAAAAAGGTGATAAAGTTATTTCCTTTTTTTTATGTTTGCTTTTATCATATTTCATAAATAATAATAAATTTAAATGGAAGAGCAATTTCGCTAATATTGCTGTTACTGTATTGAAAAAAAAAACAAAAAAAAAATAAAGCAGCTTTATCTAATTTTCGGATGAATTTATAAAAATATTCAAGAGATCAAGGATGTTTTTAATTTTTGTTTGAATTTCGAAAAAAACATTAAACTTTTTTTTTATATATTTTTCATAAGATTTTTAAGAATTGTGTTCTGAAAAAAGAGATATTTATGACAAAAAGATTGAAATATTTGTGAAATCCAACGAAATTATGATATATGAAAATGTGCAGTTAATATCCTATCAACGGTGAGTGTCAGCTGTGAAAAATTACCTACTATGCTCGCATTTGTTTTTCTTATTTTTTCATTTCATATGAAAGGTGCTTAAAAAAAGATAAAAATTCGAAGTAAACTTATAATAAAAATTACGGTAAATTCATATTTTTAATAAAATATACAAAAAATGAGAGAAAAAAAATCATCATAAATCTTTTGGAGTTACATTGTGAAATTAAAATTTATTGTTTATTTTTATTTCTTTTTTTTTTTTTAATATTTACACAAAAAATATTTTTTATTTGATCCTTATCCTCAAAACATCTGGTATTCTTACAAATATTTATTGTTTTTTTGATTATTATATTTTTTTCTCAGGAAAAACAAAACAAATTAAAATGGGCAAAAAAATAAGTAAATAATTGTCTTTTTATTTGAAAATTAATTTCCATCAAAATGAAAAAAAAAATTATAATGAAAATTATTTTTTAAATTATTTATTTGGCTAAAATGAAACACATTATGTCTGTGTCTTTTTAAGAACATTTATTCTGAACTTTCTAAAAAAACAAAAGAAGACGAAAAAGTAAACGAAATATGAATGTATAAATAGTAAAAAAAAATTGCAGTATGCGAATTTAAAATTACTTTTTTTCATTGTTTTTGTTGTTTAAATTATATATATATTTTTTTTTTTTGATTTTTATTTCAAATTTTACGAACAGCTGCTAAAATAAAAATTTACTCTGGGCAAACATAATTAAAATTACCATGAAACATTATAATTGAGCGCAAAATATGTGAAACTAGCAATAATTTCGTCTACAAAAAAATGTTTTATTCGAGTTCTATAAATAGTTGATAATATATCGTACATGTATGTACGTTGTATGTTTGTACGAAAACCGAAATTGGTCAAAAAAAAAAAAAAAACAATTCACGTACAATATGTGTGAAAATGTTTGAAAAATATGTGTAATGTTTCTATGTTTCGTTCGTTAACATTTAAACAATCAACTTTACATTCAAATGTCATCGCTAGTGTGCTATTAAATATTATAAATAATTCACAAGTGTATCCTTGATGTACACGTATGTACGTAATCAGTTTAAGGATGTTTTTATAAGACTTGGAAAAATGAAAAAAAACAATAAAAAATAGGTGAGTAGTTCAGAAATCTGCAATCATAAACTTAATTTGACAAAAAAAAAATAAAATAATAAATACATTTTAGAAGTAATAAATTGGACCTACAAAACTGGAAAAATTGAAGCTACACAAATCAGCAAGTACAAAGAATTACTATAGACAGAAATTCAAAACATTAAAGACACCTGTTTTTTCTTCCTATTTTTCACATGTTAATTAGAAAATCAATATTTTTTTTTTTTTTGTATTTTAAAATTCTTATTAAATTTTTCAGGTACATTAAATCCTCATCAAAATTTTAGATTAAGTTAAATTTACTTGAAATTGTGTGCAAAATATGTACTTTAAAAACCATTTTCTAGCAACGTGATGCTTAAAAAAGCTTAACAAAAGTTCAAAAATAATCATTGAAATTTATTTTTTTATATTTTTGTTGAAAATTCAAATTCATTAAAATTAATTATTGTGCAAAAATAAAAAATAAAATTGAATAATGTAATAATTTTTTAATGCTCCAATACATAAGTCTAAAATTTTAATGAATAAGTGTATGTGTAGTGTGTACATATATGTATACATAATGTTTTACACCAGAATTTTATAATGTTTTTAAAAATTTTAAATTATTATGTTCTTAACACAAATTTCAATTTAAATGATACTTAGTTCTAACTAATAAAAAAAAAATACTCACTCTAATTCTTGTCATTTTAATCTGATGCGCTTCTTAAGAAATTTTGTGTGTGGTAATAATAAAATGCATGTACATTGTACATATATGTATATTTCATCTACAATGTACACATGATGAATATCTTGATGGATTATGCACATGCATACACATACAGATAACAAAAAATGTAATTGAGTAATTTACACTGCGAAAAATTTTTTAAAAACCTCCTGTGGGTGAAAAATTTCTAGGAAATAGATACCATTTTTTGGACTTAATTCTTTCTAGGACTATTTTATGAGTGACATATTAAACTAATGATCACAATTGAAACAAAATACTTTTTCACTTTTAGGATACTGAAGTTTGAGGTTTATCTAGGATATTCTTTCAAATTTTTACTAGAAAACAAATTCCGACTGACTGAAAAGAATCCGTTCCCAGGAATCAAAAGTTTAGGGTGGAATAGACTGTAAAATTAGCATTTCAGGGTGGAAAGGAAATTTTGTCTTATAATGCCTTTGACTCGTGTCAAAACTTTCAATTCAACAGGAGAACCTTTTAATAAATCTTTCATTTAATCTTTCAGTGTAATTTTGTTTGTATACGTACCGTACACATTCACTTACACTTACACATTTACAATAAGAATACATCTCATGCATATAAGTTGAAACATTAATGATACATACATACATACATATTTGTATAAAATTTTCTTATTTAATTTAAACTTCAACATTTGAATTGCATATTCATTCATTCATCTTCATTCAACAATTTTAAATGCCTTCCAGGATAAGTTGCTAAAACAAAAGTGATGCAAATTTCTTCTTTTTTTTTCGAATAATGTTACATGATATTATACGAGAATGTATAAGTATGATATGTTGAAGATACATAAATTATCCTAGATAGAGCATTTAAATGTTCTACATAATAATTTTAATTTTAAAACACATTCTTTTTTTTTTCCACATTCTTCTTTTTACTCAATTTTGTTTAAAATAAACAAATACACACATAGACATAGACTTCTTATTTAATGCACTATTAAAGTAATTACATGTAAAATGTGAGGTAATTTATAACATTAATTATGAAAAGTTCATGAGCAAGAAAAAAAGCAATATAGTGTTTTAGATTTATGATATCCGAATGTATTAAGGTACAAGTAATACGTAAAAATAATTAAGTCTGTATGTTGATTTTAAAAATGACAAAAACTCGTATAAAATGTTACAAGCGGTTTCCGGTAAATTTAAAAAAAAATTTTCAGGATTTTTTTTTTCAATTGAGAAACAATTTCTTTATGAAAATCTTGAAAAAAATCATGTTCAAGATTTTTCTAAATCACATTGTAATTTGCAAATTATAAAAGTGATGAGAAAATTACTAAAGGCTATTATTTCAGTAAACAGTCCAATGTACCTGCATTTTTTTTTATTCTTTCAGGATTTTTTTCTGATGATGTTTATTTTTTCTCAAGCAATGTTTAATTTTAATTTAAATTTTATATGAAAACAAAAAATAAAACAGAAAAAAACTTGCTTATTTAAATTTTTTTTTCGGAAAATACTTAGAAAAAAAATTCAGTTTTACAGACAATTTATTTTTTGTTTTTGTATGTCAAACTTCCTTTTTTCTGTCGGAAAACAAAAATCACTTGTCGAATGATTTTTTAACTAATTTCTTACAATCTTTTCAACAAAACTAAAGCTCACCTATTTTAACAAACTTTTGAACATTTTTGCAAGAGAAAAAGTGACATGAAAAAATTAATTTTACAAAAAAATTGGGAAAAAGACAAAAATCCTTAATGGAAAATATTATTTCTTTTTTTAAATTTCCAAAATATTCAAGCCAATTAGTAATGGAAAAGTTTCAATAGGAATAGAATATTTCTAAAATTAGTAAATGCAGTATTTTTTTCTTATTTATTCATTCAAACATTAAGCGGTTGAATATCAAGGACATCATTTTACTGAATTGCAATGAAGGATAAAACTACATAAAATATCAAAATTCTAAAATGTTGAAAATTTTTATGAAACCACTATGGAAAATTCTCTAATATACCCTTTATGCATTATAAATTTTGTTTTTAACAAGGATATGATTTCAATGTCATCCTAAATATTTATACAACATAGATATTTTTTGCATTTATGTTTTTTTTTGTATACAAATTTTGTATGCCTCATATATTTTGTACATAATACACCCAGTATAGTTAGCTACATTTATTATTTTTATGATGATAAATTTACATCACGTATATTCGGATTTTTAAATAAATAATTCATATATGAACTTAATTACAATTTTATGTATTTTCATGTAATATATATTTTCTATGGTAAAATCCACGTATGTGATGTTTCATTACAAAATATATAAACGATGATGTAGTAGATACATGTGTGTTAACAATATCTCCTGTGATATATATGTATATACAGAAAAAAACAACCAAAAATGAAAGATAAAAAAGTATGTTTCAGATAAAATCGCATTTCATCATGCTCTTAAATTTCTCATACCATGCATACCATGTTCCCATAGTACAATAACACCAATAACATCAGGAAAATATCATCGTACCATTTAATTTTTTTTTTTTTTTCATATACAAACATTTATGAGAAAGACAATGATAAATTTCATTTGCCAAAAATTCTATTGTTTTTAAAGATAAAAAAGAAAATTTCTCATGACACCAACACACAATATGTTATAAAGATGAGAAATTCTAATTTTTCTTTTTTTTTCTTCTAAAAATCTACATAAATTGAAAATATCGTAAAATGTGACTTATTTTCCCTAATATTTTTCTTTTAACTTTTCTTGAAAAACTTCCTCTCAAGATAACGGTTATAAATTAAAGATTTTTTTTTTTATATTTGGTGTAGACATTTAAAATACAATAGTATCAAAATTATGAAATCAATTTTTAAAAATACCAAAGAAACAAAAAAAAAATTTTTAATTTATCTATTATAACATTTATGTCATCTTTTTGTGTAGGTTTTGAAAATTATAAATTAAATATAATATACATATATATTTTTTCAATTAGAAAAAGATTAAAAAAAACCTTGAAGTGAAATTTGCACAAAAATTTAATAATAAATTAATTTGAAAAATATGTATTTTGTGTTTTTCTTTAAACATTTTCAACAATCTGAAAAGAATGCACGACATGTCAAGTTTAATATTTAAACAAAATGGAAAATTGACAGAGAAAATATGTTTTGAATATATTTTCACAGAATTTTCAAGAAAAAAAAAAAAAAAATTATTAAATGACCCATCTGTTGCGATATTATTTTGTGTGTCTCATGTGAAATGAAGACAAAGCAGGAAAAGAAGAAAAGATAATAAAATTTGTAATTTAAACTTTTTTGTTTCTCTTGTGAAAATGAAGTCAATTTTCAGACAAGACTGAATAAGTTCAAGACACATTTCTTCCGGCTTATTTAATCGAAAGACAATACCAATGAAAATAATATAAGAACTTTGTCTCCATAAAGAAAATAAAAACACTTAAAATTCAAATAAAAAAAAAAATAAAAATTAGATGAAAATGTGTTTCTTGGTTTATTTTTCAATTTTTCAAACATTCAAATTAATGAAGTGAAATAGAAAAAAAAAATTGTAAAAGTCTGAAAAATAAACATTTCCTAAGATGTTTTCTCTATATTTGTCTACGAAAACTTATTCTTATTGTGTGTCGAAAATTGAATACATAATAAGTAAATTTTATCATTTTGTATTATCTTTTGGAATGAAATTTCAGAATTATTATTGACATAAAAGCTTATTTTCATCTTTTTTTTTTTTTTTCTTTTTTGTGTTCTGTGTGTACATATCAGACTTTTTATGCTATGTGTATTGAATCAAACCAAATATCATTAAATACAAAATAAATAATTATAATTGAATAGATTGTTCAATTATCTTTTATGAAAAATTGAATTTCATGCATTATTTATTACACATTTAAGTTTTACCAGTTTTACGTTACAATGAATGGAAATTTTGCAGTGTTTACAAAAATGAAAAGATAAATCAGATTAGAACATTCCTAGATGAATATATTTTTTTTGTTGTTATAAAAGCCAGAATACAAACATTAGGTACTCGCAATATTTTTCTAATTTATATTTAATTATTTAACTTTTCAAAGATGATGGAATTCAGAATTTTGGATTTAACTTTGTAAACAAAAACAATGGCATGTAAAAGGAAGTATATCTATTGTTTTTAAAATATGAAATCTTTTTCTTTCTAAACAAACACCTTTTTGTCCTTTATAGCCTTTACAATCCTTTACTTATCCTCAAATCTATCGATTATATGAGCTCTATATACATACTTCAAGTTCAATCACAAGTGTGAACTTTGTGAAAAAAGATTTTTGAACAAAAGATTCTTTCTGTTAAGGAGATAACCGGCTGCTTTTGTTTAAATTTAAATTGAATGTTTAAATTCAATGCTTTAAAATGAATAAAAACTTTTAAAATGTATTGAAAAAATTTTCTTTTTACATAAAAGAAAAATTTGTGTTGAATTTTTTCTCATATAAACTACACAACTTTCTTTTTATTTTAATTTTTTTTTTTGTAGTTTCAATCTATATACACATTACAAAATATAAAAATATGTTTTAGTTTGTTGAAAATTATAAATAATTCAGAATTTTTATATTTTTATTGAATTTTAAAGTGAAATTTTTTTTATTTATTTTTAAAAGTAAATGGGGTTTACACCCACTTTTTAAACTTTTATTTTAAATTTTATATATGGGTGGTCCTTACAAAACTTTTACATAATAGAAGACAAAAACAAACTTTATTTAAAAATTTTAATTTTCCATTCAAAATTCTTACTATAAACTTCTTTTTTTTTTTTTTTTTTCAAAAGATACACGTATATCACATAATTTATTTATTTTATTTTATATTTTGTTAAGTGGCGTGATAAGGATATGACGATGAAAATCATAAAAATACTGCTAAAATTTAATTCTTTAAGTGGAACTCGAAAAAAAAATTTTTTTTTTCTTTGTGACAAGTTTTAATTTTTTATATTTTTTTAAGTGGAAAAATTTTAAAAATTGTTATTCAGAAATTTTTTTTATGTCAAATTTCGTGTCACAATAACGAAAATTTAAGAGCATTTTTCTCGAGAAAACCTTAAAAAATTTATTTTTTGCAAATACATATTAATCAGAGCAAATGTATTTAAATTTGTAAAATTACACATTGAAAAATCGTTAAAAATAAATTTTTAAAAAGAACTTGCCATTGTAGTAATGACATGTGACATTTTGGGTATTAAATTTCAAATTTTATCTGCATTTCCATCACTTTTACTCAAAAATACAACACAATAATTTTTTGTTTTTTGACAATGAAAAATATTTTTTAGTATTTTAACACAACGGAACGAAATTTCAACAGGATAAACATTGAACAAATTCTAGGTAATCCTTAAAATTTTCCTTTTTATACTATTCAACAATTTCCGCAGAACCATTATTTTTTTGTTTTCATCATATTTTTAAAACAAATTTTATATTTTCACTTTTTAAAATTTGTTTATTAATTTGAAATACTTTAAAAACTTTCAACATATAAAGGTGATTTTATTCAAGTTCAAAAATGCATAAATTTTCAATTAACCCAATTCTGTGTCGTATATAGTATCAAATTACCACATTTATTTCAGGATAATATGTGAGTTTTCATTATATCTACTTTAATAAACGTACTAGGAATATTTTCATTTTAAATTTAAATTTCAATTACTTGAATAGGGTTTTTTTTTTCTCGTTGCAATTATTATCAAAAAGTTTTTTTTTTTAAAACTTTTAGTGAAATATTTAAAAAATATTCAAGTTTTTTAGTACGCAATATACTTATATAACACCATGTGTGTATTTCCACAAACGAGTATAAATCCACTTGAAAAGGATAATCAATCCTAATTAAATTTTTAAATCTTTGCACTCAACGTATGTATATTTTGTGCTGATATGGATTATTGACTTTTCACATTCCACATGGAATTAATTATAGGTGTATGAATGAAAAGGTCAAAAAAATTCAATTGAATAGGCCAAGGGTCAATCAATAGATTATTATCGCTAGAGGGTAAAATAAAACAAACAAACAAAATTCGAATAAATAAATGAAATGTAAACAAATTAAATTTTTTTTATTTTGTGTTACCAACCGCAAATTAGTGGTAAACCAAATTTTTGAAATATGTTCAAAAACCAACAAAAAAACTCAAATTAGCATCAACATTATAGGCATTGTTTTCAATATTTTCACAGGGCAATAACAAAACAAAATTATTTCAAAATTTCATCAAAATGACATAAACAATATGTGCATTTAAAAACTTTTTTGACATGACAGTAAAAATTAAAAATTTAAAAAACAAAAACCACAGACAAGTTGTTGTAAATTCAAATTAAAAGTTTTCGAAATTTTTTAAAAAATGGTTTGAAAAAAAAAATTGACCAAAAAGACGAAATGAGAAAAATAATAATTCATTAGAATTCATTAGGTTTGGTTACGAAATTCAACCAAAAAATTTTGATTTATTAGACCAGATTAGAACAGAAAAAAAAAAGGAAATTGTGATAATTATTATTTTTTCTTGTGAGAGAATATGGTCAGTATTTATTCTAATAAATAAATAAACTACAATTTCAAAAAAAAAAAATGAGTTAATAGACATCTGAGACATAATTTGTATATCTAAAGAATACACAAAAATAATCTAAAAATAGAAAATGTAAATATCCAAGTATCTAATTTAGGAAATAAATAAAACATTAAAATTGCAATTACAAAAAACTGAACAACGGTAAAAATATAATTGAAATTTATAGTATAAGCAGTCAAAACTAAATATAATTACCATTGTAATGCAATGAGTACAAGGACAATAGATACTCGTACATGCTTAAGGAATTTAAAAGCCAAAATATAAATTTCGTTTTTTTTTTCGAATGAATAAAAAATGTATTGAAAAACATTTAACATCACAATGCTAGGCTGCAGTCAAGACAGAGGATATATTTTTGTCTATGTTTTTCATGTGACCAACAGAGAAAAGTTCATCTAAAGTTAAATTGAATGACGAAAAGATCTAGACAATTTCCAATATGGAATAAAAACATTTTACTTCATATGATAATATAAAAAATTTAAAAAAATGCTGAATGCTATTTTGGTTCGCTTTTTCACGTCCAAATTCTCAATATGATTTCTTCAGACAACTAAAAAACTATACCAAATCTACATAATTATTTTTAGAAATAATTTTCACAAATGCTTAACAGATTAAATTGAAATTTAAGACAAAACACAAAAAGAAAAATTAAATTTCAATTAAAACTTACTTGTTTGAATGGTCTCATCGCACCATTTATACGTAATGAATCTGCAGCAATACCCGCCAATCCATCAGATGTTTCACCACGTAATTGACGTAATGAAACATTTGGTGCTGTTTGTGAATGACTATAAATATGACTTGGACAACAAACAACATTTCCAGCTTCTGGTTGTGAACTTTGTCTTATAATACGTGATGATGATGATGATGGAAATGGTGTAACATAAACTGGTGGTATATGTTGTGTTGCAGTTGATGTTGTTACATTACACTGAAATACACTACGTACACTTTCTTTAGATGCTGATCTATGAAATTGTAATGGTGCCATTGAGGCACGTCTATCACAATTTCTACATGCTCGACAACGATTTTTAATTGATGATTGTTGTGCTAAATTAGATTCATTTTGTAATAAATGTTGATGACTTTCATTTGAATCTGGATCTTCATATAAATTTGTTATAGATATGGTGGGATTCTCAGTACTTGTTTGTGCTTCAATATCTACAGCTACTGATGCATTGGTTGCCTGTTGTTGAGATTGTTGTTGTTGTTGTTGTTGCTGTTGATGGTGATGATGTTGTTGTTGGGGAGAGCCGCTAGTTCCAGTAGTGGTTGTAGTAATAGCAGTAATAGTAGGATTAGTAGTAGTAATGGGAGGATCAGCACCCCCAAAAGGATCTTTTGTTGTGTCTTCATCGACTGTACTTTCTTCAGAACAACCTTCAGCGTGTGATAATTTTGAGCAAGAATGATATGTTGAAGTTCCTTCTTGACGTGTTAAAAATGGTTTATTTGATGACATTGCTATTGGACCGTTTGATGTTGAAGATGATGATCTATTCGATTTTGAAGACTGAAAATGCTTTTGTTGTTGCTGTTGATTATGTTGTGGCTGTTGCTGTTGTTGTTCTTGTTGTTGTGGTTGTTGTGACTGCTGTGGCTGTTGTGTAGATATTTGTGTTATAATTGGCTTTGGTTTCGTTGTTGATGAAATTATTAATGATTCTGTTTCTTCGGAGCTACCGTAACCCGAGTTCATAACCTCTAATATAATCTGTTTTGACATCTGAAAAAAAATAATAATAAGGAAAAATAAGAAAACAATTTAAAAATATATAAAAAATAAATAAATTATTTAAAATTGTGTGTCATTTCCCATTAATTTTATTTTCTATGGAAAAAGTTTAATTTGAAAATTAAATTTCTACATTTTCTTCTCTAAACAATCATTTATATTTTAAATAAAGTTTTAATTGTTTAAGTAGAAAAATAATATTAAAAAAAGCCAGCAAAATAAAAATTTTCAAGAAAGTTTTTAAATTAATTTTCTAACTTTTCTTCACCCAATTGGTTTAAAAGACTACTTTATATTATTTTCAACATTATTTTCTCTTCCTTTTTTTTTAATTTTCATTGAATTTTTAATAATCCCTGCACTCACAATCGCATCACATCTGAAGTTATAAAAATTTGTCTGTATTTTACGAGTTGGAATAAATTCTTATGAAATTCTCTCATGTTAAAAACTTAATAAACTTAAAGGATAAAACAAAGTAAATACAAATCTTGAGTTATAATTTGATTATCCTTATCAACATACAATAATGAACCTTTCAATTCTTTAGACAATTTAATTTTAAATAATCTTGAATTTTCCAAAGTTTTTTCTTTTTTTTTTGTTGTTGTTGAAAATGAAAAAAAGGATATAAAAATGAAAGATAAAGTAGATCAGATTATTCAAAGATATCATGTCAAAAGTTAAAACTGAACTATATCCTGGTATTGAAAAAAAAGACATAATATTTTCATCATTATCATAAAAAAAAAGGATTGGAAAAAACGTAAAATAAATAAAAAATTTATCCTTCCTCAATATTGGATTTTTTGTGCACGCATATACAATAACATGTTGTGTGTTTATTTAATAAAATCCTAAAAAACTTTTCAAATATATTTTTCGCATGAAAATTTTAAGAGAAAAATAGAAATTAATTATTACTGAATATTACCAAAAGCTCTCTAACTGTCAACAAATTGAAAAGGGTAAAATTTAAAGTGATGTTTTTTAAACAACATAACAAATCAATCAATTTCACGTGAATTATTAATATTTTTACCTCACCTTAACTAATTTAATCAAGAAACATAAACAAAAGCAAAACGAAAGCAAGTAAGTATATCTGAATTTTTCATTTAAAAAAAGTTTCTTATTATATTTTTTTTTCCATTCCATGTTTTTAAATATTCATTTCGTTTTATTTCTTATAGAAGAAAAAAAAAAATAAAGAAAATCATGTATTTGTACTTTGTTTTTTCGCATTATAAATATTTTCTTTTTGTTTTTGTTAAATTTTTAATTTTCACTTTTAAAATAAAATGTCAAAAAACCATTAAGAAAATGAAAATTTTATAATGAAACATCAAAAAGTTATTTTAACGGAAAAAAAATTGCTTTGTCACTTTTACTTTCAATTTTTTTCTTTTAAATAAAAAATCACATATTTCTTAAAGAATTAAATTAAAATAATGTGAAATTCGTAATTATATTGTAAAGGTACGTACCTACATTAAAATACAGACATACACAAATAAAAAGGATATACATACATATACAAAAACGTACGTAAGATAAAAATGTAATAAATTTGACTTGTAAATAAGAAAAAAGCAACAAAAAAAAACAAACGATCAAATTAATTATGTATATTTATTTTGTTGGTATGCTTTAAAAAGCAACAAATATGAAAAAAAAATATACTTATATCTTACTTACAAATCAATCAAAAAAGATTCTTCTATCGTTTTCTTTTTTTTATTTATTTTTTTTTTTCATAATCATCTTTTGAATATAAGGAAATTGTGCTATAGAGCAGAATAATCTGTTAACGACATCTATAAAGGACCTATGACAAGACAAAATTCTAGTATATAAAAAAAATAAACATGTATGTATACAGTATAAGAATATAAGATAAGTATGTGTAAGTCAATCGGTTGTATCCGTTTAAAGAATAATAAGCACTACACTACGGGGGTGTTTACAAAACTTACATATGATGTAATAGAAGTTGCCAAATTGTTTACATTCCATAAAATTTGAAATTTGGAAAAACACATGAATGCAGAAATACATACAAAGATCCAAGATTCCAAATCAATCTTGCTCAGTTGCTTATAAGATTATAAAAACCAAAATCCTTTTTAGAAAATTGAGGGAGGTAGTTTTTGAAATTAAGTTATCTCCAATAATGCTATTCTCGCAATTAAAAAACATCCAAACTTGGCCATTATCAATGTCCAACGATTCAAGTTTGTCTCTATCTTAATTTGAAAAATAATTTATTTAATTAAGCTTACGAACACTGAAAATTAATTTACTGGAATTTTTTTTCTAATCAGCAAGATTGGCACGCTTGTATATCTAATCTCAAGCTGACGGACTCAAGCTTTGACCATTGAAATTGACTAAAGGTGTTTGTAAGCCTTTATAACTTTTTTCAACAGATTATACGATGAACTAAATATGAAAAATACAAACCAAAAAAAAATAAATAAATAAACCCTAAAAATTTTCTAAAGAAATTTCCCAACAAAATTTGAATATCCTTTTCATGAACATACCCACATATTTTATATTGAAGTCAAAGAAAACAAAAAAACAAAAAAAAAACAGAATAAAAATAAAATAAAATTTTGTTTTCATATAAAAATATAATGTTAGAGTATTCCGTATAAAATATTAGTTTTTAATACACAACACTACTACTAAATTCTCATTCTTCGAGTATAGTATAGAAATATGGTTCACTATACTTATGTTTTTCTTTTCACATATGTTTTATATTAGATTCACATTTAATGTTTGCATGATAGAATGATTGTACAACAAGTTTATTTTTTTATTCTGATATTAAAGAAAATAAAAGTGTTATTCAAGTGTTGTTATTTGTTGTTTTATTTGTATATTAGAAGTATTATTATTTATACATATTCTTATAGATTTTCTATAAAACGTGGAATATCTAAATAAGTAGATGAAACTATATATATACTTATATGTACATATATTAATTCATCAGTCTCTCTTGATATATATTAGACTTACATTGAGAGCACTAGCCTTTTAATCGATGAACTATTATTTTAAAAAAAAAAAACAACCTTTACAAACTTACATCCCTACATATAAAAAAAAAAATAGAAATAAAGAAGAAAAATGAGAATTTCATAAAACGAACACATATACATATTTACAATTTACAACACATGTAATTTCTATAAAAATAATATACTTTGTAAGGATAAATTATTGATATTTTATTATAGGAGTACATATACATTAAAATATTACAAAACCCGGTTAGATATCATGACGAATGATGTTTGATAGTTTTTGTTATAGTCCATTTGTTAGTATATGTATGTATGTAGTTTCATATGTATAGTAGGTCGGTGTATTAAACTATCCTTGCGCGAAAAGTATTGAATTAACACAGTATGAATAACGAAAAGTTGGTTTTTTTTTCCTTCTGAAAAAGGTAAGTATACATGTAGATACGAAATTTCTATGGATATTTATAACACATATTTGATGTGTAATAAAACGGTTGTAGATATATTTATACCCGTACAACCAGTCGTGAAGTAACTTTGTCCAACTATATAGATGTTTATAGATATTGCACGATATTTAACGTTATTCAAAGACATACATAGAAGCTTCACGTTCTTTATCGATATCTAAATCCTGCTCTCAAGATAATTACATTGCAGAGAGAGAAGAGAATTATAAAAATATTATGATATAGATCTATATCGATCCTTAACGAAGATTAAAGGGGAATAAAGTACAATAACGGGGAATAAAGATAAACATTGCTCTCGATTAGTCACGAAAAAATCTTTAAATATCTATATCGATTTACGCAGATATCGACGATAACGAGATTCAAAGACAAAATCTATATTGATCGTTATCGATTTTCAAAGTATTTCAAAGACGGACAACGGACAACGATCTATAAAGAATCGTCAAGAATCGTTATCGGTCTTTAAACGAACAATTTATATGTATTTACAATAAGCTCTATATTCGGTACAGTGATGAATGATGCAATGCAAAGAGGATGGCTTTACACACGAAGGTCCGTGGTTCGAATCTCAAGAGTAAATTTTTCAAATTGAATTGTTTTTATATAATATAAATAAATATAAAAAAAAGCAAGAAAAAAAAAAGGAAAAGGAAAAGGAAAAAAAAATTTTTTTTTTATGGACTATAAATTCCGACAAAGATCTTTATCGAAATCTTTTATAGCTGACGTCGAATTTCGTGATTAAAATCGATGTCGATCTTATTCAAAACCTTGGTTTTTTCTATAAAGAGCTTCACGCAAATCTTTATAGTTCTTTATAGCTAACTTTATAGCTTGGTTGCACGGGTAGTTTATGTTATCTTTTGTAAGTATGATATAAATACATACACAGATGCGGTTAACCTACTATCCCAATATATCATCATTTACTGTGCATGTAAAATATTTAATTATTTATATATGAAAAAAAAAACTTTTTTATTTAATTCAATATTCAATGAATTTTTAGAAGAAGAAAAATTCATTTCTATTTGTTCATTTCGACTAAAAAGAAAAAAAGAAAAAAAATAAAGTTTGAAATTATTTTTAATACATTCTATATTTTATCATACAGTCATGACGAAAAAAATTGGACCATGATGTTGAATTCAAAGAAAAATTTTCATACCCTTAGAAACAATAGCGTAAAGAACAGGTAAATTCTTAATTAAAAGTGAGTCACAAATAATGTCACAGTAACAAAATTTTAAATATCGATTTTTGTGTACGAGTTATAATAAATGTCTTTTTCTCACCAACTGAAAAGTTTCAAGTTTCAATGTACGAGTACATGGCACACCCATCTTTAATAAATTAAATTAAATTTTAAAATTGGTCTTGGAATGTACTACAAAAAATATCTTAGAATTTTTCGAAAGATCTTTTGAAAAGAAAGCTTTACTGGACAAAAAATATATAAAAGGCCCAGGACATTTTAATTACTTTAAAATATTTGAGCGCTATATAAATTTTTTGAAAAAAAAAAACCATGTTTATTTAATTTTTCTTTAATTTCTGTTGAAAAGATAAAAGACAGAGAAAACGTATGTGTGTAGGTATGTACATGCATATATTTAGTATATCGTATTCTCTTTGAATATAAATAAGTACATTTATGTCTAGAATATTAATGGCAATCTTTTCTTAAGGACATAAATAATTTATTTTCTTTTTGAATTTTCAAGATGATAATTTCCAGGATTTTTTGACAACGATTCAATCGAAAATTAAATTAAATTCTCATCAAATTAATTTTCCATATCTGTAAACCAAAATTAATCTTTTGCATTTTTCTTCAAATAAACCATTTTCTTTTTCGGTACTTTTCACTGAAATGTGTTTCTTTATTAACAACATATGTATTTTTTATTTGCAGCATTTTACTGTTTGTAACAAATTTCTCACAATAAAAATATAAAAACAACGACAACTTAGTATAACAACACTTGATAATTCATGAATACTAAGTAATAATAAACCTTAAAATTATTTTTCAATAATAATAATACACGTAGTTTCAACGAATTATTTATTTATATCGTATGCTTTAATCACACATTCACCTCACATACATACATACGTCAAATTATGGTGTGATGCACTTGAAAGTTGATAAAAAATTCAATTAAAAAAAAGCATTCATGTTCAATATTTTAAAATTGGTTAGAGCATATTACATATAACATATTACTTGAACATTAAACAGTAAAAGAAGAAAAAATGTGAAGAAAAAAAATTGGTTTATAATTAATTTTTCACTCCTTTTTTTCTTTTCCAGTCTTCGTTCATCATAAGTATACTTATTTATCTCACGGAATCCTACTTTATATGGTGTCTTAAAATTTTCTTAAGTATATTTTTAAAAAATTCAATAAAAAATCAATGAAAGGCGGCGCCACGTGTTTCATTAAAAAAAAATAATATCTATCATGAAAACCACCATCAATTTTTCAATTTAATGACAGGTAAATAATGTAATTTGAAACTTTAAAATTATAAATTTTTGTATAAAAAGTAGGTTAATGTTCAAAAAACAAAAATTTGAAAAAAAAAACACAAAGAATAAAATATTAAATAATAAAAAATTAATTTTATAAAACGAGAACCAAAAACAAAAAAAATTGTAATCATCCATTAAACCTTTTTTTTTAAGTGAATAACAAACATTTCACAAATTGTGAACCAGTTGAGATTTCAAAAAGAAATTTTCCTTTTTCTATGATAACATAACTGGCACGACTCTTACATTTATATAAGGCTAATAAAGTAAGTCAATGGTCACGTTTTTATCCTCGTACTTTAATACAATAATTTTTAGTATTCAAGAAAAAAAATTCAGTGTATATAAGGACATTAAGTTAATTTTTGATCTGTACATTATTGTAATAGGTTATACAACTCAGAACTTTTTTTGTAAGTTCAAGGGAAATATAAATTTATGGATAAAAAAAATCCTTAATTATATACAATACAATAGGATTCAGTTGAAAAGAAAAAATTGAACATTCTTTTTTAATTTTAATTTAATTAAAATCAAATTCTACATATATGAAAAAATGCATATTCAATGAAAAGAAAACTTTTAATTTTAAAATTTTAATCAACGAAATAATGAGTCATTGACTACACGTTTATTGAAATTTTTGTCAAAATGACGCCTAAAATAGCTTTGCGACAACATGTTGGAGTCATTATTTCAAATAAATTCACAAGTCGGTAAAACTTGGCAAATATTCAATTGAATTACAATTTCAAATATTTGGCTTTGTTCACCTTTACAGCAAAACGTGCAAAAATTATAACAAATTCTAAAAATCTCACAAAATCAGAAACACCCTATACACATTTTTTAAATTATATTTGATTTAACTTAAAATTATTGATACACAAATCATCGTAATAAAAAAAAAAAAAAATTATCTATCAAACTTGATTGACAAATTGATTTTTTAATGTAATCAACAAATTTTTCAATAAAAACACATGTGCTACTCGTATTATGTACCACATAAAAAAAAAATGTTCTGAGAAATGAAAGAAATTTATTTGGTCTAATTAAAGATTCTCTGTTTTATGTTTCATGTCTAAAATAATAATAAAATCAAAAAACAGAAAGAAGAAAAAAAAACATTTCTGCAAATAGACACAATATGCATGTACTTAAAAAATTAATTGTCTATAAAATAATTTAAAACCATACAGCAATTAAAAATATTTTCACTTATTCTTAGTCTTGGTCTTGGTTTTTGATAAATTTAAAAGATTTACGAAATAAAAAACATAAGAACATCATTTTTAGAGATAATTAAAATTTCTACATATATGTATGTATATGTATGAATTAAAATTAATTATAACAACAACAACAATAATAATAATAATAACAAAAATAAAAATGTATGCATCATTGAGAAATCTCTACATTTTTCTATTTTAAAATCAGGTGATTGTCCTAGAACGCTATTTTATACCATATCTAAACAATTAATGTAGGTACATAAATAAGAAAATACATATCAAATATAGATAGATACATAGGAAAAAGAGACCAACAGTGACCACCTCCCCTTGGGTTTAATTTATCACATTTTTACTTGATGTAAAGAAAAAAATGATAACTTGAATATTTAAGCTACGTCATCCAGATATCCATCTTATTCTGCCATATTAGTTTGGCATGTGATCATAAGAACTCTTCAAAATAATATCTATGTCGTCAAAGTCAACATGATTACCAACGTTGGATGAAGGAACAAGACATTTAGAGAAAAAGAAGAAGAAAGTCAGGTTTGGTACTGGACGTAGATATCGTACAAAAATTAAGTAACGATTCACCATTATTACAAAATAATGAAAAATTTTCTAATTACGCGTGATTATGTATACATACTACTTTTGGTTTTTTTTCTGTGATTTAAGCATTAATTCTGGAATGGAAATTTAATATTGAAGAAGACTCATTACTTATACAATTCCCCTATACCCAATTATTTTGAACAATACAGCTGTTTAGTACACCAATCAATTAGACCACAAATACATACAAGTATGCAGTACATATATAATTTTACAATTTTATACAATAATATGAAAATTTTTGTTGTACATATTGGTCTTGGACATAAAACACATGCTGAGTGTAAATAGTTTAAATCTTTTAGTCATGTACAAGAAACATTTTTTTTAATTATTTATATTCAATGTTTTATTTCACTTGTTTTATTTCATTTCATTTATTTCCCTTTTTCTTCTATTTTATTTTTTCAAATTGAATTTTTACACAATTTTCTTTTATGTTTTTTTCTCCCATATGTTAAATTAAAAATTTTAGAAATTATTACATGTACGAGAAATGAATAGCTTGCACATACTGTGTACACATGTATTATATACATACATATATATATGTATACATACATATACATATAAAAATAAACAAACCAGGGACACATTTTTAATATAAACAATTAAATTTTGTATACGACAGAAACAAAAAAAAACAACGAATGAACAAAAATAATATTTATTCGATTTCACATGACATTTTCACTTTCTTTTTATGTTTTTTTTTTTGGGGGGTTGGTTGTCCAATATGTTCAACATGTTCAGAGACAACAAATAAAAATAAAAATGAACTAAATTTATAGTTTTTCATATACAAAAAAAAAATATTAAAAATGAACAAATTATATATGTAGTTGCAAATGTGAAAAGTTACATAAACAAAAACAAAAAAAAACAAAAATTTGAAAAAATACAAAAAAAACATTAAATTTTAAATTTATTGCATTTATCGAGTTAATTTTTTTTTTCTTTCTTTCGGTAATTTCATTTTATTTTTAATAGTTGCAACTTGCAATAATTATTATAATAAATTATACAATAAAAACATGAATAAATTTTATTTCTCTATGACTACACTCATATAGTATATGTATTCTTAAATATATCTTATTGAAAAGTATCTATTATCTGATGAAATGTTTTTATGATTAATATATAGGAGCATAAAATTTAAAATAAAATTAGATGAAAAAACAAAAAAAAAAAACAAAAAAGTAGCAAAAGAATTGAAAATAAATTTAGAAGAACACTTTACAGGGAATTTTTGTGCAATATTAATAAAAATGAATAATAAAAATTTTTTTATTATAAACATATACATACAAACAAATTAAAACAATATGTGCACAGAGAAGAAAAATAAATTAATAACGGTTCTAATGAAATAAAATTTAATAATACATAATTATGTTTTGAGCAGAGACGATATGAGTCTGTGTGATTCACATAAAAATAAATTATGCTAACTTTATAAGCAATAAGAGATTTTAAAACAATTTTTTTGGGTATTTTTTATTTGAATTTTTAAGTTTCTTCATCAAACAAAAATCGTATTTATTCTTTAATTTCCTGAATCAGGGATTTAAATTGATGAGATTTATGAAAGAATTTTTTTTAATCGAGATTCTAAAAAGACATTCAAATATTTTAGGAGATAAAATCATCTACTTAGCTAAATTGAATATTTTCAGAATAATAAAATTACATGACTTTCAATTTAGCGATATCTCCGATCCGATCTTACTATCAGTCAGGCTAATGTTTTCTAAGAAATAAACAAATTTCGAAAAATTGTTTTAGCCTTTTTGATTGTTACCCCAATTCGAATTTTTGGATAGATATAATTCATGCATAGTGGGTTGGGTACATTTCCTGATGAACGTTGTGTAAGAATTGTGAAAAAAATTGCAAAGTAAAAAACAGAATAAAAGTAGGCAATTTTTTTTTTTTTACTTTAATTTGATCTTGAGGTCGATCGAGGTCATATAATTTGTGTTCATTAATTTTCATTTCAAAATCATCTGGCTTTTAAAAAAAAAAAAATACTTTACTTATTCTCATATATAATTTCCGAACACTTAATGTTTGTTGTTGTTATTATTTGCTTACTAAGCATTTTCCGGTATTTAAACTTAATATTGTAAAATAAAATTAAAAAAAACTAAAAATAAACTTTTAATGTTGGCTATTTGAAAAGATTTCTTTCGTATCGGAAATTTATTTGATTGGAAATTTTATATTTTTCCAAAAATAAAAATTAAAACAAAACAAAAAACTAGTCCAAAAAAATGAAAAAAAAAAATCTTAATCATGAAATTCATAAATAATCATGTAAATTCTGAATTTTAATAAAAATAAAAGAAATATTAATTACCTGATTTAATAAATGTTTGCCATTTGGAAATTTTTGTATTCATTAATTTTGTTGTTGCTTAAAATATTATTTTTAAATATATATTCACAAAAATATAGATTTTTTTATACATATATGTATGTAGAAAAATTTACTTTTTTTTTTAATTTATTTTCTTTAGAAAAAATATATTCTTAAAATTATGTATTTTTTTTTTTTTTTAAAAAGAAACACAACATAAAGAGGTCAACATCATTATCATCATCATTATAATTTTCACATTTATTTTAATGATTTAATTAAATGCAAAAACCTGCATAATAACATAAACAACATAAATAAAAAAAAAATAAATAAAAACAACAAAAAAATTTAAAAAATTTATAAAAAAAAAATAAATTGTTTAAATTTTCCATATTTTCTTAAAAACTTTTCTTTCTTAAATAATACAAAATTTAAAAGGAAAATAAACTCAAAAGGACTATTAAAAATTTTTTTGTTTGTTTTTGTTTTGATTATTTTGCTAAATTTATTTATTTACTCAACACTGTACTGCTAATTCGAAATGCACACTTCACTTCTCTTATTTTTTTCTTGTAAAAACTTTTCGACTTTTTTTTTAAATTAAAATTTTATATTTATTCTATTTATTTTCTTATTTTAAAAATTATAAATAATTTTTTATTAATAAACAAAATAAGAGAAAAATTATTCGAATGAACAAAAAAAAAAAAATAAAAAATTATGATCAAAATTTTAAATATGTATAAAATTTAAATTTAAAAATTTCAATCCTTCATTTGAATTGAATTTTCAAAAGAATTTTCTTGAAGTTTCTTCAATTTTACGTTTTCTTTTATTTCTTAGACAAAAAATTGTAATAACAGTAATTTAACTTTATATGCCATTATACACGCACACAGTCAAAAAAAATAAATAAATAAATAAAAAGAGGAAAAAAAAGAACAAAATTGTAATAATTTAAATTTGTTTGATTAAACTACCAAAAAAAACAGCGTTAAATTGATGACGATTTTCCTTTTTCATTTTTTTTCCCTTTTTTTTCGATATGTTTATTTTAGATTACATATGTTGAGAAAATTTATAGTGTGTTGATTTTGATAATATAAAGGACAAAATAGACAAAAAAAAAAAAAATTAAATAAATAAGTAAACCATAAAAAAAAAAGGAACTGAAAAACACTCACAAATAATACCTACAATCTATACTCGTATATAAATTTTGTATATTTTTTATAACACAACAGAGTGTAATACTCGTATTTATATGACAAAAAAAATAATAAAATAAATCAAAATAAGTACAAGATACACAATACAATTTTTTTTTTTTTTAAATTCGAACAAAAATATCTTTTTTGATCCCGTATATATAATTTTGTTTTATAAATTCTTTTTATTTTTTTATTTTTCTTATCAAATAATTTATTTTTATTTTATTTAATTTTTCATTTTTAAATTCAATTCGTATATTTTTTTTTTATGTTTTGGTCCAATTTTTTTTTTTTTTGTTACTTTTAAAATGATATGAATTTT
Source organism: Bombylius major (assembly GCA_932526495.1). Taxonomy (NCBI): domain Eukaryota; kingdom Metazoa; phylum Arthropoda; class Insecta; order Diptera; family Bombyliidae; genus Bombylius; species Bombylius major. Next base: position 38,387,349 of record OW052043.1, on the reverse strand, counting down.
TTATTTTAAATTTTAAATGATATTATGTAAATTATTTACATTTCAAAAAAAAAAAAAAAAATCAGGTTATATTTATTTCACAAAAATTTCCTATTATGTTACACTATGTGACACTATATGTAATTTTTCCGTTTTTTATTTTGTTTTTGTGTAATAAAAAAATATTTTTTAACGATAGTTTCCACTAATTACATATAAAAAAAATAAACTTTTAAACTGAAACTTCCTTTTTTATTTTATCGTTAGTAAAAACGGAAAAAAACTTAAACAGGTAAAATGTATATTATATACTTTTCTATATATTCAACACTGTAAATTCAGTAAGCTACTAAATTTTGTCAAAGTAATACCGAATAGAAATGAAAGTTCATTATTAAAAAAAAAAAATTGTTATATTTTATATAAAATTTATTTAGTACACACACACACATTTAATAAAAAAAAAAAAAAAAAGTGAAATATATACGAAAAATCGACAGAACGATTATCTTTTATCACACAGAATTAAACCATCAATTTTTCTTTTTATTTTTTTTAAATTTGAAAAAATAATAATAATAAATTTGAATTTTTTTTTTTTAGAAATTTAAAAAAATAAATATTAAATTTATTGTTTTTATACGCGTGATTATAATAATAAACATTATGATTATTTTATTTATTTTTTAAAATTTCATATTCAAAAATTGTTTCTATTTATTTATTTTTTGTTTTTTTGTTTTTTTGAATTATCACAACAATGTAATATTTGTATTCTAACAACTTAAAATACTTGCTGAATACTGGCTGGTTGGTTGATTTTGTTGCCTGATAAAATATAGTAAAGCTACTACTATACCTCCTCAATATATACTTTGTGTATTTTGTTTTATTTTCTTTTTTCTTTTTTTCGTTTTTCGTTTTGTATAGGTATACCAAAATCAAAATACATCAGGATCCATATGGTAGTATATTTTTATTTTTCGAATACATAATAATATTTAATTTTTATAAGTTGATTTTGTATTTTATATCTAGATACATATACGTTCGTATATAAATTTGTATTTTACATAGATGGTATTTATATTATATTGAAAATTTTTTACTAAATACAAGATATATTATATATATTTATACTGAAAAATAAAATGAATATACTATAAATACGGTAAATTGTAAGTTTTATATTTTATTTTGTGTACAAAATTATGGTTTTGTGTGTGCGATACACATGTTATTGAAATAGAAAAGTTGCGCATGCTTTTTATAGAAATTTCTTTTTTAATATTTTACATTTTTATCGTGAATAGAAAGTTTCAATTTGATTCAATTTCATGATAATAATGATGACAATGATGATGATGATAATGATGATGATGTTGATAAAAACAAAAGACATTATAAAAGCTTTCCATTTTCATTTCTTTTATTATACACTATGTATATTTTAATTGTTTTTAACTGTTAATATACATAGGTGAAATAATATTGGTGTGAAATTGAATGAAAAAAAAAAAAAGAATATCTAGTGAAATTAGAAAAAAAAACTAAATTTAACTGACACAAATTATAAATTCAAGGACAAATTTTTTTTTTTTTTTATTTAAATAATACATTACCTTTAATAATTCATTGAAAATGACTTTACAAATTGTAGGTGGTAAATTTTAAAAATATCTTGTGTCTGTACAATTACAATGCTGGCAATACTTTTTGTTTTTTTGTTGTTGATATTTTAACAGAAATTTATTACTTAAGAAAATTTTCTTTAAAAGTATTTAAAGTTTTTATTTTAAGAAACAAAACAAGAACAACACAAACATAATTAGAATTTTAAATGATAAAAATAGAATCAAAAAGGGCTAATTCATTTTCTAAATTTAGAAACACGGAAAAATATTAACTAGGCGCAAAATATAGGTAACAAAACAACACATTGAAAAAACAAAAACGAAACATAACAACAAAAAAAAAGTAAAAAAAAAAACACAAAATGATGTTTTAATTTATTATCGTCATCATTATTAATACAGATATTTTTCGGATGTATAAAAAATAACACTATAAAATTTATAATAATTTTAACGTCGAAATGAACATGCTCATGATACTGAAACGTTTTACGTTTGAAAATGGAAAAGAACAAGTATCTGAAAAAAATGAAAATGAATTTTAATACGTCATCAAAGTTTTTATTTTGTATGCATCTCTATAGAAACCGATGTGTTTAAATTTAGTTCTTTTTTTTCATGTCTATTTTTTCCTTTTTTCTTTTTTGTTTGTTTTCTTTGAATATTAATTTGAATTGTTCACAAAGTTTTTACATTTTGCGAACAAAATAGTAACAACAGAATTTTTTTTTTTAAATTATTTTTAAGACTTTTAATTAATTCAGTGTAATTAAATGTAAATTCCGTCTCATTGATTCCAAATAAATTTGAATATGGGTCATTTAAAGATTCAAAATTTGCTTTGGAATTGCAAATATACTTGAATACTATTCATGAATTAGTGGCTTAGAAGTTATATTATTTTTTAATAAAACTGAATTTGTGTATCTTGTTTGTTCGAAGTTCATTTCGAAGGTATGTACATACACTGCGGAGCAACAGGATAGGTACATAACACAGGTGAATATTCTTTGGGAGATTGCAAAGTATTAGGAAAAAGGAGTGAGATAATGAATTCATGAGGCCATGACTTCTCATAAGAACCCTACAAAAATTTGATAAAATTCATTTTAAAAAATTTCTTAAAATTATGAGAAAATTCTATTAGTTTTTTTAGTTTTCCTAAGTAAATGATTTCCAAAAATCCGACAACTAATATTGAACAATCAATGTGACTTTTAAAATTTGCAAAAAAATAATATTCAAATTAGAAAATAATATGTCAGGGACATACATACTTCGAAAAGTGTTTTTTTTTTGCTTTCGCAATAAAAATAAAATTTGCTATTTTTTTATATGTAAACGACATTTTTTTTCGTAAACCCTTAAATAATAATTATTTAATAGTGTGATGATATTATTGTTTCCATATATACCTGTCCTGTGTATGAATTGAATTCGATATTACATAAAAGTTATTGTCCTGTCCTTTGAAATTAAAAATAAATATTAATAAAAATAAAACACACAATCGAAAGAAAATTGCCCCGTGTGGTACTATATACCCACACAGAATACCTGTAATACATAAATATTCAAACAAAACAAAAGGAAAGTAGAATAATTTAAAATAAATAAAATAAAAACGTCATCTTAGGGACGTTAAAAACACGCGATTTAGTATTTTCTGGCATTCAACCAACACATTATAATGGAATACACATAATATCATTATACAGATCGACCATTATTACCATTTAAAATATACTTACTATATATCCATTGGAATATACCTAGATCACCAATTTTACACCCTTTATTACATGTGATTTCTAATGAAAATTTGTAAAGGTATTTATTTAAGTAATAATACTACGAACGTTAACTCTTGTATTACACATAATTTCATTGTACGCTAACCTTTTAGATTTTATAAATAAGATATCTATGTATTGAACATAAATGTACATATGTATGTATTTTGTATGTACAAACCTGTGAAATATATAATATAACCTACTTAACATTGATAACATTTATATTATTGATTTATTTGATACCAATTTACGATATATACAAAATTGTAAACACATTATACACAATGTGAAATAAGTAATAAGATTTATAACATGTCTTTCCCATATAAATGTATTCAATCCTATACGAACTAAAAAATAATACTACAATACAACTAAGTATGTAATAGTTTATCATCATGAAAAAAGATAGAATATAAACAAGTACTAAATTGACAGATGTTTTTAGAATCCTTTTATGATCCATATAAAAAAAAATTTTATTTGAAAGCATTTAAAATTATATTGTAAAGTATATATTGTATTATTTAAAAAAATAATAATAAAATATATTTTATCTGAAAGAAAATAATTGCTCTGAATTTAAGATTTTACATTTTTCATCATTTTTTACACATTGACTTTAGTTTACAAATTTTTGATTTAACAAAAGTGAATAAAAAGCTTCAATTCGTTTTGAAATAAAAAAAAAAAGGAAGAAACATTGTGTAAAAAAAATTGTTTTTTTTTATTTTTAATTTTTGGAATGATGTCTTGATTCTTTTTATGAAGTTACATTTAATTTAATTCAGGTGTTGTAGCAAAATTCAAAATTAAATTTAAGAAAAGATTACAAATTTAATTGAAACTACATGCCGAAAATACTTGAGAATATTGAACCCTGTTTACAATGTTTTGTCAATTTTCCTCTTAAAAACAAAATTATTTGTAATTTTCTTCAAAAATATTTTTTTAAGTAATTTTTTTCAATTATTTTAAATTGCGTATTTACCCATTTAATGTTACAAACAATAAATTTCTAATTTTTACCAATTAATCAATTCCAAATTTGAGAAGAAGATGCGGCTCACATTTATTGAAAAATTATATGTATTTAAAAAAAAATACAATTCAATTATCAAGCATTTATATTAATTGGTTTGAATTTGAAACAAAAAAATCTATTATTGAGATGAAAAAAAAAAAAATAGAGACATTTATTTCAGTGGATTTATAAAGGATGAAATATAATCGTATTACATGGTTAATAAGAAAATTGCAGACCATTAAAGCGAAACAAAAATAAAGAAAACAATAAAGGCATTATTTATTTATTTATTTAGTATTATTATTATTTTTTCTTTTGTGAAATACCTTATTATTATTTATTATTTATTAATTAATGAACCATATGAATAAATTCTACATGAAAATCATCCTTGAGCATACCTACATATAACATTAAACATTAATGTACCAGTATAATTATTTTTGTTCATATAATGCTTTTATCGTAATCCTAGAACAAAAAGCATATATGTATGTATGTATGTACCTACAATATTTCGTCTATGAAAATAGAGAAAAGAAAATTTAAAAGAAAGAAGTAAAAAAACACAAATTATTTCATACAAAAAATGTTCATCTTCTAAAACATCCTGAAAGGAGATCATACAATATATTTTTCTTAAAATTTTAATGTATTAAATATCTCATATGTATTTTTATAACACACATATTCCAGCATCACACATAAGATGTTGGTGAAAAAATAATCTTTTATCTCAATAAAAGTTGCATTATATTCTAGTATTATAATGTTGCAAGAAAAAAAAAAAAAAACACGATTATCCTCATATGAGCTAAGGACTTTTTTTTCTTTGCAACATAAAAAAAATTTTTTTTTTTCACAAAACACTATAATGTCGATTCTGTTGGATAGTTGCAACTTTTATAAATTGCAAAAATTTAAGTAATTTATAAAATGAGAATGCATCTTTAAAAAAAAAAAGAAAAAGGAACAAAAAGGATTAAACTAAAAAATTCTTCTTTTTTCAAAATAAAATCACATAAAAATGGTTTATTATTTAGAAGAGATAAAAAAATATTCTAAGGAAATAAGTATAAAAGAAAAAAATAGCAAATCAAGTTTCGTGGTATAAGATTTTTTTTTTTGTAGAGATCACAAAAAAAATAAATCCTTTCTTTTTGAATAAACGAAAAAAACAAGGAAATCTAACCACAATGTTGCAGTTATTCTATGCTAGTTTTACGTTTTTTTTTTTTTTCATTTTTCTTTTTTTATTTGTGATTTGAGTTTCTTTTGTATATTTTCTTTTTTGAAAAATTTTTCCTGTTTAAAATGAAATTTATTTCATCAAGACTTTTTAAATTCTATGAATGTGCAATAAAAAAATATGTTCTGGTTAAATTTTCTGCACATTAAATTCTTTTTATTTAAAAAAAAAAAAAAATTTCTTTTCATTTTTTAATGTTGAAAATCTGTTTTAAGCTTTTAAAAGCATTCTATTTTAGTTTTTTTTTATAGTTTTTAAATATAATATGTTTGATAATTTTTATTCTCATTCGAAGGTCACAGATGTAAGAAGAATGGATGGAAATTAGATTATTTTCATGAAATTGTTAAATTTTGATAAACAAAATAATTTTTGTGTTTGTTTTTGTTTTGAAAATTTTAAACAAAAAATTTGAGCAATTCATTTAAAATAAATGTTGTTGGGAAAGATTAATTTTTTTATTTTTTTTTTTTCTGGTGTAAATTGGTTAAAGTAAATTATAAAGTTCTTCGTATCTTTTCAAAAAAAAGTCATTTTTCATATTATAATCAATCTAAAAATGACAAAATTATAACTGGAAGGGATGAAAAAAAAAGGATTGTTCAATTTTAATAATTGAATTAATTTATACATAATATTCATATTTAATATTTTAACGAATTATGCGATAATTATTTCAAAAGGTTTTATAAAGCATTATCATTATCATAAAATCTGAGGGTATATTGAAAGTACTGTATATCATTGTCATGTATATAATATCTTCTTGTTGCTTGGTTGTGTTATCTGTTGATAGACATTTTGAACAATAAACCAACATTAATTTTAATTTTATCAACGAGAAGAACTTTAGATACTAAATGAAATTCGCTTATGAAAATGTTTCTTGTTTACATGAAAAAAATTTAAAAGATAAAAAAATTAATTTTTTATACTACGTTTTTCTTTAATTTGAAACAGAAAAATTGAAATGTTCGAAATTTCGTTTTTAATAAAGAAAAAAATAAACCTTAATAAAATGTTCATTATTACAAATGGTTTTTTTTTTCAAATTTTAGAAATTTAGAGCTCTTCGAATCATTTCCGAATTTTCGAAATTATTATTGATTTTCGAAGTTGCTTTGGAAATTGTCTTTGAATTTTCAAAATTTTGACAAGAAGAAATTTTCAACAAGATTTTCACTCGAAGCTCATACTAAAGACTACGTGAACCTGATCCTTCATTTAACCGAAGTCAAAAGCCATTAAAAATATTATAAAATTTTTTCCTCAGAATAGAAATAAAAGTTAGAAAAAACAGTTTTTTTTTCGAAAACAATGACATCTTTCAAAATAAGTTGCCTAACTTTAAACGTGTACTAATTAAAAATTTTCTGAAATATTAATCACGCCAACATGATAAATGTATATTAACAATTAAAAACCCCAACTGAAAGTTTCAAAACTTTTTTTTTCTTTTAGAAAAAAAGGTTAAAAAAATATCTACCAGTGATACAAAAGTTAAAAACAAAAAAAAAACATATACACATATTATTAAAAAGATAAAAACATTTAAACTTTATTATGATAATCTTAACAATTAAATAAATTTTTTCTTTTTTTTTTTATAAAAAAAGTCTTAAAATAAAATTTTTTCTACACATTTAAAAAAATATATATCTTCTAACGTTTTAATAAAAAAAAAACTTATATATGAAGATATATGCATATACCTATACTTATTAAATAATAAACTTTAAAATCTAACTTATCTTACCTCATTCCTCATCATTTTTTATTTTCGTCAGAAAAACAAAACAATTAGGAGAAAAATCCTTATATAAAATTTATAAGGATTTTTAACATGCTTTTCTTGTGACATTTTATTTTGAACACTCGTTTAAAAATAGAAAGTAAAAAAAAGTTAAAAAGATACTTTGTTCTATTCAAAATATAAAAAGTCACTTAATAAATGACATCACAATTTATTTATTAAGTTATTAAAAAAAAAAAATGGCATCTATAAATTTCAAACCAGAAAAAAATTTTTAAGTAATAAGAAATTTATTGTTGTAGATACCTTTTTTTTTTTTTTTGGATAATATCAAAATGTGCGATGTCAGTCATATATTAAAATTGTGTTCGAAAACTATCAATCAATTTCAAAATTATTATTATTATTAATAACTTAATGCTATGGTACATATGTATGTATATAATATTTTATGATATATCTATTTATTTTAAAAAAAAATTTTTTTTCTTTTTTGCCCTTTTTAATAATACATACACTCATATAAAAAAAATTCATATGTTATGTATGTCACAATCACATCAATTAGGCATATTGACATTATGACAAAATATTATTTTATATACTCAAGTATATACTCGCATACATACATATATTGATGTATGTATATGTAACAAATATATAGAATTTTTATTTTCAGATATAAAAATAACATTTATTTCAACAACAAAAAAGTAAACATTTTTAATTAAGAGATTTTCCATTTAATTGTCTCTTTTCTCTTCAATAAATATATAATCCATCAATTTATTTAACAATTAAATAGAAAAAAAAAAATTGTCAGATCAAAAATACAGGATTGTTTTTGTTATTTATTTTCAGCCATTGTTTTTCTTTTTTTTATTGTTTTTATTGTTTTTTTCCCTTTTTTTTCATTTTCAAATGAATCTTATTTTGTGTTTTTGTACATTGACTTTGTTTGATTGTAGCATAGATCTTTTTTTTTCTTTTTTTTTGATTAACTCAATCCCATGAGAAATTTTCTTTAGAATTTGTCTTTAAAAATTTCATATTAATTTCTTTTATTTTTCATATCCTTATTCAGATTTATTATTGTTGTTATTGTTTTATCGTTCATTTGGTGGTGGAAATGGTGCATTCTCTTCATAAATCATCATTAATTCACCATATTGAGTTTTCTTCTTACGTTTTTTTGCTAGAATTTCTTCTTCGCCACTACTACTACCTGATGTTGTATCACTTAATGTTAATCTTGTTGATAATTCTTCTAATTCTAAGTCCAAATATAATTGTTCTAATTGATCATTAACTAATAAAGGCTGTTAAATTGAAAAGAAAAGAAAAAAAAATGATTTGAAAATTCTTTTTGTTGATTTTTTTTTTAATTTTCGTATGTTATGTTATTCGTATTCTTGTAAATCTTGTAAATAGAAGCTTTTTTTTTAGAATTTAAAAAAAAAAATAAAGCCCCGATTTCACAATGTGAACTTTAGCTTAAGAAATTTGTAAATTAAAAATAAAATCTTAGTTTAGGTTCGTTAAATTCTAAGCAGAATTTAGCTACAAAAAAAAAATGAGTGACACACTCAAACTCTTAGCTTTTATTTTCATTTTAGGGTTCAAAAGTATTTTTTAACTCATTTCAATCCTCAACTGTGAAATTGTCTTTAAACAAATATCAAAAATTCACGAAATTTAAGACATGTAGGTACAAGAAATACGAAAAATTCGAACAAATTAAAATAAATTTCTCAATTTAATTGCACAAACCTGTCGAATACATTTAAGTGTTGTTAAATCTGCTTTTAATACTTCTGCTATTGTACGTCCAGTTATTTGATATTTATAAATTAATTCAGGTGTTAATGTAACATTATCCAACCATGGTGGTCCTGGTCTTCTCCGAAGACGTCGATTTGAAGGTTTTTCACATGATGATTCCTATCGAGTACAAGAAAAAAAAAACAAATAAATAAATTTGTAACGAAGTTACATGTTACCATCACTGTATGTATATATAAATACGAATAAAAAGAAAACAAAAAAAACAACAATTATTATACGAAAAGTCTAACAAAAGAAAATGAAAATTTAAAAAAATATGCATGCGTGACATCTGTTTGTCGAATTGCGCAGAAAGCTTTTTATTTTAAAACTTCCGGCAAAAACGGATACCGGAAGAAAATTGGAAAAAATAACCGTCATAGAATATTCTAGAAAAATCTAGAAAGCCTGAAATTTTCAACATGCGTAATTCGAAAACAGTATAAATACAGAGCCAATTTTCATATTAGTTTGATTACAATTTGGACTTCTGAACTAGTAAGTAATACCTAGTAGGAAAGTAAAAGTGAAATCAAAGTAGGAGTAAGTAGAAAATCGAGTACAGGTAATATACAGAATTTGTAATATTTCTAGTAGGCTTTTCTTCTTAATGGCTAACAGTTGGCAAAAACGTTTCTACGTCCACTCAGTTTATCTGAAAGTTGGTAGAAACTAGTATTGCGTCCAGATAGCTATTTTCTTACTATACTTTTTTTCTTAATAGCTAACAGTTGGCAAAAACGTTTCTACGTCCACTCAGTATATCTGAAAGTTGGTAGAAACTAGTATTGCGTCCAGATAGCTATTATTCTCTGACTTTACTTTTCTTCTTAATAGCTAACAGTTGGCAAAAACGTTTCTACGTCCACTCAGTTTATCTGAAAGTTGGTAGAAACTAGTATTGCGTCCAGATAGCTATTTTCTTACTAGTCTTTTCTTGAAGTAGCTAACAGATGGTAAGAACGTTTCTACGTCCACTCAGTTTATCTGAAAGTTGGTAGAAACTAGTATTGCGTCCAGGTGGCTATTTTCTTACTATACTTTTCTTCTTAGTAGCTAACAGATGGTAAGAACGTTTCTACGTCCACTCAGTGTATCTGAAAGTTGGTAGAAACTAGTATTGCGTCCAGATAGCTATTTTTGAGACTTACTTTCTATTCATTTATATTTTCATTAATCATTTTCAATTACAGGATCTAGTTCAGGTTTCAAATTATTGTATTGTTAGTTTTAAGAATACTAAGTTGTTAATTTTAAGAATATTGAATTATTAATTTTAAGAATATTGAATTGTTAGGTTTAAGAATTTATGCAGATAATAAAGCATTTTATTTTCTATTAAAGTATAAAAGAAAAGTTGTTATTATTCACAACTCTAACGACGTAAAACTTGACCCTGGAACGACGAGCTAACCCGTGCATTAAAAAACGTCGTTATAAATTCTCCAAAATACTAAACAAAAAAAAATATTTTTATCTTTATAGTAAAAAAAGGAAGAACTTTAAGCTATTATTTTATTTTTATTTTTTCACGTTAACAGTGAATTTATGACTTTTAGAGCAATTTTTATTCATTTTTCTTTTATTATCGTTATCATTGAAAGAAAGCCAATTTAAGCTTTAATATGTTACGCAAATTAATCTAATATGTGTGGAATTAGGTTGTCCTTCTTTCTTTTTAATTGCCATTATTTTTATTATTGTAAGGTTTTTCTGATAAAAAAATATATTAGGAAAATATCTTATCTTATCTTATATCTTATCATCAAATATGAGTACTTTTTGTAATAAATCAAATTATGTACTAATACATATTGTGGTTTTTTTTTTTTCAACTAAACAGAATTTAAAAGTATAAATTCATTTGTCAACGTTTATCAAAGTCTTTTACAAAAAATATCTTTAATTTGTTAGGAAGAACGGGAAAAAAATATTTAAACTTACTTTATTTTTGTTTGATTGTGATTTATCGCTATCTTGTAAATAATCTGATGATGATACATCCGTTTTTAGGAATGATGAATAAAAACTTGAAAAACTAGATTCATCCATATCATCACTATTGCCGCTTACATTTTGTTCATTTTGTTCCTGAAAAATAAATGTGAATAAAAATGGCATAGTAATTTAGTTTTTATTTGAAGTAAAAAAAAAACAATATCGAAATTACTGGCATTTCATTTTTATTAAGTATTTCGAATGCGTATAAAACATATTTCGATTTTTGGAACTAATTTAATATACCTTTTTATGTTTTTCTTGAATTTTTAAAATTTCTCCATTTAAAGTGTCATCATGAAATGATTCAGGTGGTGAATCAACAATTCCTTTCTTAGATGAATCTGATGGTGCCTAATATTTAAAAAAAGGAGAAGAAAAAAAATTCACAATAAAATAATAAACTAAATATATTTTAATCCTTTAGGATTCAATATTTAAAAAATGTTTTTTTTTTTTTTCAAAATTTTATCAGTTCACTGAATAGGCTTTACCATATTTGAACCAGGTTCAGCTTTTATTGATGTTGCCTGTGAAGATGGCCGTTGTATATTATGAGTATTGGAATGTGTTGTTAATAAAGGAGTTTTTGAATTTGAAGAAACAGCCATTGTGTCTGTATTTGGATACTAGAAATGTATAAAAATAAAAATATTACTTCTTTCTTTTTCTTCCGCAAACAAAAAACAAGAATTTAATTATTATTATTTTTTTTTTTTTGAAAAGTTTAGCTTACGAAAAATGATGGATTTGGAACACGATCTGATACTCCAAGTGATGATAATGCTTGAAATGGCATTGGTTGATACATCATTGTTGGATGAGGGTAAAAAAATGAAGGATGAGGATACATTAAACCAGCCATATTATATTGTATCGAATATGAACTACTTGTCGGAGGACCAGGACTATTTGATGATTGTTGTGTTGTAGGTATATAATAAACAGCAGGAAAAATTCCAGTCGGTGCAGGAAATTGATTTTGTGGTGTAGCCTGTAAGGATGGTCTTATTGTTCTACCACTAACTGAAAAAGGTGGCCAAAGATCAATATTTTGTTGACATGCCTGAGATGTGAATTGAGTATTAAGTCCATTTGAAGTTTCTAATGGTATAAAAGTCGATTTTATATTCTGTTGATCCTGTGGAGGTTCTCTTTGATTTTCGGCAGTATGGTTTTGTCTAGATGATTTATGCGCCTTCCCTTGCCATGAATGTGAACCACTTCTTTTTACACCACGACATTGATTATGATCTTGATTCTTATCTTGTCCTTTTTTATGCTTATCCCCGATACGTCCTCTTGCTTCACGATGTTTTTTCAACATTATTTTTTCCATATCGTCATTGTGTTTAATCAAAAGAGCTTCTGTTAATGTGGGCGGTTGGAAACTTTCAGTTGAAGTTCCAGTTCCAGTGTTACTGGTATTCGTAATACTTTCCATCTGGGCGTTACTTCCAGAACTTAAATTACCAGCACTATCACCACTACCACCACTTTCTTGAAAACGTTGTATCGGACTAAGACTATTACTTTGATCAACATCTTCATTGTATGATTGATCCATTTTTATAATATCATTAGCTGGAACTGTTACAGGCTTACTATTAAAAAATCTTTGTAAATTTTCATTGTAATTCAATTGATTATAGCTTGGAGGCGTTTCTGTTGAACTTTTACTATCACAGTATTCATGATGTGGTGATATTTCTCCTAACATTATGGAATCTCTTTCTGAGATTGTCAATTCCACTTCTTGAGGTAGATCTAGTTTCAAATCAGTACGAGTTACTTCATCTAATAAAGTTTCTTTAAATAAAGCAAACGCTTGGCAACGTTTTGATATTTCTTGTTTAACAATATCTGTTGATCTTGAAACTTTCTCAGATAGTAATTTTAAAATTTCTTCACGAATTACCTGACTTTTTCTTCGTATTTCCTCGGAAAACATTGGTATTTCCTCAGACGGACTTTCAAAAACATCACAAGTTTTCGGACCTTAATATTAAAAAAAAACATAAATTCGTTACTATACTATTTTCTAATTTGTCGCATTAATTATTTACCTTGATAAACTTGATGATGACCCAAAACAAATTCCAATTTACGTGACCATGGATTAACAAAACTAGTCCATTCAGTTTCCACAAATATATAACACCCATTATGAACTAAAAATCTATAAGGTTTACTATAGGAAGATGTTCCAGCTGTTTGTCCTTTTTTCATTATATTTTCGTATTCTTCCTTAAGTAACTGTATATCTTCTGGATGATAAAAATCCATAATTGAACGGCCTATCATATCTTGAGGTAGATAACCCAAAGCTGGAACACCAGCATTATCAACATGTGATATTATACCAGTAGCTGTATGTCTTGTAGAAAATTTAGGTCTTCGTTGTGATAAAATTTCATCTGGTACTGAAATCGAAAATTCATTTTTAAAATTTGAAATTAATAAAAAATTTAAAATATGTATAAAATTACTTTTATAGACAGTTTTTACAGGTGTTGCACATATCACTAAAAGCATACATGTACCATTTGGTTCTTCAGGAACTTCACGAAATGTAAGAGATAATCGAAATGGTTCATAACCCACACTTTTACTTGTTATATCATAGCCTGCAGTACGTAATCCACGATATCTTCGTAACATAACATATAATGAAATTCTTGTATCTTTTTTACAATTTCCTCGTGTTTCAGCAATTGGTACAGCAACACCAGTTGTTATTTGACTAGCAAATGTTGTACGATCTTTTGGATGTACAAAATCAATAAATGATCTACCAACCCACATATCATTTGGAAAACCAAGAACATCTGTAATATTTGGTGTTGTAAAAAGTACAACACCATCATGCATTGATATGACACAACAAAATCCATTCTATAATACATACAAGTAAATAATTTAAAAAAATTTTAATGAGAAAATTAATTAAAAACAAATTTAAAATATTTTTAGTTTGAAAACAGAAAATGATTAAATAAGTAAATAAAGCTGAAAGTCAGAATTAAATACCAAAAAACAAATAATAATAAATAATTAAAATACCCTTTGTACCCTTTATTTTCTCCTCACATTTTCTTTTACTTTTTTCAATTTATTCTAAGCTTTTTTGAATCCTTTCAATATCAAAATAATTTAATCATTAAATGAAAAAAATTCAAATATTATAACCTTTATTTTTTTAATGGACCTGAAAATGTGTAGAAAAATTCACATTTTAAATGAAATTTTATTGTACACAAAAAAAATAATTGTGTTAATTTGAAAACAAATTAAACGTGTCAACTTTTTTTTTCATCTCAAATTTATCATCTTTCAATTGAAAATAACTCTTTTAAAATTAAGAATCCATGTAATGTACTTCAAACTTTTCTCAAACAGTTCTTTAATACATAATTTCATTTTCAGATTTTCAAATAATTCTATAAAAAAATTGTAAAAAGTTTTTCAACTTTTTTTAAAAATTTAAAATAGAAAATACTTAATAATAATTTTATACATATAAAGAAAAAAAAATAAAATAAGAAAATGTTTCATTATTCATACTTTTATTTTTATAGGTATACATATATGATGATTATACAACCCTTCAAAAAAATACAAAATATAGTTAGTATGTATGTACGAGTATATGCAAAAATAATAAAAGGGGTTTTATTTTTAAATAATAATATTTCAATAACTAACCCCATAAAAATAATATTTGTTGAATATTATTTTGCTGTAGATATTTTCAAGTACAAATGTGTCTATAAGCAAACAAACAAAAAAAATTTGTGTTATTCAACAATTTTATATAAACACGTTACAATACACAAGAGTATATTGTCAGATGTACAAACCATGTGATATTACATTGTGCAAGGTGAGTTTTATTTTACTGTTATGACACATAACACTACGCAAAATTCTATTTAAAAATAGGTTTTATGTAGAAATAATAAAAAAAAAAACATACATATACATATATACGTATATATTTTGAAAAAAAGAAGAAGAAGAAAAGTAATAACTCCAAGCAGTTACACAAAACAAACGATTTGCAAAAAAAAAATATTTAAAAAAAAAACATACATATTATTTCTTCAATAAAGAAAATATAAATCGTTGCCAAAATCATGTTGTACATACATGAATAATATTTTTTCATTCATATCTCTTTATTATCTTCTATGTAAATTTTCAAACAAAAAAATACAAAGAAATTTCGTATTTCACACACCCTGTACACCTTATTCGTAATCAACACTCTTTAAAAAAAAACGACAAAAAATCACGTTTTCAAAGACAAAAATTATATTGAATTTCTCATTTGATGCAATGTGATGATTTTATTATTATTATTTTTTTTTTCCTTTAGAAACTTTTTCAATATTGAATAAGATTTATGAAATATCGTGTGTATAACAACTGAAAAAAAAAAAAACCGATAAAATAAAGAATTATTAAATTTCTTCACATAATTTGCATATCGTAAACGTGTACAATTGCAATTACAATTACAATTTCAACGTGTTATCCTTTTCTACTCAAAAGGATAATCTACCATAAAAAAATATTTACATTTCTTGAGCAATTTTCATGAAAACATTCCATATTCGCCAAAATGTGTTCAAAATCTGTAACAGATATTTGTCTAATTTATTTAACAAATCAAATTGTATCTGTGTGTTTAATGAAATTTAACATATACATATACAAAGAGAAATTAAGTACACACTTTTGTATCATAATATCATCGTTGTGATTGATTTGCGTGTGCACGAATCATTATAAATAAAGAAGAAGAAAAACCAATATATGTATCATGAAATAAAAAGAATCCTGAAGATGATGATAATGATAATAATAATGAATTCATTTAAGTTACTTTAGATACACAAAATGTACAGTAAATATTAAGATTTATATAGTCCCTTTTTTTATTATTATTATTATTTTTTTTTTGTATTCTATTGATTTATGTTCGCGTGAATAAATAAAGAAAAAAAAAGTGATGCACGTTTAAAGGAGAAAAATTGTATCATTTTTCATGTTATTTAATTACAAAACATACTCGTTGTTATGCCATCAGTCGCCTGTATTCCTTGAATCCTTGTGATAAAATTCCACTCGTTATGTGTGTGTCTACAAATTAAGACATCCGTTTTTTTCATAAGATTTTTTTTTCGACTCCAACAGAAGCTACTTTTTTGGTTTCCTTCGTAACTATCCCCATTAAAATTCATGAATGTTAAAAAATATACATACACCCAATATTTTCCATTCGATCTGAAATGGTGTAGCATCAACCAAAATGTAACACAGCTTCTGTAATTGCGAATGTTCAAAAACACTCGTTTAAAAATAATTGCTTGCTTGAGTATTCATAAAAGGATTAATTTTGCTTAGATACTCTAATATTTTTTTTTTTAGAAAAATGATACAAAAACAAATCTACAAAAAATAAATAAAACTGTAAAAATGTATTCATTTCAAAATAAAAATTTATAATTATACGGCATCATATCACTTTTCGAAAAATATGATGTGTAAGCTTTTATTATCATCATGAAATGAAATGAATAAAATAAAAACGTTTTTTTTTTTTAATTGCTGTTCTTTTTAATAATAATTTATTTGAATTCAGAGATATTTGTTTTTCAGAAATTAAAAGCCAAAAAAAATTTTTCTTCTATACTCCCACATCTTTAGCGTTTTTTATTTCAATTCTTTTTTTTTAAGTCACATTTTAAATCTATGTAGATTTGCTTATCTTTGCAATTCAACTGAATAGATTATGATGAAAATTAATTCAAAAAATACATACATACATACATACTATACATCTTTAGATATTTCGATATATACACATTTATAAAACATAACTGTAAATGGTATAATAATTATAAATAATTGAATTAAATAACTTTAATTTTCTTTTTTTTTCTTTTTTTTTCTTTATTGATTTTTTGTTCAAGTTTCATATTAACACTCCGATCCATGTTTAATTTTACTACCTCCCATCTATGTTAAGGAAATTTTTGTAGACCTTTTCGTCCCTTTAAAAAAGTATGTTCCTGTAGGAGTAGGATGTTGATATTTGGCCAGGATATTCCTTGAAGAAGAAATCCATTGACTAGGGCAAAAGTTATAGAGTAAAATGCATAAAAACTCTACTGCGACCCCCCTTATTTTTGCACTTTTTAAGTATTTTTGAAGTTTGAGATTAAATTGAAGTGTTATCTGGTCTACTGCATTTTATTTGACTCAAATCGGTGCAACAGAGCCTGAGATATTGACAAGTCCGATTTTTCCCATATAAATTTTTTTAAAAAAAAAGTAATATGTTAATTTTTGTTAGTGAACAAAATATATGGAAAAAAATATTTTCAATTTTCCATATAAATTTTCCGAAATATCCTGGCCAAATTTCAACTTCTTACTCCTACAGGAACATACTTTTTTAAAGGGACGA
This sequence comes from Bombylius major, assembly GCA_932526495.1. Taxonomy (NCBI): domain Eukaryota; kingdom Metazoa; phylum Arthropoda; class Insecta; order Diptera; family Bombyliidae; genus Bombylius; species Bombylius major. Next base: position 38,369,614 of record OW052043.1, on the reverse strand, counting down.
AAAGGTCTACAAAAATTTCCTTAACATAGATGGGAGGAGTTTTTTTCTTTGGAGCCTTGTAGCTCGCTCCCTATTGCAGGGATCTTTTTTGTTTGAAAGAAAAATTTGTAGGGAATGACGAGAAGAACGCCCTACAGAAGATTTTCCGATCACAAGGTCCAGAGATATTCAAATTTGAAATCTAATTTTTGAAGAAAACGTGCTAACATAGATTGGAGTGTTAAGACTCATTCTAGAAATTATGATGGTAATAATTTTATGATGAAAAAGAGAAATAATACAATATCCTCCATTATACAAAACTCATATTATTAAAATAATTTTTCTTCACAAATAATTTTTTTTGTATTTCTTTTGCTTTATATTCTTTTTTTTTTCTTTTTTCTTTTTTTTTTATTCCAATGTCAATTGAATAATACCTATATTATATGTTTTAATTTAATTTTCTTTTTCTTTTTCATTTTCTTTCAGTTGTTATAGCAAAGGGATCTTATAAGGATTTCATTCACTTGAAAAAACAAAAAAAAAAAAGTTTTGTTTATATAATTATAGAAATGATTTCAATTTGTATTAAAATATATATGTACATATATACCTCTATGTATGTGTAGAAGATACAGTTACAATAATCATTTAAAATGTAAATAATTTTACATTAAGAATGATCCTTGAAAAATATTATATCACGTGGCAATGCACATTAATTTTATATAAATATTTTATGAAAATATCACAAAACATAAGGGAATATTCTATTAGAGATTTCCTTTGTTGTTTAATATAAAATTTATAAGTTTACAGGAAAAAAATGACATGAGAATACACACTCCAATACTATGACATAAAAGTTGTTTTTTTTTTTACAAATTTTGTATGATTTTTTTTTTTTTTTTTTTTTTGAAAAATAGTTGTTGTTTTATTTTTGTATTGTATTGAAAATAATAAGAAATAAAGAAGAAAAATTTATTAATTTTTTTTTCAAACAACATGACAATTTTATAAAAATAAAATTTAAATTAAATACACAAAAAATGTCCACTCCAAAGAATATATTTTGTCATTATAAATAAAACACCCCACCTGAGATTTAACCAACCAATTTCGAAAGCATTTTTTTTCTTTCCTCCATTTTTTATTATTTTTGAAATTTAATATGGCGAATAAAATAAATTAACTATAAAAATAGAATTACAGAGAAAAAAAATAACAATATTATAACTGTATTATTTTCTTTTCTCATTGAATAAAATTGAAAAACAAAAAAAAACAAAAAAAAAAATATACAATAAGGGAAAGTATCATCAAAGTTAAATAGAAATTTCTTAAACTTTTACAATACAAAATCAATGTAGGTATTTGTGATATGCCTTCAGCAAATTATCTGTTTTATTTTTTTTTCCTTCCTTGTAAATATAAGTATTTTATCTTGTTCAATAGTTGAATCGAAATAGAATCGTCCTTTTAATTTTCATTTTTATTGAATTGAGAAAAAAATTGACTTTAGATAACAAGCTTAATAGTTCAATTGTTATTTTGTATAGTTCAAAGGAAAAATTTCAATTCCTTGAGTGATGCCAATATTTAAATGAAATTTGGAAAAAATTGATAAAATATTATAAAATCAAAGAGAAAATTTCAAATAAAACTCAAAGAAGTCCTTCATAGAATTTGATAATTCACACCTTCGAAAAATAATATATATTATTGCACACTTTATAAAAACTCCTTGAAATTTTAATTTCAAACGTTTATTTAAAAAAAAAAAAGGTATCTTGAATCTTTAAGTCTTTATGTTTTGATATGAAGATAACTACATACTTGAATTTTTTTTTTCTTGAACACAATATCTTTTGATTCATGAAATTAATAATAGAAGAGAAAAAAAAAGCTTGTTTTCATATTTCATATTTTACTTGACCTGCCCCAATAATGTGTATAAAGGAAATTTTTTTATAAACATAGAAAAAGTGATGTTTTCATTGTCAAGTTGTCAAGTTGAATAAATCTTTCTTTTTTTTTTTATATTCAATTTTTCTTTTTGTTTTCTTGAAAAATAAGAGTACAAAGTTATAAAAATAAATTTTATATAGTTTTTTCTTTTTTCTTTGTATGTGTGTGTGTTTGTACTTACATCTTTATGTTTATCTCCTTTTGTTGGTAAATCTGATTTTGAGTTGTAAATATCAGTAACACGTTCTGATTTATTTGTAGTACTATGTCCTGTATCTATATACATAGAAAAATATAGGAAAAAATAGGAATAAAAGAGAAAAAAAAGAAAAAAAAAATGTTAAATGATGTGTGTCTAATATAAAATTTATGGGACATTTTAAATTTTGTAATGCATACATTATTTTTTAGTTCATGAATAAATAACGATTTGATATAATTTTAAAAGTTAATTCTTGGTTACAATACTTAAGTTTTGATGAGTAAAGGGTAATGAGAAAAGGATAAAGCCAACCTCCTCGACCTTAGAAAGTATTGGGTTGAATTAAATCTTATACTACATGTAATTCAAAATTTTATGGAAGCCATATAGAATATTTAAAAATTATAATTGAATAAATTCAAATCGTATAGAACCATTAAAGAAACTTCAATCTACGCATTTCATAAATTAATGCTTCTGAAAAATTAAGGACTTATCAAACATTAATATGTCAGCTTTTATAATTAAAGTAAAAAAAAAAAAAAAAAAAATAAAAAAAAACTCCATGAATTACTCAGAATTAAATACACAAAACCATCATGTGAAAGTAAATGATTCTGACAAATTAACGGAAGGTTAAATGTTTTATCATTTCCTTTTTCCATAACCAATTTATTAAGTAATGTCCTTGAAAATAAAGATACTTTTATTATATTATACATATTATGAATATGTATATTATATCTTTTATAACGGTATATTATGTATAACATACCGTTAATGTTACTACGAAACGTCCCACACTTAAGCTCCCTTTTTATTATTTCTGTTACATATTTATATATATAATATATACCTTTTTTTTTTCGTTTACCATAGAAATTTATCAGTAGTAACACGTTATGAACCTTAAAAATTCATATACATTTATGTATGTATACAACTTTGACCCAAAATTATCCCCATAACAATAATTATGCATGTACAGAGAAGAAATATAAAAAATTTACGAATAAAATATTACAGTGATGAATAGAAATTATTGGAAACGTTTTTATATAAGATTTCTTTTTTTAACAAAAAAAGGACAAAAAGATCGGACTTTAAATCAGTATATAATTATATTACGAACAGTTAGTATTTGATTGAGTTGATTTTATTGATTTACTTAACAATCACGCAAGAAGGTGTTTTGTAAATATGTAGTTCCAATTTCAAGTTAAGATATTCTCGAATTTTGTTATTTATTTACAATACATAAAATATTTGCATAACTATTTGACGAATAAATTACTTTAAATACCTGCCTTTTTTCAGATTGTATTTTTGAAAGAGAGAAAAAATTCTTATATTTTCAATTCAATTTTCGGAACCCCTGTACTTGGATTTACTTTAAATGAGAAATAGCTTGCAAAATATTTGTTTTTTATGAGTACAACTTACTAAATAGAGAAAACAACTTAATATAAATTTAATAAAAAAAAATTTTTTATCGTCCTTTCAACATGAATATTTCGAATATTAAATAAACAAGAACAAAAGTTGTTACATACACATGACAATTTAATCATAACAGAAAGAACTAAAAGGTCAAAAGAATCCTTTAGTGATATGATATCTGTGTAGGTATTACATACTCGTATATTATGTGCATCATTCATATACAGAATTTTAAAGTTACCCAAGGTTAAGATAAACATGAAAACATAATATGACACATATTTTTACAAAAATATGTATATAATACTTACTAGATAATGGTGATGGAATTGGAAACTGTGATGGTAAATCGCTAGATGATTGATCAAATGCAATGATATCAGATTTCTCTTTGCTATCTCTTTGACGTAGAATTGCTGCTGCTTCTAAATATTTTTTTTTTAAATAATGTTTGAAAAAAAAAATTCAAATAAATAATATGTAAAAAATATTTTCAGTTTTTTAATTGAGTAAAAAAAAAAATTTTAGAAAATATTCAAAAAAGTGATTCAATCCACAATTCGAGTTAATTTTCGATCTCGAAATATTTCAAAAAATATCTGTTGAAATATAAAAAATTTTGTAAAATTTTGTACTAAAGTAGTTCATTTGAATATTTCACATTTCTCCTAATTATTCGATAGTAGCGATTACGAAAATTTAACATTTTCGCAAGACTGCATGTATAAATTTTTCATGTAGAAAAAAATCAATCATTAATGGTAAAATTTTTTTTAAATAGGTACCTACTATCTTTTTTTTTTTTTAAATGAATTATAATTATTATTTTACTCAATTTTCTACCAAATATATTTTATATATGCATTATACAAACCTCCACATTGTTCAATATTATTTGTTTGATCCTCCAAATTATTTTCACATATATTTTCAATTTCTTCTTGATGTACTGTAGTTGTATTTGTTACATTCTGATTATTATTTTTTAATTTCTTCGTTTTACGTGATTTATCTTTTGTTCTTTTATTATTTTGTTGTGATATCACATCACTAAATTGTATGCAAACATGCAAATAATTATTCAAAAAAAAAAAAAAAAATAAATAAAAAATAATAGTAAAGAAAAAAATTGTTCGTGTGGAAGAAAATAAAGGAAAAAAAAAAGACATGATAAAAAAAGAAAGAAAAAAAATATTGTACATATAAATAAAAATTGATCTCCTACGTAGGTAAATGAATATTTTTAAAATAAAAATGTATATAATACATTTTTAATTTAATTACAAAAAAAAAAAAAAAAAAAAAAATTTTATTTGACATTTTAATAATACTTTCCAATTTTCATAATACACACAACATTTTTAACAGAAACGTAATTTATCGTCGTTGTGTTTTTTTTTTTTTTTAATTATTATTTTTAGGTTCATTAAATCATTATTTTTGTTTTAATGTTTGAAAGGAAAATTTCTAAGAAATGTTAAATATAATTTTATGAAGAAAATTTGAAAATTAATTAATCGTAAAATTATTAAATTTTCTTCATTTCAATTTTTTTTTATTTTCATTTTCATTTTTTTTGGTTTGCTTAATTTTGGTTCATAGCTTTACCTGCTAGCTTGTGTTGAATGTTTTCCACCATACCCACTACTACCAGATGAATTACTTCCACTTAATCTTGATTTTGTACTTCCACTATGCAAATTATAATTAAAAGAAGAAAAAGAAGAAGAAGAAGAAGAAGAAAAAATGGTTAATTGAATGAATTTACAAATAATAAAATAACAACAAAAATTTGTATTATAATTTTAATTATACCTTCTTTGTGACTGTGAATTACTACAGCTATGTGAATATGCTGAATCTGAAACTTTTGTATTGTGCGTAGATTCGGTACTTTCCATTTTAATAATTATTTTCTTTTATTTACTTTTTTTTCGCAAAAAATTATTGTTTTTCTTAATTTAATTACGATTAATTATTTAAAATTCTGTGAATTAAAAAGAAAATGAAAATTTTTTTTTTATTATGAAATTTTTTTAATATAATTAAATTTAATTTAATTTTTCACAAAATTTTACGTTACTTATATGTCCTACATCAAACTACTCACATACGACACATATATATATCACAATTTTTAAAAAAGGATAATAACAAAAAATAAAAATCAATCAAAAATGACAGTGAGTCAGTAATTTCTTAATTTAATTACTTTTTAATTGAATTATTTTTTTTTTCTTCTTAAATAAATTTTACAAAAAAAAAGATTAGATATTCCACAAAAAAAAAACAAAAAAAAAAACTTTTTCCTGCGTATTTACATATTTACGTTATTATTTTTTTTTTAATTTTAAATTAATCATCATTTATCTCTGTTTTTCATGGCGCATAATAAATGAGAAAATTCAGTGATTTGAAAAACAAATGATTAAAAAGGAAGAAAAATACTTATTTAAATTTATTTTGAAGGATATATTGTACTTATTCACAGGAAATTGAATTTATATTTTATGAAAAGTTTCAATTTAACAAATAGAAAAACTTTTTATTCACGTAAGTCCTCTCTCCAAAAAAAAAAAAAAAAAAAAAAAAAAACAGGAACTTTTATCTACAGTTTTATTTTTTTATTTTTATCGTTTTTTCTTTAATTTTCTAGATACATATCATATAATTGTTTTGCACAAAAAAAAAAAAAAAGACTTTTAAAAGTGTGTTTGTAGAAAAACAAAATTATATAGCTAATTTTTAATTGTAAAAATTTAAAAATAAATTCTTTGTATTTAAAACATTAATCTTCAGTCGAATATTACACTAGTAATTAAATTAAGGACATTAAGAATTAACTTATTTTTTGTTACCCCCTAACGACCAACACGTTTTAAGTTGTAAGCCAAATAATAAGGGGATTCACTCTTTGGTGCAAATAGGTATTGCATCGTTGCATTCGGTGTATCGTAGCACGAATTGTTATTGTATCGTTGCAAATTCGTGCTACAATACACCGAATGCAACGATGCAATACCTATTTGCACCAAAGAGTGAATCCCCTTAATGATTCAATTGAAATGTATAGCGATTGAGACTCTCAACTTAAATTGTATAAATTTGAAATTTAATTGCAAAATCTTAGTGTGGACTGTGATTAAAATTGCAAATATAACTGAACTCAGGCAAAGTTCAGGCCAACAATAACTTTTTTGTGAGTTTTCAAAAATCATCAGGAGATTGATTTTCATAACTTTTGATTTTTTTAATAGTTTTTGTTTAAATTTTTTCCTTTTTTTCAATGTAAAATTGAACTGACCATCCAGTGCAGTGGAATAATTTAAATTTATTATAATTCATTTTTTTTATTTTGAAATTTTCATTCAAAAAAATTTGATGTACCATAATAAATTTCAATGGAAGACATTTTACTTAACAAATGAATTTTCGTTAAAGACAATAAAAAATAATAAATTTTTTATAAAAAATGTTGAAATGTGTTTCATATTATGTAAATTTTATTTTTTTGATTGATTGACAGATTCATGAAAAATATTTTTCTCGTTTTTAGCTTCTTTTTTTCCTTTAAAAGTATTTTTTTGTTGAAAATAAAATTTGAATAATGTTTAATTTTTTTTTTTTTTTAATAAATATTTTGGTAACTTTATTTGTACTTTAAATCTCTCTTTTTTTTGCCTTGAAAATTAAATAAAATTTAAATTTATTGGTTTGTAAGAAAATTTTTAAAATTATTTTTCTATATTTTTTTCAAGTCAAGCTTCAAATTGATGAATTCACTTTATATGAAAAATTAATCTTATACAAGGCAACTTCGAATATCTATAACTCACGTAATGGCAAACCTTGTTATCACTTTCTTTTTTGTGAAATTTAAAGCTTTAAATTCATGGAAATTCTCTTTTCGATTAGGTTTTTGAAATTTGTGTTTAAAGTTTTATTACTTATTGAAAAGCTAAATGGGGAATAAACTGTCTTTTTTGTTTTGTAGCAATTTCAATAGATGCTACAAAAACTATATATAATTCAATACAACTAGTTGCTGAGTGTCTTTAAAGCTAATAACTTTTAGATGCCACGAAAGCAGAAGCAATCAAGGCCTTGAGAGAGGGTTCTCTACATTTATTCTTCGAATTAAATTACTACCGATTTACTCAAAAATGTCTTAAATTTTTTTAAAGCATAAATTTAGAAGGAAACTTGAGAAATTTTTTATATAAAAAATACATCAAAAAAGATTCAAAAATACTGGAAAATGTTAAAGTCAAAATCATTCTCACAACAATTGATGAATTGAACTTTTTTAAAAACGGAATAAGAAATTATTGCAAAAAAAAAAAAACAAGCTACAATTGTATTGTAAATTATAAAGTCGCGAATAATTCAACACAATAAATTGTTCATATAACTTTTAACAGAAAAATGAACTTTTAAAACTAAGTTTTTCAAGTTTAATTTAAGTATACTTTTGAATTCCCTCAAATAAATAAATTTTGTGGACATATTCGATTTTAAAATCATTTAATAAAATTTGTAATATGAATTTTAAAAAAGTATTGAGCGTTTTCAAAAGTGCATTGATGTACAGTTCAGCGCAGACAGATACGTAAATTCCGCATCATAAATTTACTGCATATTTGAAAAAACCCAATATTTTTTTGTAAAAAAAAAAAAAAGTGCAATTACACTTACCTTATATAAAAATTAAGAAAAATTTTTTTAATAAAATTGTTAAAAATATTTTTAATTTAAAAAGTTTTAATATTGTTGAAACAAACAACAATTATTATGAAAAAACGTCACAACAATTTAAAAATACTTCACTTATTACAAATTGAAAAAGTTTTCAAACGTAAAATTGTATTTATTATTAATTCACTGTTTTGTTGCACTTTTATCATTATTTTTGTTTTTACGTAAGTACACAATTTATGAGTGTATAATTTTCAGCTCAAATATGAAATCTAAAAAATAAAATCCAAATAAAAACAAAATTAAATATAAATTGCAAGATTCACAAATATTTTTAATTGTATGAAAAAAAAAACAAAAACAAATTAAATTATTAAAAATTACAATTTTTAACTTACATTAACACTTTTCATAAACATATAGAATTTGCATATATTATAATCTATGATTTTTTATCTCAAAATATGTGTAAAAAGCCACATAAAAAAAAACCAATTTATTTTATAAACTGATGATGCATACTACAATGTTTTTATTTTGTATAATTTTTTTCAAAAATTGAATAAAAAAAAATCTTTTTGTCACTGTTTTTTTCTCAAGGATAAATACGTTACAGTTTCCGGAAATTAAATATTCAAAAAATATAAATTTTAACCGAAAGAATGCAACTTATTTTATTTTGTTTTAAAAAATTGTTTATATATTTTTTTTAATTTTTTAAATGTTTTTTTAAAATTGTAATAAATTTTTTGATGATGATAACAGAAAAAAAAATACTGTATTTTTAAAAATTCCAAATATTTAAATATTATAATATTTTTTTCCAATTTTTCTTAATCAATGTTTATTACGTGCTTGTTCTAAAGAAACTAAACATTTTATTTTGTAAAATGGAAAAATTGAATTCAATTCAATTCAATTTTACAACAAAAATATAACAAAACAAAAAAAAAAAAAAATTAAAGAAAAATAACATGTAAAAGTATTGGAAAGAGAAAAAATATCTAGAAAATTAAATATTTGATTAATATGTTAAAACGAGACCCAATGATTTTTTTTTTATTAAAATAGTATGTCACGTACAGAAGCACGTGAATTTGTTCTTATTACCTTCTTCTCACCGGTTGTTGTTATGATTATATCTACTATGTATTATTAACAGTAGGTACCTACATATAGCTAAAACATGATAGCTTTAGATACTATATTATCAGTACATGCATATATGTATGTATATATATATACTTAATGCACATAAATATACATACATACATATATGTAAGTACATAAATATAATTTTTACAATGTAATATAACTAAAATGGTCATATAACCGATTACTAATAATGTGTATTTTACTGGATGACTTGTGAAAAAAAAACCAACAATTTTTCTATAGTTACTCAAAGTCAGCATATTATTGAGCTTTCAAAGTATTTACAATGAAAAAAAAAAAATAGAAAAATTCTCACTCCCCCAAACCATTAGTAATATACATGTGATAGTGATTGCATATATGTACATAAATTAATTTATAGTTGGGGTAGGTAACGTTGGTTTTCGTCATTAAATAATTAAAAATAGAAAGGGAACAAAAAATGTCTGTTTTTTTTTCCTAATCATTTTTTTTTTTAACTATTTAAACTTTCTTATTGAGGAAAAAAAATTGAATTTCCAATAAAAATATAACAATTTTCTTGGAAATAAGTTGCATTCTAAAAGTAAATTTGTATATAAGCACTTTTATGAAACAAATAGCAAGAAGAAGACGAAAAAAACGTTTTAATATTGTGGAACTCCCAGATAACTTAGAGCCAAGTTACGTATTTGCTTTTAATTTGTTGAATTTGAAATAACAATAGTAAAATTACTAAAAAAAAACCATGATTAGAGATACCAGATACGTATCCATCCACTGGCCTATGGGAAAGAAAAAAAAATGTGAAAATGATTGGCCATATGTGATGTGGTAATGAAAATGTGCATTCTGTGAATGAGTAGCTTTAAATTCTAGTAGCTTTCAAGCTACGTATGATAAAAGTAAAGAATTTCTTAATTAAAAATGATAAATCTTATCATACTTTTTTTTTTGGGGTTCTCGAACCCATTAGGCCTTTTTATGTTCTTCTTTTTTCGTTCAATTTCACGATTATTTAACTGCAACACACTGTTTTAACATGCAGTTCAAAACAATATCATGTGTCAAGAACAAAAATTAATAATGTGGGTAATCTCTGCTTCAGATAGAGTCAATTTTAAAAATAGAAAATGAAAATATATTAGATATTGAAAAAAAGGGTTGTTAATATCACGTACCTACATACATAATATATAGATCAATGCAATAAATACCAATTTATAGGTACTTTACTTGTACATGATTGTACTTGAAGATTTATATATTTATTTTTTCTATAAAATATGTATATACGATACCTTGAATGCTAAATAAAAGTTTGTGTGTTCTGTTACAAAATGTGTACAAAATGTATGTACAGGTATACACATTCATGTTTTATTTTTATCCATATTCTTTGTATCACATGGCTAAAGATGTGATATCTCAAATCTCATAATAAAATTACATTTTCTTAAATTTTATAATATACATACATACATAATGCGTTCGAAGTAGGTCGAAGGTAATATGAGAAAGTATTAACCTTTTCTTTTTTTTTTTAGCTTCATACTACCACACCGTAAATATATGAAGGCTTTGAATATTATTATAAATAGAATATTTTTATTCATAAACAAATTTTGTTCATAATAATTAAATTTTTTTTTTTTTCCTGGTTCATTGTATCAAAGCTTTTTTATCAATTCAAATCAAGAATCAAATAGTCGTCGTCGATGTTATTTTTTATTGACCTACTTTTCATATGTTTTTGTTTTTCCTGTTTTACTTTTATTTATCACACATATGGGATTTTTCTTTACTTTTATGAATAAATAATACATGATAAATTTTCTATTCAACAAAAAATTATATTCAGTCAAAGATTAATTGAAATTATTTTAGACGTTTTTTTTTCAATCTTGTGAAAGACTTTTTTAGATTTTATTTTTCTGTGTTGTCTTTAACTTTTTTTTATTCATGAAAATAAACAACTTTTTTTAATCATTTTTTTTTTTTATTTTTGCATGAATTGACTCAATCCATTATAGAACTGCACATTAAAGTAAAGCTTTTTAATTTGCTTATCTATTTTATCTATTGTAAATATGTATATAGGTACATACCTAGACGTAGACTGTTATTTGATTTTTGATATTTAAAAAAACAAAAATCTGAATTCAAACAAATTTTATTTTACTGCTTTTAAAATGTTGTTCGATATGTAATTTTTTTTTTCATATGAAATTCCTAATCGCATATTTTAATTTGAAAAAAGTAAATTTTAGTTTATTTTGAAATTGAAAAAAAAATAATATATTACAATAATAATAAGTTTTAATCCAGTTGTAGTCAAAATTTCACAAAGATAAATCATTTCAAATGTGATTTCAACTTCTAAGTTAACAAAAACGAAAATCCGTTTTAAACTGTATTAAAGTTTGAAAATCCGTATCATTGTATCATAATTTAAAATTTTGCTGAAAATGACATAGAAACAATTGGAACATATTTCCTTGAATTTTTTAAAATCCTACGTTACGTTCTTTCTAACACAAATATTTGCATACTTATGTTTTTTATAAACGTAAACAATTTTTAATTATAAACAAGGATAAATTAGTAAGTCAAATGTATATGAAAAAAAAAAAAATTGTTTTGTAATTTTGACTTCATAACAATATTATTAGTTATATAAATTATAAAGTAATTCAATTAATACATACATTATGTATTTCGTATTTTTTACTGATCATAACATGTGTTTCAAAGCACGTTTTATAATTTAGATTTGTTTTTTGTATTGTTTTAAAAAGTTTAATTGAATTTGTTTTCAAGATTTCAAATTTTAAAAAAAAAATTTTTGTGGTAAATTGAAATAAAAGGATTTTTTTTTTTAAATTTAATGTGATCAGGCGTATGGTTTTACTAATATTGATACAGCGCTAGCACATCGAGAAGGAAAACGGCTAGTGAAGAAAAGTAGAAAAATTGGAAAAATAAAAAGAAAACTGATATTTAAAGAGGTAAGTTGAATAATTTAGATTCTTTAGTTAAAAAAAAAAAAAAACTGGAAAGATATATCATCAAGAATTGTTCATAATTCACTTTTATTGCATTTTAGTATGTTAAGCAATTTTTCCATCCAATTTTAAGATCTAGATTGCCTAAAAATATCGCTTATATTCTCGTTTTTACCCCAGAAATTTCAATTATTTCATAATTATGTTCATCACGTTGCTGTTCCATTCGTAATTTTAAATTTTCAATTATTATTATTTAAATTTCTATCCATTTTTTAAATATCCAAATCCCAAGTTTCCTGTTTTAGAAGCCGTTATTAACAAAGTAAAGTATCATCATATTATGTTATTCTCATTGAAGTAACAGCATTTTGAAAAAAACGGTAACTTGTTATTCAATATTCGCCCACCACCAGTTTCCAAGAATGGTAATTGAATACTAAGAATTTGTCCTTTATCTGAGGATATAAATAATGATTTCATCATTTTTGTATCACAAAATTTTCAATTAGCCTTGAGAAGTAGTCATGTCTCAATGGCGGTTCTCTAGGAAATAACGTTTGACATACCGGTAGATTTTTATACCCATCGCATTTCATTCAGAAAACGTATCAGATTGTAACTTTTGCTACTTCATTAAGGTCTTTGAAGAGGAAGCTCCCCATTGTTTGGAGATACCCATTTTTTCTGTGTTATCACCTATCAAAGCTGTTTGTTATAGGATGGTAGTCATTCTTGAGATTCCACACCCCGCCAGACTTGTCCAAATCTCCTAAGAACTTAATTATTTCAAATAAAAATGTTAAGTGTGAAAAAAGAGCAAAGATATCCTTTTGAGTATTTATTTTAATTTATGATTTTTCCTAATTTATTACAAAAATAAACTTTTATTGACATCCATTTATAGTTTTTAAAATTATTTTGTAAAGTTTTATTTTCATTTTAAAAGGTTCAATTCCTTGTACTTTTTTTTTTTTTAAAGAACTGAGCTAATCATGAATTACAATTGAAGTTTCCCTCATTAGTTGAAAATTAATCTTTTAAAATTAAAAATAGAAAAATATTACAAACCATACTACTGCAAAAACAGTTATTTTAAATACATATTTATTGATTTACAGGAAATATCTTCATGAGGTTCAAAGCATTATCACTATGTATCGTAATTGTAGTTTTCTTTTATCGTTGGCTAGTATCTCTTGGTCTATAAGTTATACCATGATTTTTCATTTCTCTAATTACAGTATTTGGTAATCGTCCTGATACAGAAATTGCATATATTCCTCTTTTAAAACGATTTATTCTTTGCCATTTAGTTACCCAACTATCTTCTGGACTCATTACAGCAATTAAACCATCAAAATTATTACTCGTACAATCATAAACATTATCCTTATTATTTTTCATTCTTAAAAATTCTTCACAATTATCACATCCATCATATTCAAACTGATCAAATGTTTTTACCAATGAACAAACAAGACACGCTCTAAGTCCTCTTAAATCTTTAGGTATTGTATCAAACGACATTTTTGATTTATTGTCCGTCTTAGTTTCCTAATATTCAATAAAGAAAAAAAAATATATTAAAAAATTAAAAAATATAATATTTAACCAACTTACTTAAATATTTCCTTTGATAAATCCTTGAAAATATCAAAAACAATTAAATCACATAGCCCAGGCCAACAATTTTGGATTTAGAATAATTAGAATTAAACATGAAACGAAACGTCAGTCGTCACTCGTCAACCAATAACCATCAGCTCACCAGTGATACCATGTCATTTAACTTTATGTACTAAAATCTACTATTTTTATTTTGCCGGATATTTTGCAGAGTAGGAAGAATGAAAAAAATTCTTTTCACTCACGATTCACGAATGATAAAAAAAAAAAAGAATTTTATTTTTCACTCACTCATGAATTTTATAATTTTGTTCTCAATATCGTTTCTTTTCATTCGTGAGTGAGCATAAAAAAATTGAGAATCAAAAATAATTATCATTCGTGATAAATTCGTGATAAGAATTGGTATAGCTCGATTTAAAAAAGATACTAAATCGTATTATATACTAGAAAAATATGCGCAGAAGAAAAGATACTTACATTTTTGTTGTTGTAAATTCTAAGAAAGAGGATAGAAAGAATACGTAATGAATTTTTCATTTCTATTCTTTTTCATTCGTGAAAAGGAACGATATGGAAAGAAATTTTTCTTTACATTCGTGAATGAAAAAAATTAGTATACAGAAATATTTTTCATTCTTTATGAGTGATAAGAATCACGCAATTTACACGATACGTCAATTGCTCTATCCATCAACCATCAAGCAACGATTCCTACGCGATCGGGGTGAGGCAAATTGAGGGGTAGCACATCACTTGTGTACAAGTGTGTGCACTTGTGTGCAAGTTCAAAACAAAACGTCAAAAACTCGTCCAGCAATTGCTGTATCGTGTAAATTACCCCAATTTGTAATTTAAATATCATTCGTGAATAGGGTTCCCAGACGTCCTTTATTCGAGCTAGAAAAATCTGTCCGGTATCTTTTTTTTAAATATTGCATTTTGTCCTCTTTTTGGGTTTTTGAGTTACAAATTACAATTTACAAATTCGTTAGCACAGTGAGATTCTAGCAATGTGTACTAATAGGAAGGAAATGAGAAATATTAAAGTATTTTTCAAAATGTTTTTCATCATTGGAAAAATACAAATTATTGTCAGCATTGTAAGTAAAGAAATAAAAAAATTGAAAAAATCAAAAGGAGAAAGCTGAATTACCAGTGCCGGATTTAGGCTTAGACACGTGAGGCATGTGCCTAGGGCGGCCAATTTTTCAAAATCATTATAAAAATAAAAATCTTTACTTAATACGCCGTCCAGACTAGACTTTTTTATGTCAAGACTTATGTCAGGACATTGTTTATGTCTTGCCATTTTTTTCATGTCTTGCCATTTCAAATAAGTGAATATAAAGTGTAGAATTTTTGAAATATATTTTTGTGAAATTTTGTCGAAATAACTTTGTAAATTTAAAAATTAATTTAAATTTATTAAAAAACCACATTTACAATTTTTTCTCTCGATAAAAATATGATAAAACTGATACACTTGCACAAAACATCTGAAACCGCCATTTTTTTTTTCATGTCAGGCAGACATCGTAGCAAAGACATAACTCTTGACATCGTATGTTTTGCCATTTATGTCTGCAAGACATAAGCGGTCTATATGAGACATATTCGATGTCAAGACATAAAAAAATCTCGTCTGGACTGCGTATAACAAGCAAAAAAAAAAAAAAAAAACCTCTTCTGATTTTCTGTGTCTGAAAATAAATCTTTGCGCCTAACAACATTATAAAAAGAAATACATAATATGCATTTGTAGATTCCTCTTTAGTGTTAATTTTTTTAAGTGTCTTCTTTTTCTTTCGAGCCTATCTGGGAACCCTATTCGTGAATGATAAAAATGGTAAAAAATATTTATCAATTATCATTCGTGAATGATAAAATTGGTGAAAAATTGAATTTTTTTCATTCGTGAATGATATTTTCCGCACTCTGATATTTTGTACTATTTATTGTCTATTGACGCATGTTACCGTTCATTCTTTTAAACTCTAGATCTTGACTAATTACATTACATGCCATTCTTCTATAAAAATGACAATTTTAAGAAATAAGAACGCCAGAAAGGTTGTCAAGAGAAATTATTAAGAAGAAGATCGTTAAATTTTGTTTTGTGTTCTAAAACACAGTTACTGTTATTTTAACAAATTTTTTTCCATTATTTTCCCGTTCGTACATATTTTAAAGAATTTTTCTACGGTGTGCTCGAAATGCGTTCCGCATAAAAATAAATTGATAAAGTTTTTTTAAAATACACAAGCAGCTAAATCACCCATCATTATCCTTGAGTTTCTTGAATATCATAACGTAAGCATAAGCCATAAGCGCATCATAAATTTATTTTTATAAATTTTTTATTTACCTTCCTACTCATTTTTAAATAATAATTTTTTTATTAGAAAAAATGGGTGTACCGAAATTTTTCCGTTATATTAGCGAACGCTATCCATGCCTTAGTGAATTTTGTTTAGAAGATAAGGTAAGATAATAATTAAATTATTACCTTTTATTTTTTTTAATTAGTGATTGATTTTTAATTTTTTTTCATTTAGATTCCTCAATTTGATAAT
Organism: Bombylius major; assembly: GCA_932526495.1. NCBI lineage: Eukaryota > Metazoa > Arthropoda > Insecta > Diptera > Bombyliidae > Bombylius > Bombylius major. The sequence continues at coordinate 38,352,983 of OW052043.1, read as the reverse complement.
TTATACCTTGATATGAACGGTATAATTCACAACTGTTCACATCCAGATGATGGGAATGTTCATTTTCGTATAACAGAAGAAACAATATTTCGGGATATTTTCAAATATCTGGATAAATTATTTTATTTAATAAAACCGCAAAAATTATTTTTTATGGCAGTTGATGGTGTTGCTCCACGTGCAAAAATGAATCAACAACGTAGCAGAAGGTAATTTTGAAAAAAGCAACAACAATAACAACAAAAAATAAATTAAGACAAACTTCTAAAATTTTCTTTTAAAATAGATTTCGTTCGGCAAAAGAAGCTGAAACATTAGAAGCAAATGCTCAAAGACGTGGTGAAAAATTACCTGATGAGGCAAGATTCGATAGTAATTGTATTACACCTGGTACAGAATTTATGGTACGACTTCAAAATGCATTAAAATATTTTGTTAAACATAAAATTAGTACGAATCCATTATGGAGAAAATGTCGTGTAATATTAAGTGGTCATGAAACACCTGGTGAAGGTGAACATAAAATAATGGAATATATTCGTTATTTAAAATCAAAATCAAATTATGATCCAAATACGAAACATTGTTTATATGGTTTAGATGCAGATCTTATAATATTAGGTTTATGCACACATGAATTACATTTTTCGTTACTTCGTGAAGAGGTAAAAAATTTTAATAAATTAATTTTTTAAAATTGAAATTAAGAGAAATTTTGTTTTCTTTAGGTAAAATTTGGGCGTAAATCAAAACCAGCATCTTTAGAAGAAACACGATTCTTTTTACTACATCTTGGTATATTGAGAGAATATTTGGAACTTGAATTTTATGCACTTAAGGAAAAATGTTCAGATTTTGATATTGAAAAGTTAATTGATGATTGGATTTTAATGGGTTTTTTAGTTGGTAATGATTTCATACCACATTTACCAAATTTACACATTAGTTCGAATGCACTTCCTATACTTTATAAAACTTATATTGATATTCGACCAGAATTAGGAGGTGAATAGAATTATTTTTTTCTCTTTAGACTTTCTACTTGTTTGCTCTAATGCAATTTTTTCAATAATTTTTCACAGGATACATCAATGAATGTGGTGATTTGAATTTAGAACGTTTGGAAAAATATTTTGAAGTTTTATCCATATCAGAAAGAGAATGCTTCACCGAAATATCAGCAGATTTAAAATATTTTCAATCAAAGAGATCTGGCATTGAAGAAGTAAGTGAAATGAAAATTTTAAGAATTTTAATTACTAATTATTATTATTTTTTTAAGGAATATATTCCAGAAGCGTTTGACATAAATGTAGATGAAATTATAAATTCTGAAATAGACAGTGACTTAGAACAATTAATGAAAGCTAGCGAAGAGGTATGTATAAAAATAAAATCAATTTTTTTTTTTCTTCTGATAATTCAAATATTTCCGTAATATGTGTATTTTCAGTTCTTAGAAGACGAAATAGGCGATGATTTTACTGAAGAAAAATTATTAGAAGAGGAATTTATAGCATATAAAAAAAATTACTATATTGAAAAATTGAAATACAATGAAGTTACACCGTAAGTATTTTGTAAATATTTCTCTAAATTATTTTATTTTTAAATATGTGTTATATTTTCAGTGATGTAATTGAAGAACAAACTGAATGTTATGTCAGAGCTTTACAATGGATATTATATTATTATTATCGTGGTGTACCATCATGGGAATGGTTTTATCCGCATCATTATGCTCCATTTGCTAGTGATCTTAAAAATTTTAAACATTTGAAAATTGAATTTGAACTTGGTAAACCATTTCTTCCATTCGAACAGGTAATAAGCTATTTTTTGGCGAAACTTCCGATTCTTGAGATATAGGGACTAAAAGGCAAAATTTTGTGTTTTTTTAAAAAATCGATTTTGCAATAGCTCACGACACCTAATCGGAAGTTTCCCAATTTCTTTTCTACCTTATTAAAATAGATTTTTGATTTTGAATTTTCATTAAAAATCTTAGCTTTTAGCAGTACTGCCAGCTGCAAGTAAAGATTTATTACCTAAAGCATACAGAGATTTAATGGTAAATTCTGATAGTGAATTAATTGAATACTATCCAAAAGAATTTAAGACTGATCTTAATGGTAAAAAACAAGACTGGGAAGCTGTAGTTTTAATACCATTCATTGATGAGAAAAAACTTTTAAATGCAATGAAACCATGTATTGAAGAATTATCAAATGATGAAAAAAATCGTAATAAACATGGTCCAATGTTACAATATGATTATTCAAAAATATCACAAGGTACATGTGATGGACCATATACATTTAAAACATTATATAATGTATTGTGTACAGAAAAAGAAATATGGAGAAAAGATATTTCAGTACCTGATCCACAAAAATATCATGTTATGTCAAGAGATGGTGTCCTTAAAAATGTTTATTTTCCAGGTTTTCCAACAATGAAACACTTAAAGTATACGGTAAATAAAAAAAAAAATGAGAATTAAATTCGTTAAATTTTAATCTAAAAAAATATATTTTTTTCTTCTTTAATTTAGGGTGAATTAAAAAATTCAAGAATTAGAGTATTTGAACAACCAAGTCGTAATGAAAGTATGATATTAATTCCAGAAATTCGAAATGATGAAAGTGATTTAAATATTGTGATAAAAAAGTATTTAAATAAAGAAATATTTATTGGTTGGCCACATTTAATGCAAGCAAAAGTTATTGCTGTTTCAACAAATGAAAAACGAATTAATTCAGATGTGGAAAATATCAAACAAGATACAAGAATATATGACCTAAATAAAAAAGCAATTATTGAACAGTAAGTAGAGTTATTTTCTTTTTAATCTGTGTTTTATCATAATTTCTTTTTTTTTTTTTCTTCTACTTTTCAAAGTCATATGATGCGAATGGGAATTGATTTTACCGATTTATCAATTCTTGTTCATGTTTTACCATCAGCTGGAACAGAATATGTATTTAGTGCACATGGAGAAATTACTTTAAAGAAAAAATGGTCCAGACAAGAAGTTGTATATCCAGCACAGGTAACGAGGAAAAAAAAACGAATAGCCAAATTTTATTCATTTTAATTTGAATATTTTTAATTTTAGGGAATTGTTAGTGATATTTCTATACATAATCCTGAATTTATTCGTTATAAAAAAGTTGAAGATATATTTCCAGTTAATAGTACAGTTTTCATGTTAGGACAACCATATTTAGGATGTGAAGGAAAAGTTCTAGATGTGAATTCAGTTTATACTGTTGGACGTATTAAAGGTAAAAAAGAAAACAAGTTTTTTCTTCTTATGTGGCACTGAAGTCCTAAATGGATTTTGGCCAAAAATAGAAAAAAAAAATTATTGTAAAATTTTAGCTTAATTTACATAATTTTTCTTCTTTTTTTTCTGACTACTTTTTTAACACAACAACAGTAAGCCTTACAGTTCTTTCTGAACCAGATTTTACAAAAGCAATAGAATTACAACAAGAATTAGAAACACAATATGTTAATTCATATGAAGCATCAACAATATTGGGTATTCAGTCGAATTGTTTAGCACGTATTACTGGAAGTATTTTTGTAATTGAAGGTATGAGACGTGATGAACTTCCAGAAAATACACCAAAAGTAAATATTGGTTTACAATTAAAATTTCCTAAAAATGTAAGTGAATTGAAAATAGAATTAAGTAGATTTTTCTAAACAAAAAAATTTCTAACTTTGCAATCTAAAACGCAATTATTTTTAAAAACAAAAACAAAAAATTTTCTAAATTAGAATGAAGAATTAAGCGGTTATATGAGACGTGTTGGTTGTAATTGGTTTTATTCACAAAAAGCTATAAAATTAGTTCAAGCATATTATAATTATTCACCAAAAATATTTGAATTAATTCCAAAAAATTCAACAAAAGATATTTATTTTGAATCTGATTTATTTCCTGATCAAGTAAGTTTTAATTTTTATTTCTTTTTTCTCTATGAAAAACTTTAGTCACTTTTTTTTTTTTTTGTAAATTTCATAAAAATTTATAATTTCTTTTATGAAAAAAAGGTTGGAGAGAATTGTATACGTGATTTAGTTGCTTGGCTTAAACAGCAAGATCATAATAAAGCTGAAAGGATAAAATGCGGTACAAAAATGATGGAAAAAGAATCTGTTGAAGCTGTAATTGACGCAATAGAAAAGTTGAAAGTAAGATGATATTTTTTAAAAAATAATTTCAACCAAGAAAAAATAAAACTTTCATTTAAGGAACAACCGGTAAGATGTCTTAAATTACAAATAAAACCGCATCTCATACTTCGACCAGGATTAAATGTTCCTGACACAGTTCTAGATAAAAAAAGACCATTGCATTTGTTCGATCGTGTTGTAGTTATAAAAAATACGTATCAAGTAAGTTTTTAATATTTATTTCCTAGGGTTATGCGACTTGTGGTATTAAAACGGCACTCTTAGTGCTAATTGGATCTTCGGAAGCTTCCGAGAACCGCCACGTCGAACAACCAAGTTTTTAACATGAAAAAAAGTGTTAATTTTTAATTTATTTTCTTTTTTTCTATTAATTTTTATATAATTTTAGGTTCCTTTGGGTTATAAGGGTACAATTGTAGCAATTCACCCTTTAACAAACCAAAATTCTGTTAGATATGATAATGTCAAAGAGATAACATATTTCTATGAAATATTATTTGATAAAACATTACCAGAAGGTTTAACGTTACATGGTATTGGTGAAAATCGTGTATTTAAAATATCAGAACATTCTGTTTTACAAATGTGTTCAGAAGGTGATATTGAATATATATTTTTTCAATTTAATATTTTTTTATATTAATTAAATTCAATTTTTAAAAATTTAGCCCGTCGAAAAACTACAGAAATTCCGTCATCAGAAACAACCACCACCATAAACGATTTTAAGGAAAATAATCAGAATAATGCGAGAAAGATCTTAAGAAATCAAAATATAAATTCATTTTCAAATAATAACGAAAGTAAAAAACATAATATTTTACTTTCTGCTATTTTAAAGAGAAGTTTAACAGATGATGAGAAAAAAGAAAGAAATTCAATTGTACCTGGTTCAACTGATGAAAAACACAGTAAATTCTTTCCTGATAATAATAAAATACAATTAAATAAGCATAAAAAAGAAATGAATATGGTAAATTTACCCTCATCGCAACAACAACACCACCAACAACAGCGAATATCACAACAACAATCATCAAACACATTTGAATTTGTTTCTAAACATGATTTCCTCAATCCTCCTCCTTTAATTCATTTTTCTGCCAATTTATCTAAAACAAATGATCAACAACAGCAAAATAAACGAGATCAATTTCAACATTTCGATTATCGAAAACAACCACATCATTCACAACAACAACAACAACAACAGCAGCAGCAGCAGAGAGAAAAGGTTCATTCAAGAGTATTTCATGGAACTCATGAATCACAGAAATTACAAACAGAAAATATACAACCGTCACAAAATCATTATAAACCACAAATACAGCAGCAGCGTCAAAAACAACAACAACAACAACAAAATATAGTTTCCAATGAACCTGTGATTTTTAATAGAACAAATATTTTTCCAAAAGTAATTAATGTGAAATTTTGTATAATTTTCTTCTGAAACTATTTTTTTTTTTAAATTACATAATAGGAAATCGAATCTACTCATCATTCTACAAATGTTTTGAAAAAAATGCTAGGTATTGATTCTGGTAAAACATCAATGAATGCATCAAATACTAAAGAAGACAATAATATGGTAAGTTGTTATCAATAAATTTGTGTAAAATTCACTTTAAATTGATTTTTATTTTCTTAAAAACAGCGTCAAAGTATTCCAAAAAGTCCTCCTCAACCACCTTCAAAATGGAGAGTCGATGCATTAAATAAAAATGTAAATAATAGTGTAAATTCTAAAACGAATACTTTTCCTCCGGCACCTACTACTTATCAATTATCTCTACCAAAACCACCAACAGAAAATCCATTTTTTGGAATTATTTCGAAGAACATGGTTCCAAATACATCTAATAATAAAAATTATATAACAACGGAAATAACAAGATCATCATCAACAATACATGCACCAATTGCTCATCATAGAACATCAATGGAAATGCAAAAGGATAAAAATTATTCTCATACACCTTACAGGAATACTTTGGTATACTTCGTAAAATAATTGACTGCGTTTCTATATTCAACATGTTGCAAACATTTCCATCATAATCTCATTTCAATACAATAAGCACCTGAACAAAACACCAATAAACACAAGCTGCAACCAAGGTGGATTGTTATGATGCTAAACAATGTTGAATTCATGAAACGCAGCCATTCTTTATTGTCAATCAAAAAATCTGTAATTTTTTTTTTATTTACTTAGCCATTTCCAAATGGACCACAACCACCACCATATCATCATCATTATCATCAACAATCAATAACGAATCATTTCGATATAACTAAAGGAAATGGTGCTTTTATACCGTTACAAGCTTTAAAGAATACTAAAAAACCGCATGATGTAAGTAGTTATTTTTTTCTTCTTCTCATGTGTCCGGTCTAGCAAAAAATGTCACTAGACGCTTGGGATTCGTTCAGTAGTATAAGAAGTATTTTTCGTTGTCACCATCTACAAAGCCCATATCTGCCCCGCCTATAATAGTAACTCTCATATCTGGGCAGGTGCTTTCAAGTCAACTCTTACCATGATCGGGTCAAAAACAGCTATAAAACTGATAAATAATTAGATATTCTATTGAAATACAAAATATTATGCTTTGGAAATATGTACGTCTTTCCAAGAAATATTAGATTTTCCAAGAAAACTCATGAATTCTATCTTAAGTCACCTTCTTAACGTACATTGAAATATGATCAATATTTCAATCGTTGCCCCCGCCTTCATAGCTTGCAGAAGTTCAAGTGGAGAATCCATCAACACTTCCTGTCTTGACCGTCGTAACATCTCCCTATTTCTCCACTTATAAAAGTGTATCCCTACCCTACGTCATAGCACATTATATAAAAATAAATATTTTTTTTTAATTTTTAGCAAACAAACAAAATGCAAAATTATATTCATAAAAGTGGGAGACAACAACATTATGAACAAAATAACGAAATGCAGATGTCAGATCATGATGTGGCTAATTCACAGAATCAACGAAATTCTTCAAAAAATGTAAATGAATTTGGAAATATTTTTGTTACAACAGTTTTTAAAATTTTTTTTGTCTTTTTTTTTTTGTAGTCTTTCAATGCTGGAAAATATCCTAGACCGAAAATTGCCGCTAAATTTGATCATCAATTTTTATCAAACTGAATAATAAATTTCTGAAATTAATTTTAGGTTTAAAAATTTTCCTCATTTTCAATGATATTTTTATTTTTAGTTTATTTTTTATTTTTTTTAAAAATTTTTAATAAAATTTTACAATCAAGTATTTGAAAATTAAGTGAAACTTGTTAGTGATAATGAAGATTTAAAATAAAAAATTATAAGAATAATGGATAATCAATTAAAATTTTATAAAATAATAGAAAATAATAAATGATAATTTTTTGAAGAAAAAAACAAATAAGCTTTTTGTACATTCCGATCGAATGTGAAAATTTTCGTTCGAATATCTGATGGCATTCGAAATTCTATCATTCGAATTAAGGTTGATCCACATTCTACACACATCCGATCGATTGTGCCAACTACTTTTCGAAATTATCCAATCGAATATATTTTTCAGAATATTATTACGAAATTCGTTGAACTAATTCGAACGGAATCAACTTTCGATTGGAGGTGACGTGACTCTTTTAAAAGCTTTTTACTTTTTTCTCTTCCATCATGATTTCATCGAATTTCTTTCTCATATCAATTAATTCCGTTACTAAATCATTTTTTTCTTGAATTAATCTTTTAATTATAAGATCATTACATTTCTTTCTAGAATCTCTTTTAATTCTTATAATCATGTTTTCCAAATATCCACGCTGTCGAATAAATTCATTTTCGACATTTTGTATGGAACATGTTTGTAAATCTTTTTTTCTGTTTTCAATATATTTTTCATATATTTTACGTATACCATCTTTAAGGATTTTTGAATTGTTAATATTTCGTGTTAGCACATAAATATCATTGTAAATATATGATAAATGCCTTTTTAAATTTTGTATACGTTGTTGTGTTAATTTTGCATCATTTTTATATCCCGTGTATTTACCTTTAGAATCAATTAATTCTCTTGTTAAAGAACAATTTTTTATTTCTAATTTTTCAAAATTACATTTAATTTCAGCAAAATGATTACGTTTTTCATTCAGTTTTTGTTCAAGTGGTTTTATTTGATTTTCTTGTAATTCAATTATTTTTGTATTTTGACGATTTATTATTAATTTTAAATCATTATTTTTGTTTTGAATATCTTTAATTTGTTTATCTTTATTCGAAATAATTAAATCTTTTTCATCTAATTGCTTCTTTAACGAATTTATTAATTCTAATTGATTTTCAATTTCTTTTTGATATTTTAAATGTTGTTCTCTTGATTCTTCAACGTCATTTTTAAGTTTTTCAACATTTTCTGATGCTGTTTTATATTTTTTCATTAATATTTTAGCTTCACCTCTCCATTTTGTAACTGAATCTTTTTCATCTTTTAATTTTAATTCATACTTTTTTTGTAATTCAATTAAACAACGATCATTATCAACTTCTACTTGACGACAATATTCAATAAATTCAATTTTTCTTTCTTCTTTTTCTCTTTGTAATTTCTTAATAAGTTCATCTTTTTCTCGTACATCATTTTCAAATTTTTTCTCTAAATTATCTATGGTTTCTTGTAAATATTCATTTGATTTACGTAATTTTTCATCATATTCATTACATTTTTCTGCATTATTTTCTTCGAGTGCCTTGTATTTTTCATATTCAATAAGCACCCGTTCAGAGAATTTTTCTTCCCAATTTTTACACTCCTCTTCGTATTTTTCTTTTAATTGATCAATTTCAAATTGTTTTGCAATTAAATCATCGGTTTTTCTCATTAAAATTTGTTCAAATTGAATTTTTTGTTCATCGAATTTTTGTTGAAATATTGTTTGCATTTCAATTATTCGTTTATTTGTTGTCTTTTCAATTTCAATTATTTCATGTTTATGTTCATCACGTTGCTGTTCCATTCGTAATTTTAAATTTTCAATTATTTTATTTTTATCCATTAAAATTTCTCGTGGAATTAGTACTTCCGTACTTTTTAATAAATTTCTATCCATTGTTGCTATTTTACCGTTAATATTTTTAATTATCCAGAAACCAAGTGTTCCTGTTTCAGAAGCCGTTATTAACAGAGTATCATCATATGTTATTCTCATTGATGTAACTGCATTTTGAAAATAACGGTAATTTGTTATTCGCCCACCACCAGTTTCCATGAATGGTAATTGAATACTAAAAATTTGTCCTTTGTCTGAGGATATAAATAAAATTTGTTCTGATCTTGAAAGTGCCATTGAAAGTAAAGATGGTTGCATTGGATCGGGTTTTATTTCACGAACAATTTCTGAATTGACAATTTCGCGAAATGATCCTAAACTTGTTATTGAATAAATTGTAATGTTATCTTGAATAAGAGCAACAGCTGGATATTGAACACCCTGTTAAAGAGAAAGAACAAGTGGTCATGGGGATTTTTATGAAAAAAAAATTTTTTTTTTTCAAATCACCTTATTCACAAATTCTTGTATCCTTGTTCCAGTCTCAATATCCCATAAATAAACAGCACCATCTACCCCACCAGAAGCCAAGAATCTATCGTTCTTAGACCAAGCTATGTTCAATACATCTGAAAAATGACCCTAATACAAAGAATGATTAGAAAACGTTTTGATTTTCGAATAAATTTCATGGAAAACCAACCTTTAATGTTTTTACTGTATCGAAATTAAAAACCATTGTAATTACAATTAAATTTTCATATGCAGTTGCAATGAGATGTCCTTGTGTGGAAAATTTAACACTTCCACAATGTGGAAAATTGAATGTTTTAACGACCTATTGATTAATTCAAATTTGAAAAAAATGACCTATACCATTTTAAAATTTAATAATTCAAAAAATTTCTTACATTTAAATCATCAAAATAAATTTTCATTATTTTTAATTGTCCAGAAAATGCAATTGCTGCTAAAAAACCAGTCTGATGAAGTTCAATCGTTTCAATATCAACTTCATACCTTTTTATTAATTCAATTTTTTCTGTTTCATAATTCCAAATTCGAATTGTTTTGTCTTTGGCTGTTTTCAAAACGAAAAAAATCATTTTTTTTAAAAAAAAAATAAAATTAAAAGAAAAATTTAAATTAAAAAAATATTACAAGCAGTCATTACGATCGGTCTCCATGAGCAAACAGCAAGATCAATTATTTCATCGGTATGTAATATTTCTCCTAACGGTAGAAGTTCAATAATTTTCGTTTTAAATGTTTCCATCGGAAATAATGTTCCAATATAAATTTGTGAATGTTTTGCTGTAGCAATAATTGTATCTTGTGTGCAATTTATAGCGATATTTTTTATTTGATATAAAAATTTATCTAACGGTTCTGGTAATATTCGAAGTATTGTTCGTCTTATAAATTTAAATTTAGTTTCTTTTTCAAATACGTAAACTTCATTGAAAATTGCATAAGCAAAACCACGATTAAATGATGTCATGCATACGATATTTTGAATTTTAACAGATTCTACTGTTACAGATTGTTCAATTATATCATCATTTTCAATATTTACCGTTAAATCAATACTTTCACAATTGAAAGCATTAAATTTTGCTTTAAAATCACCATTTTCAATAAATAATAAATTTCCGGAATTTGTTCCAGCCACCATTGTAATTGAGGATAACCATGACATTGATACTATATGAATACCATCACATTTGAAATTACCACCTTGTGTAGAAAATCCTCTTTCTTCACGTGTCATCATTTTAAATATATTTCTACCAGCAACTGCTATCAAACCCGAATCATTTGGATTACATGCCATACATTCAATGGTTGCACGTTGATTATTCCCACCAATATGACCTTGCATCATTGTGTTCATTTTATCAAATAAAAATAAAAACAATCTTTCTTCCGGTGATTTTGATAGTGCAGCTAATCCTTTTGAATCTGCTGTAAATGATATAACTGCAATTTCAGCATTTTTAATATCATTTGAACTAATTGAACGTCGTTTTTTGTATGTTGTTAAATCGTAAACCACAATCGAATTAAATCTGAAATTTTTTAAATTAAAATATTGTAGAATTTTTTGTTTCAAAAAAAAAGAAATACCACTCACATTTTATTGTCATGATTGGACTGTTCCACAATAGCGACCAATTTTTTATTCGAACTAACTGTAATGATTTTTGGAATTGTATGTTCTGGCAATCTGTAAAGGAATTTTTTGATTACTATATGTATATGTATATATGTGTATAAAGTACTGTTGGACCTTACCTTAGAAATTTCTGTTTATTCGATACATAATCTTGAAAGGCTAGAACACCTTCAACAGGATAAATAATCTCTTGTTTATTATTGAAATGAATATTTCCAATAACATTTGTATTTAATCCAAAAACAATTTTTGGTTGAATTGTAACAAGGTCAATTGAATCTTGTGTTTCCTCCATTGAAAAATTCAACTAAAAGAATTTTATCGATCAAACTTTACTTAGCAAAAATGAACTGGTTTTTAGTAAAGGAATTTCCATAGTATACTGTAATATAGGTCAACAAAATTAGGTGTTCCAAATTCAAATTCATGATTTCAACCCTAAATAACCCTCACTCCCCACAAACTAAAACGAAGTTTAAGTGGAAGAAACAGTAAATCCAAAATTTAATATAATCAGTTAAATGTACGATTCTGATGTTATTTATTTTAAGCACCTTCAAATTTGGATTTTTAAAAAGAATCCTAATCCATTTTTAAGGAAAACCTAAAATATAAAACATCCTTCAGAATACTTTGTTCCAAATGTTGAAAATGCATCAAAGTTAGAAGGAAATAGGTATACAACAAAAGAGCAGATACTTGATTACAATTTTAATATAAAAAAAAAATTACAATTAAAATTAAATTAAACTCAATGTCGTTTCCTATCTTTTTCACGCCTTCGATCTCTATCCATTCGATCATCATATTCACGATTATATCTGTCTGATCTGTCCTTCCTGGTATTATCTCGTTCATCTCTGGTTTCACGTACACGTTCTCGTTCACGAAATTCTCTATCACGATCACGTTCACGTTCTTTTCTTTGTCTTTCACGTTCCCTTTCATCACGTTGTCGATCACGCTCCTTTTCATAATCTTTTTCATTTCTTTTCTTATCATGCCTCTTTTCACGATCCTTAGATCTAGAACGTGATCGTGATCTGGATTTATCTCTTTTCTTTTTTTTACGAAGTATTTCTTCTATTTTCTCTGCATCATCATCACTTGGTAAGTCTTCGTCCAAATCTTCATCTAATGCAGACACCTTAGGTTCTAGTTCATTATTTTCCTCTAGAACTGCACGTTTTTGAATTCTTGGTAATATAATATCACAAACTCTGTCGCTTCTCAACAATTCATCAATAAATTCATCCATATAAACTATTTCAAAATGGCCAACTCGATTTTGTCGTCTTAATTTCCTGTTATCATTATATAAAGGTTCTAAATATTTGTAGCAATCTAATGATGTTCCTGTTAATCGTAAATAGAATGCTCCCAATGCTCTTACATATTTGAATTCTTCATTTTTTATGAATTCAACAACGATATCCTTTTCTGGTTGAATTTGAAGCATTTTTAATGTTAAACATAGAAACTGTGTTGGCTTTATATTACCTCCATAAACACCACCAACATAACGAAGTTCCATCGCCTTGTCAACAAGTAATTCAGCGGTTAATGCAAAACATTGCTCCTTCCAATACTTTGAGTCGTATATTCGTGATCTGATAATTTTCTCAATTAAATACTGAGGATTTGTTCCGTGGACATTTCTGGCTTCTTTCACTGTCCTGTTTGCCATATTTTAAATAAAAATTAGTAACCCAACAGAAGATATAAAATCAACTCCGAAGTCCCAACTCCCAACATTCAACAACTTCCTAATCGATTTCATCGGTTTTTTTTGACAAGCTAATGCTATTCTTCAAACTTCTTCTTTCTTAAAACTCTAAATTTTTCGACGAAGGCTAACTTGGCTTCGTTTATACCATGTTTATACGTTTTCAACACAAAACTTCATTCAATAGACTGAAAATAGACTAGGACTACTGCCACCGTCGCAAACGAGTTTATAACCGGTTTTAACAACTCCTGAAAATACACCTGATGGTGGCACGACCAAGTTGTAACGAGCGTGATTGTATTACAACCGTCAGCTAAAATTATTTTAGACTATTCTTATTATACCAAGTAGAAAAAAAAATTGTTACAACTAGCGCATTCGTACCAATGTATTTTGGCTCATAAGAAGCGAGATTTTTTCAAATCGAATTGAACTGATAATCATCCCAAATTTTTGGAGCTCTTATTTAATTGGCAAATAACTCGAAAAGTTTATAAAGTAGAGCTTATCAAGACGTGTAAGACTAAAATACTCTTTAAAAAAATAACTTTTGTTTTAAAATAAAAAAAAATAATATTCTAAATAATTATCTCATGAATTCGTTATTTTAAATAAATAATTTAGTGATTTTAAAACAAATTTTAATGCTTTCAATTGTGAAATTATTGATTTAACGGTAAATACATATTAAAAATTATTAATAGATTTTTTTGTTAATGTAGTTTATAGCGTACTCCCAATTTAATCCAAATTCGGTTAAATTCGGATTATTTTTTGCCTTATAAACTGTCTATATGGGTTTGTAAAATGAAGTGTCTCAGCTTTTAAGAGATTGGCTTTGTGATTTGATCATTGAAAACCAGCTGTTTGGTGTCAAAGTGTTTTCCAAGGCAAAGTAGGTAGAAAAAATCCAAATCATACAAACAAACAAAATGTGAAAGTTTCTTTAATTAATTCCGATTAATTAACATAAATTGTGTTATGGGTTTGTTTTTATCTTCTTCTTTGGTAATGTTGAAAAAATCTGATTATGAATTTTTTAAAGTCAATTTTTACACGTCCTTTTTGTTGGGGAATTATTGTTGCATCTATAACGTGGATCATAACTTTTGTCCTTTACATAAATGTATCGAAACAAGGATGGCCTACAGCTAGTAAATTATCAAATAATATAACAAAAAACTATGAAAATCGTTTCTACGTAAATAGTTTAAATTTTCGTAATAATAATGCTTCTCGTAAATTTGATGCCATTTCGGAAGCTCAACAGGATGTTCAGTTTTCAAAGAAACAAAATATTTTTGGTAAGTGAATTGCAACTTATTTTTCAGTTTGGTTTTAATTAAAATGAGTTTAAATTGTTCCATTTTTAGACGCCCTTGGAATGATCCATAATTCTGAGGACCAATTTGATCGTGACATTGGATATAAAAGACATGCCTTCAATGCATTTGTCAGTAATCAAATTGGCCTAAAAAGAGAGATACCAGACACAAGAAACAAAGTGTAAGTTTAAATCAACTTGAAGTCTTTCTCAAAATATACTCACATTTTATTTTTTTTTAGGTGTTTAGAAAAAGAATATCCCAATGATCTTCCAGTTGCATCAATTATTATTTGTTTTTTCAATGAACACCTAATGACTCTTCTGCGTTCTGTATATTCCATTTTTCAACGTACTCCAATTCAGTATATTGAAGAAATCATTCTAGTTGATGATTTCAGTGATTATTTAGATTTAAAAGAGACTTTAGAAAACGAATTATCAAAAATTGATAAATTCAAAAAAATCAAATTAATACGTAATCAGAAACGAGAAGGTTTAATAAGATCCAGAACATATGGAGCACGTCAAGCTACGGGAGATGTTCTAGTATTCTTGGATAGTCATATTGAAGTTAACGTAAATTGGTTAGAACCATTATTATCGCAAGTTCAAAATGAGAATTCAACTTTAGCTGTACCTGTTATAGATATCGTAAATGCAGATACATTCCTTTATACACCAAGTCCTTTAGTACGAGGTGGATTTAATTGGGGACTACATTTTAAATGGGAAAATTTACCAGAGGGTAATGAGTTTTTAATTTGAAATTAATTCTTTTAAATGTAAATTTTGAATATTTTTTTCTTCTAGGAACTTTATCAAATAAATCATCATTTGCTGGACCATTTATATCACCAACAATGGCTGGTGGATTATTTGCTGTTAATCGAGAATATTTTAAATATATTGGTGAATATGATATGGGAATGGATATATGGGGTGGTGAAAATATAGAAATATCATTTCGTATATGGCAATGTGGTGGTTCAATTAAAATTTTACCATGTTCAAGAGTTGGTCATGTATTTCGTAAACGTCGGCCATATAAAGCACCAGATGGAACAAATACAATGTTACGTAATTCATTAAGAGCAGCATATGTTTGGATGGATGATTATAAGGTTTATTTTTTTTTTTTTTGTGGTTTATTTTGAAATTGTAATGTAACAAAAACATTATTTTGTTGGGGATTTTTTCTTAGGATTTATTTTTACAAAAACAAAAAATTGAGAAAAATTTCGATTTTGGTAATATTGATGATAGAATAACGCTGAGGAAAAGACTTAATTGTAAACCATTTTCATGGTATTTAACAAATATTTATCCAGAATTAGAAATACCAGGAAAACGAACAAAAATAATGGAAAATTTTGGAGAAATTAAATTTCAACCATGGCATTCAAGGTAACAATTTTTATTTAACAAAAAATCCGTTACAAATCTGTTTAATAATTCTTTTCTTACTTTCCCAGAAAACGAAATTACATTAATTCATTTATGATTCGATTATCTAATACATCATTATGTGTATCAGTTAATGATAAAGCAACGAAAAGTAGTGCTATAAAGCGTGGAAGTACATTATGTTTGAAGCCGTGTAAAAAGACTAAATCACAAATTTGGTAAAAAAAAATTGAAATATAACAATAAATGCTTTATTTTTAATTTTATTTTTCTTTGAAGGTATGAAACTGATAAATCTGAACTTATTCTACAAAAATTATTTTGCCTTGAAGCGTATTATAATTCCGCAAATGCAATGCCAGTTTTAGGTAAATGTCATGAAATGTTAGGTGATCAAGAATGGAGATTCATGAAAAAGGTAATTTCTGTTATTTTTCCCATTTTTAGTAGAAATTTCAATTGATGATTTATTTTTCAGAAAAACTCACCAATTTACAATGTTGCATCTGGAACATGTTTAAGAACTAAAAATGCCATTGTTGATTCACCTGTAATTTTAGATTTATGTACAAAAGAGACTTTGAATTCCTGGGATTTAATATAATTTTTTTTTATAAATCATTTTTTATTCCATTTTTTTTACATTAAAATTTTTACAATTTATTTAGAAAAATAAATGACTTTATTTTTTGTTATATTCTATTAGAATAGTTTAACGGTAGTATAGTAAGAATTTTTTTATTGATTTGTATTCGTATTCTAATTAAAAAAAGTGCATTTAAGAGAAATGATAAAAGAACAGTTTTGTATTATTTAAAAAAAAAAGTCTTACTAGATGATTGACAAGGCAGAAGGATGAATGAAACTGACATCGAGTTTTCAAAATTAATAATCGGTTGAATTAAGGACAATCTGTCCAGCGGTTTTCACTATAGTTTTTTCAAGGTTCGATTGATCGTTTTATGTAATTAGTAGCTGATCTCTCATTTTACAAATGCACTTTGAAAACAACTAATTGGTTTACTTCCATATTCAAATTTTACGCATTTTTTGGACTCTAACATGAAAAAAAGCTCACTGAAAATGTCCCATAAAGAAAGTGAATTTCCAACTCTTGGTTCATTTAATTTAAAAAAAAAACATTTACTTTTTTGTTTACAATTCAATTATTAATTTATTTTTGTATTCAAACTTATTTAGCATGAGCTGCTGTTTTACGCATTTGTGTAAGAATATTTGATAATTCTTCACGCTTCCTTTTAGCACGAATATGTGTACCAAGTCGTCTTTTTAAGAATTTCAAAGCTCTCTTATCCTTTGAAACTTTAAGTAATTCCATAACTCTCTTTTCATATGGAGCATGTCCAACAACTTCACGTATTAAATCTCTCATGAATTTTGTGTGTTTTGTTTGAATCTGTAAAAAAAAAAAAAAAAAATTAAAATTAACTATAAAAGTAGTGATCATTGTGAAAATTAGTTTATAAATATTTAATCAGGGCCTTATTTTAACCAGTTGTCATTTAGGTATATTACAAAAACATACACAAACCAAAAGAATATTGGACATGCAGCCTCTGTAATAACCAGTTATGACAGTCTGTGAATGGTTTTAAATTTCATCATAAATTTTTCAGGTAATTATTGTATAACAAGTTAGGAAATATTGGATAAGGAACATTGTAAACCACTAGTCTAGTCTGGTTCATTTATCGAATAAACTCATAAACAAGTCTCTTTTTATTCTTATTCTTTTTATGAATAAATTAAAATTTTAAACATTTTTTTGAAATAAAGTATGTAAAGGTTTTGTACACAAATCTACTTTAGAAGTTAGGTTATGGAAGCGTGTCTGTTTAACAATAGGGTACATTTAAGGAAGCCAAGGAGTTGAATTGATATTTGTACAGAGGAAGGATAATGTTACACATTTTCACTATTAATTTCACTATATGTAATTCAAATTAAAATACTTACACCCTTCATTCGGCTAGCTCTTAAGCCTTTTACTTTTTTATCTCCTGTATATCTAACATTCCTTATTTTTGTTGTTTTTTTGCCTTTATTAAGGCCGACACAAATTTCATATTTTACAGCCATCCTAAAAATAATAGGAAATATTGTTGTATTAGAAAAACTGAATTATTAAAACACATTTTTGTTAAATAATTTTCAACGATTCAAATTATATTTTAAGATTAAAATTTTCGTAATTTGAAAAAGTTGAAATCCGTACCTACTTCGTGACTTGACAAGTCGAGAGAAAAGAAAGAAAACTCGAATCGAACTCGAAGTCAGGGACAGTGTTGCAAAATGAAATTTTTAAAAGTAAGTAGAATGGAATCAAAAAAGTAAGTAGATGTAAGCAGACAACGTTTGTCGTTGTCAAGTCATGGACTATTGTCCATGTAGACGAGTAATTTAAAATGATATTCAATAAATTTTTACAAGCCAGAAAAAACAAAGAAAGTAAAAGATTACATAAATGCACACCGATAAAATCAGATGAATGTCAAAACGTCAAGTGTTGTGTAAATGTCTTACAACAAAATAAAAAAAGAAATATAATGACGGCAATAGACAGTAAAACAGCTAGAAATTACCTATTTTATATAATATGTTGCTGCTTTTCATTTGGCTTCACCTCTCACATTTTTTTCAATTTAGGTTTTAAAAACTTTGATTGAAAAGTAAGTAGATTTGAGGTCATAGTAAGTAGGTAGGTTACACTGGTCAGGGGTGTTATCTAGGAATGTATCATACTAAAAATGTTTTGTTTGTTTGTAGCTACTCTGCTGCTAGCTTTACGGGAATTCTTCGATTTTTTTTTTCGAATTCTAGGAATTTTCATAAAAACCAAAAATGAGTATTTTGGGCTAACGCTCGGGCTCGGGATGTATTTTCACATTTCTGTTAATAGTACCAGCTCTTTCTGAGCAGGATATAGTAGTATCAACTGAGATGGCAACAAATGTCAGTTAGGACGTACTGAACTTCTTCCAAATTTTATGTGTCCTTTCACCTTTGTTTAATACGTTGAAATACTCCTGTAATCCACGGCATACACATAACAAGGCAATGTAAGTATCGTAGTGACCGTTAGCATTGTGACGTCATTCTGGTCGTTTTATATGAAACAAATGAATAAAATTAAAAAAATTAAAAAAAAAAATTTATATGCAAAGACGACCTGAGTGAAGTCACAAAACAAATGAAAAAATTTCTTTACATTGCCTTGTAATGTGTATGCCGTGCCTGTAATCTGTATTACAAGGAATCGCTTTTCCTTGCTTCTATTGTGATATCTGATGTCGATGTGATATCTTACATCCATCGCACACTAGGTGGTTGTTACAACCGTCGCAATCCAGTTTAAAAATCGGTTTTTACAACTGCTCAAAATACATCTAAAGGTAGCCCGACCAAGTTGTAAGGAGTGTGGGTGTATTACAATACAACCGTCAGCTAAAATTATTTTAGATGGAAAAAAATGGTTACAACTAGCGTTAAATAACAGGTTTAACCACCTCGTGTGGCTTGGATGTTGAATAATGAATGATTTTCGGTCCATAGCAGAAATCATGTAATTGTAGATTGTAGACAGTGATGCCGTTTTAGCTTTTTTGGGGCTAATTTTGGCCCTTTTTTATTTCATTAAGCTCCTAAAATTGGCTTTTGCCCCTAGCTCTTTTAGACGTATGTTAAGCTCTTTTTAGCTCCATTAGGAAAAAAGAAAAATTTCATCTGATTTTATTCTACTAGTCTTTAATATACCATATCGATCTACTATTTTTTGCTGGTCAATATTTCTAAAGTTTAAAAATCATAAACTGGTTTAAATCAGATACTACTAATGCTATTTTATTCGTGCGATCAACTTTGCGACGAAAACAAAAATGCTGCTTTAACTATGAACTACCTGAAGATTTTATCGAAAAAACTTATCTGAAAAATGTAGATTCACATTCACATAATTCAGATTTTAATGAAAATGAAGATAAATTATGTGAGAGCTATGAAATTTTTGACTGAATATATAAATATACATACTAATTAAAATGCACAAATTATTGAGTTACTTAATTAATGAACAATTATATTGTTTTTATGCAAGTTTTTGTTTTTTTATTGAATAAAATGAATTTGTTTTGTTTATTAAAGTATAAAAAAGATGAGTATTTAATATTTAGCCCTTTTTAGCCCCTTTCATTCTTAAATCTGGCTCCATCCTATTTTGTTTTTCGGCAACACTGATTGTAGATTAGAATTTTTCTGTATAATGTATATTGAATTTGAATTGAAATCAGATTGAATTTGAATTTAATATTTTCGAATTTGCCAAATCTAAAATGATTTATAAATTTGAGTATGTAAACTTGATTAAATTAAAATGTCATTGATGAAGAAACGGTGACGAAAAAGTCATCATCTATCATCTGGCTGTGTACTTTTGTGGATCATGGCTATTTGTAAAAAAAATTTTTAATATTTCAAAGTATTTTAATATATTTAAAAAATTGTGTTTTTCATTAATATTTACTACGAAAAAAATGGACCCATTATAAAGTTTTCGTTTCAATACGAAATATTTGCAACAAAAAAAAAAAAAAAAAAGTTTAAAATTTTAGAGAAAAAATTAAAGAAAATTAAGATGAACCGTCACCAAATATTAAGTGGTGCTTGTAATGCAGGCGATCGATGTTATGCTGTAGGTTCTGTAGAAGGAATACCATTTACTGTAAGTAAAACAAAAAATCTAAATTAATTAATTAAGAAAAATTATTATGTTCAATAATCAAATGGAAAAAAAATTATTCAAATAGATTTGTTAGAAAAAAATTGATTATGTGCCAAACTTCAATACACTGTAGGTACTACTGTTTGGCCTATATTCGTTTTTTTTTTTTCTTATTTTTTTTTACATAATTTATTGGTATATGATGATGAGAACTCCTCCAAACAAAAATTCTGTTTTTTTTAAATTTTGTTTTGTATTGTATTTGCTAGCTAGACTATAATATTTTTTCTCGTCTTAAATTAAATTGAATTTATTTATGACTATTAAAAGATTATTATTCATATGTTTTCAAGTTTGTTTTTATTTTTTATTACTATTTTTTTTTATTCTAGCTATTTTTTTTTGTTTTTTTTCAAAGGTTAAATTTCAAACTAAATGAAAAAGAAAAGTTTTTTTGTATAGAAAATAATGAATTGCAAATTATTAGAAGGAAAAGAACAACAAAAAAGGTCAATTGAGAAATTATGAAATTTGAATCTTTTTGATTAAATTGTTGTTCTTTTATTTGTGATTAGACTATATGTAGCCATTTAGTTATGTAGATAGATCTGCAGATATGTATCTATTAATTAATATCAGATAGTATATATTCGCATATGTATATAAGTATGTATGTGTAATATATCATACATAACATATAATATGTGTATACCTATATGATTTTATTTATCACATTTTTATTAATTTCATTTAAAAATTTTTATATTTTTGAGAATTTCGCAACACGCTCAATAAATCATATTAATATGTATTTTCATTGTTTTTCTTTCTATGTATTACTTTGTTTTTTCTTTTTTCTGTTAAATACAATAAATCGGTACCTACTAAAACTTATTCGTAATTTAGCTATCACAAACAAAAAAATTATAAAACAAAAAGTATGTATTTTTTTATTTGAAAAAAAAAAAGAAAGGAGAAAAAAAAATCTTGTCAGATAAACAGCAATCATATTGATGTGATAAATTGCATGTACATATGTAATAAAATACTATAAGCGTAAAATAATTGCAATATGACCTCGATAATTTCAAACTTGTTAAACTTTTTTTTTAAATATACCTATTTTTGTTTTATTTTATTTTCTTTCTATCCACCAGAAATTAATTAATTTATTATTATTATTATTATTATTCAAAATATGTTATGACTTTGACATAGAAACTAGGTAGGTAAGTATCTGAAATTAAAAAAATAAATCGTATCTTTCTCATCTATTCAGATTTTTTTGTTTTGTGAGCAATGATTATATTGTTCAATTAACAAAATTACCTAATAAAAGATTAATTATCAATTAATTAAAATTAAAATAATAGTATAAAATAAAAACTGTATCATTACAGAAAAAGAATTAAAATAAAATGAGATAAATTCTAAAACGTTTCATTTGTTTTTTTTTTTTATCTTTTCACTTTACATACATAATTTTCAATGATTGTAAAACATTTACGATTTTTCTTAACTTGAAAACATAAAATTTTAAAATGTTAAAAAATATGTATATACATACATTTATGTATGTATGTATATTTTTTGCTATTTAATATGACGTCATATTATTGTATGTATTAGAAAAAAATAAGTATGTATATATTCCCACGTGATTTCCATAAGGAGATTCAATTTATTAAATAATAATTAGACTAACAATTTGTTTTAGAATTTTTTTTTCAATGTAAAATATTCTCTTAATAAAACCCTGAACAATGAACATATGCTCAATAGAAAAAAGATAGTTTCAAGTTTCTTCCCAATTCAACGTTTTTTTTTTCTTTTTTTTTTTTTTTAAGTTATGGGAGGAAAAAAATTATGGGTGTATGTATGTATATAAGAATTAATTTCTGGGTTGTGAACTCTATCGATTTATCTTCTAATTTTTTTAAATAATTTCATCTGTATCTGAGAGTTTTTATCTATAAAGAACAAGCTTTTTTTTTTTTCAATTCATTCATGCACGTTTTAAATTGAGTAAGGTTGAGAATTTCAAGAATTTATAGATTTTTTTTTTTCTAGAAAAATTTATTCAAATTTTTATATCGTTAAAAGTTAATTTTTTTTTTTAAATTAATAAATTTATTTATTATTCATTTTTAAACAATTTTTTCTTCTTATTATTTTTAATTATTTATATAGGCATATGCAGCAGGATGTAATATTGTTATTTTAGCAAGCTCATTTGAAAGGGTACAAATAATACCAGGAGCTGTGCATGGTTATGTAAAAATTTCAGCATTAGATTGTAGTACAGATACAGGAAAAATTGCAGCTGCATATGAAGATAAAATATGTATATTTGAGCCAACACCATTAATACAATTAAATTCAGCATCTTCACATAATCTTGATTATCGGTAAATTAATAATTGAAAAATTGAAGAAAAAAAAAAACTAACAAAATAATTAATATTAATTTTTACATTTTTTTTTATTATCGTTTTCCTAAAGATGGGTTCAAACTGGTTACTTTTGTACGAATGCTCATATTACATCACTTTCATGGAATTTAGAGGGAACACGGTTATTGACTGGTGGTGCAAATTTACAAATGTGGAGAGAAAAATTAACTGGAGCCCTTGACAAGGAACCATCAGGTTATTTCATTTTAATTTTTGCATTTAGAAAATTTATTATTTTTTTTTCTTTTTTCACAGTGGTAACATTTGAAATTGGTGGTGGTGATCGTGATGTAAAAACACCAACAAATGAAAAAGAAGACGATAAAATTGCATGGGAATGCATTTGGACATGTCAAACAGCGACACCAGTCTATCATATGGCCTTTAGTCCTGATGGAACATTATTTGCAACAGCTGGTAGATGTGATCGTTTAGTCAAAGTTTGGTATGAGAATAAACATGGTAAATATTTTGTGATTTTTTTGTCGAATAAAATTTTAAAAATAATTTTTTATTGATTTTTAGTTCTTTTTCCAACGAAAAGCTTTGATGGCAGTCAATATAGGTCAGAAACTTTTGATAATGGTGATTTAAGTTTTAGTTATGTTTATATAGCTCATCCAAGAGCTGTAACACATATTTCATGGCGTAAAACAAGTAAATATATGCCAAAAGGATCTGTTTCAAATATGCTAGTAACATCATGTTTAGACAACATTTGCCGTATTTGGATTGAGACTGTATTACCAGATGATGGTTTAGTTAATATGGTTCAATTTGATCCATTGGCATCACAAAATCCTAAATTTCGAACCCATCGTCACAAACATAGATTTATGCAACGTTTAAAGCACATGAAAACATGTTTTCATATTCGACGACATGCGAAAAATGGTACCATATTTAATACCATCGGTGCTGGTCATCATAATGGTGGTACAGGTGGCGGTGCTGGTGGTACTGGAGGAATTAAAGATGCTTTTGGACATTCTCCAATACCTTCATTACCATCCACATACAGTGTGCATGACTTCCACTCATATGGGTATCATGGGACTGGTGTCAGTCCTGGAATGCATTTTCACTTAGCCGCATCAATAAACGCTGAAACAGATATTCCGTTAGTACCATCAATACTTTCGGCAGATGTCAATAATCAACCAAATTTCATTTTGCATTGGTTGAACAACAAAGAAATGCATTTCTCTTTACAAGCCGAAGCTATATTACAGGAATTAACTCAAAAATTAATTGACAAAGAGGAAGGGTTAAAGTGTGGTACCGGTAGTAATCAATCTGATGAATGTGCTGATGAACATCGTGGCAGTGGTGGAGGTACAGGTGCAGCAACTGAAGAATTTGCTAGAAAATATGGAAAATTTAATAAGTCATTTTCACATGACGAAAGTAATGGTGACGAGAACTCAAGTAAGCATTCCATGTATCAAGGTCAACATGGTGGTGGTTTACATCACTTGAATTCTGTTTCAAACACAACTTCATTGAATTCTTTGGCTCAAGAGAATGTTCCAGCTCCACCACCAATGCATGTCGTTGATTCACTGGATATGAAAATTGATTGTTTGCTACGTGATTGGCATCATAGTCCAGATTTGTTATTCTCAGTTCATCCCATCGATGGAAGTTATTTAATTTGGGTTATTGAATGGTTAGACGATTACTATCCAGGATCATTTAGACAAGCACAAGTATCATTTTCAACAAGAATACCTGGTGCATTTCCACTGGGTGATGCGATGTCAATGTCAACAACTGTAAATTTATACAACACCGGATCACATCCACTTTATTTTAGGGAAATGGTTAAAGGAGCAAGTTCGAAAAAGACAAAGCCAACGACAGGAAGTAATGCGGCTGCAGCTGGAGGAGGAACAGAAACAGGTGACGAACAACAATCTTGTTTACCAAGTGTGATAGAGGAAGATGATGATCAGGAGAAAGGTGAAGGCGGTAATACCAAAGAAGACGAAGGTGACGATGGCACCACTACCAAAGCAGATACTGATTCACACAATACGGCCGCTCCAGATAAACATCAGAATCAGAATGATCAATTATCGTTCACACAGCCTTCACCAACAGTTTCAATGGTTACAAAACATTCAAATGGCACCCTTAATTTGTGGCAGTTACAATTTGCTGATAAAACAAAGTTTACACAAGTTCTTAGTATTGGCCATGTATGCCGAGCATCTGGTCATCGTTTCAGAGTAAATGATATCACTTGTCATCCAGTTTTACCTTTGCTACTGACCACATCTCATCACAATTTGACAGATGGGTCACCAACACCTGATGCAGAAAAAGCAATACGTCAAGTAAAAGACGTTTTTTCAACATCTGGCTTTTGTTCTGAATTGATTCTTTGGCGTGTGGATGCAGTCGGACCTCTTTCACATTCTGGTGGTGTCAATGAATTGGCTCGAATAAACTCACCTGAAATATCTGCATTTAGTAATGTAGCTTGGATACCAACATTATTACCCAGTACAACATTGGGTAGTTTTAGTAATTCTCCATCAGCGTGTTTTGTTGCTTCCGACGGAGAAAGTTTACGTGTTTATCAGGCTGTAATTGATGCACGAACTCTTCTAGCGGAAATCTCATCATCAGAGCGAATAAGTAAAAAACGTTCTGCATCAATGAGTTCGTTATCATCTCAATGCTCATCAGATAATCCGATCAATAAAATTTCATTGCATGATAAAATAAAAATTGTGTCACAACAATCAACTGCACGACCTGGATGTATTATACAATTAGATGCAATCGCAGATGCCACACATGATTGGCAGAACACACAATTTTTACATGTCTTTCAAGAACAACTTATCACTGGCGAAAGAAATGACAATACAATAGATGAGCAAAATGAAAATCTAACTGAAGCTTTAATGGAAAATCAGTTGAGTGCAATGGTCGATTTACAGAGAAACGCCGAATTTAAAGAACCATTTTACATCGTAATTATAGAGAGGACGACAAATGGTAGTACGATTCATATGTGGCGAATTGTGATAGCATCAAAACCACAAACATCATTCCTCTCTGAATCTGCAATGTATGTTCCAGACAGTAATATTGTACAGGATATCGAAGAGACTGAATCTAGTGGTGGTCCTCGACAATCAATATTTGAAAGTAATTTTGCTGGTGAACAAATGAATGTTGAAGTTGAAGCACCTCACATTTCAATAGAAACAGAAAAAGTATGTACTCAAGAATTACCATTACCAGATGGAGTCGATGTTATTCATGCTTCCCCAGCTGCTGGTCATTTAAGTTCTTCATCAATTTATCCAGCATGTTTTGCTCCTTATATTATTGTAACAGCTTGCTCAGATTCAACATCAAGATTTTGGCGATGTAACGTACGATCTTCAACTTCAATTGATGGTGAGAAGAAACTTTCTTATGAATGGTGTGAATGGAAAATGCTAAGTAAATTGCAAGATTCTGCAATAGAAATATCTGGACAACCGTTGAATATTAGTGCAGCATATTCTGGACGAATTGCATGTGCTTACAAATATGGTAAATCTTTTACGAGACCAAATAAAGGTGATCCCGATTCAAGATACATTAATTTATGTGTTGCTATTTATGAGTGTGAAAGTACTGGCGGTAGTGAATGGGTACTCGAGGATACAATTCATTTACGAAATATCCACCTTCCAAGAATTCAAATCGATCCTAATTTAGATTTGAGTGTTTTGCATGATAGTTCATATTTACAAAAGAAACAAAGAATAAATCATTTTATTCAAACATTCACACATGAGGAAACTCGTTCACCACGCAGTGGAGATATTACACCAGAATTATGTCCAAAGCCAACAGGTGGTTTACTAGCAGTACCAAGTTTTAGTACGTTACAATCATTACGTAAATCAATAACTGAAAACGGTAATACATGTCCGCTAACACAAAAACATCTTGTTCAATTGGATTGGGTTTCAAAAGAAGATGGTTCTCATATTCTAACGGTTGCCGTTGGTAGTAAAATTCTTCTGTATACACCAGTTTGTAGTGATTTAGCTCAGGCAAATATGAAAGCAATGAAAGAATCTTCAACAGCAAATCGTCCTTTATTACGTAAAGCAAGTTCATTAGCTCAACCTCATTTCAATGATGAAATCCGATGGATGAAATTACGTCAAATTGATTTACAAACAGCTGATGGTTTACCACCGTTACCAATGCAAATATCATGGGTTCGTGATGGAATTTTAGTAGTTGGAATGGATTCTGAAATGCATGTATATTCACAATGGAAACCACGTGTTACACAAACGCATCCAGTTGAAGATATTTTAGATAGCCGTAATTTACGTGATGAAGATTTACGTTCATTGGTACAAGATTCAACTCAAAGACATTTAACTAATGTGTCATCAATGCCGCATTTATCAAAAGTGAGTTCAGTTAATTTACAAATTTTATCACTTGACAAAAAAAAAAAAGCTTCACAAAGTACTGGTCATTTAGCAAAAGTAGGAATTACTGCGGAACACGATCCGATTCAAATTCATGACTATATGACTGATTATGGACTATTTCAAGCATCAAGAATTGCATGTCCTGTTCTACCACAATATCATCCAAAACAATTAATGGAATTATTAAATTCTGGTAAAATTCGTTGGGTTAAAGCAATTTTAGCACATCTTGTACGATGTATGAGTGGTGGAAATTTTTCTGCAATTGAAATGGATGGAGATAGTTTAGAAAGGCAAAGAGGTTGGTCAAGGTCTCGAACATTTTCAGTGAGTTATGCTACTGGTGTGAACAGTCCAAATGAACCAAAAGGATCTACAACACAAATACCAGAAGAATTAACGTTAGATTACACAGAAATTGTATCTATTCCTCCTCTACCATTATGGGTATTATTAACTGCTGACAAAGAAACCGTTGTACAAACAAAAAACCAAAAAGAAGAAATTGCTGATTATGATGCACTATTTGATGGTTCAATGCAAGAAGAAGATTCTTTAGATGATTTACTTGAAAATGATACAGATTCAACGAAACGATATGATCGTAGACAATCAATACCTGAACGACAAAATATTTCACATTTTGGACCACGACAAGGTCAATTGTTATCACGTCTATTAACTCATACACATTTACCAGGATTATCATCATTGGATCAAATGCATTTATTAGCTTTAGCCGATACTGTTGCTACATGTAATACAGATTTTTCAGAGAAATTTGTTACTGATGTTACAAAAACAGCAATTACTAAAGGAAATATGTCTGGATCAACAGATTTAGAAAATCTATCAACTGATTCACTTGATGATTGTGGTCTAAGATTTTTATTAGCTATGAAACATTATTCATATTTATTACGTTGTTTACCATTAACACAAAGGAATCAATTACAAAAACAAGGTGTGGGTACATTAAATATTGTTTGGGCATTTCATTCTGAAAGTGAAGAAGAATTATTAAATTTGATACCATCTTATAGTAAAGGACAATTAAAATGGGCAACATTAAGAGAATTAGGTGTTGGCTGGTGGTTACGTAATATTAATATTCTTCGAACATGTATAGAAAAATTAGCAAAATCAGCTTATCAACAAAATCAAGATCCATTAGATGCAGCTATTTATTATTTAGCAATGAAAAAAAAATCTCTTGTATGGGGTTTATTTCGTTCACAGCGAGATGATAAAATGACAGCATTCTTTGCAAATAATTTTAATGATAGTCGATGGCGTAAAGCAGCATTAAAAAATGCATTTGTTCTATTAGGTAAACAAAGGTTTGAACATGCTGTGGCATTTTTTTTATTAGCTAATTCATTAAATGATGCAATTGAAGTATGTTTGAATAAATTAGATGATTTCCAATTGGCACTTGTTATATCAAGATTATATGAAGCAGAACAAACAGATACAATATCACCGATGTATAAAAGATTATTATGTGAACAAGTATTAGGATGTGATATGGATGGTAATAACCAAGATATAAGTAAAGCCTATCCAGATCCATTTTTACGTTCAATGTCATTATGGATATTAAAAGATTATTATGGCAGTTTAAATACTTTATTACTAAATAATGTAGGACAAAATCATGTTGCGTATCGTGAGGAAGATTTACTATCAAAAAGTGACAATAGTCAATCGACAAATCCGAATGTTTTTAATTTTTACATTTATTTAAGGACACATCCTTTAATTATAAGGCAACATATTGCATCGACAGCACAAGAAAAGAAACGAACACAAGTTGTACTTTCTGGATTTAGTTATAGTGGTGAAGTGATCGCAGGAACATTAACAAGTGATAAACAACTTCAAATTGAAGATGCTATAACACCATTAGAACGTCAATTGTATTTTACAACTGCACATGGTCATTTTAAAGCTGGTTGTCCAGCATTAGCTTTGGAAGTATTAAGTAAACTTCCGTCCAAAGTTTTAGATTCTGCACCAACGAGTGAAATTGTTAGTCCAAGTGAAACAGATAAAAATAAATTGATTACAACTGGTATGATGGATTGGGGATTATTTGATGGTGGTAGTAATAATGATACAACTATAAAAATAAATGATGCGATTGATACAAGTTCTGCATTTGCACCTGTACAAGAATTTGATTGGGGTGCACCAGCTTCAAACTTTGGAAATGATGAAGGTTTTAAAATTGAATGGGATGATGATGCTGGTAATAAAGATTCTGATATTGATAATGACGATGATTTAGGAAAAGAAACAACTAAGAGTGATGCTCTTGCTGCAGATAAAACTATAGAAAGAGATGATAAAAATGATGCACGAGAAAGACTTGATATTATGGCGCAACAATTAAAATTTATTGCTTGTCTCAAAATATTAATGGAAGAATTATCAACGTTAGCAACAGGTTTTGAAGTTGATGGCGGACAATTGAGATATCAACTTTATATTTGGTTAGAAAGAGAAGTCGATGCATTAAAACAATTATGTAATTACTGTAGTTCAGAATATGAACCTGTAGAAGATAATAAAAATTCTGATTTTAATCAGTCTGAAAAGGATAACGCTCTTACACAAAAAACATTAGAAAAGCCAACATTACATGAAATATTACTGCAAGAAAAACAAGATTTTGAAGCCAAAGTTCAAAGAGCTGCTCGTAGAAAACGTTGGTTGAAAGCAAACGAAACTCTTCTACGAACTTTACTCAGTTATTGTTCCCTTCATGGTGCCAGTGGAGGAGGTTTGGCATCAGTTCGAATGGAATTAGTTTTACTTCTTCAAGAATTACAACAAGAGAAAACTCAACAACAGTTACTTAGTCCTTTACCTTTTCCAACAACTTTACCTTTATTAAGTGCATGTGTTGCTGGCAACAAGACTGTTATTGCAGATCCTATAAGATATCTTCAATCACACACACAAGATATGTTACAAACTGTTATAGAATTTCATCAGCCTCCAATAGCAATAAAAGAACGTGTCCTAAGTGATATTTACATCCTTAGAGATTTAGCAATTGCTCTATCATCTTGTATCTATCAATCATTATGCGATTCAGAAACTTTCATTGTTAATAATACCATTGAAAGAAGTGGTGGTTATCAAAGTCCTGGAATTGAAAATATTGCAAAATTGAATGCTTCTTGTCAAAGTTCACATTTAATGGTTAATGTTAATATTCATCAACGTAGACGAAAGTATTCAACTGATGAACCAGTTTATATTTGTACACCACCATCAAAATGGCCTGGTGTTACAAATTTAAGAGCATTATTGGCACGTGAAAAAGATGAAGATATTCCAAAATTAAATGTATTGCTATTAGAAGCTTTTATAGCAACATATATGGCATTATTAATTTATGGATTATCAGCATGTGATTGTCATATTTTATATCGTTTAATTGGACAAAGTTTTACAAATGATTCATGGGCAAAACTTTTTGGTGGTGGTATTAAAAAATTACTACGTACAGCAGCATTATCACAAAATCATCAAGCTCAACTTACTCAAATGCCATCAATTACATCATCACAAGAGGCTGAAACAATATCTGTTGGTGGTGGTGAAAGTAGTGTTTGGACAGCTGTTACATCTTTAACAAAACAACGTGTTAAATTAAATATGAAATTATTAGGACAATTTAATAGTTCGACTGGTGCACCAACAATGAAAGAAGATAAACCGACTTATAGAGAACAATTTATTCCTCCAGAAATGTCAATGGTCACTTATTTTCTAATGAAACCATCTCTGACAGGTACATTTAAAAATTTTCAAATAAATAAATTTAACATTGAGTTAATTAATTAATGAATTACAGGTGATCTCAATGATGAAGATTATGACACAGATGATTCAGTTGTTTCTGAAGACGAGGAGGAAGAGGAAGTTTTCCCTGATTTTAAAGATACAAAAAGTATTGGAAAAGAGAAAAAAGAAAATCAAGAGCATTCAAATCCACTGTCGTTATCATGGATCATTATAAGACTTGCTATTATAAAATTAATTCAAAAGAAACTTCAAGATTTTATAAATGTTGCTGGAATTGAAATTCAAGGTTGATTGATTGAACAATTTTTTTCCTTTTAAAGAAATTCAATTTATTTTATACTTTTTTAATTTTTTAAAGAATTGCCTGTTACTAGTCCTTTATGTCATGGAATATTAAGAGTTCTATCCGAATGGCAAGACATATTGAATGAAGATTTAATATCAAGAGGACCTGTACCATCAGATTTCATTCCTGGTAAGATGATCTTTTTGTAATACCCTACTGCTGGCTTTGACCTTTTAAAAGTCAAGGGCTTTAAAAAACCAAAAACTTCTTTTTGTCTTCTAAATCTTGTAAAAATTCTTTTAAAAAAATGTTATTTTTTCTTCAGGTTGTTATGTTGAATCTGATGTTAAAGGTCCAGCAATTCATAAATATCGTTCATTACTTGAAAAACATAATACACCGTTTAGTTCTCGAAGTGCTGCAGCACCAGCACATAGATTATGGAATTATTTGGTTAGACAAGAACATGTTCAAGATGTATTTGTTAGAGCAGTATTTGGTAAACGACGTAAAACTGATTCAGATAATGAATCTTTAACAAGAGTTAATTCAGATTTAAATTCTGTTTTAGATACTGGAAGTCCTGGAAGTAAGTTATTATTATGAAATTTTTAATATATCTTTTATTTTTTGTGTAAAATAAAATATTTGTTCTAGGTGGAGAACATATTAGTCAACAAAGTAATAATCTTCCAGAACCAATAAGAATTATTCATAAAGAACAAGAATCAATATCAGCATTTTGTATAAATAATGTTTCACCTGGTTTAATAGCAATTGCAACACCAAAAGAAATCCAAGAAATGGATATAACACTATTATTAGATGCACCAAGTTGGTATGAAGATGAATGTGAATATGATATTCTAAATCTATCAAAAGATCCAGATTCAATACCAACAAGTAGTTTTCTAGTCATACAGACACCAACTGATAAGTAAGAAGATTTTTAATTTTTATTTTTCTTTAATTTGGTAAAATTTGGTTTTCAAATTACTTTTTGTAAATTTTTTAGAAATGTTTTAACCCAAGGTATGATGAATATTCAAAATTATGGTACTTCAACACCACCTCAAGTCGGAAGTGGTGGACAGTCTGGGCGGGGAACATCCGTGGTGAGTTATAATTTGTTTGTTTTGTTTTTTGTAATCATTTAGTCTTCTCTGATTGTGTATGCACATAATTTCTAAAATCAAAAAATAGAATTGTGTGTGAAATTACACAAAGTACATTTTTTATGTTTCCAAATTTTTCTTTTTCAACTTTTTTTTTTTTAAAACAATTTATTCACACAATATCTTATGATAAGTTTACACGGCTGGAGACTGGTTTTTACTCGTAGATACCAAAAAATGGTTTCGACTTCAGACATATGTTTAGGTCTCTTGGGTGTTTACCCAAAATCTCCTGGCTTTTAGACATATTTTTTTGGTATCTAGAAACCAAAGTATCTTGTCATGTAAACTCACTACTCTACACTATATAATCAACAAAAATTCAGTGTGTGTGTGTGTGTGTGTTTGTGTAAATATACAAATTTTCATTTTTTCTTAATTTTAAAATATTAAAAAGGTTTATGATTTATTTTATTAAAACAAAATTGGAGAAAAAAAATTGGAATGTGATTTGAAAGGAAATTTAATAGAGTGTGTAATATTAATTTTTTGGTAAAATCTAGGAGAAATTTTTGAAGATACATATATTGTAAAAGCAACAGGAGAAATTTGAAAATGAAAGTTTTTATGAAATCATAAAACCTATTATGTACTGTCATTTCAACTCCCACTACCATTATAACAGGAGAATTTTTTGACTTTATGGAAATCTGGATAATGAAATTGATTTTTTTAATCCGTATTTCGTTTTTATTGTTTTTTTTTTCTTTGAATCAAATAGAAAGTTCATAAGCAAATTAAGATTGTAGTAGAAATCTGAATTATCATGTATATCATAATTTACACAAGTAAAAAGTAGT
Source organism: Bombylius major (assembly GCA_932526495.1). NCBI lineage: Eukaryota > Metazoa > Arthropoda > Insecta > Diptera > Bombyliidae > Bombylius > Bombylius major. The sequence goes on along the minus strand of OW052043.1, from coordinate 38,319,355 downwards.
TTATAAAGAAAAAAAAAGAATGTAGGGGGAATTCAAAAACGCAATGAATGCAGTATTCATGATGTAAAATTCAATTTTAGGGTCGATTCACAAACATCTGATGTAGTATCAATACGGTTTCCCTCTATCCGATCAGATTCAGACATTTTTACATATTTGTATGTAATCTTAATGTAACTTTTTACACATACATCCGGCCTGTTCTGGTTAGAAATCATATAAAAACATGGTCGGAAGGGAAACGTATCGGTGCCGGATCGGATATGTGTTGAATCGACCATTTTTCCTTGGACTGTGTATCGTAATTGCATCATTGCGTTTTTGACTTTGCCTGTAGTTAGATGATACGTATAAAATTTACATATCAATGGATATTTTTATCATAAAAAGAAAAATCTATAAATATACAAAAATAATTATAAATTTGAATAATAATAATAATAATAAAAACCTGTCTATAGAAAATTAACACATGAAAATGTGCTATTTTATCACTATCTCTCTCTCTCTCTTATTTCAACGCTGCTACAGATTAAAGGAGCTAATTTTCCAGGCTGTCATGATCCAAGATTTTGTAAACTGGTTTTAGATCGCTCAAAACACCTTCTTAAACCGGTATATTTTTTTTTAAATAGTAAAAAGAAAATTTTAATAAAAGTAAAAAAGAAAACAAAAAAAGTGTTTAAAAAATTAATGTGTTTTTGCTTGAGTTTATTCTTTTTATTTGGAAAATTACAGTTAATACATTTAAAAAAAAACAAACATATATAATTAATTGTAACCGTTAATTTTTAATTGTAATGCTTTTGGTATAGTTATGTCAATATTTATCTTATTTTTTGATTCATTATTGTTATTCTGTGCCATTTTTTTTTTTTTTTTTTTTTTTAGAAAAATCGTAAGAAAATTCTAAATATCTTATCGTTTTATATATATTTTTTCACTCATGTTACAATAATATTAAGATCGATCCACACACATCTGATCCGGCACCGATCCGGTTCCCCTCCGACCATGTTTATTTATATACGTATGAATAGATTCACATCACTTGCAAACATGTAAAAATACCTGAATTTGATCGCACAGAGAGAAACGGGATGGTTGCCGAATCGAATGTGTGTAGATCGATCTTTATTTTCTCTTCTTTCATTGTCTTTTTGAAATATTTTTAAAAATGGATTCCGTTTTTTTTTCTTTTTTTTTTTTTTTTTGGAATGTGTAAAAAAATTCATATTGCTGTTTTCAAAATTCTTGTTCAATTCATTTTTTAAATTTTTATTTTGTATTTTTAAAATTTTTTACAATTAAATTTCTCATGTAAATATTTTTGTTGTTGTTGCTGTAAAATGGATACAGGTGCTGAAACATAAAGTTGATAATATAAAACGAATGAGTGCACATCCATTAATGCCACTATATTTAACTGGTGGACAAGATGGTTCTGTTCAATTATGGGAATGGGGTCATCAACAAGTTGTTTGTACACCAAGACCACCGGGTACATTTGCAAAAGTAACACGTTGCCGTTTCTCACAGCATGGTAATAAATTCGGTATTGCTGATGGTGATGGTAATCTTAGTTTATGGCAAGCTGGTTTAGCAACACAAAGTAATCGATCATTTTTTGTAAGTATTTGTTTTTTTTTTTTTTTTAATTTGAAATTTTTTTTATTGGTTTTTAAAAAATTCTTTTAATTGTTTCTTCTAAAATCTTCATTAATTTTGTATAAATTTTTAGACTTATCAGTGTCATAGTAAAAATATCTCAGATTTTGTATTTCTGGGATCATGTAGTTTAGTAGCAACTGGTAAGTGATTAAAAAAAAATACTTACTTTAAAATGTCTTTTTTATTAATATAATTTTATGTTTTTTAACTAAAATATTATTTTAATAAAAGAATAATAAAGGTCGACCGGTTCGGTTCCTCTCCGTCCATATTTACATGCGATTCGTGATCGGAACCCGTCCGGATGTGTGGGACCGACCTTAAGAAAAAATTGTTTAATTTTTAATTTAAATTTTAAAATATTGTTTTTTCTTTATTTAGCTGGTCATAGCTCAGAAAATAAAAATGTTGGCATTTGGGATACCTTGTTACCTCAGAAAAAATCTCTTGTTTCATGTAAGTACTTTAACCAAAGACATTCCCCACATTCTTTCCTTTCTCATTTTTCTCCTTCATGTGCTAGCGCTGTTTTAGTAAAAGTAATAAGATAACGACGCTACACTACGCCTTGCCACATTGAATTTTAAAAAAAAGTATTAAACTTTTATTTAAAGAAAATAGCTTATTTTTCAATTCAAATTTAATAAAAAAATGAATAATAATTTTTAAAGCATTCGCATGCCATGATCAAGGAGCATCTAGTTTGGTTTATGCCCCTCAACATCAAGTTCTAATATCTGCTGGTAAAAAAGGTGATGTCTGTATATTTGATGTACGACAACGAACACTTCGGCATAGGTTTCAAGTAAGAATTTTATTTTCTGTTACATATAACGATCCTCTTGTTTTGGTTTTCCCCGATTTAAATGACTGATTTTTTTTTTATTTTTTAGGCACATGAAAGTTCAGTTAAATGTTTAGCTTTAGATCCACATGAAGAAATCTTTGTAACTGGTTCAGCAGAAGGTGATATTAAGGTAAAAAAAAACATATGTGAAGTTATTCAAATTTAATGTCCTTTTCAAAACAAAACTAATATCTTTTAGATATGGGGATTATCAAATCATTCACAATTACAATATTTTCCTAATGAACATGCTAGAAGCAGTTTCTTTAAACATATTGGTCAAGGTGTTAGCCAATTACAACTTGACTCTCATGGTCGTTTATTCTCTTGTGGTTCAGATGGTTCAATGAAAGTAAGACAACTTCCTGATCGAGAAATGATTGTTCAATCATTATACTAAAATTTCTAAAAAATGGTAAAATTTTTATAAAATTTTTTGTTCTTAATGTCCTTCTTTTGATAGTTTTTTTTCACCCCTTTTTTCAGAGACTACTGTATTTATTCTAGACAATACCTAAAAAAGTGTTTGTTTTTTTTCGTTTTTTTTTTGTTATATATTTTTTAAATTTAATATTTTAATTTTAAATAACTTTTCATGGAAATCATTGTTATTTAAAAATAAAAAAAAGTGGCAAATCAAATTTGCATTAATTAAAAAAAAAAAATGATTTTCTAAATAGATAAATGTTTCTGCAGTATTCGATTTTATATTAAATATTCTTACATATTAAATAAAAAAAAAATAAACTTATTATATTGTGCCCTTTTATTACTATTATTATATTGAAAAGAGTGTTTAACTTAAAAAAAAGCAAATTGGGAAAATAAAAAAAAAATTGATAATAAAGATCAATCTATTCACAAATCCGATTCGGTTCCCTTTCGTCCGTACAGAGCCTAGCATTTTTACATGTTTATATGTGATTTGAATGTGAATATATATACATATACTATATTCACACAATAGCGGCCCGGTTCCGATAACAAATCCCATACATATATCAAAACAAAACGCTTGAATATGATCGGATGAAGGATTGGAATCGGATCGGATGTATGAAATATGAATCGATCTTAAAATATATCTTCTATATTCGCTATATAAATTAAAACTATATTTAAAGAAGAAAAAAAAAATGAAATAATAAATATTTATATGCTCTATATGACTTCTTTACACTTAAAATAAAAAATGATAATAACTATGAGAATAAATATTAATTATTATAGTACTGTTATATCTGTATTCAAAGAAAAAATAAATAAAAGAGAAAAATGAAAATTTGTATAGCATAAATATTGTTCTATAGTTCCGCATTGTTGTTAAATATTTTGTCCGGCTTTGTTTTATATACATATATATAGTATTATATTAAGATGAAGATTTAATTTGAAAAAGAAAAGCAAAATAATGTAAAATATTTAAATTTCACCGAAAAAATGATAACAGAATACAATAATAAATTGATTAATAAAAAAAAAAACTAAAGAAAAAAAGATGTGTGTAATCCAAACAAGATAAATAAATTATTATAAAGATGTATATTATTATTATTATTATTATTATTAATATTATTATTTACTTTGAGAAAATATTATTATATAACAAAATTTTATCAAAAACTACAAAACATCTTATATTTAAATTTAGTGAAAAAAAAGTACCATATTGTTTTATTCTTTATCAAAATTATTTATGAAATAAAAAAAAAAAGAAAAAAAAAAGTATATAATATTAAATATCATTAATAATAATACACGGCTTAAAATACATATTACATATTATTATTATTATTATTATTATTATTGCGTTATTTGATTCCCCTTCTTGTTTTTTTAAATGTGTAAGTCAAAATAATATAAAATAAATTGAAATTAAAAAAAAAAATTTATGTGTTTTTTTATTGGGCAATAGAAGTGAACTTTTATTACAAGTATGGCTGCGTTTCAATATTCAACATGCTGCGGAACCTTTTCAAAAAGGATTTTAACTCCTAAGAGTCTTTCTTCATTCCTGTCGGTCCATAGAATAATTCAGTATACTTGAGGAAAAGAAATTGTGGTGGTTGAGCACCTACTTTGCCGCTGGAGAGCTCTAGTGAGAGAAAAGTACCAGCGGCAAGGTGAAAGTTTTTTTGGGAATGTTGAAGAAATCTCTAGAAGGTAGTTTGAATTTCGTAGTAGAGTCAAAAATATTCGTTCATAATGCGCGTAAGGCTAGTTAATCACAAGCTCTCTGGGCATATCTATCTAGCTATCACTCTAACCTTGACTGGAAAAGGCGCAAAAAATAATCAAACAAATTTGTTTATACTCAAAAATACCATCAAAAATTTATTATTATTTTTTTTAAATCTTAAAGTTTATATAAAAATGCAATTTTTTAAATAACAGTTGAAGGACAGACAATTTTTTTGTTTGTTTACAATTTAGAAAATGTTGCAGTTGATTTGGTTAACTGCGCTGAAACTGCGTTAAAGAAGTCTTCACTTAACAAATTCAGTTTATTAATTTCTCTCTGGAAAAATAAATAAAATTTTAATGACAAAAAACTCATTGATTTTCTAATTTTTGTAAGAAATTCATGACTTACAATATTGTCTAAACCCTCTTGATTTGTGTGATCCATCGAAAAAACAAGATTTCTTTTGGTTGCTTGCATTGCAACAGGACTTTTACTCGCAATTAATTCAGCTAATTGCAAAGCTCCAGATAAAAGTGCTTCTTTATTTTCAAAAACCTTTTAGGAAGAAAAATTATGTATACAATCTTGAAAAATTAAAAAAAAAAAAGATATCAACTCACTTTGCTAACAAGGCCACAATTATTTGCTTCTGTACTTTCAATTTTTCTTCCTGTAAAACATAATTCTCTTACTAGACTTTGATTACCAATAACTTTTGGTAAACGTTGTAATGCTCCGACATCAGCAGCCATTCCGATATCAACTTCTTTAACTTGAAACCATGCATCTTTTGTGCAATAACGAATATCAGCAGCCGTTATTAAATTAATTCCAGCACCGATGCATGCTGAATGTGTTGCAGCTATTACAGGTTTTGGACAAATTTCCAATGAACTTATGCAGTCCTGTTGAGAGGAGACGATGTGAAAGTAATATCAGTTAATTCTTTTTTTTTTAAATCTTACTTGATACGCCTTTATGACATTTCCTAAAAGATGACCTTTTCTGCTGACATCTTCAATTTCGGATAATTGTTGACTAAGAGACATCATACTGTTTAAATCAATGCCTTGGCGGAAAAATTAAAATTTGATTCATAGATTTTTCTTTAATGTTAAATTTTTCACTTACCTGCGGTAAAGTGTTTACCAGCACCGGACAGAATAATAGCACGACAATCTGGATTGGTGCTTAATGATTCAAAACAATCTTTGATTTCGCTATAAAATATAAATTTGAAAAAATAAATGATGGATGATAAAATTGGGTGTTAGTTTACTTACAACCACATTTCTTTATTAAATGCATTATATTTTTCAGGACGATTTAATTCGACATGAAAAACAAATGGTTTTGGTGTTGTGACAGCAAGAGTTTCTAAATTTTCAAGATTTTTGGAATCTGATGCTAATTTTGGTGAGGTTGAAATGTTTCTCATTTTTAATGTTTTAATTGAATCTAGAAAAGAAAATAAAATATTTAAGCACTTAACAAACATAAAAATAAAGTTTTGAAATTTAACAAATTTTCCATACTTGATAGATTTCGTGTGGTAGTTGTTAATAGAGACTTTGTAGCCATTGGATTGGAGCTGCTTGATTAAGCAAATGCACTTTCACTTTTCTTAATTTTTACTAAATTTTGAATTTTGTATAATAAAAAATTGGACTCTGGACTGGACTGTCTACTGAGTACTGACTAGCTGTTTTATTAATGAACCCTGACCTGAGGGAAGTGATAATTCTGAGGTTTCTCACTTCCTCACTTGATAAGTGCGTTTTTTTTGCACTCATTTTCCTTATTCGACACTAGAGGTCGTAACAAATAATTTATTTGTTTATAAACAAAAAATATTTTCCCAGTATGTATCAGTTTATCAGCTGTTTTGGTGTCGAAGTTTGGGGTTATGACATAAATTTGTATTTTGTATTTTTAAATTTCTTACATAATTTTGGATTTTTTTCAGTGAAATTGTTCTAATTTGTTATTTAATTTTTCACATTTTTTTGGACACTTACAGCCATATTCACCATCAAGTCATAACTTTATGACCGTCATAACTCTATTCACCATACTAGTTTTACACCGTCATAATCAAGTTATGACCATAAAATCCTTTTAACTGTTTTGCTGACCTATTAGCTTTGCTACTAGCATTTTGAACCCAACTTTGAACTTGATTATGACGGTCATAAAATAGTTTGGTGAATAGACTTATGGCTGTCATAAGTTATGACTTGATGTAGAATAAGGCTGTAAAACTAATTTACCTATAATATTAATAACCGGTTTTTAATTGGATTGCGACGGTTGTAATCCTGCCCAGTGTATTTTTTTGGTCCAAAGACCTTAAAGTGCGACTATTTTCAAGAAGAAGATAAGTGAACTGAGCAAAATTGAAGTGATGACTGATGACTGATATATCACTTCCTCAGTTTCAATAAAACACAGCTAGTATGTCTATGGGTAAGGGCCAGTGATGCCAATTCTTGAATGACGGTCGTAGCTTGAATTGGTAGATATATTGAACAGTTGGTAGCTAAAATTGGAAAAATGTAGTATCTTAATGACTGAACATAGACTAGGACTACTGCCAACGCAAACGAGTTTATAACCGGTTTTAACAACCCCTGAAAATACATCTGATGGTGGCACGACCAAGTTGTAACGAGCATGAGTGTATTACAACCGTCAGCTAAAATTATTTTAGACTATTCTTATTATACTAAGTAGGAAAAAAATTGTTACAACTAGCGCATTCCTACCAATGTATTTTGGCTCAATGATAGTTAAATTTTTAAAGTTTGGCACTTTGCAGTATGGTATGAATGTTTACATACTTCCTCTTCAATTTCAAAGAAAAATAAACTTTATAAGCTTAAAATACTTTTTTATTATTTGCAGAAAAACAAGTATAATAAAAAGAAAACAATTTAATATTTCAATAAAAAAAGAATTAAAACAAAAAACAAAAATAAATAAAAAGTCTTATAAGTCCTCTTAGCTAATTATTTTTAAAATTCCATTAATATCAAGATACTCATTAGTTTCAAAGTCGTAGTCCCTATTTTTTGAATTACACTGTCCGGCAAGGCAAGTCATATTCTTTACAGTATTTATTATGTCTTTGCAAGCCAAATTTAACTGATAAAATCGACTTTAATGTTTTAAATTTTATTTTGTTATTGGAATAATTATAACACTAAATATTCTTTCTATATCAGCATTGGAATGAGAATGCGACAATAATTTTATTGTAAATAAGCAAAGATCTGCAAATGGATTCTTTCCAGCTGAACCCTTATTCATAAATTTCTGACCATATATGAACGGTGGTTTTAGAAGTCCATTTTAAATCACAAACGTTAAAATATAAATAATTATATTATTACACAAGAACAAATTTTAGCTACCGTTTCGTAGCTTAAAAATACAGTTGCTAGCTAAATTGCTACCGGTAGCTAAATGAAAAATTTCGAAGCTAAAATTGTTTGATGGTAGCTAAATCTAGCTACCGCGTAACTAAATTGGCATCACTGGTAAGGGTTGTCATTTCATTTTAAAATTAAAATATCCCCTCCAGAAACCAACCGGTGTAAAATGCAAATAAAAAAAACTCAGTCCAGAAATGTCAAATCACAAAATTTGGTGTCGATTTTAAGTGTTCAAAATTTCTTTTCGAGTTCGGTTTATTTAAAAATTTCTTGTTAAAAATTATATATTTTTGTTATTTGGATTCAGGATATCAAACAAAATTCTAATAAAATTTGAAAAAATCAAAAAAAAATTATATTCTTGTTTTCATAAATAGTAACAGCAAAAAAAAACACAATGTCCATCGATGTAAGTTCTACCAAAATGAAGTAAAATATAAAAATAAATAAAATAATAAATTTGTTTTATTTGTTTGTAGGATGATAATCTTGTTCCAAGACTTCCAATGGATTCAGATAGTATAAAATTTAATGATTGGACAATAACATATTCAAAATCTCATATTTTGAAAAGTGTTTGTACGAGTGGAAAAGATGGTTGTCCAAATGATGATCCAAAATGTTGTGAATTATGCATGTAAGTTGCATTCTATAGATAAATCTGATTTTAAATTCTTCAGACTTTTAAGATTTTGTGTAATTTTAACGTTTGTCTTTGACTTTAGTGCTTTTCATGTGTGAAACGTATTTCTAACAATTTAAAAAAATGATATTTTCACTTTGAATGTGGTTGATAGTTTTGTATGAGACTTTTAACATTAGTTGCTGTTAGTAGTGAAAAATTACAGAATACTTAGAAAAAACATGTCTAAGGACGGATACGTTTTCTATATTAGTTCCCATACCGATTATTATTGGCGGATTTTTTGTTCTGGCTAAGAATTTAATGGGGAGGGAATGTATTGACGCAAGCATTTCATGAAGGTGTAATAGTGTTAATGAAAAATTAGGATAATGGAGGATTTTAGAATTTTTATTTGATTTCAAGAATAAGATAGATTATATAATTATTCAAATTTAGAAAAAAAATTAAAATTATAAAAATTCACCATAATTTAAAAAATAATCAATATGTACAATTTTTTTCTTTTTTTTCAGTTATCAGCGTTCTCTGGAACTACCACATTTACCCGATATGGTATTTCATAAAAATGAGTTGAGATTAGAACATGTTAATGGTGTAGTATTAAAATTCAATCCAATGGATGCATTAAAATTAGTTGAAAATGGTAAACAACTAGTACAAGTAGCATGTGCTGAAGAATGGAGGGAAAGTAGGTAAGAAAAAAAAAACTAATTGATTAAGTTCTTTATTTTGAAATACTTTCTGAAAAAAATGTATATTTTTGATTTTTTCAATTTTTTTTTTAGACCAGAACAACATTTAGAAGAAAAATTTAAACCATTCGATTGGACATTCACAACAGATTATCAAGGAACATTAAATGATAAATTTACAGTTGAAGAGACTGATTTAAAATTAGATATATTTAAATTAATGAAACGGGAAAAAATTCTATTTTATCATGATTTAACATTATTTGAAGATGAATTACATGATAATGGTATTGCATCGTGTTCTGTTAAAATTGTAAGACTAGAATTTTTTTTTTAAAATGAAAAAAAAAAATGATTAACGTTTTATTTTTTTTTTTTAATTTTAGAGAGTTATGCCGTCTGGATATTTTGTACTTTTAAGATTTTTTTTACGTGTTGATAATGTCATGATTAAAATGAATGATACAAGATATCATTATGAAATTGAAAATAATTATGTATTAAAAGAATACACATCAAAAGAAGCAAAAATTGAACAATTGAAAAACGTGAGTATATTACATTCTCTTTCAGTCAAACTAAAAAGTAATAACGGGAAGTTTACACGACAGGACACTTTGATTTCCAAATTCGAAAAAAATAGTGTCAAAAGCTCTCTAGGTATAATTTTTTCTATATGTATATCTGGAAACTGAAGTCTACAGTTGTGTAATCTTACCATAAAGGGTTATTCTTCACACAAAATAAAAAATTTAACAAATTTTCTCTTTCTTATAATTTTAGGTTCCACCAGCATTATTCACTGCACCCAATGAAATTGAGAAATATCTACCGATAAATGTAAAGAAAACGTATAAATTAATTTTCAAATAACAAATTATGGATTACACTCACACAGCTCACACAGTTATTTCGAATTGTAATTTTTAAATGAAATTTTAAATTTTAAAGATAAATTGTATTTTGTAAAAATTACTTAAATGGGTTATTCCTTTTAAAAAAAAAAAAAAAAAAAAAAATTAGATTATAAATGTTTTTTCACTTATTTTAAAGTTTAAGTAGATTTTGGTAGAATTAAAAAAGTTATTAAAATTTTTTAGTATTTATAATTTGTAAAAATTCGAGTCTGATTTATAATAATTTAAAAATAATTTTGAAAAAATATCCCTAAATCAATTAGAAAATTTAAAAAAGATAAAAATTAAGATTTAAAACAAAGAAAAATTCGAAGGTCTACAATTTTAGATTTTACTGTACACTGAAATTAGCTTTTATTTAATTTTGAAGCTATGCTGCTGCGTGATAATAATGAAAAAGAAGAGAAGAAATAAAATATGAGCTTGATTGAGCTTATGTCATTTGGGTTGGGAGGAAAATGCACTCAGTCAATGTACTCATAGAATAGATGGTCATAGTGTGAACATCATTAATTGAGAAATTCTTTTTAATTTATTTTTTTGGAAATTTAAAGTTTAAAATATTTAAGTAAATTTGTATTTTCCTGTGTAAATTAATTGAAATTATAAATTTATAAGTTAAATTTTGTGAAAACAATTACAAAATCAAAGTAGTTAAATTATTTTAGACTCCAAAGGAATTTAGAGAATTCCGAAAATGGATTATAAGGTATGAATCATTCGTTAAATTATAGATTAATTCCAAAGAAGCTTCAACACTCAAGTTGTGTGTAAGAAAAAAAAACTATTATGATATTCGATTAATTTAAACAGTATAGGATTGAGTTAAAATTAAGTGGAATTTTCAATCATATTATTTAATAAATTCTTTCTGTGAGAAATAATCTTCCTCCCCCACCCACCGGAAATACTTTTAAATATGACAAAAAAAATAATTATCACTGAAAAATTACCAATAATCCTAGTTGAAACAATAACTGAAGATTTATTTTTATTAAATTTTTATTGCAGGCAAAGCCAACAGTTGTTCCCTATTCGGGCTTTAATGCATCAGAAGACGCCCAAGCACTTCGAGCTGCTATGAAAGGATTTGGTACTAGTGAACAAGAAATTATCGATATTATATGCTCTCGAACAAACAGCCAAAGACAACAAATTAAAAAAAAATTTGCTGATGAATACGAAAGAGATTTGATTGATGACTTGAAAAGTGAATTGGGTGGAAATTTTGAAGATGTTATCATTGCATTAATGACACCACCAGTTGAATATTTATGTAAACATTTAAATGATGCTATGGAGGGAATGGGAACGAATGAAGAAACACTAGTTGAAATACTATGTACAAGAACCAACGAAGAAATGAAAGAAATCGTTACCAAATATGAGGACATATATGATCGCCCTTTGGCAGAGCATATGTGCAGTGAAACTGCAGGACATTTACGTCGCTTACTAACACTTATAGTAACTGGAGTAAGAGATCCAGCAGAAAGCGTTGATGCTGCAAAAGCAAAAGAACAAGCTGAAGCCTTGTATGCAGCTGGTGAAGCAAAACTTGGAACTGATGAAGAAGTATTCAATAAAATTTTCGCTCATGCAAGTTTTGCACAATTACGCTTGGTATTTGATGAATACAAAAGTATATCTGGAATGACTTTGGAACAAGCTATAAAACATGAAATGAGCGAGGATTTACATGATGCTATGATGGCAATAGGTAAGAAAAAACTTAAAGTGGAGAATAATTTTTAAAAGAATAAATTCTATTGCAGTTGAATGCGTCCAATCACCTCCAGCATATTATGCTAAACGAATTCAAAAAGCAACGAATGGTGCAGGAACCGATGATACAACATTGATTCGAGTCATTGTCAGTCGTTCAGAAATTGATTTGGGAAATGTTAAAGATGAATTCGAACGAATTTATGATCGTACTTTGTACAGTGCATTGAAGGTAAGCGTTATTGAAAATTTTAAATTATAAAAAAATTTTAAGAATAATTAAATTTATTTTTTAAAACATTTCTAATTTAGAATGAAACGTCTGGAGACTATAAAAATGCACTTTGTGCTCTAATTGGAGATGCCTAAAAAGAATTTTATGTAGAATTCAAAAATATAGAGGCCTTCAGATGAATTTGATTGAAAGAAAATTTTTTAGTATATTAGACATGTATTTTTTTTTTTAATTTGGCAAAAAAAAAAAAAAGAAAAGTAAAAGCATTTATAAATTTTAGAAGTATTTAATGTTTTAAGAGAAGTATTTTAAAGTATTATTTTTTATTTAAAGAAAAAGATATGTATTAGCTTTTATTGTTAATTCATCATTCCAATATTATTTTGTGTTTGTTCGTGTGTATCAAGTATCAAGTGTTTAAAATATAAATTTTAGAAAAATTAATTAATTTTAATTTTATTTTGATTTTATGGTAGGTTTTCTTGAGCTGATGAGTTTATACTTCAACGTGGATTGCGAACCATAAGGCAAACTTTTCAAAATACAAAAAAAAATAAAAAAGTTATAGTCAGTTGGCGGTTTAAAAAATTTAAAAATTGAATTTTTTTAAACAAAATTTCAACGGCTTTAAAAATTTTTAAAATAAATTAAAATTTTTTAAATTATTTTTAAATCGAAATTGTTCAACATTTACAGTTTTAACTGTGTTTTGAGCATGAGCTCTTCTGATTTCTCGAAATTCATATTAAAGTTCACAGAAAAGTATCTTGTTTTTTTGTTTGTATATTTTCTCTCAGCATGAATAATTGGTATCCACAATCTCGATTATAATAATGCTTCATAAAAGATGAATGGGGGACAAGAGAAAAGTAGTTCTGTCAGTTTTTTAATTACTATACATATACACACAATATAATAATATATAAAATAAATTATAATACATAGCCATTTTTTTAAAATAATACAAACTTACAAAGTAATCAGTCAGTCAGTCAACCAGTAATAGTGCGTCAACAAAAAAAAGTATAAAAAGTTAGTTTTACTCTTGTTTTTGCATTTGACTCGTCTATTGTTTTCTTCTTTTTTCATCAAAAATTTTGTTTATTTAAAAAAAAAAAAATTGCTCTACATTTAGCAGCCATAAACTTGAAAATTTAAAAGAATTTGAAGAAAAACGAAAAATAAAAATGGATTACGTGGTAAGTATTTCAAATTTTTTTCATAAATTTTTAAATTATTTATCTACTTTGCATTTGCGGTACCTATTTATGCAACAATTATGATTTATTTCATTATTATTGTTTTTGTTATTACAAAATGTTTCATTTATTTATTTATAGATTTTTCTCAAATAGGTACATATTGATATTTGTTTTTATAATTTTTCAAAGAAAATAAGTCAAACATAAAGTGAAAATTTAGAGTAGCGCGTTCGGATATTTTTAAATTAATTTTAATTTTTGATAATTTTCTATTGTTGTTGTTTACTCATCCGGAAATGAGCAATTGAAAGTGATGAAATTTTTAGAGAAAATACCATGTTACAGTTTAGTTAGTCATACTGAGACTAATTAGAAAATTGTTTAAGGTACTAAAAACTAAAAAAAAGGCAAACATATTGCTTTCTTAATTTTTTTAATTTCCAATAAAATCGAAGATAAAAAAATTTATACATTAAAATCGATGAATTTATCGTAGAACTGCATTTGTTTTGTTTTTCAATATCCTTGGAAACTTATGAAAAGCATTTTAACATTTTTCGATTTTGAAAAAAAAAAAATCTGCAAATAAAAAATCAATCTCATGCCATATTTTCTTTTCAGCCTAGACCAACAGTTGTTCCTCAATCAGGTTTCAATGCATCAGAAGATGGACAAGCACTTCGTGCTGCCATGAAAGGGTTCGGTACTGATGAACAAGCAATTATTGATATTATATGCTCTCGAACAAACAGTCAAAGACAACAAATTAAAAAATTTTTCCTTGAAGAATATGGAAGAGATTTAATTGACGATTTAAAAAGTGAATTAGGTGGAAATTTTGAAAGGGTAATTATTGGATTGATGCTACCACCTGTTGAATATTTATGTAAACAATTACATAAATCAATGGAAGGTATAGGAACAAATGAAGAAACATTAGTTGAAATATTATGTACAAAAACAAATGAAGAAATGAAGGAAATTGTTGCTAAATATGAGGATATGTATGATCGTCCATTGGCAGAGCATATGTGCAGTGAAACTTCAGGACATTTTCGAAGATTGTTAACATTAATTGTGACTGGTGTTAGAGATCCAGCTGGTACCGTAGATCCTGAGAAAGCTAGAGAACAAGCAGAAGCCTTGTATGCAGCTGGTGAAGCAAAACTTGGAACTGATGAGGAAGTATTTAATAAAGTTTTTGCTCATGCAAGTTTTGCCCAATTACGCTTAGTATTTGAAGAATACAAAAATTTGTCTGGAATGACTTTGGAACAAGCGGTTAAACATGAAATGGGTGGAGAATTACATGATGCTATGAGGGCTATAAGTAAGTTTTTTATTTAAAAAAACACTATTCCTTACTCATATTCGTACTTTTGATTTTCAGTTGAATGTGTTCAATCACCTCCAGCATTTTTTGCTAAACGTATTTTTAAAGCATTGGAAGGTGCTGGCACCGATGATTCAACTTTGATCCGAATCATTGTCAGTCGCTCGGAAATTGATTTAGGAAATATTAAGGATGAATTTGAACGAATTTATGATCGAACACTGTACAGTGCAATCAGAGTAAGAAATTTTCAGTTTTAAATTTTAATGGATTTTCTCATAAAATTTTTAATTTTTATTCTAGTCTGAAACATCTGGAGATTATAAACGAGCTCTTTGTGCCTTAGTTGGTGGTGCCTAAAAAGTTGGAATTGCAGTTGAAAAATACTTTTTTTCTCTTTCTCGAATAGAGTATTTAATTACATCCATTTTATTATTAAGTTCATGTTTTCGTCTTCTTTTTTTTTCTTTTATTTTTCTCGTTTTTCAAAAGGGCTTTTTTAAATTTATTTAAATTACTATGATAAAATAATGTTAGGAAAAAATGAACAAAAAAAATCTCAAAAGATTTATTTTTATGGTATTATTGAGAAAAAAGAAAAAAAGATTTAAAAATAAATAAATTTATAAAAAAATGTTTTTACTTTTTAATTCTTTCTTACTTCAAGGATGTGAAATTGAATTTATTATATATACATTATACATATATATACTTATGGGCTGAATCCGCCTCAGGAACTAGTCTCATTATATTTGTTGCTTTCGTTGGTGCTCTTCTGCTGAGCGCCTATTAGGCGTCCAGGAAGTGGAAGGATATTCCACCCTCGAACAAGAATGTTGGGGAGTAGGAAATTGTGGAATTTCATCCTCCGCGAACGCTTGTTCTACAGGAGGAAGCACTTCTTCCATACCAACTTTTTCGTTTTTTCGATCTCCAAGCTTACGAATGGTCGTGGTCAAAAATCTTCCTTTTGCAAACATAACGAGAAGTAGATGATTTTGGTATCACAAAGCTCCTCAGTCACCATTGAAAGAAGTTTGACACTTGAAAGGTTGAGAGGAAATCTAATAAAATAAAATTCTAAGCAACCATTACCATCAATCATACATAACATATCATATCAAAATTGAATCAGATCATATATGTAAAATTAAAGTATATTTGTTGTATTACTACATACACCTGACCAAATACCTGCTGATATTGAACCAGTTGATGATTCAATTTGTTTACAATAAAAATGTAAATCGATTGCCTAAATGTTAGTCCGTAAATAAGACTGTCGATGCTAACTAGTTGCAGAAATTAAATTAAAATTGTAATCAAGTATCTGCTCTTTTGTTGTATATTTCCTTCTAACTTTGATGCATTTTTAACATTTGGAACAAAGTATTCTGAAGGATATTTTATATTTTAGGTTTTCCTTAAAAATGGATTAGGATTCTTTTTAAAAATCCAAATTTGAAGGTGCTTAAAATAAATAACATCAAAATCGTACATTTAACTGATGATATTAAATTTTGGATTTATTGTTCTTCCACTTAAACTTCGTTTTAGCTTGTGGAGAGTGGAAGGAGTTTAGGGCTGAAATCATATGAATTTGAATTTGGAACACCTAATTTTGTTGACCCATATTAAAGTGTGCTTTACTAAAGCCAATTCGTTTTTGTTTAGTAAAGTTTGATCGATAAATTCTTTTTAGTTGAATTTTTCAATGGAGGAAACACAAGATTCAATTGACCTCGTTACAATTCAACCAAAAATTGTTTTTGGATTAAATACAAATGTTATTGGAAATATTCATTTCAATAATAAACAAGAGATTATTTATCCTGTTGAAGGTGTTCTAGCCTTTCAAGATTATGTATCGAATAAACAGAAATTTCTAAGGTAAGGCCCAACAGTACTTTATACAGTGCGCGAAGTTAATATAAAGACACCTAAAAGTTGAACATTGTTTTTTCAAATTTTAGATATTTTTAAGTTCCGTTATTTAACTTGTGGAAGTGCTGTGAATTTTATTTTATGGATTTACTTGAGTTAGTAGGGTCGGTTGAGATTTTTAAAAAACGGTCTATTAAAATTGAAATTTTATGCGAAATTAATATAAAGGCATAGTTGTCATTTCTTGTGATTTTTATTTAAAAAACATACAAGTAAGTACTTTTTTGTTCATATTTTAATGAATTCAGTTATATTTTGACATTTTTTAATAAATTTTACACAATTTAGCCAGGAGGGGGCGTGTGAAGCCTCTTACAGAAGAAGAAAACGAAAAATATTAGTTTTCAAGGATATGGGCCTTTTAAACAGAAAAATTGCAGTTAAATTATTAAGATCGTCAACCTTAATTGATAATTTTGTCAAGTTAAGCGAAAATTATAGGGTAAAACAGGTTATAGGTGCACCAAAAAAAAAATTTCAAATCAGATTTGCGAAGTAACAAGGAAAATTTTACTGTCAGCTCGAAGTTAAAAGCGAAATTAGGCCTGCCAATAACTATTCGACGTGTGAATCGTTATTCGTCCAAATTAGTGATAAGAAAAAGGATAATTTGGACCTCGCAGGCAGTTGGCAGTATTACTGGCATGATATTCATGATTTTAGCACTGTTTTCTTTAGTTTTTTGCAAATGACATTGTCCACACAAGGACATCTCATTGCAACTGCATATGAAAATTTAATTGTAATTACAATGGTTTTTAATTTCGATACAGTAAAAACATTAAAGGTTGGTTTTCCATAAAATTTATTCAAAAATCAAAACGTTATTCGATTGGATAATTTCGAAAAGTAGTGACACAGCAGATACCAGCAGATATTCGAACGAAAATTTTCACATTCGATCGGAATGTACAAAAAAAGCTTATTTGTTTTTTTCTTCAAAAAATTATCATTTATTATTTTCTATTATTTTATAAAATTTTAATTGATTATCCATTATTCTTATAATTTTTTATTTTAAATCTTCATTATCACTAACAACTTTCACTTAATTTTCAAATACTTGATTGTAAAATTTTATTAAATGTTAAAAAAAAAAATAAAAAATAAACTAAAAATAAAAATATCATTGAAAATGAGGAAAATTTTTAAACCTAAAATTAATTTCAGAAATTTATTATTCAGTTTGATAAAAATTGATGATCAAATTTAGCGGCAGTTTTCGGTGTATGATATTTTCCGGCAAGAAAAATTTACAAAAAAGACAAAAAAAGTTTTAAAAACTGTTGCAACAAATTATTTCTAAATTTATTTACATTTTTTGAAGAATTTCGTTGATTCTGTGAATTAGCCACATCATGATCTGACATTATGTACCATAATATAATTACATTATTCATTAAAAAAATATAATAATAACAGTGTACGCATCATTAATTTTATGACTTACATTGAGTTATATTTTGCAGGTCATCACTTTTTATCCTTTTGGTTTATGTTTTCATTTTCGCAGTTTGTGTTCATATGTATATATACGTACGTACATATACGTATATGTAGTTGAATTTTATGATTATAATTGTTATCCTTGCAATCTTTTAAATCGTTTATATGATATGCATTTCATATATTATTATTATTATTATGTGATACATACATACATATGTATGTATGATACATATATATATCTATACAAAATTTATACATATAAACAAAAGCATATATGTATATACCATAGGTAAAGGTATTTTCACATACATAAATGCTATTGCTGAATGCTGACATAAAGAAATTTTATAAAAAAATTGCACACCTATAATATTCCGATACACATTCGAAAAAATTTGAGCAAAAAAAAAAATGTACAACAATTTTTATGTTTTCTATATTCGTCCTTTATAAGTAGAAGAAACTTGTTTTGTTACATGAAATAGAAAAAAAAAATCCTTGTAAATTGTCTAACTGAGTAAAAAGAACTTCATATTTTATTTTATGTTCTACAACTTTTTTTTATCTCGTTATTTTATATTTCACATATGTTTTTTTTTGTTTTTCTTATGTGTATAGACTATAGATACATGATGTAAACATATTGATTTACATAAATCTTCAATTATATTTAAAAATATATTTCCTTGATAAAAGTTTTTATATTAATAAAAGTAGCTTTTAAAGTAGTCAGTCCTTTTTGTTGTTACCAAATATTTAATCATACAATACATAATACATGAAATGCACATAACAAACATAAATAATAGATTCTTCATTTTCATATAAAGTTTATCTACAAAAAAAAAAAAAAAACTTTCATACAAAATACTTTTATTGTCCAATAGAGAAAAGGCTTGTAAAGAAAATTTTCATATTTTAAATTATTCGAATAAGTTTTCATTGAAGAAAGTTATCTTTTTGAAATGTTAAAAATGGAAGTATGTAGTTGGTTGGGTGTGTGATGATAATATGAAGCAATAAATTGTAAATTTCATTATAACATCATTATTATGAAAATCATGATGATAATGATGATGATGATAAAGAAAGAGTCTTGTTGTTAACTTTTGATGGAATTTGTACAAAATTTTCTTGTATATTTTCTTTCCTTAAAGATATTGCATAGTTAAGGAAAGTGAAATTTGCAGTAAAATGCCTCTGTTATGAAAAACTGAAAAGTTGGATAAAAGAATAATTTAAATTTATGCTTAATTGAAAATTCGATCATCTATAAAATACAAAAATTATGTGAAATGAATATAGCACTTGTAAAAGGATATAAAAATTTCTACTATATATGTAGTATATAGGCGTACATGTGTAGATATTATGTAAATTTACTTCCTACTTTACATTAGATACTCATACACGATACGATATATGTATATGTATGCGATAAAATCATTAGATGTGAATATAGGAAATGTAATCATATATGCTTTGAGAATATAATATCACTTCTTTTGAACGAGTAAAAGGCAAAGGAAAAAGGATAGAAAATATTGTATGAAAATAATATATTTAAAATTTAGAGAAATTTCTAAGAAGATAGTTTGCCAAATTGAAATATAAAGATACTATTGAAAGACAAAAATTGGCTTCAGAAATGAGGAGGATTAAAAGTAGGAAATATCAGGAAAACATATTTTGATAGAAAATTTAACATATTGTCCCTTAAAGCGACATTTTATTTGCAATAATGACCTTCTTGAATTAGACCAAATTCTTTTTTAATTAAAGGACTAAAAACTACCCTGATTTTCTGATTGAACAAAAACTTGAAAAATTAAGAAAAAACTATTATACGAGAAGAAAAAATTATTAAAATCATGTATTTTGTTGGTAAACAGTGAAGACCAACTGTTAAATATTTTTTCTCTTTTATTTTTTTTTTTCAAATAAAAAAACAAATTTGTTCTATCTTACCTATCCTTCTTCATTTCTATTCTATTGTCTTAAATGATTTTTTTTCCAACTTTTCTTTTACCCTGCTTAAAACATAACCGACCTTAATTATAGGAGTTAATTAAAGAATACACAAAACAAACGAAATAAAAAAAATCAGTAAGAAATTAGGATAACATTATGATATCATCTTGCATTTAATATGATGAAGACACAAATAAGTTTCTTAAAACCAAACAAACAAAATAATATATCCTTGTTAGAGAAAAAAAAAAAGAAAAAGGATTGTAATATTAAAATAAATATTTTTGTTTTATATTTTTTAATAAAAGTATCAACAGAGACTTAATAAAACAGTATGGGTCAAAGGTTCTATGCAGAAGAAATAAAAAATAAACAAGAATCTAACATCAGATCAGAAAAAATTATAAAGAAAGTTTTTTTTGTTGTTGTTGTAAGAAATATGAAAAAAAAAATAAAGAAAACTAAAACTAGAATAAAAAGATGATTAAAATGAATGTTTTTAGAATGATGTTTTATTAAATGTTTTTCCTTTTTGTTTTCTTTTCTTCTTATCGTTTTTTTCTTCTCAGATTAAACTACAGAATTAATTCTTTTTTATACTTAATTGAAAAATTCCTAAAGTTTAATCATACTTTCTCGTTTAATATAGGAAAAAATATTCTGATGTATGTGGGTATGTACATGTAAAAATTCGAAGTTAACTTCGAACTTTTTCAAATAACCAAATTCCGAAATTTTTAAACAGCAATTTTTTTGAAATTATTGAAAAATTTTTAATCAAAATTTGTGAATTTTTTTTTTCGAAATATAATTTCGAATTTTTAGAAAACACATTTCTGAAATTCTCAAAAATATATTTTCGAAACAATTTGTAAAAGTTTTCTCTGAAGTTTTTCGAAAAAAGATTTTTTCAAAGTTTCCCAACCCACCCAACGAGAAAAGTTAATATTTAAAAAAATTGAAAACTTAAATTTCAACGTCAACTTTATAGAAACGATAGAGAAATTTAGAGAAATCGTTTATTCGTAATACTTATATATCTCCGCTATATCAACAGTCACGCATTATACCCCGAACACAATACAATTTTAACAATAACAAAATACATGCAAAGCTTGCCGTCGCCGTCTGCGTCGCGAATAACCGCTGTATTGTGTTTGAGGTATTAGGTGGTTGTTACAACCGTCGCAATTCGCAATCCAATTTAAAAACTTGTTTTTACAACTGCTCAAATTACATATGATGGTTGCACGACCAGTTGTAACGAGAGGGTGAATACATTACAACCGTGAAGCTAAAATTATTTTAGATGATTCTTATTATACCAAGTTGGAAAAAAATTGTTACAACTATCGTTAAATTACCAGTTTAACTAGTGCGAGACTAGTCTATATAATTATATTGAGTGAGTGTTGATCTGGATGAAATTTTATAACATATGTTCTCTAGACAAAGCTGCAATCGTCCAGCGAAAAACTTTTAGCTAAAATTTCATTTAAAGTTTGAACTCTCTTGCTAATGTGTATAAGTATGTATATTTTCCAGTTCAGAAAAATGAATACATACCATCATTAAATTTTGTCAATTTCTTCGTTATTATTGACAAAAACGAGTAAAGTTTAGGAACTGTGCCTCACGTTCTTTTGTGAGAAATACGAGTTTGTCCTCCAAACTATATACATATCTTGTATAACAATTTTGTATTTGATTTTTTTCAATAAATTTATTTAATCAATTACAAAAAATTTTAAAAAAATTGTACAGAAAAATAATTTTTAACAATATTTTTCAATGGTTAAATTCACTTTATATGTACCAGCCATAAATAATTCATTATCATTTGTATTTCGTTTACCATATAAAATTCCATTTGCAAATATAATTCGTGAATTAAATGTATTTGTGTATAACATTCTCAGTGGTAATAAATTAGTTGGTAATTTAAAATTTCTTATATAATAAAAACCTTTGATGAAAGGACATTTTATTGTTAGATTTGTTGAATTATCTAATATTTTTAATAGTTTTTTAGAAAAATTACGTAATTTTGTTAATTCACATATATTCCATGTTTGATTTATGAATGTTGTATAATTTGAATTTGTTATTAAACCAATTTCAAAATTCCATATTGGTATTTTTATATTATTTATTAAATTAATATCACCATTTAAATATAATTTATTTTTTGAATATAATTTCCAATTTAAATATAATGGATTTGATGTTGTTGCAATGTTTTTCATGTTTAAATCGAAACAATTCTTTAAAAAATTTAAATAAAGAAAAAATAAGTACAAATTGAAAAATATTTAATAGAAAATATTTTGTATAAAGAAGAAAAATTACATACCTCTGCTTTAGTCAGTTTAATTGGAATATCAATTATTATCGAAATTGAAAATAAGAATTTTAAAAACATTTTCTTTTTCTTATATTATTTCAATTAAATTTCTTCAATTCAAAATTTAAATGAATTTCTCTTTTATTATTATTTTTTTCTTTCTTAATTTAATTATTCAAATAAAAATTACTATATTGTATCTTCAGAATTTTTTTTTTAAATACTTTATTCTGGTTTATTTTTCGTTTTTTTTCTTACTTCTTATTGAACAAAAATTCAATTAAATATTTATAAATTGAGAAAAATTATTCTCAACAGATTGAATGTTAATGAACTATAATTATAATCAAACACGAATTTTATAAGTAAAATATGCAGTATAAAAAATAATAATTGGAAAACATTAAAAAGTGATTTAGTTTTCCAACTAATTTATTTTATTTTATTTTTCAATTAAAACATAATGAATTACAATTGTTTTCGTATTTTTTTTTTTCTTGATTTTTTAATGAGATATGATTTATACATATAATGAGTTAATTTTTTGTTTTGTGGTCTTGAATGAAAAATAGTATTTGTTTGTTTTTGTTTCTCTTGTGAAAAAAAAATTTGATAGTAATTTATTTTTGATTTGAGAAAAAAAAAAAAAAAGAGAAATTCGTGTTTTATTTATTTTTTTGTTCAAAATTTATTGTATTTTTTCTGATTTTTTGCTATTATTCTTGTTTGTTTTATTAAATGTAATGCATAAAAAAAATTAATGATTTGCAATAATATTAATTCATTGTAATGTACCTATAGATGAATAGAATTTTTTATCATTCTTTTTTTCTTTAGATACATTATTTTGAATTAGTTGTAAAAAATGAAGTTAGCCATATTCATTTTTTTTTTTCAAAACTAAACTGTGATTTAAATTTTTGTTAGTTAACTCGATTTTGTTGTTGTTGTTGTTTTCGGATATGACCTTAATAATTGGTTAGATTACTGAGATTATTTCATTTTATTTTTTCGAAAATATGTATAAGAGCCAAAATACATTGGTTGTAATGCGCTAGTTGTAACAATTTTTTTCCTACTTGGTATAATAAGAATAGTCTAAAATAATTTTAGCTGACGGTTGTAATACACTCACGCTCGTTACAACTTGGTCGTGCCACCATCAAGTGTATTTTCAGGAGTTGTTAAAACCGGTTATAAACTCGTTTGCGACGGTCTCAGCAGTCCTAGTATATTTTACCTCTAAGACATGCTTTAATAAAAGTTACTTTCCAAATTTCGAAAATAAGATTAATTATATTTTTAAAAATCAAATGTTTTCAAGTGACAAGTTATGGTAGATATGAAAAAAATAATTTGATTTTCTTGGGAAACTTTTACTAAAGTGTAAATTTAATTGTTAAGTAAAAATTGTGAGATTTTTCTGGTTGTTTAAGAAGTTTTCAGACTTTCAGAACTCTGATGTAATGAGAATGGAAGACATCTGCTCTCAACCCCTAGACAAAATCCTTTTATTAGAGGGGCGCTGAGTACAATGGACTCTACTGTCTGAGTGCTCGTGGATGCCTAATCCGCATAACCCCCCCCCCCCCCACCCACACAAACAACAACAACAACAACGTAAAAATAAAACGAGGTCTGAGCCTTTATAAATATAAACAATATTAGACTTAATTTTTAACAATAAACTGTGGTTCGCTTTCCAAGTGAAACTGTTGGCACAAGTGATTAAGTATATAGACAAAAAAATCATAATATTTAAGGATGGCTGGAGTGTAGTAGTCAAAAAAGGAAAATAACTTTAAAAATTAAAACTACAGGATGCTTATAATGTTATTTAAAAAAGTGAAATATTCGAATTTTAATTTTAATTTAGTTTCTCTATAAATTTTCAACAAGTTTTAAATATCGCATACTACACAAAACAAAAAAAAAAGTTATGTATAAGCATATATGTATAATACATTGTTATACATATTATGTACTTGTGAGCTATGACTTTTGTGCATTATTAATAAAATATTTACTTTGCAATAAATTTATTTTGTAGGAAATTATTTTTTTTTTTTAATTTCACAAAATTTTCATTATTATTATTTTACATTAAATATATTTTAAATATTTTATTTTATTTATTACAAATAAATAATACAATATTATTTTGCCCATAAATATTTTTATTTTTAATTCATACATAATATTATGTATGTTTTTTTTTAATATCCTTGCAATTCGATTTTTTTAAAGTACCAATTACTATAATTCATATTCATATAGTCAGATATATGTATATTATTCGAATAAAGTTTCTTCCTTAATTTAATTTTTTTTTTTTTTAGTTTTTGAAAATATTATTGTTATGGTTTCCATTATTCAGACAAAAAAATGTTGTAATTAATTTTTTAATAATTTCCGTTTTTATGTCTACTTGAAGTGATAATGTTAAAAAAAATATATACGTTTCACTTTATCACTTTTGATAAAAAAAATAAAAATAAAATACTTGAAATTATTATTTTTTGTATTATCATTTAATTAAAAAAAAATCTATAAATTAAAATTGTACTCGTAAATTGTATGGCTTCCTACAAATTAAAAAAAAAAAAAAAGTTGGAAAAAAGAATCTATTAAAAAAATGACATATTCACACTTAATTATGCATAAATGACATATTCTTAGATAAAAAGAGTGAAAAAAAAGATGGTATTATAATGTAATTTATTTAAATATTGATTTTTTTTGTAATTAAAAAATATTTAAAATTGAAATTACTTGAACTTTGTACATATTTTTTAAAAGTTTTTGTTTGAAATCTGTTTTAAATAGGTAGTAGTAAGGTGCTATTGACAGGGTCATCTATAATAATCTCTGTATCTATATACTGTAAAATTTATGATGAAGTTTCAGTGTTTTAGAACGAAAAAGATTATAATTATATGGTCTGTGGTTTTATAAGTTAATTAATATTCTGGAAAATAATAGTATAGATACTCGATACCTTTTGAATTATATATATAATGCATAGATGCACACAAATATGTACGTACAGCTTGTGCTTATTACCACTTTTTTTTTTTTTTTTTTTAAAAAAAAAGGCTCATTCCATACGATATAGAACAAATACGTAGGTCACTCTATAAGTTTTGAGATACAGAATATCAGCAATACTTACAATTGGCTACCATGCATAAATAGGAACGTTAGTCTTTGGTAACATGTGTTTTGTATTCAGTTCTTGTTTTAACTTGTTACAAGTAAAGTTATAAATAATTATTCAAAGTGAACAATTGAATTGTCACGTGAGCATTACCGTGCTATGATTTATTATGATTTTAATGTCGGTTTAAGTGAGCATGAGTGCATCGGACGACTGCAAGAAGCATTTGGCGAAAAAGCTCCATCCAGGGCGAGTGTGTTTAGATGGTATGCCGAATTCAAAAGAGGCCGTAATTCATTAGGTGGTGATGCACGTCCGGGAAGACCGTGTTCAAGCGTCACCCATGAGAACATTGCAAAAGTCCAGAGACTAATTGAAGAAGATCCGCGATGCACATACCAAATGATAGAGGAAACACTCGGCGTAGGATCCGCAACGGTACATACTATCTTTCACAAACAACTTCATTTAAAAGAAGGTTGTAATGAGATGGGTACCACATTCTCTTACTGATTTTCAAAAGGCAGAAAATTTAGACGTTCTAAAGAGCGACTGGCTAGAGGCACTCCACTTGTGGAAAATTAGAATGCAGAAGTGCTTTGAAGTTGAAAGGGAGTATTTTGAACATCAATAAAGTTTGTTTTTCAAAATCATTAGTAGTTTTTCTGTATCTCAAAATTTACAAGTGACCTACGTACAAGTCTGAATTATTGGAAAATATTGAATTTTATTTAATATTTTCACGTCCCTCCAATGGTTTTATGAAAAAATTGAAATTCAATAAGATACAATCGATATACCTAGGTAAGTATTTAGAATCTTCTGTTTTTAACATTTCCGATGATGATATACATTCCTTAGAGTACACATTTTCAAATAACATATACGATGTCCTTACGTCCAAATTTTTATGAATGAAAATACAATCTTTTATTCCTCTGCCTTCCGTTCCTAAAAACAATCCAAAGAGAAAATTCATTCCTTTTCCCCCCCAAAATAAAACATTTGTAAGCTTTTTAACTGTCGATAAAACAGTTTTTCATTGTAATTTTTAGATCATATAGAATATAGAGTACGTACGAAATAATGTACGCAAATGCAAAATAAAAACCGAAGCTTTTTTTCTTATGTTTTTTTCATTTGAAATATTTGTTATAAAAAATAATTCAATTTACCTGTTTAGTTTAGTCCTTTCTGATATTTTGAATATATCGTTTCAGAATTTCAAAATACGAGAGCAAAAAAGCATATGTGTATTTTTTGTTCTGGTCTTTTGTGATTGCATTGCATGTGAAAACCAGTGAAAAGCAATATTTAATTGGTTATCGAAATTTCAAATAAAACACAAAAACAAAAAAAAAACAAAAAAAAAATATAAAAAGGATAATATTGTGAGAAATTTATTATAATACAGAAAAATATGTGAAAAAATGAAATAAATCACTTTTATTGGATATCACAGGATTAAAAAAAGAAATATATGATGTGATGTGTTCGTTAATATGTTCAATTCAAATTGTTTTTTTGTTTTTTTCGTCCTTCTTGCTTGAAGGTTTAATACATTATAACAATCAGAATGATGATGATGATAATGATGATAATATTTATTACAATCATCAAATAATGAAATTTTAATAATTTATATATTAAATAATTACCGTATTTACTCAAGTAATTAAGATAATCTTGTAATATTGAAATAAAATTGTATGATGTAAAAAACAAAAAAAATTATAGGAAATTGTAATTATAATTTTTTTGTTGAGAAAAAAAAAAAAGAAAAAAAAATACTATAAATAAAGTGGAAAATTATTATTTTTATGTTAATTTTAATGTGAAAAATTTTTTATTATTATTATATAAATTATTATTATTTTTAACATCATATGTGAATGATAGTGTTTTACCATATTTACCACATGAAAATGCATCCTTATAAATGTACATATACGAGTATTTGTATGTATGTGTGGTGATAAAATGAAAATATGCCGATAACGATTTATTCGTTTAAATGGATTAACTTAACAAAGTCACCTGTCAAAAAAAAAAAAATTTGGGGGTGAGAAAATATGAGTATGTATATACGTATGTCTTTACAATTCGATGATAAATTTTATTTAAACATATATAAAGACAATCAATATACTACATACATACATCAAATAATATGAATGTATGTACTTTTTTTTTCATATCGTAAATGAAAAGGTCATCGTGTGTTATAATATCTCTGAAAAAAAAAATAAAAAAAATAAAGGTGTTAAAAATATACACATGTTATGTTTCATATTTATTTAAACTTCACATGTGTACAACGGTAAAATACAATATATAGGTGTATAAAGTCAAAATGATACCGGTTCAATGGTTATTATTTATTTAATGGAATTCAGAATAAATATGAACTTAATCCTGATATGATTTTTGTTGTTGTTGTTGCTGTTTAAAAATTGGTGATGGTTTTTAAATGTTTTATGTACATAAATATTTTTTTGCATGTCATATATTTTACGTGATTATCATTATATGTATGTTCTTCACATATCATATATGTGTGAAGAAAAAGTTTATTAATATAATGATAAAAAAAAGCAAGTTATAAAGTGCAATAGTACCACTTGACACTTAGCTTATTTATTTAAAAAAAAAAAAAGAAAATGTTGAAAAAAGAAAATGCTTAAAAAAGAAAATCTATAAAAAAAGAGGAAAAAAATAGTATACAACGTTTGTTATTTTAAGATTATAAATGAACTTCCTCACAATAGGTCACATGAAGTTCACATTATTATTGTATGTTGTTAAGACTGTGTCGGTGGAAATATATGTATATGTATATAATATCAAAGGATTATAAACATTTGTTCATGAGGAAAAGTTTAATGTCTGCAAAGTTTCTGTTTTTTACACAATACGAATGTGGAAAAAAATTTTTTTTTTTTTTTTTTTGTAGTAAAAAGGTATATATGTACTATATAAAATAGATACACATATGAATATAGATTACATATCTATAATATGGTATACAATATTAAAGAAGCAATATAATAGAATGGATTGTAGAAAATAGTTTAAGATATATATAATGAACAATCGGTGGTATTATAAATTGCATTTGACTTCCTTGGCAATATTGTAAAGTATTTTTAACATGCGGTTGAAAGTACATATTGCACTATTGTGTATATTATGTGAAAAGGATATTGGTTTTGGTTTAATCCAATCATATTGGACATGATAAAAATACAATTTATTGAAAATGTATATTATATGGGTTGTATGGGTTTTGTGTATATTGTATACAATACATATTTTATAATCTAGTAAAACGTGATGTGTCTACTATTTTTTTTTTCCAAATTTTATTTGTTATCGGATTTTTTTTTTAATGCTTTTTAAGTTTATGTTTGAGTTAAAGTTTAAAATGTTGTTTTAGAATTTTTTTTATTTAATTTTGAGTTTAAATTTCATTTGGTTTTTATAAGGGTTTAAATAATTTAATTATTATAACGAGCTACATACACGCATTGAACCTTTTGATTGCACAAATCAATTTACTAATTTTTCTAATTTTTTATCGGTTTCATTACGTTCTAATCTGTTGTAAGTCTTATTAGCGGCTTAAAAAAGATTGGATTTCTGTTTCTAACTAATTTCAACTTGATTAAAATTATTGATTCCGAAAATAAGTTGAAAAGATTGCTAATATTGCTGATTTAAATCGGTCTGTATATGGATTTATCATTGTTTTACAGAGAGACGAAAATGGTCTACATGGCCACTAACATATTATGTAACTGTCAAATTTTTAAGTGAGGCTTTTTTGGAAGCTTTCGTGGACAGTTTATTTTTTTGGAATTTAGCTAGAAAAAAAGATCTGAAATAAACTTTTTTATTAAACAATTATAGCGAATAAAGAAACATAGAAAATTGTCTATGAGTTATTTTTTGTATTTCATTTTTAAAATACAGTTTTCCAAAATTATCAGTAAGGCATAGTTGTCCTTAATATCCTACAATAATATTTAATATCTTCAGAACATTACAAAATTCTTTTTAAATCTCATTTCGACGAACAAAAAAAAAACCATCAATTGTGCATTTATCTTCTGTTTAGCTTCAAGTGTATCCTTTTTGTTGAAAATTTAATCGCTTTTTCGTATCTTAACAATCTTGTATCCATTAATAAATTTATAAAACAAATATCCTTTTTCGTTTTCTTTACCAAAAATTAAATAATTTAACATTCTAATTATAATTTCACACCAATTATATATTTTATAAATCTCTTGTGTTTTTCGTATTGAGATTTTGATACTTGTTTTCTTTTTTAAGCGATTTTTAACGTTATTTCCTTTTATTTAAAAAAAAAAATCTTTAAAATCCTAATTCTTATATTATTATTTAATTTTCTTCTTTTAACCTCTTTCAGTTTTTTTTTTTTTCATTGGAAAATTGTCTCAAACAAAAAAGAAAAATAATTTGTATACGAAATTTTTCCATTAAATTTTCACTTTCCTTGTTTTTTTTTTTTAACTTTTTCTTTTTTGTTTTCAAGAATCTTTCGTTTTTCATATTTTATAACGTTATTAATAGTTATACAGACATATACAAATTTATATCTTTATTCTATCTGTTTAATATTTCTAAACTTTTCTCGACAACTTATCTTCTTCCTTTCTAATTTTTCTTTTTATTTTTATAATAAGGATCATGATGATGATGATGGTAGGGATAATGGTCCTGGTATTTGTGAAGAATATAGTATATATAATAAAACACAAATTATTTGATTGCATCAAATTCCGTTTAACGTTAAATTTTTCTATCTTTCTTATTTGTGAAGATACAAAAAAAAAAAAAGAAAAAGAAAAAATATATACATACATAGTACATACATATTATACATACATTATGTACATACATATAATATAATTTTTTTTCTAGCCTATATATTGTATTTTTTTTTGCTTTTGTTAATTAAAAAATATTTCTTCGGAATACTTTTTAAAAACATAAAATTGTTTTCCGGTATTTCTGATAAAAATTTTGTTATTAGTAAAATTGTATATGAAATATTTATGAATATAAATTTAAAAAAAAAAGAATATATGTACAAGTAAAAAAGTAGATACATAACGGTGTTTGTGTTTATGATAGATGATGAAGAAGAAAGAAAAAAAAAAAAGTTTAAATAGGTTGTTATCCTGTAAAAATGATAATCACATTTACATTGTAACGTTTTCTATGTCCTTGAAACAAAATATTTTAATGAGTTTGTTACAAAAAAAAAAAAACAAGGAAGAAAGTAAGTGTAAAACCGAATAAGTGAAAAGGAGTGAAACATGGATTTTATAATGATGATGATGAAAATTTTTGTGTATATATGAGATGAATTACAGGATAAAAATGGGTTATAACGTTCTCTTAATTTCATACTTCAATTATAAAAAAGAGAGATTAAATGTATTTGATGATAGAGGGTTTGTTAAAAAAAAAATAAAATGAAAGTTGAAATTAAAAATTTTTAACAGCTTTTTTTTTTTTTTTTTTTTTTTTTTAAAAATAATAATTTTAATTTATTTTAATCTGATTGAATTATCTATAAGTGGATTAAATTGTATGATAATAGTAATATGAAATAATTGAAAATAGAAATGGAAATGAGGTAAAGTGGAATTTTCTGTGGTTCTTTAACAAAATACTATAAGAATTTTTCTTCTTGACATAATTATTATCAAATTTAATGACTTTTTTAGGTTTTCAATTTGAATAAAGATTTTTCTTTATTTTTGTTAAATAATTTGGAAGATAAAGATATTTTTGTTTGGATGATAAAAAAAATAAGTTATTCAACTGATTATAATGAAAAAGGATTCAAATTATATTGATTAAATTCGAAAAATAGATTTTAAATGAAGGAAGAAATTTTCTATGTATAGGTATTTGTTTTACTTCAAAAATTAATTTGTTTAATCGATTTTCTTTTGTGAATGAATTGGCGGTTAATCAAAATAATACGCGAAAATTTAATGAGAAAGGTTTTTTTTTTTTTTTTGTTTTTGAGGTAGAATATTTTTAGCGAGTTTGTTTTTTGTTGTTGTTGAATTAAGTAAAATGAGTTCAATTGTTGTGTAAGACAAATAATATACAATATACGGATTTTAATTTGTGAAAGGTGTTTTAAGTCCTTTTTTGTTCTTTTATAACTGACCTTCAATCATCAAACTTCTTCAAGTTTTTCAAGTTCTTCAATATCCTTCATATTTCGAGTTTTTCAAAATTAAACAAATTGAAAAATTTAATTGGAAATTTCTCGATAAAGATTTCTTGATAAAAACTCACTAAGTCTATTTTTGGCAAAAATGAGTTAAAAGTAAACTAAAAAAATTTTTAAATTTCTCTATGAAACACCAGGTATTTAAAATGAATAGTTGTTTTAAAAGAATTTTATTCAAAATCGAAAAATTTGAAGCCAAAACTTAAAAGTTTCATATGTATGACAGAGGGGGCTTACAACCCTTTGACTTCGACAACTGAAAGGTATGTCGGTGTGTGGTATCAAAACGGCACTGTTAGCGCTATTTGGGTCTTCGGAAATAATCCAAAAAACCGTCACGTCAACCAACCAATCATGACATAAGTATCAATTTGAAGTTAGAGACTTCTCATAGAATAGATAATATGTATGTATGTATCATGACAAATAATTTTATCAGGATTTTCATTTGTGTTTATATACATATATGTATACTTAAAAAATTATACAGTGTAGATTTCGGCTAAGTGATGGCCACATTGATAAGCCAATGAAATGCTTATGAAAATAAAATGAAAATAAAAAACTTTAAAATAAGAAAAAAATTATGTTAAGAAAACTTATAAAAATTTTATAATAAGTTACACTTTAAATGTTAACAATTAGGTCAATTATTATGAATGAATCTACAAAAAATATTTCTGTACGATTTCTATCCTATAAGACAAGTTTTCATAAATACTCAACAACAACAAAAAAAAAATTATAAAAGTGTTGCAAAAAATTACACGTACTAGAAAAATAAAAATAAAAAAAAGCTGATAAATTCTAACCTACTTTAATAATTTCAAAAATTGTAGGTTTTTCTTTTAAAAGTATGTGTGCTATCTTTACCTTAAAGGTGTTTTGAATATAAAAAAAAAAAAAATGAAAGAAAAAAAAAGTGAAAATCAATTCATGAAAGAAAAAAAAAATGAACAAGTAATGTAAAGAAAAAGAAAATTTTCTTCTTTTTTAATTTTACGCTTTCAGCAAATTTTCTATGTGTTATTATTTTTCTTTTTAAATATTTTATTTTTTTTTTCACTCATATAATGATGTGGCATAAATCCACATACTACATTGTATGACATGTAATGATTTTTATCGCAATTTTATTTTTTCTTTCTGTTTTTGTACTTTTGATCTTATATTTTTCTATTTAACAAGTACACACATGATACAAGTTTTTTTTATTTTTTTATTCTTTTATTGAAAAGAATTATATGCAAGAAGTGTTTTTCGAGAGGATTACTAGGCAAAATAAAGAGGATTACATTAAGGATATGATATATTCTATTGAATCTAAATATAAGTATGTGTGTGTATGTATGTATTTTTGTGTAAATGTGTATATATGTATTTTATTACGATGGATTATTGTAAATATAGAAGAAAATTATTTATTTTGTTATTTCATACACGGAAAATGATGAACAAAAAAAACACATTTTTATATATTTTTTAATGGTTGTTTTTCTTTCGTGTGGTTTTCTAATAAAATGAGAATAATAATACTTTCTTATTTTTTTTTATATCTTGTTTGGACTTTTTTCCTCTACTTTTTCTTTTATGTATATAGTTTTTGATTTTTAAAATAGAGCATGTACGGATGTAATTAGAAATTTGTTATGAGCTTGTGTTAACGCAAAAAGAGACATGTTGTTTTTAAAATTTACCAATTATTATTATGTGAAATTCATTTTTCTAATGATTTTGTATTCAAATTTCCTTCAATACAAATTTTTTCTTTTACAAATGAAATTGTAGATTTAAAATCGAAATTAAAGTAATTTTCAATACTAAAAAGAAAATATAACTTGCAGTGTGTATTTCCTTTTTCAATATACATATGTGTCTATCAGTTGCAAAAGGGATCTTTTCCATATATTGAAAAAATGAGTTATATACGTCATTTGAAAGGTCTTTTAAAAATCTACTTATTTACTTTACTTTTAAAAGAAAAAAAAAACCTTTTCCTCTGTATTTTGATCGTCAAAATATGAGCTCAGTTGCAAAACAGTACATTTTGTCAAATTTCAGAAACTATTTTGCTTAATAACTCAAAATGACTTAACATGACAAAGACCACTTTTGCAACTGATAGGCACATATATATATTTTTTTAAAGTTGCCATTAATTTGCATTTTATGACTGAAATATTTTGAAACAAAAAAAATGAAAATTGAACACAAGCTGTGAAGGATTTTAAACAGATTATGTTACTCTTATAGTTGTCGGTCACTTAAACAACATAAAATCTAAAAGAAAAAACTTTAGCAACATGTCATCAATATTTAATTTTTTTTCATCCTTCAATTGTCTTTGCTGGGGCCTTTTTTCCTTTATTTGGCCTCATTTATAATGAAATAAATCCATAAATCTGAAAATTCTATAAAAATATATTTTTTTCCTAGACATGTACATTTTTTGTCTTATTAAAAATGACTTTGAAATTTGCTAAAAACACAATAAAAAAAAGAAAAAGGAAATTCAACTTTTATAATTGCATAATATTTTTAATGAAACGAAAAACTTTTTCTATATAAAGAAAATTATTTTTCTCAAAAATTTTTAATGTGCAGATAAATATATATAACAAGAATTTTAAAATGAATATAAGGATTAAAAACACTTTTCAAAAAAAAAAAAAAAAAAGAAGAAAAATTCAATTTTTGTTTGCCTTTTTCTTTTTTGTGTTCAAAACAATTATCTATCTGCATAATCACTATATATATGAAATTGAATATGTGTGCTTTTTATAATTGCAAATTTTCTTTTATTCTTTATAATTTTTTTTTTTAAATTTTTTTTTCTTCGAAAAATATAAAAAGATTTTTTCATTGTATAAAAAATAGAATAATGAATAGAAATTTAATAATGAATGCTCATTTTCTTTACAAAAATAATATAAGTAAAAAAAAAATGATGATCTGAATGTCATATAGTTTTTTTTTCTTTTCTTAATTTTATTTTTAATACGCTCCTACATACGAGTACATTCAACGTTCAAGGATAACTAGGATTTTTTTTAAACTTTTTTTTTTTTCATATTTCTTCAAATTTTCAAATATCAGCAATGATTTGTGTTTATGACATACTTCTTTTTTTAGTTTGTTTGTTTGTTTGAAACATAGAATCCTTTTTATTTTTTATTTTTATTTTTATTTTTGGAGTAAAAATATAATTTTTTATTTTGTGTTTAGTTATTTTTTTTTTTATAATTTTTTCTGGGTCAATGACAAAAAAGTGATAATCGTATATTTTCATAATATATACATCAGACATATGTATGTATGTGTGTATACAAAAAGTAAGAAAAAAAAAATCATTTTTCAATGGCAAACGTAAACGAACTTTTGAAATGCTGATAATGGACGATGATATGAAAATAGGGCAAAAAATTAAATAGATATACATAGATTTGTACGTGTGTGTATGCATGTGAGATATGTATGTATATTAGCATTAAATATAAAGTGCTAATAAAAATAAAGCAAACAAGTTTTATTTTTGATAGTACACATAAAAACAAAAACAAAAAGTGTTTGCACATTATTATAGTGTAGTATATAATATATCCATCCACAAACACACATACATGCAAAAAGTATTATTGTGAAACAGTTAAAAATTTCACTTTCTATTTCAATGTTTATCGCTTGTTTTTTTGTTTTATTTTTTTTTTTATCTGAAAAGTTGTATTTAAATATTTGCTGTGCAAAGTTTTTAAATTAAAATAATTTTTTTTTGTAAATATATATTTTGCATTACATAAAATTTGAATATAGTGCAAAAAAATTTTCAAAGGGAAAATGGAAATTTTATCGAGATTTAAATAAATTTTTTTTCTTAATTAAAAATTTTTTGTATACATATATATAATATGTACATATTTAGATATTAATGGGAATGTAACTGGTTGGTTTATTTCATTGTATAGTTGCAATTTAAATGAGCCTTTTAAAGTTACCTTGAGTTTTCTAGATACGTGATAGCATCATCGTGTTATTCTAAGTAATCTTACTCAATTTTAGTCAGACGATAAATTTTGTCTCTTGGGCTTTTTTATACATATAAGAGATTTTTCCTATTTTGTCTTTTGAATAGATGCCAAAAAATTAATATCTCCTTTCATCCTGCTGAGGGTTAAAAGTTCTTGCTACCTTGATTTCTCTTTTCGTGTGATTGCTGTATTATTGAAAAATGGGAAAAATTTGTAGGTATATCATTAATAGAGATTATTTCCTGAATAATTTTTTTTTAAATTTGCCCAAAATTCAATCAATAATTTTTATTTTGATTAATTTTTTGATGTTGTTGTGGTTGTTGTTGTTATCTAAATGAAATAATATACATAAATGATTTTCTAGTTTCATCAAATATTATTAATAATTCTAACTAAAAGAATTTTTCAATTGTGTACCTTTTTTCTTCTTTCAATTTCTAATTATTGAAATTATTGTATTGAAAATTCAAAATTATTTCTATGATAGAAAAAAAAGTATTTATTCTAAATTTTTCGTTAAAAAAAAAAAATGAATTTCCAAATAAGCATAGAAAAATAATAGCTATACACAAATTTGATTTCAAATCATAATTATGGCAGTACAAAATAATTGATTGCATAAATATTAATTGGCACTTATTTCAAGGTAAATTTGGGTGTACAAATGCAGGAAAATTGTGTCAGTAAAATTTTTTTTAAATTTGCACAATTTAAAAAACCGTTATCGTTATCACTTTATTCAAATAATCTGGAGTCATTTATTTAAATTTTATTTTATTACATTATCCTAAAAATTTCAGATTATATTTTCTGAAAAAAGCTCAAAGATTCTATCTCCCTTTAAGAATATTGAAGAGCATTTATAATGGTCCCTTAGGCCACCAAATGGACTTGGTTCTTTCTAGCAAACAGCTCGAGCCACAATAACCACCATCATCTACTCTAATTAAATTTGATTTACTGTATAAAGACCACAAATTTGAACTTACTTGTAAGTAATTCACCTTTCGCTAAAACGAAGACGTTACATTTTTTATTTCGTTAATATTTTACTAACCTTCATGAAATCTGACAAATAGTATTAAGTAAGATGATGAAATTATAAAATATTTTCTTTGCAAAACATCTGCTCCTATATAGAATATCCTAATTTCAATTTTTCTTCTTCTTCTTTTTTTTTATTTTCTTTCAAAATTTAATAATTCCTTTTAATAATAATAAATTTTCTAAATATGAAGTACATCATTTATGGTATTTTATGATAGTAAACTTTAAACGAAAAAAAAAAAACTGTTATTTAAAAGTTTTATGTGTATATGTCGTCATTATTATTATTTTAGAAGGACATCAAGACAGTCAGGATAAATAAGGTTTTATTATTTAACTTTTAGTTAGATAGAAAATAAAAATGAATTGCTTTGTGTACATTTTATTTACATATAAATCCATTGTCAAGAATATTTAAGAAAAACATTGTATGTATGTATATGTTATACATTTTTGATGAAGGTAAATTAGTGCTCTACAAACTGTGAGTTGAATGATTTAAAATGAATTAATCTATCATGATGATGAGATCCTTAATAATGTTGTACCAAAATGTTGATGGAATTTTTGTTTATTCATTTTATTAAATAAAAATGAAAAAAAAAGAGTAAATTTTCTTTCATTTTATGATAAATGAGAAATTTGTGAATGTTTTTTTGTTTTCTATTTTAATCTTTTTTTTTGGGAACTAGATTTAGAGCAAGGTCAATTAGATATACATATTTTTCAATATCATGAAAATGTATAATAACATTTTTAAATGAAACTTAAATTGCATATTTAATAACTTAAAATTAGTTTGTATTCGAGTTTTTTAAACCTCAACTAAAAGAGAAACGAATTTTAAGTTCTGAAAAATCATTCCTTTGGATGTGGACCCAAGAAGTTAGCAAATTGTTTTTAGAAAAAAAAAAAAAGAATCAGTAGTTTTTCTTCATTCTTCATTGGTACTACAGCCCACAGTAAGCCTCTGTTTCCTCCAATAACTGCTTCCACTCGTCCCTGTTTTGAGTTCTTAATGCTCTAGTATTTTTTACTGATATTAAACTTATTTGAGTGACCTACATAAAAATAAGGTGAAAGTCGAGTTGAATTAATTATATCGTCAAGTATATATTTTAAAAACTATTTAGGATTTTATTAAACGTATATAAAAATTGATGAAGTAAGCATGGAAACAAAAATGAATTATACATTTCCCTAATTTAAATACATAATATATTATTTTCCTTCTCAATGTAAACAAATTATTGAAAAATAAAAATGTATCCTTTCAGATTCCTTTTTTTTTTCTTGTTTCATCTAACAAAATATTTCGTATACTTAATCAAATTTGTATTGTATTCAAAATTTATATGAAACCTCATCATTTTGAATTATGTTTTACTCTGATCAGCATTATTACTTTCCTTTTTTTTTTTCTTCTCTTAAACCAAAAGTAAGAATTTTTTTTTTTTAAATAAAAAATGTTCAACATTATAATAATCGAAAACTGGAATTTAAAAATTTTACTACAGTAGGCATTATTCAAAAAAAGAAAAAAAATGAAATTAAAAGGAATTTCAAAGAAATAGGAAAAATAGAAAATGAATATTTTTCATTTTTATTAAAATATTTTTCTTTTATTTATTTTTCTTTTTTACTTTTTTTTATTTTTTTTAAAAAACCACACATCTGTTACATTTGAGAAATATTTTTCTTGTTTTTTTTTTTCTATCCTCCTACAAAATGCCATAATTGTGAAAAGCTTTTTTTTCTCTCATATTTTGTTTACTTTATTTTCATTATTTCAAATTATATTCATATGTTTTACAAATTTATTCACTTGTTACATATTCTAGTATTTTTTTGTTTTTTTCTTTAAACAGCTGTTCTTTTGGTTAAACTCTAATTTTATTTGAAAATTGAAAATAAATCAAAAATCTTTAAAATAAAAACAGAAAAAAATTCATTATTTATTCAAAGTCTCGTTGTAAATGCTGATTCATATTCAAAAGACTTATTTTTGTTTCTTTTTTATTGTTTTTGAACATATTGTATGTTTTTTTAAGAATTTTATATATTTTTTGCTTAAATTTCACTGTTAAAGTCATAAAGTAAAGTTTTTTTTTACGAAATCTGCTTGTTATGTTTTATTCAATATTTACAGTTCAACAAAACTGTTTTGAAAAACCAATCAAACCAAAGCCAATATTACGGTTGGCGAAGACCAAAACAAGATTCATATTGAATTTTCTATAGAAAAATGATGTGGTGTTTGTTTTGAAATATGTATGTCTTATTCATATTTTGTATTTTTTTTCAGTTCTGATTGTTATATTATACTTCTTGAATGATTTTCAATATTTAATTTCAATGAAAATTGATTTTTAACCCTAGGATACAATGTCAAAATTTTAGCCGTGCGTATACAAATGTATACCATACATTTTATATGGAAATTTAGGCTGTATCCGGAAACATGCACTTAACACTAAACACTTGCAGTTAACACTAAATTTTCTCCGAAAGTAACTTCGAAGTGTCCGGAAACTCATACTAATACTTGATACTAACACTTGTTTTGCTGTCAAAAATCAAGTGTTATATCCAATACACTAAACTTGATTTAGTGTTGTGAAGTTTTATTTATAAGTATGTGGAATTGCTTAAAAATGGAAAATAATAGAAGAATATATAAAAAAACTTTTGAAAAAGACTGTTTTAAGCATTTTAATGCAAAATAATAATATAATAATAAGTGATGAAATAGATAATCTGATTTTAAAAACAGTAGTAAGTGAAACAGTAGATCAACTTCAATGTCAATATAAAACAAATTTAGTACATTCCGGACAACAAATTAAACTCCGAAGTCAGGTAGTGTCAAGTGTCAAGTGTTAAGTGTTTAGTGTTAAGTGTATGTTTCCGGAAACAGCCTTAGAATTTTTTTTTTCTTCGAAGAGCTGTATCTCAGCATCCCGTGGACCAAAAACCGTAGTTATTTGACCCTGATATTTGTTGAAGTGTCCTTTTTAAAATTGTTGTGTACAGTTTACTTTTTTTTACTTTTTGAGATAAAGTGAAAAATAGGATAAAAAACGTTAACTTTTCATACAACTTTTCAAAAATGCAACATAATTAGGACCTTTAGTTTGTTTTGCACTTTATCTCAAAAAGTAAAAATACTAAAATCGTGTGGGATAATCAAAGAGGACATTTCAACAAATAATTAGGTCAACGGTTTTTATTCATGGGATGCTGATATATCGTTTCTTGAAAAAGAATTTTTAAAATTTCCATATAAAATGTATAGTGTAGGTACATTTGTATACTTACGGCCAATTTTGTGTTTCTGCCCAAAAAAGAATACATATTTTGTTCTACCGATTTTGAGGACTTTAAAAATTGGGGTAAATAGAAATAACCCTCCAATGGAGGAATTGGTAAAGTTTCAAGATCCTAGCCTAGCTCAAAGGGATCATATTTTATTAAGGGTCAAAGTCCGATTGTATACGTTTGTATACGATCAGGTAATCCTAGGGTTAAATATAATTTTAGGTGTTTCAAATTTCACTCAGAAAAAAAAACCTTAGTTTAAATTAAGTAAAGCTAATGATGTGAATTAAAATTCATTTTGACTGCGAATTATTTACAAGTAAGATTTTTGAAAAGAATAAGAAAAAAAAGGGAAATTTTGTGAAATCTTTCAGATTTGAATTTTGTTACCTAATAAGAAAAAAATCAGTCGATATAGTGGACCAAAAAATAAGAAGAATTTAGTGGTTTTGCATTCTAGGTAGTTTAAAGTTTAGGTGCATGTGCAAGTTAATTTGAAGAGGCTAGAGTCCATACATGATAAGTCTATGAATAATTAAATATAGTAAATGTAAAAGAAAAATAATTTTTCTATAATGACTAAAGATTTTTAAATAAAATAAAAATTTAAAAACAATTAATTTCATTTTCTATTATTTTTTTTTTCAGATATTTTAATGATGAGGCAACAAAATAATACTTAAAATGTCCAACAAACTAGCAACGACCTAGTTGAAGTGTTAAGGACACTATGAAAAATCGATTTCGAAATTTCCTTTATGTTTAAAAAATTCATAAAATGAAAAATAAATTAAATTCACTGAAGAAAATTTTATAGAACAAAAATAAAAAAAAATAATAAACTGAAAAATTAGAAAAAAAAAACAAAAAGAAAAAATGAAAATTTATAAAGAATCTATAATATTTTACACATACACAATAATTCTTCATGTACTTATTGTATATGTTAAATGTGATTGGCTTGTAGATTGTGGAGAATGCCGTTGTAAATGGAATTCGGGTAAAAAAACAGCTGATTGTAAAAATTTAACATTATCAACAATACCAAAAAATTTAAGTTCTGAATTACAAGTATTAGATTTATCATATAATAATATTTATCAATTAGATAATAATGCATTTATAAATGCTGATTTAACAAATTTACATAAATTATTTATAAGAAATTGTAATTTAAAAAATATTAAAACAGATGCATTTAAAGGTTTAGAAATTTTAATTGAAATTGATTTATCAAATAATTTATTAAAAAATTTATCATATAATATTTTTATACATTTAGTTAAAGTACGTTCAATTGTTTTAAATAATAATAAAATTGAAATATTACAAAATGGTTTATTTTGTAATTTAAAATATTTACATAAAATTGAATTAAAAAATAATAGAATACATTTAATTGAAATAAATGTATTTAATAATTTACCATATTTATCACAAATATTTTTAAATGATAATAAATTAAAATTTTTACGTAAAGAAATATTTGAAAATTTAAAACGTTTAGCAAGTTTATCATTAGATTCAAATCCATGGAATTGTACATGTGAATTACAATCATTTCGTGATTTTGTATTAAAATATAATTTATATACACCACCAACATCATGTTATTATCCAATTAAATTACGTGGTATATTATGGACTGATCAAAATCAACCAGAAGCATTTGCATGTAAACCAAAAATTTTATATCCATCACGTGGTGCCTCAATAAATACATCTAAAGAGAATGTTACATTAATATGTCGTGTACATGCATCACCTAATACATTAATTGCATGGGATTATAATAAACAAATGTATAGTAATAATTATCAACAGGCACGTGTTCATATACAATTATTACGAGAAGATTTACATTCAGATGATATAAATATTAATAATAATAATAATAATAATAATAATAATAATAATAATAATAATAATAAGGATAATAATGATAAGGATAAGGAAAAGATTAAAAATAATATTGATAAAGAAATTGATCGTGATATTTTTATATCACGTTTAACAATAATTGGTGCAGAAAAAAGTGATGAAGGTACATATACATGTTTTGCTGAAAATCCTGGTGGTAAAGATGAAGTTCAAATGAATTTATTAGTACAAAAGCATACAAATCAGAATTTATTATTTCATAATAATCTTGTTATTGTAATTTGTTTAATGGTCTTAGGTTTATTATCAGCATCTATATTTTTAGCAATGATAACATGTTGCATATATAAAAGATTTAAAGCAATTAATCAATTACCAAATAATGAAAATAATGATTCACATTTACATCGTCATCATCATTCACATTTACATGATCAAAAACAAAATTATGTTAACGGTTTAAATGTTAATGTTAATGATTCATATCATCATCATAAT
Source organism: Bombylius major (assembly GCA_932526495.1). Taxonomy (NCBI): domain Eukaryota; kingdom Metazoa; phylum Arthropoda; class Insecta; order Diptera; family Bombyliidae; genus Bombylius; species Bombylius major. Next base: position 38,276,551 of record OW052043.1, on the reverse strand, counting down.
CATAATTATCATCAACAAAATGGTAATGAAACAAATTATACATCTGATATTAAACAAAATGGAAATTTATCAGATGTCAGTGTTACAATAAAAAATTTAACTGATTTAAATGATACAAACAATTTATATAGGGAGAATAGTAATCAAGGTGAGTACATATATGTATATATGATATGTATTTTTTTTTTCAATAAAAGTATTATTAAAGGATCATAATTTCATAAAGTGAAATTTTTAATTTTGAATTTCAAAAACTAAGGAAATTTTTAAAATTTCACAGAATGAAGATCAGCATTTTATTTGGCATTATAAAAACTGATTTTTTCAAAAATATACATATATACGTATATAAATATATCGCTTTTTGAAATAATGGTCCTTCACTATCTTTTACTCCTCACTGGCACTGCTTCGAACCTCAACGTTTTTTTTCCTTAAAGAAAAAATTGACTTTAAAAATAAATCGATAAATAAATGTCTTAAAATGTCATTTTTTTACTTGGAATTTCTAACCAATAAAAAAATTCATTTTACCTTTTATTAGTATATAGAACTATTCAAACCATACATCCTTTCTTTCTTTTACAATCTACTAAAGTTCAAATATAACATTCATCAACACTTTATTTCTTTTCCCACATCCATTTTGTTTCCATATTCATGCACCCAGCGGTGATTTGAAGTGCACTATAGAAGGATATGTTATCATGGTTCAAAAATTTAAAAAAAAATTTGTAATGTTTCAATCGAAATTTTGAGTATGATACGTAATCATTTTACTATTTCTAAAAGAATTTTTGAATATTTCGATTTAATTGGTCGAAAAATGATCCATCATTCATAATTAAATTTTACTTCCAAATTTTTTTAAAAAAATTATCCTTAATAGTAGTTAACCTCCTTTTTGAAATATTTCTTTAATCAATTTATTCTTCTTTGAATCATAGAAAGATTTCTATTACTATTTTTTAATTACATGTCCCTTTTTCAATCTGAATTACTTCAATAGTAATTAAACACAATATTTCATATTGATTTTGTTCATATTTTAAGTTACATAACATAAACTTTAATTAATATTCAATCTTTTGACTGAATTTCTAAAAGGAATATCTCTCTTTGTTTAATTTATTTTCCTATAAATATTCACATAAATATTGTACATACTTACATATATAGGTTCTCTTCAAAAACATCAACAAGGATATGATGACTATCTTCAATATGAACAGACACAGCAACAACAAAAACAACAAAATCAGAAAATACATCTGGATAACGAACAAATTCAATCAACAACTTCTTCAAAAATACATACACCAATACCATCTGAACATAATTATAGTTCAGAGCAACTAAATCATCATGGTAATGGTGAATATCAACCAGATTTACTACCTTATATACCACAATCTATATCTCTTGGTTACGCTGTAAATCAAGTGTTGTCATCATATGATGGTAAACAATTATTGGATCATAAACAATATCCTTATCATAATCTAGAACATCAAGAACACCAGCAGCAACAACAACAACAACAAATTCATCATCATAAAGAAGACCAAACCATTGATGATCTTCAATATGTACACAGTTATGTAGGTGAAACATTTAATAATGCTATTAGTAAATATGAGGGTAATACAATCAGAAATAGAAATTGTAATAATACATTTATTAGCGATGAATATTTACATAACGGAATTGGTAATGTTTTAGATGGTACTAGTAGTAGTATTGACAATATTCTAATGCCTGTAGGTAAAAAAATAATAAATCCGTCAACAATGATTGCATCTAGTGCATCTACTTTAAGTACATATCCTACAATAAATCATCATCATCATTATCATCATCCTGATAAACAAACATTTCAAAAAGTAGATGATGATGATGGTGCTATTAAAATTTATCCTGAAGATTTAGATTCTTTAACAGCAACAACAACATCAACATCATCTGAAATATTTTTACGTCGTCATCCTGTAGTTAGAAATTCATCATCCTTAAATTTTATATATAATTTAAATGGTAGACGTGAAATACTGTGACATAAAAATATTTCTACATAAGCAAATAATATATAGTATATAAATATGAGTATAAAATAAATGTGACATACATACATATACGAGTTCATATTACGTATAGCAGACATCATATAATATAGAGACAATTAATTGAAAAGAAAAAAAATATAGATTTATTTATTTTTTTTTTGTGTACTAATTGCTATATTTTTTGTTGGTACAATTGTACAAGAAATGAATATTGTTGTCTTGTATATGTGTTTTTGTTTTTGTTCTTGTTTTTCGTGTGACATAAAAAAACTTATAAAATCCATTATACAATTTATAAAATTAAAATGGAAGATATTTTATATGAAGAAAAAAATTAATTGACACCAAAATATTTTAAAAAAAAAAAAAAATGTGTAAAAGTGAAACTATTGTATACCACCAATTTACTAATTTAAATTTCCTTGAGATGAAAAGACATTTCGTAAATTAGATTTTTCAATCTTAGTTTTTTTTTATTGCTTATTTCGTTTATTTTCCTTTCTGTTTTCTTTCTTTCTTTGAATCAATCGATTGATCTAGTAACGAATTATTCTTATTCGAAAGTAGAATTCCAGCTGCTTTTAAAATAAAGAAAAATGATTTGGAAAATTTTTTTTTTTTGTTTGTTTTAAAATAAATGTAAATTTAAAATGGATCATAAAGAGAAATATAATCTTGAATATAACAGAAAAATGATGCTCTTGTAACTTGTTTAGTAATTAGATACATGTTTTCCTGCTTTATAGCTTCCACGTGAAATTAAATTTTACGTTATAGGACAATTGCCAAATTTGTTACCACGAAGAACGATGAGAAGAGAAATATTTCGTGACCGGAAAATATTTGAAAATATTCAAAACTTAAAAAAAAAAAAAACAGTTTTTTCTATTCAACATATTAAATTTCATTTTGAAGAGTTAACGGTTATATGCTGAAAAAAGATAATTATCCTTGTTAAATAATTAATTATTATTTGTGTGTATATGTATTATTTATGCCACGTGAAACTCTTAAACTCAATGAGAAGAAAAAAAAATATCATGGTTTTCAATCATACAATCACAGTAATAAGTTTCATTATAGTCACATTTTATGTTAATCACAAAACCATGATATTATTATACACACAGACACATACATACTTACATATATGTATAGCTTTTAATTTTCACTCAAAAGGATACGAAATTAAAATAATATTTAAATAATTTTCAAAAAATTAACAAAATATCTTTAAAATCAATTTTGAGGTAAGAGATTGAAAATTTATGTTAATGCTTAAAATTATTCATTATTGAAAACATAATTACTCCATGTGCCAAATTAAACTACTAACTTGAAAATTTGCAATAAGATAAAATAAGAATTTGAAGGAGAATTTTAATTGGTTACTTTTTAAATGCTTTTCATTTGTAAATTTACACAAATTTAAATTATTAACTTTTAAATGAAACGACTAATGTTTGCGAAAAGATTAACTTGGCACACGGAGTTAATCAAATATTACTTTTTGTTTTATCTTTAAAGGCGCACATTTTATTTTATTCTTTACTTACATATTATTATTCAAATATCCCTTTAACTATCTTGCTATACATTTTATTACTTATTATATATACACATATGTAATATGTATGTTGTATGTATTAACTTGACATAAAGTTCAAAATACCTAAAGGACCAAAAAATATGTATGTACTTATATATATCTATTTTTGAACTAAATATTTAATAATTAAAGTCTCTTTTTACGTTATTCAATTATTATTTGAGTTTAATGGTAAATTAATGCTTTTTATTAATTTTTGTTTAAAAAAAAATGTAAATTTAATCAACTAGATAACGTAGAAAAAATAAATAACTTGAAGAGGTATATTTAAAAATTTGTGTGTATCTATGTGCTATATATGTAAAGAGTAATAATCTAAGTACAATAAATAATATATGTAAAATGTATTTTGAAATATTGAACAAAAAATAAATAAATAAATAAATAATTGAAATATTTAAAAAAAAATTAATTGATTTTTAAAGCTGAATGTACCAAAAACATTGAATAAAAATAAAATAAAAAAAAATATATTAATTCGTGAATTATTTAAAATTAATTAAAATTATTACATTAACTATATAGTTTAGCTAGAACTGAATTTAATGTGGTACAGACTTTGTATTGAAAAAAAAAAAAAAAAACGAAAAACAAATAAACAAGAATATAATCAGATATATATATACACACACACTCTATGTAATTTATACTTAATAAAAGAACATGTGTGTAGTCATTATAATATATTGTAGAAAAATGTGTAATTGTACATAAAAGCAAAATAATAATTAATTAATAATTAAACGAAGTAAAAAAAAAATAAATAAATAAAATTGTATTATTATGAAAAACTGTATCGAATTATGTTTGAATAAATCGTATTTTTTTCAAAACTTAAAAAAAAAAAAAACAATAAAAGTATGGATTTTATTTTGAAAATTTATAGATCCCTTTGGGCACCTAAATGATACATTTTTAAACTAAAAATATCGATTTGGTGGATGTGTGTTTGTTGTCATTGTAGTACCTACTATCCATAGTTCTATGGGAAAATTTACTTTGGACAGAAATGGCTGGTAGAAACAGAATTGGAACTACAAGCAACGGTGATCGATTATATGAGATCCGTGATTGTTTAGTAATCAGATGTCTCCTTATAAAGGAAATAAATTCTTCAGGAGTACAAGGAACATATTATTTTCACTTTTATTTTGTAGGTATTTTTACAGAGTAAGTGAATTTCAGGTGAATATTTTTGTCATCAACATGGACTTTTTTCAAAGATAAAATGTATACGTATTATATGACCTTGGAACAAGAGACAGTCTTTGTTTTACAAAAAATTACCAAAACAAAATTATTTAAAATAATGTGTTGCATATTTAATTAAATCAATTATAACAATTATAAAAACATTATTTTTTTCCGCATATTTTGAATTTATTTACGTGAAATAAAAAAAAACATCAAATTTAATTTAAATTAATTGCATAATTTCAATGAACGGTTTTTTTTTTCAAATACAAACAATTATGTATGTAATTTTAGTATATGCTTATAAAATTTATCGTTAATATACTTTCAATAAAATATTTTTAATGGTCTGCTAATTATTAATTAATTTTCTGTTCTATAAAAAAAAAAATATTTTCAATTTTTTTTTAATAGTAATTGGAAATGTTTTTGTGTGAATAAATTTTAAATTTAAATATGTATGTATGTATATTTTAGTGGTGCTATTTTTTAAAATTAAACAGGAAAATAGAAAAAAATCTGATCGACAATTGGAAAAAAAATTGATTAGAATAGATATGTTAATTGAATTGAAACGCATAACAACAAAAGATAATATGTACTGTAATTTTGGCTGGAGTGTAAGATACATATGTATGTATATGAAACGCACCAACATACACACATCACCTTTTCCTACATAAACCACTACAAATTTTCTCATAGGTCTTAGCTTATGAAAAATTATACCTTTGGCATGGCAGTTGGTGTGTGAGAGAAGATTAGAAAATTTAACCTGTCTGTGTAAGAAATCACAAAATTCAAAAATTCGAAATTTAAAATTTATTTTCGAAATTGATTTCGAATTTTTGACAAAAACTTATCTTGGAGTCTTTATTAAAAATTACATTTAAAGTTTTCAGCAAGAACTTCTTTCAGAGGACCACACGAAGCTTTTTCCAGAAGACTACTTACTCCTACCTACACAGGGTTACCAGAATTGGCTTTCTCTCCAAATTGGCTATTTGAATTACAAATTTTTTCTTCGTAATTTTTATTTCAGAATCCTAATCTAATTGAAAGTGTATTTAATTTGATGTATTAAGAAAGTTATTGAAAAGAAAAATCAATGTCGATTGTATAAAAATAGAAAAAAAAATAGATTATTCTTATCACATTTATTTTTAAATGTAATTTTTTTTAAAATCCCCAATTAATTTTAAGGAAAAAGATTAAGAACTTAATCACAAAGCGTTGTTTAAATTTATTATTAATTCCGTTCTAAGACGATTAAAGATTTTTTTTTTATCAACTAATTGAATTTTAAAGCAAATATTTTTGTATTTTCGAAAGACGAAAAATATAGGTCATAATATCATTATTTTGCATTACCATAAATACACAATGCCTGACAACATACAACAATTTTAGTGTTAATTCTTGCATTATTTTGTTAACACCCAAGTAAAACAGGATAAAATTGCTTAATTAAACAAAATACCGCAACAATATAAATTTTTCCTTTTTTTTTTTTCTAATTTAAATTTAAAATTTTTCTGCGTATTCGGTTTTGAAAACAATTTTAAGATATTGAACAAAATATTTTGCTATAAACCAGAACACAATTTTTTACGGTAATTAGCCTCTTTCTTATATCCTTTGAATAGATATCATTTTACATAAATGATGCTATGTACTTTATCATTAAATTAAAGGAATTATGAATGGTGGTAATCCGCTACATGTTTTTCAACAAAAACAAAATAAAAAATGAGGAGAAAAAAAAACACAAACACAAATCAAGGATAACTTACACAAATACTTAGTATGAAATAATTTTGGATGATGATGATGGTTTTATATACCGCATCCTATCTAGTTAAAGCTTAAAGCTAACAAAAATTTTCTAACTAATCCAACATACAACATTTTATGTTATGTGTGTGTGTTTTTTATTTTTATTTTTATTTTTTTACATTATGAGGATACTATTTTATTTTAGTCCTTGTATATCTATAGAATTTCATGTTATTATTATTATTATACGTTCTATGCAAAAATGTGTTAGAAATTACATTCATGGAAAACCATTAAATATTATGTTTTTTGGAAGTACGAGTATGTATAGAATTTTTCTATTGTTTTTTGTTTTTTCTGTTTTCTGGATATTGTTATTTTTTAGATATGAATGTTGTCGGTAGGGTTAAATTTAATGAGAGATTACTTGTTAATTTAGGGTTAGGTTAAGATTTTATATTAAAGCTTAATAATGATATTTGTTGTATTACGTACGTACTTTTTTAATTGTAAAAAGATACTAAACAGATAAAAGGATTAAATGAATACCAGCTGTAAATGTTTGTGTTTTTCAAAGATATTGCTAATACGTAAATGTAGTAGCTGAGAAAATTATTACGTTTTACTGGTTCTTTTCACATTTTAACCTTATTCTGTTCTGTTCTGTTTTTTGTTTTTTGTTTTTATTCCTTTAACTTTTAATGTTAATTTAACTTTGTATGTCTTTTTTCTTGAGGTTTCTAAATTAACGTTATTATGAAAGTATTACATGGAAAACAATAATAATAATGCGAGAACATTTGAAAAGAAAAAAAAATAGGTGAGAAAGTGTTGGAAGTAATATCTATGAAAGAGGATTTCTAATGAAATTTATGAATATTTTATTTAATTTGTGAAATTCACTTTAGTTTTTATCCAAAATTTGTATAAGTTATATTTCATAAAGAAATGTGTTATAAAATTTCTAGGAAGAATATTTTTATAAAATATCATTTTAATTTCAGGACTAAAAATAAAATAGGATTAAAAATTGAGAAAAGTAATTTTTTATGTAAACTACATATATTCACTCCCATTTTTTTTAGTGTTTTCCTTTTTTAAGTAGAAATTTTTTTGTCAATTTGTCAAAGTTTTAAGGATTAAATATAAAAAAAATAGGTTCAGTTGAAGAAGATAATCATAAGGATATCATGTCAAATTGTTATCTTTAAAAGAAGATAGAAGGAAGTCCATGCAGAATGTTCGTTTGAAGTACTGTTGAAATTTGTTTTTGCTTTTTTAAATTTTGACTTTTTGATAAAGATTTTTTTTCCAGCAATTACTACCGAAATCTTACTGCTAATTTTTCCCACATTAACATGATGTGACTTTGTAACGCTTATTAGAAGAAAAAATTAAGAAGAACTTGAGAAAAATTAAAGAAGTAATCACATGAGTTCAATTGCCATTATCTTTGAAATAAGATGTACATAGCTACTTGAAATTAAATGTGTATGTATTCTGTCATACATATATATAGAAATCTCACATACACATATTGTACATGATATGTTATAAAAACATTCAGCTGCAATAGACATAATATATTTCTAGTTAAGGAAAATTATATTTGCTCCTTTCAGTCATTTTCAATTTAATAAAATTATGATGAGAAAATTATTTTCATATTTTGTAATATGTAATATAACATTGAAGAACAATCATAAAATTTTGTATGTGCATGATGTGTTTTGAAATGATGAATGTGCATGACATATAGAATTTACAAATGTAATATTTTTTATACATAGTTATTTTGTAATAATTTATTATCATTTTATACATATATACATAATATGTTTTGATTGTAAGTATTTTGCATGCATATTTGCGTAGACATCTTTTATTTAAGATGAATACCATACGAAGTATTATTGTGATTGTTAAGATTTTCTATGCAATAAATACAAGGTATACTTATGATTCTTTTTTGAAAATTATGATTGTAATCTTTTTGTATAATCAAAATTCATAGTATGTATTCACTTTGATTTTAAATACTTTTCTCAAGGTATTAAAATTACAAATATTTACTAAATTCGTAGAAATTTCATTACTTAATAGAAAAATAATTCAACCGAAATATATTTAGTAATAATTTTCACTTTGGAAATTTTAATTACTTGTATTTTATGTCTTACGTAATTTTTTTGTATTAATTTTATCTAAGGTTTAATTTTAAGATATGAAATCTAAAATATTAAATTTTACATAGAACAAAGTTTTAAAGATTTTTTCACAGTTTTTTATGATGAATTTAAGCATAAATTTAATTTTAATTTAACTTTTTAGGTATACTATAGTTAAATTATGGGTTGAATGTATTCTTTATCCCTAAGATACTAAACTGTAAAATATAGTTCAAGGACTTAATAGTAAAATGAACTTTTAAATTTGAAATTATAATAAATTATATATCAAATTGTTTACACCTTTGAAGCTTTTTTTTCCCACATACAATTGACACAAATTGAAAATAAACAAAAAAAAAAACCAAATGTGTTTCAAAATAATAACTGTATTCCAAGTGTAAAAGTTGAATTTTTCACATGCATACATATACATATGTATATGTATCATATATTCATATTCATTAGTTTTGCATATATGTCGGTACATTATTATCCTGTATATGTATCCTGTTTTTTTTTTAAATTTTACTGTTATATAAGATGCCTTAGATCATTTGTTTTTGTTTTATATTTTAATTAAATTTAATTTGTGTTTATTTTACAGATAAATGTTACATACGCATTCGTTCTTAACCTCATTTTTTTCTTCCCTTTCCTTTTCATTTTATTCATGGTGTATGAGTTGTTTTTCTTTACCACATGTGTACTATACACATTATATGTACTATATGTTCATATATGTATATATGTATGCACATAATTATATAGTATATATTCCTTGTTATTTTTGTAATACTTTCGTATGAAAATAATTTAAAACATCATCAGGATGAGAAATATAAACAATAAGGATTTTCTTATTTATTTTTCGTCTTTATGTCATAAATTAATAAATATCTTTGTCTTTGTGAAAAAAAAAAAAATACATAACAACACAGAATAAAGTGTTAATTTTTATATTTTTTAATTTGAAAGTACATACATATATGACTCGTGTGTAGTCTGTATTTTATTTTTATACATATCATGAATTTATTGTACTGTTGTTGTTTTTTTAAACGAATTTTTGTTTTCATGAAATTTAATTTTTCTAACATTTTCACAAGAAATGAGCGGCTTATTTTATAAGTGATGTAAGTCACTTTTCGGAAAATTGAATTGAAGTAAGGAATATTCGAAGTTTGATGTATACTCTTTCAATTATTCGTAAGATTAAAACGTGAAATTTATATTAATTTTACAAAACTGGCGATAAAAATAGAAATTCCATAAAAAATTCTTAAAAACTGACTGAGTAAAAACAATAAGTAACTCAAATTCCATAAAAGTGATTTATGCCATCTTTCAAAGTGAACTGAAATTAAAACTGTACATATTTTATTTCAATAAAATTGTGATCTAACGTAACATGAACTCCAGTTTGTTTAAACCATAGAATCCTTAAAAATTTTGTATCTTTTAATTTAGCATTTATCAAAAATTGTTCCTGTAATCTGTCAGGAATAATATGTTATTTTACACTTTCACATAAAATTACTTTACATTGTGTTTATTTTTCCTAATAATTTCCATTACCATGAATATATATTCTATATCATATGCATATGTACGAGTACGTACATACAAAAGACAATGGAAAATTTGAATTGTGTTAATAGGACTTGTGTCCTACATAATATCTTCGATATTGATTTCATTTTCCTTATGAATTGTGGTAAGGATTTACTCTCGAGATATGTCCAAAACAAACAACACAAAAAATAAAAGAGTTGAACCAAAATTATAATTACTGTCGTTGTAAAGTATTAAAACTATCAAATTTCTGTTCTTTTATTTTATTTTATTTTTTTTTTTTAAAATCCCATAGCAATAATGAATTTTAAGCAAAGGATAAAATATCATAATAATTTTAATTTGTTTGTGGTTCTCAAAACCCTTTTAAATTTTCTTTGCTTTTTGTATATTTAAAGAACTGCCTGATTGAAAAATACTTTACAAAAGATATTCAACATATTTACAAATAAATGTATGTTAATAAAATGACATACACATACACATATATGTATGACATATATACATATTAACATTCAGAAAACTATATAATCATAAAAAAAAAAAACATTTTTGATATGAAAATTAAAAGAATAAATGTCTTGGTAACATACTAAAAATGAGAAAGAAAAAACATACAAACAGTTTTATGATACACAGAATGTTTAACATTAAAAGATAAAATATAAAAATATTTATATGTATACGAGTATTTTCAATATACTGTAGGTATATCCTTTTTTACATCGTAGTCTTCTTGTTATTTTTTTTATCCTGTATACAAAATTGTGTATTTAAGTTTTTTGTGAAATCCCATGTTACATCCTAAAAAATATGTTTGTTTTTTTTCTAGTATTGAATGGATTGTAAATATAATTAAGATTTAATGACTTTTGAAATGTGTGGTTCTTTCTATTTCGTTTTGGTTTTTTTTTTTTTGTCTTTTAATTTCAGAAACATACCTAACGAGTTTGATGTTTAATGAATGAAAATTGAGATTAAAAATGTTAGGAATATTTCTTTTTCAAAATTAATTTAATTAATATCAATAGTCTTTGTGTTGTTTGTTTGGAAAAAAAAAATGTCAATGAGTAGATATTCTCAAGTATTTTTCAATGTTTTTTTTTTTTGTTTAAAGTAAATTATTAACAAATCAGATATTTTATCAAAGCTTTTTGACTTTTAAGTTGAAAGAAATAATAATAAAATAAAAGACATAAATATTAAATGAATATTTTAAAATTTCAACACTTACAAAAAGGAATAGAATATGTAGAGAGAATATAAGTATATAAGATGTTTAAGTCAATAACAGTTTATATCATTTCAAAAATTACAGGTTGTGTTAGTCATGAGATGAAAAATCCAAAATAAAAAAGATGATTTTAATAAAATTAAATTGTTAAATAATCTTTGATGGTGACTTTATGAAAGATGAAAATTCAGAAAATTTTTTTTGAAAAGTTTCAAGTTGAATGCGAAAATGAGTTTATTTATATAAAAGGGATAGCAACAATGTACTCGTAGATTGGGCTGGTTGCTTTCAACAGTAAATCTACTTGGAGGCTCAAGCGACAAATTATGAATACCCTTGATGGAATGTCGACTAAATCGTCCATATTATCAAAACACCTTGTTCCCAAGCAAGTCAGCTGACTGTCTTTTATAGCCTGTAGAGACTGTCTTTAACAAAAGTCTTCTTCTACTATAAGTATATATAACACCGCGATCACTTTTATGACCAATTCAGGAGAGTTGTTATTCATTTAATGATTTTTAAAGCTTAAAATTCAGTATCTTATACCAATTCGGCTTTTATCTGTCGTTTTTTAGATAATCAGAAAAAAACAAATTTGTCAGAATTTTTTTAAAACAAGTTTCACTGATATTTTGTTTCTTTCGAATTTTGTAAAAATAAATAAAAAAACACCCTGTAAATTTTCATTATTTGAATCTCACAAATAAACTCAAAATATAATACATACTTACTTTATTTAATTAATTTAACTAGAAATTTTCATGTAAATAACTATATCAAAAAATGTTTTAAAAATTTTATAGATAGAGAAACCAACTTTGTATATTTCATCTTTTCTTGTTTTTTTTTTTTTGTTTTTTACCTTATGACGATAATAATTATTCATTTTATTTTATGGTACAGTTATTCAAATAAATTATTCTTTTAATGAAAATACATATGTAATTAGATTTGTTATGTGCAAAAATACATATAAGTATAGAAATATTTCTCGTTATTTTTCTTCTTCTTCTTCTTCTTCTTCTTTTTTTTGTATACATTATAATCATCATACATTAAATATAAAGTCAGAAAAAAAATAATGAATATTTTCTTTATGTTAAAATGTTGTCTGAGCTTTTATTTAACAACAACAGCAACAACAAAATAAATAAATATAACTTTTTGTTACTGTACATATATGAATAAGTATCATATGTGAGTATGTATTTGTATATGTTTGAATTTATTTTCATACAAATAAATCTTTCAAAGTGCAAGATTCATGCTATTGTTAAAATTTTAATTTTATGTTTTAAATAAAAATTTATCATTCATACTAAGTTTTTGATATATGAAAAAGATAGTTTAAACAAAAAATAAATTAAGGAATGAGATTTATTGTAAAAAATCTTGTAGTTTTATGTTTTTTCCAGTTTAAGCTTTTGGTTATTTTGGAAATGTTAAATTTTAATCTTCTAAGGATCAAATTTTAAGCCAAAAAAGTTAATGTTTTGACACACACTTTAATCATAGTACGGCTTTTAGGTATTAGCCCTACAAACCTTGTTTTTTTCTCCATTTATAAGGATTGCAATTTTGAATGAATTTTGGTGTCGATTATAAAAAAAATATTCAAAATTTTCACCTTTATATTGATTGTTTTCACACTTAGAAATTTTCTTTTTATTAAATTTTTTTTCACATTGTGATTTAAACACTATTTTGTTCTGAAGCTATGTAAAGAAAGATTATCTTTATTTTTTCCTATGTTTAAACGTTGAATTTCCTTCAAACAATTTTTTTTCACTTTATGTATAACATCATCGTATTGAATGACTTTCCTCTGTTTTCGAACTCAAACATAAAATTTAAAAGGCTTATTATATCCTGTAAAGTAATGACATAAATTGATTTTTTATATCTTGAGAAAGCTTTAACGAAAACTCAGGAAATTATATAATTTAAAACTTTGACACACATATTTTTCATTTTCTTTTTTAAAATAATTTTCAGATAAGACAAAAATTTTATACGAAAAAATAAATTTTTATACAAAATTTTTTTTCCTTTAAATAGGAAGGAATATTACAAAAAAAAATATATAGGAACTGGGATCTAATTTTCTGCTCAAATAAAATTTAAAAAAATCTTCAGAATAATTTCGAATTCTTAAATAGGAATTAAATAAAAACTATCACATTCTTTTCTCTTCTTGCCACTGAACCAAAAGAAAAAAATTAGTTTCTTTTTCAATAATTTTCTAATAAAAAAAAATAAAAAAACACAAAAAATTAATGAAAACTTCAAATGGAAAAAAAGAACAAAAAGTAAAACTAAATTCTGACATAATAAATTATTATTTCTCTAGTAAATAAAAAAAAAACTTCAACATTATTTCTGTTCGAGGATAATAAAGACGAAATAGAAATTTCATAAAGACTTGTCTTTATTAGTATCAGTCTCGTGTTTTAGTTGATTAAAAACGTGACTAATAAAAAGACACACACACATACACAAATAATAGTAATAATAAAGTTTACCTTATTTAAGAATGGATTTCTATAAGATATTACAATTCTTTGAGATTTTCATAATTGAAAAAGTATAGTTTTTGATTAACTCTAAATTAAGATTTTTGTTTGTTTTTTTTTTCATTCTAAGGATAATCATTCTTATGAAGTTAACAAAAAAAAAAAAACATAATAATAATCTCAATCTTTATTTTTAATTTTGCTTTTAAATTGAAAGTCGAAATTGATGTTAATCTTTGAGGGCTCTTCTCTTGTTGAGTTCTTTCTATTTTTGTTCAAGATTGTTTTTCTTTTTAATAAAATTGTGTTTTTTTTTCTATTTTCGATTCTTCAAGACCGAGATCTACATATTTTCTTCAATTATAATTGAAAATAAGACAATTTATTACAGTAAGAATCACCATCTTTGCTAAAGAAAGTTCTTTTAAGAAAAATTCTTACAATTAAAAATTGTGTATGTATAATTATTTTCGTGAACCTTAGGATATTGTGAAAATTTTTTTAAAAGCACATATTCATTTGGTTTCATTTTTTAAAAGGTTTTCAAAGAGTATTTGATATAAAAAACCTTTCAACTTCAAAACACACTGTCACTTTACATCTTGAAGAAGCTCATTTCATTCGAAAAACTTTTACGATAAAATAAATTATAGTAAAAAAAATTGTCAAAATTAATTACTTTAAGATTTTTGTTTAATCGTTGTCGATGATGCTATACGCTTATAGTTTACTTGAAAAAGTCATTACCCCCACAATGAAACACGTGTAATTTTAGGTTTGTTATCTATCTTTTTTACTTTATTATCAAACACATTATAGATATTTCATAACCACATATGTTTTTATGAATGAATAAGACAATTTATGAAAGAAAGATGATAAAATTATTGTTATTAGATATTATTGTTTGAAATTATCATTGTTCTGGCGCAGAGATTTTGTATATTCTTTTCAATAATATCCTTTGAGTTTACTGACAATTTAACAAACATTTTATCTTCTTTTGTACTTAAACACATTAAAGTGATGTTTTTCCTTTAAATAAAAATTTTCTCTTTAAATTTAAAATCTTTTATTTTCATTGAAAGATAATTATCTAGAAACATGCAACATGCATTGAAACTATCCATGAAAGTCTGAAATAATTGTCATCATCATTTAAAGTTCATGTCAAATAATATAATTTTCAAATGTTGTCGCGTCACATGAATTATCTAAAAATTTGTTACATAATCGTATTGTGTGGAAACGTTTACGTTCAATTTCATGAAAATTGTCATTGTTAATAAGATGCTGTTATTATTTCAAAAGTGCAAAAATTTATTCATATAAAACTTAATGCCTGTCTACAATGTGACTGATTCAAAATAAAGTAAAGAAAAAAAAACGCCACATTTAAGGTCATTGTCCTTTCCTCTATAATTCTGGTAAATAGTATTCAAATCTGCAATCCATTAAAAAGAAAAAAGAAAATTATATATTAAAAAGTACTTAACAAAAATCTTTAACTGTAAAATGAATTACTAAGTGGTTCATTCCAAATGAATGCAACCTTCAATATAAAAAACAAAAAAATTTTTTTGCATAAATGAAACAGCTTTTCGCTTTCTTTTTTCTTCTTTTTTTTTTTTTTGGATTTTTTTTAGTATTGTTTCATTTTATACAAAAAAAAAACTGACTTCATTTTTACACCCACAAAGTATATATTTTGCAGAAAAAAAAAACACATAAGTAAAATAGAAACCAAAATAATAAAAAAAATATAAAATAAAACTCCTGAACTGAACACAGAGCATAAAAGGTCAACGGAAATAAAAATAAATTTTTACCTCGAACTCTCTTTCTCTAATTATCCTCATTAGATTCCAACCAATTAGTATTTTTGTGTTAAAAGGAAATTCACATTTCAAAAACCTTTTTTCTCTATTACGGTATTTTTTTTTTTGTTACGGTAATGATGTCGTTGATATATAAAAAAAAAAATGAAAATAAAAAGGAAAAATGTTAAAACAAAAGTTTTAGAAAATTGTAATCTTAAAATATAAATGTGAAAATTTTCACAAGAAATAAAAAGTTAATTAATGTTTTTTTATGAAAAACAGAAAGAAACAAAGTGTTTAATATACAGGATGTTTCTATAGATACACACATTTATGTAACTGTAAAATTTTTTTCAGCAGGTTTAATTATTTCTAATCGATCGAACAATATTGTCTTGACAAAACGTTATGTAGAGATTTTTTTTTTAAATGTACCTAAAGCTGGAGTGACTAACTTTTAAAACAAATTTAGACTGTTTCTTCGATAATGTCCTGGAAAGATCAAAATTGTCCGAGAGAAAATACGCATGGTCAACTTTATTTCTTAAAATGTCCTTTCTCTACTAAATGTGAAAATATTGAAATTTGACTGTCTTGAAATTATTTTAACACTTTTTTAAAAAAAAATCATTAACGTATATTCCTTAAAATGTTATCCTCAATTTTATATTTACTTATCGTTTATTTTATTAACCCTTTTATACAAATTGATTTAATTCATTTTAATGTTAAATTTAGTTTACTCAAAAGATTTTTTTTTTATATTTACCGTTTGAATACAATTTTTTATTCTCAATTTTGTTTTGTTTGTAAAATTAACTTAGTGAATTACAAGTAATTAAATGTAATTGACAAGATTTTAATTAATAAATAATCAACTTTTAAGTATCAATTAAAACAGGTAATACGTTGGCTTTATTTAATTTTTTTAACCGCCTACACTTCAACTTTTTTCTTTTATTTTTAATTTTTCAATTGTGTAACATTTCATTGTAATTAAAATTAATTGAAAATTTACAGAAAATGAAAAAGATGTATAAAATATATATATTTATCTGAAATGTACACAAAAATATATGTTATCATCACATTTTATTACAATTTGAAAACATTAGTAAAAGAAAATTCAATTTTCTCATAAAAAAAAAAAAAAAAGAAATACTATAAAATTTTGTTTACAAAATTGAATTTTAAATGTTTTGTAAAAACAATGTTATATAACTTCAAAATTTTATCCTTAAATATATTCAGATTTTTTGGTTATTTATTTTTTTTTTTTCATAAGGAAACACAATGTTCAATATGTTAACACTTCAATTACAAATATGCGTACATATGTATATTTTTTACATACATATGTGCTTTTAAAACAAATACAATACATATTTGTTAAATTGTGTGTAAAACGAACATTTAGGTTAATTTATTTTCAATTTATTTTCATTATAATATTTTTTTTTTTTATATATCTTCAACTACAATAGGTACAATTTTTGTTTTTATTATTATTATTTGTTTTGTTGTTGTATGTTTTCATGTACAACAAAATTAAATTATACTTTTTTTATTTTGTCTTTTTGTAATTCACTTTCTTTGATTATGTCACATATGTATATTTTCACACAATTTTTGTACAAAATCATATATCTATAATTCTATCATATGCATGTGCGAGTGTGTATTATTTTTTCTTTTATTTTTCGTATATAATAATATACATAAAATGAGGAAGCCAGGACTCAATTTGGGCTATATAGTGTATCATATAATGAAAATAAGAAGAAAAAAATTAATAATTATAGATAATGAACTTTTTGAAATTTTTATTTTTTATTTACAAAAGATTTCATATTTAAACGAAAAATGAAATTAAAATCAAATTAAAAATAACAATATTAAAAAATACGTGTACCTACAAAAAAAAAAGGATTTTTAACGAAAATAGCAAATACTTAATAAAGGTTTAATTTTATTTATTATATATATAAAATAAACACACACACACACACAAACACAGACACACACACGAAAATAAACAAAATTTACATATTCGTTATTGTATATACATGCACAGTATACACACATACATATACATATACCTACAAAAGGTGTTTAATTTCATTTTACTTGATGAGATTTTAATTAAAACGAAATAATGAACAATTATCTGTGTAATAAACTTGTAAAATGCCTTTTTTTTTCTTTCTCCTTTTTTTATTTAATTAAAGAGACTGAACTGTGATTATGTATCTTAACGTTTAAATTTTCCTTGTTAATTTCGTTTGTGTGTGTGTGTGTGTAAGTACATACGAGTATTTTTCAATTAAAGAATAATTAAAGTATACTGCAATAGGCTAAATTTGTAAAAATCAAAATCAAGGATAAAAATCATGATAGAATAAAATTTTAAAATTTTACATTTTTTGTCTGAGTTTAAAAAATTGACAAAATCATTCAACAAAATGTTTTTTTTTATATCTCATTTCTGTTTTATGTAAATGACATTTTTTTTTTGTTTTTTTTTTTTTTGAAAATATAATAAAAATAAAATTGTAAAGAAATAAAAAATGAAAGTGTAAAAAGTTGAAAACATCACAGAGAGAAAGGAGATGTTTATAAATTTACATTATAATTTTGCAATGGGAAATACATTTTTTTTTCGCTTTCTTTTTTTTACATTTTCAATTTTTTATCATGGTAAGATTTCACAAAGAAAACTCACAAACAAAAAATGAAACAGACAAATTCCGTACTTAACGTTCTTGTAGTAGATACATACACACTTTTTTTTTTCTTTTTAACTTTCTCATAATTTTTTGTTGTTATTCTTTTTCTTCTGATATTGACGTGAAATTCCCATTGAATTATTATGATGATGTCATTTAAGCCTTTAAGGCAAAATTGATTATACATTATACAAAATATTTTAATATTAAACATGTTTTGTGATTTTTATTTACCCTAAAAGATAATATGATTTTTTTCCAACATTTACGCAATATTCTTGTTTTTTTTTTTTTTTTTTTTTTTTTTTTAAAAATAAAATAAACTTTGAAATAAGCTCAAGTATTCGTATTTGCTTTAAAAGAAAATTTCCTTTATAAAAAAGAAGAGGAAAACCAAATCGACGAGGAGTTTCGTAATCATCGTTTTCTGTAAAAAAAGAAATTTTAGAAAAAGAGAAATAAAATAAAATTACTTTTAAGATTTTGTGAAAAATTCCAGCAAGAAGTTAAAAGCTCTTGAATAGCTAACGAAAAAATTTGGTATTTTTAGCTAAGTAGTGGAAATATCTCAGTTTCAAGACTCAATAATCAGCTTATTCTTTAGTTTCTAAGAACAATGTGTTTTTAACTAATTTCCATATCACCTGGCTTATACAGGGTGTTTCACAGTTCGTGTGCCAAACTGAACAGGGTGGTAGATCTCGATGAGAAACGAAAAAAATCGTATGGGAGGGGAGGGTGAGGGTTGGTCATTTCTCAATGGTTACCGAGATATTCAAGGTTAAAAACAATTTTTTTCGTAAAGTAACCAGTTTCACTTTTTGCAACATATTTCAGCGTTCGCTCAGTGTAAAGAGGTAAATAAAAATTATTTCCATTAAGAACCTTCAGACCTTTCAAAAAATGTCCTTTACAAAGTTTTGTGTTAATTGGTTTTAAAGTTATTGTAACTCAAAGTCAAAAAATTTTGAAAAAAATTCGTCATTTTTATGTTCAAGGTCGAATATCTCGAAAAAACCCTTATTATTTTTTAAATTTTCTTGGCTTAAACGAAAGCTTAATTTGTTGACTCTAACATGGCTTTTGTTTTGTAACATTATCTTTATCCGTTCAAAAGTTATTGAGCATAATTCAAGGACAGTTTTTTCAAAATTAGGTAAATTTGTTGTTGTAAAGAATTATTCAATTGCCTTTTGGTATGTTTTATTTGACTCTCTGTGTTAATTACTTTGTATTCCTGAAAAGGACTTATTCTAGTCCAGGTTAGGAGTTATTTTAGTCCTAAAAAGGACTTATTGTAGTCCATATAAGGAGTTATTGTAGTCCTGAAAAGAGCCTATTGTTGTCCAGGAAAGGACTTTTTTAAAATTCTGCAAAGGACTTTTTGTAGTCCAAAGGACATTTTTTGAAAGGTCTGAAGGTTTTTAATGGAAATAATTTTCATTTACCTCTTTACACTGAGCGAACGCTGATGTGTTGCAAAAAGTGAAACTGGTTACTTTACGAAAAAAATTGTTTTTAACCTTGAATATCTCGGTAACCATTGAGAATAGACAATACCACCCCCCCCCCCCCCCCCCCCTCCCATACGATTTTTTTCGTTTCTCATCGAGATCTACTACCTTGTTCAGTTTGGCACACGAACTGTGAAACACCCTGTATATAATGATTTTCTCGATTTCTTACGAATTTCCAGAATTTTTACAAAAATTGTTATCCAGGGATCACTTAAAAATCTCTTCTCTAGAATTACAATGTTAATTTCTTTGATTCCTTTAACGATAACTTTGTACTTTGAAGTTAGAGAAAAAGCGAAAAATGTCAATACATAAAATTTCGTTTTATATTTATCTAGATTGAATGAGGACTAATATTATTTGTAAATATGTATTCTTGAGAAAAAGTAATATAATTTTATCGCCACAGGTCCTGAAAAATTTGTATTGATGTTTTTTGAAATTCCTTAAAAAAAAAATGAAGCAGTTTCAATAGCAACAAATATTTAACATTGAATACAAAATAAAAAATCCATTAAATTTTCGTTATATTAAAAGAATCAGAAATTTAATAAACATCCTTTTCATATCCTTGGATAAACTCAATTAAGTTTTTTTGGCTAAAAAATAATATATACCACGCGTGCTTATTTCGCTAAGAAAAACAATTTTTTTTTTCAATTATGAAAAATTATTAAAATTACTCTAAAATTGCCTTGAATAATTATCCATATCCTTTTTGAATCCTTTTTCCCTTTAAATTATAAATATAAGGTGAAAGAATAAAATAGTATATAAATCAAAAATGTTTTCTATTCTTCAGAGATGAAAATTTATTTTTAATTTATTCTGAAAGAAAAAATAATAATAATGCACATCTCCCAGTTGAATCTAGAGGACGAAGAAAATGAAATGCAAAAGAAAAGAAAATTTTATCCTTTTTTTTTTTGACATAACTAATTGAAATGAAATACAAAAGGGTGAAAAAAAAAACATAGAAAAGAAAATTAATTACTTTTTTTCTCTATTGTAATTTGTAACCCAACTGAGACAAGTACGAGTATCTTTAACTTCACCTTCACGATTTTATGTATATGTATATTTCAATTTTTCATACATATCAATTTTCATTTTTATTTTTTAAAACTTTGCCTTTGTTGTTGTTGTTGTTGCTTTTTTCTTTAAATTTCCTATTGTGAAAGGCGCAATTTAAATAAAAATTTATTATTAAGAAAAAAATAAATTATAATTGAATAATGAATTTTGCATATAAAAAAAACACAAAAAATGATTCTAATAAAATATTTCAAAAAGGACCTTTTTATCAATGTTTTTTTTTTTTATTTGAAAGTTTTTTTTTTTTAAAAAAGAGGAAGAAAAACAATTAAACAAATAAACAATTTCAAAATAATATAATCTTCTTAAAATAATCTGGTGTGAATAGAGTTAAAAAAAAAAAGGAAAAACAATTTAAAATCCTTTTGTACTTTTTTTTTTTTTTTTTTGAACTTCAATCCTCTTTCTTGTTAAATATAAATTTTTGGTACGTTCAAGATAAAATATGATCTCATTTAATTATACGATTATATAATATGCAATTAAATGCAATCTTGTGTAAAATTATTTTCTATTGTATATTTCGTGAATTTTTTTTTTTATTGATGAATGCACACATCATTTTTGTTATTCATATTTTAAATAGATTTTCTTCTTATCTTTCGAATACAAAATTTCATAATTAAACTTTTTTTTTTTTTCATTTGAGTTCAGAAATTTTGAATCGTTTTCATTCTTTTTTTTTTTTTTTTAAAACAAAAAGAGGACGAAAAAAAACTAAAAACAAAAAAACAAAATAAATAGTAGGTCCATTATTGTTTTTGAATAAAAATACTTTTAGAAAACTTTTAATTAAGTTTCTCAATTGAATCTAATTAAAATATTTTATTTGCACTTTATTAGATTATTTATAAGGAAATTATTATACTGTTAATTAACACGATGAATGAATAATAAAAAGGACGATTTTTAATTCATATTGTCATTGTATCTTTTGACAAAACAAAGTCTTTTCAAAGAAAAAAGTATCTGGATGCGTTATTTCTACAATATATAGTTAAATGTCATTAAAAAGTAATTTTGTCGACTTAAAAATCAAATACTTTTTCGAAAAAATTACAAAACTATACAATTTGTAAAATAGTTTTAATTATGACATTGATTTTTAAAATAATTATTTTTCATTAAAGTTGATTATAAGATTTTTGTTTTCAAAAAAAAGTTTTATTTTGATTATTAAGCAAAAAAAAAATTCAAAAACAAAAAAAAAATGTATCTCAATTAAATGTAATGGATTTCAAATTAAAATGAAAAATGAACTACATTTCTTTTGATTCTTTGTTGTTGTAGTTGTTTTTATTTTATCATCAAAAAAAAAAAAAATCATATGGTTATGTTTTTGTATCTATTTTTTAAATATGTGCATAAATACTTTTAGTATATATATATGTACGAGTATGTATGTAGGTTAGAGTGTTCCTTATTTTTTAAACTTTCACATTCTCAGGGTGCTACCCCCTAATTTTTTTCGTTCTTAAATTTAAAGTAGAAATACCAAAAAAACAGGTAAATTCAACATCATTTACCCGTGCCGATTTCAATGTGATTTTTTTTTTTTCGAAAAATGACGATTTTGTTCACTTTACCCTCTACCTTTTGCCCTAGTTAACGATTTTTTTTCATTCGTTTCATTTGTGTGGAAGAGAACCTTTCAAGGAATGTACTGCCCAAATTTCAACTTCCTACTACTCCGGGAACATATTTTTTTAAGGCACGAAATGGTCTTCAAAAATTTTTCAACATATATTTTTGCACTTTTAAGTTTGCGAGTAATTAGAAGTGGAGTGCAAAAAAAAAAGGAAGGTCGCAGTAGAAGGGAAAAAATGTTAATTTTTCAAAAAATTAGGGTGTAGCACCCTGAGAATCTGAAAGTTTAAAAAATAAGGGACACTCTAATGTAGGTATATTTTATATGTGCAGACATAATGTATCTGTTCTTTCATCACATATCGTATATTTTGCATATTTCTTTTCAACAAAAAAAAAAAAAAAATAATAATAATAAAAAGCACACAAAAAAAGGTAACATTTTCATTCTCATACAATGGTTGCAGACAAGAAAAACATACTTAAAATACCTGGTACGGGTACCTACACATACTTTTGTAACGAGCATATTATATACATATTATGTATATACATCTCCATGAAATAATTACGTTTGTCAGGACTTTTTTCGTATACTTATAATAATGCATAAAAGTTATCATTCTTAACATATGTCTTTTTGTTTTTTCATCCTTTTATACATGAATAGTGTTTATATACATGTGTACGTACATAATATATATGTATGTACTATGTATAATACACATATCTGGAGCTTTATACGTAATAAGAATACGTTTATTTATTTTTAGATAAATGACGATATGTTATATATAAATACCTTCTTTTTTTTTTAAAAATAGAAGAAGAATTGTACAAGAAATAACAAATATCTACTACCTATGATACTTCCAAGTGTACATACATATATGATATACATATATTTTTTCATAATACTACGTATGTAGTATGAAAATTTAAATTTTTCTCTTAAAATACTACATTGGTATGTTATGTACATCATTAAAAATAAGACAAATTCTAAATAATTTTCATCATAAAAGACATATGTATATCTATATATAGTTTATAACTGTATCCACACACAAAACATCACAATCGCAAATGATATCCTCTGAAAACAAATAAAGAAAAAGCAAGAATTAGATACACATTTCTACAACATTCTTTTATTTTTATATCATGAATGCTATAGATACATTTATTTATATAAGAATGATAAGAATGTATAAAGGATATATGTAAATGAATTTGAAAACTGACAGTAAAATATTTAAAATACATACAGTACAGTGTACTATTTAGATGATACTTATAATGTATTTGTTTCATGGTGAAAATCCTGTACCGTACGTGTTTACAAATATACTAAAAATCATTATTGGCAAATTTTTAAGAAACACATAAGATTTTTTTTTTTTTTTTTTTTTGCAAAATATATAATTTAAAAAAAAAAATTGAAAAAGATTCACATTACGTTTTTTTTTTTTGTTAAAAATTAAATGAGGGTAATTTGTTTAAAATTTTTCACGGAATATGTTTTGCTTTTCATTTTAATTCATAATTCCCAATACACCTGTCTTTTTGGCTTTTCAAATTGTACCTATCTGTTTTCTTTTTAGAGAAAACAAGGTGGTCGGTCGTATTACGGGCCTGAAACAGTTGTCGAATTTTGTTTGATTGTAAAATTCTGTACAGATTAATTTTCATGCGGAATTTTTAGGCAAAAAAAAATATGAAAAAAAAACAAGGGTTTTTATAGAAGTAAACTTCAAAGCGTCAACACGCTATGACAACGCGTCACATTTATAGACGACATTTATGAGTTTATCATGTGGATATAAGCTTTCACATTAACATTATTCATACACATGAGTGAATTAGAAAATTAATGTACTTTAAATATGTAATTCAAAGAAATGATTGAGGATAAGGATGAATTTCAGACAATTAAAAGAGTTAACAAGGTTATGCGCCAAGATAATTTATTCTCCTATTATATAATTATCAAGCAAATATAGTATGTAGAGTTGTGTCTGTGATGCTTTTTTTACTGAATATAAATCATATGATTTAATACTACACGTTCGTTAATTAAGGGGGTGTAATGACCGGAGCACTTTACGTTGAACTTCAAGTACGTTTATCTCGAGAACTACGTAAAAGAAAAAAAAACTGAATATATTTGAAGTTTTAATTGAAAAGTTAACAATTTTAGTTTTTGTAGTCCACTACAGCCAGTGTTGCCACCTACAAGTAGAAAAAGGAGCACCCATAGAATTCCTAGAGCATCATGGTTTGCCCTATTCTGTGTAATATTAGTCAATATTGAACAAATAAAAATTAAAAAAATGATTAAGATTAAGCATTAAGCTTTAAGAATAATATATGTATGTATGTTCATTTTCTACTCCTTTCACTATATTGTAAGCTCAACTCTCAAATAAACCACTAAAAGGCATTTTTTGAGATAAAAAGTATTTGAAACAAACAAACAAAAATTTCAATTTTAATTTTTAAGCTTTAATTAAAACATTTTCCAATAAGCAAATATGTATTAATTTTATCAAATTAATTAATTATCAAAAAAAAAATCCTTGGTAAAAATAAAAACAAATAAAAATTTCTAAGAAATTTGAATATTATTTTATTTCACAAAAAAAAATTCTCCAAAAAATGAAATAAAAATTTCAGAATTTTCAGAAAATTGTATATGTTACGAGTATAGAAAAAATCAAATTCAAGATTTTA
This sequence comes from Bombylius major, assembly GCA_932526495.1. Lineage (NCBI taxonomy): Eukaryota > Metazoa > Arthropoda > Insecta > Diptera > Bombyliidae > Bombylius > Bombylius major. The sequence continues at coordinate 38,250,938 of OW052043.1, read as the reverse complement.
ATTTAATATATTATTTTAAATGAAAAATTATAAATAATGTTATTTTAGTTTATTCAATAATATCATCTTTTGTTTAAATTTATCAAAGCGAAAAGTTTAATTAAAAGTTAATACAAAGTTGTATGTGTGTATTGTGTAATAAAATGAAAAAGTTGTGATGCTTTCATAAAATTGTATACAAAATATAAACTCGTACATAATTCAGTATTTTTTGATAAAAGGATTTCATTTAATTTTCAAATACAATTCATTTTTATATTATTTTCATATTTAAATTACAACATGACATAAAACTAAAAAGGATTTTAAAGTTTTTTTTTTTTTTTTTTTTTTTTATTTTCATTCTATTTTTTCTCATGTTCTATTTCATGAAATATTCTTTTTCTTTTGTGATTCAATTTTGTGGGAAGAATGAAAGAAATAGATTAGAAGGATATTTTTCTTTTAAACATAAAACGAATAATAAATCAATTTTGATAAAAATTATTATTTTTATTACAAAATACTATTTTTTTTTAAAAATTTTTTCTTTAAGATTACTTTTTTAAATTTCCATGTGAATTCAGTGAATCTATATTTAATTTTTCATGATTGGTTATTTAGTTTTCAAGGCTATCAAAACCGAACAGGATGTAAGTTGAAAAAAATTGTGCGTGAAAAATAAATGAAGAAACATTTTAAAATTACAAGAGAAATTTAACACGATGATGTATTTTTTTTTTAAAAATATTTTTTCATAAATTTTAACTGTTTTTCAATGAGCCAGTTAGAAAATAAAATTTTAATTTTTTGGAGGGACATTTTGATGCGTTTGACTGCATAGTTAAATTTGATGAAAAAACAAAATTTGTAACGAAGTTACATGTTACCATCACTGTATGTATATATAAATACGAATAAAAAGAAAACAAAAAAAAACAACAATTATTATACGAAAAGTCTAACAAAAGAAAATGAAAATTTTAAAAAATATGCATGCGTGACATCTGTTTGTCGAATTGCGCAGAAAGCTTTTTATTTTAAAACTTCCGGCAAAAACGGATACCGGAAGGAAATTGAAAAAAATAACCGTCATAGAATATTCTAGAAAAATCTAGAAAGCTTGAAATTTTCAAAATGCGTAATTCGAAAACAGTATAAATACAGAGCCGATTTTCATATTAGATTGATTACAATTTGGACTTCTGAACTAGTAAGTAATACCTAGTAGGAAAGTAAAAGTGAAATCAAAGTAGGAGTAAGTAGAAAATCGAGTACAGGTAATATACAGAATTTGTAATATTTCTAGTAGGCTTTTCTTCTTAATAGCTAACAGTTGGCAAAAACGTTTCTACGTCCACTCAGTTTATCTGAAAGTTGGTAGAAACTAGTATTGCGTCCAGATAGCTATTCTCTGACTTTACTTTTCTTCTTAATAGCTAACAGTTGGCAAAAACGTTTCTACGTCCACTCAGTTTATCTGAAAGTTGGTAGAAACTAGTATTGCGTCCAGGTGGCTATTTTCTTACTATACTTTTCTTCTTAGTAGCTAACAGATGGTAAGAACGTTTCTACGTCCACTCAGTTTATCTGAAAGTTGGTAGAAACTAGTATTGCGTCCAGGTAGCTATTTTCTTACTATTCTTTTCTTGAAGTAGCTAACAGATGGTAAGAACGTTTCTACGTCCACTCAGTATATCTGAAAGTTGGTAGAAATTAGTATTGCGTCCAGATAGCTATTATCTAACTAGTCTTTTCTCGAAGTAGCTAACAGATGGTAAGAACGTTTCTACGTCCACTCAGTTTATCTGAAAGTTGGTAGAAACTAGTATTGCGTCCAGATAGCTATTTTCAACTAAACTTTTCTTCTTAATAGCTAACAGTTGGCAAAAACGTTTCTACGTCCACTCAGTATATCTGAAATTTGGTAGAAACTAGTATTGCGTCCAGATAGCTATTTTTGAGACTTACTTTCTATTCATTTATATTTTCATTAATCATTTTCAATTACAGGATCTAGTTCAGTTGTTGTTAATTTTAAGAATATTGAATTATTAATTTTAAGAATATTGAATTGTTAGGTTTAAGAATTTATGCAGATAATAAAGCATTTTATTTTCTATTAAAGTATAAAAGAAAAGTTGTTATTATTCACAACTCTAACGACGTAAAACTTGACCCTGGAACGACGAGCTAACCCGTGCATTAAAAAAACGTCGTTATAAATTGCTGACCTATACTTTTCCATTGGTAAAATTTTCTTTTTATATTTCCTCTGCTCATTTAGTAGGTATGTAATTGTGTTGATGTTTCAAGAGCCTTTTTTAAAGTTTTAAATTTTTTGTTTATAAAAAATAACTTTTTGAAGTATGATCAACAAAACGAATGAAAAAAAAAACATTTAAAAAAAATCCTCGAAAGAATTATAGTTTAATGTTATAATTTTTATAAAAGCTTTGAATTACCTTTATAATTATTTAAAATTCTTTGAATAATTTTTATTTTTGTTTAAATATACTATGAAACTCTCATACACAATATAATTTTATGTATGTATGTTTGAACACTTAATTGAGGTAATTTAAATTATAAGAAGAGTCCTTCAATATAAGTGTTCATGATGCTGTTTGTTAAATAACCCTTTTTTTTTTTTTTGCGAAAAGTAATTATGAATTTAACATAAAATTGCACAAATTTTGTTGATGTTTAAAATATTGTATGCCTGTAAAAGACTATACATTAAATAAAATAAAACGTACTAGTAATTTGCACATATAAAATTATTTGAAAAAAAAAAACCTCCCACACATATGTGTGCATAATATATAATATACATATTTTTCAAGTAATAATAATGAGTGCGTTTAATGGTTAAAAATAATGTAAAATTTTATGAGATTCACTATATTTACAAAATTTTACTTGACTTTTATTTATTAATAAATGCAAAATATGTATACATAATTCCAATCTCACTATGTTTAAAAAATACTCCTATCTATTTTAATTTAAAAAAAAAATTTAATTCTGTTTCAATTAATAAAAGTGTAGAATTTTGTTAAATCAAAAAAAAAAAAAAAAAAAATAAGGGGTTATTATGCAGAAAATTACAGAGAAGCATATGTTCTCATAATTAAATTGTAAAGACACAGAGTGTAATAATTTTACACCCAGATTGTGGATAGGTGCTTATAAAGTATACATTTTTAAGCATTAATTTTTAAATTAAAATTTTTTTTTACTAAACTCTTTTGGTAATTAGATGAAAAACGATGCGATTGTATTCAATAATTTAGTAATACTTGAATTAAAAAATTTATAGAATTCGTTTGAACTTTTAAAATTGTGTTGAACTTTACACCTAGTTTGAATTCTTTTCTTACTGGAATGTCAATGGTAGATATGTTTATCTTTTTATTCACAAAAAAAAAAAAAAAAAAAAATGAAAAGTAACAAAAGAATAACGAATTTCGTGACATTAAATAATTAACATTTTCATTACAATATTTCATTGTAATGCAATGCAATTCTTTTTTTTGTTCTTTCTCAAAGGTGACAAGACAAGCAAATGTACATTAAAAATACATTTAGAGAAAACTAACAAGAACACAAGTTTTTTTTTTATTAAACAATGAAAATTCATCTTAGTTTTATTCTGTCAGAATTTTCAATTTGAAAAGCTATTTTTTTGGTAAATTATTAATAAAATAACGTATACTAGGAGTACACTCCTGTGTACATTGTGAACATTATACTTATAAACATTTTATGTATATGTATAGGTACTACATACATATATAATAATATAATGTGTGTTGCATCAAAATATTATTGATTTTTTTATCATATATTTTTTTGTAAAATAAAATCTTGAAATAATAATTTTAATGCAAGAATATCTTTGAATATTTAAATGTTGAAATATTCTTTTGAATTTCAATTTAATGTCTCGTACTTATAAAATGAACTTTAGTACGTATGTACATACGTAAATTTCAATTAGCATTTAAAATATAAATATTCTTGTTAATTTTTTAGACGACATTTTTTTCTTCTTCTTTTAATACCGCTACCGTCCAAATTGACCTCTTGACCTTCTTTACTTAGACCTTCAAACAAGAAATAAATATATTAACTAATGGTATGGTATGGTATGAAGGGCTGTTCGCTTCGGGAGAAACGATTTCACTCGGAGGCCTAAAGGCCCATTGTGAATACCCTTTTTGTTTTGGATAATGTGGGAGTTGGCTTATCCTGAAAACCATTTCGATTTTTGTATGAATCTATTTAAGTCTTTTAGTGCTATCTCAGCTATGTCGTCCAGACCGTCGAAGAACCTTGCTCCCAAACAAGCGAGTCTTCGTTCTTTTAGAGCTGGACATTCGCAGAGTAAATGCACTATTGACTCTATTTCTTCTTCATCTCTACAACTTCGGCAAAAATCGTTCGATGGTATGCCGAGTTTATTGGCCATAGCCCCTATAAGGCAGTGTCCAGTAATCACACCGACAAGTTCTCGAACTTGTTTTCTTTGAAACGTTAGTAGAGCTGCGGTAGCAACCACCAGTAGTCCTCCATTGTTCCGCAACCATGTGTTCGAAATAGCAATCAATAAGGTATTTTGCCTTGCTGAGAGGAGGGTCTATCTCTACAGCAAATGGGTCAAAGTTTGTGTCGTATCCTTTTCTAGCAAGTTCGTCAGCCTTTTCATTTCCCTCCACGCCGACGTGACCAGGAACCCAGCAAAGTCGAACCCTGTGCTGTGTAAGGACTTTTAAGGCTTTGACGCATTTTTCGACACATCTTGAATTTATCTCGTTGGAGTTTAACGCTCTTAGTGCTGCTTGGCTGTCCATGCAAATTGTGATTTCGGCGGGCGAAATCTGCATTTCATGAACAGCCTGTGCAGCTTTCATCACCGCGTATACTTCTGCTTGGAAAATACTGCAGTCTTTAAGTCTAAAAGACTTCTTGATCTGCAATATTTCTGAGAAGACTCCTGCTCCCGTGCTTTCTCCTGTTTTCGATCCGTCAGTGAAGATGGCGAATCCCCTAATAATGTTATTAGGAGTTGTCCATTCTTCTCTTTTAGGTATGAGAACAGTGTATGGTTTTTCAAAGTCATATTTGGTTTTCCTGTAATCGGTTTTGGGTGGTAATCCAATCTGACTGAAGGTGTCCAAAATGACTGAATGTCCTTTGTTCTGTGGTTTCCAAAAGCCGTTCTCTCTTAGTCTAAGAGCTGCTTTGGCCGCCACGCTTTTTATAAATAGCTCTATGGGTTGCAGGTGTAAAATAGTTTCCAAACCTAATTGTGGTGTGGATTTAAGTGCACCTGTGGTACCCAAACACGCTAGTCTTTGTACTTTTCTTAAACTGTTGAGGTAGGATTTTGTATTTGCGGTTTCCCACCAAATCAGTGCCCCATATGTAAGAATTGGTCTAACAATCGCTAAGTACATCCAGTGTACTATATGCGGTTGCATGCCCCAGTTCTTGCCGAAAGTTCTTTTGCATGCATAAAGTGCATTTAGTGCTTTCCTTGTTCTCTCTTCCGTATTCCGTTTCCAACTTAGTTTGGTTTGGAGTCGAATATTATGCCAAGATATTTGGCTTCAGGAGAGAGTTTAAGGGTGATACCTTGGAGTCTAGGAAGATCCCATTTAGGTATTTTGTACTTTCTTGTGAAGAGGACTAGTTCTGTTTTATCAGAATTGACTTTAAGGCCACTAGTCTCTGCCCATAACACAACTTCTTTTAGCGCAGAGTTCATAATTTCACTAATAACTGGTAAGAATTTACCTGTTATTAGTATGACTATGTCATCCGCATAGGCCACTACTTTGATGCCCTTCTGTGCTAGGGATTTTAGGATCTTGTTAAGTGAGATATTCCACAAGAGAGGCGATAGCACTCCCCCTTGAGGTGTACCTTTCTTAACTATTTTCCTAATTGAAAATTCCCCCAAACTGGAGTTGATAACTCTGCTTTCTAGCATAGTTTTTACCCAGTGTGTTATCGTATTTCCACAGCCAGTGTCTTCCAAGGAAGCGACTATGGTTTCTATTTTCAGATTGTTAAAAGCTCCTTCTAGATCAAGGAAAGCTGCCAGGGTGTATTCTTTTAGGCTGAGAGATTTCTCAATCATTCTTGTAACCTCATGCAGTGCCGTCTCAACGGATTTGCCTTTGGCATAAGCGTGTTGGGCGTCGCTGAGGAACTTGGTTGACTCGAGATGTTGCCTGAGACACAGATCAATTAGTCTCTCTAGTGTTTTTAGTAAAAACGATGATAGGCTAATAGGTCGGTAGTCTCCTGCTTTTGTGTGACTGGGTTTTCCCGCTTTGGGAATGAAGGTCACTCGTACTTCTCTCCAGCTTTCTGGGATATATCCTAACTTGAGACATGCCTTGAAGATTTTCGTAATCAAGGGTGTAATACTACTTAAAGTATATTGCAGCATGGCTGGTATAATTCCATCCGGTCCTGCAGATTTGTAGGGTTGAAAGGATTTTACTGCCCATGCTACCTTTTCCTCGCTTACATATTCTCCTATAGCTGTCTCACTTGTAGCCGGGAGAGTTGTCGGCACATTATGTTGACAACCCTCCCAGTTTGTACATCCGGGAAAGTGAGTGGAAATAAGCAACTCAAGTGTTTCACAGCTGTCTTCTGTCCAAGAGCCATTTTCCTTACAGAGGTTTCCAGTTGGAATTGGATTTTTGGCTAGGATCTTACGTAACCTAGCCGCCTCTGTTGTTGACTCTATGTTGGAGCAGAAGTTGGCCCATGATTTCCTTTTGGCTGCCCTCGTTTCCCTCTTGTACTCGTTAAAGCTAGAACGATACGCGTTCCAGTCTTCTTCAGATTTCGTTTGTTTGGCTTTGTTAAAGGCTTTTCTGGTTTTAGACCTGAGGAGTCGTAGTTCCTTTGTCCACCATATTGCATGGTGTCTTTTAGGCGGCCGACTAACAGGACATGATTTACTGAAAGCCTCCGTAAAAGTACTGGTAATAAGTTTGACTGAATCGTTTATCTGTGTCTCACTTGAACATTCGCTTGCCGAGACAAGTTGCAGTCTGTTTGAGACAATTTCAGAGAATTTTATCCAGTCTGTCTTGGTAGGGTTTCTGAAAGGTTTGTTCATTGTTTTCTTGAAACTGATAGTGAAAGTTATTCTAAAATGGTCCGAAAAGGAGAATTTAGATGATACTTTCCAGTCACTAATTCTATCATAATCTACAAATTGAGTCAAAGTTAGATCTATTACTTCTTGCCTAGATTTGTTTTGGAATGTAGGATGACTACCCCTGTTACATATTTCTAGTTTTGTTAGTAATATGAATTCAAACATTGACTCACCTCTTTTATTTATGTTCGAGCTGCCCCACTGTGTGTGATGGGCATTTGCGTCCATTCCTATCACTAAGTTTGCTCCGGTGTCACCGGCATGTTTCACCAGACCCCTTAGTGTATCGGTTGGAGGGTTTTCTTCTTCGAATGGTAGATATGCGGATGCAAGAATGAGTTTAGGCTCATTTTTGCGCTCACACATCACCACCGTCAGATCATTGTTGCTGAAACGATGAGAGAACAGAAAATATTGCTGTTTTCTTATCAAAATACAACTTCTTATCCTACCTTCTTTTTGGGAATGGAAGAGATTATAGTGTTTTGATCCTAATCCTTGAATTTTGCCTCTGGCGAGCCACGGTTCTTGGATTAGGGCCACATCTATGTTCTCCTCCGCCATGAAGAGCAGCAGGTCGTCGGTAGCTGCCCGGGAGTGATGCAGATTTATCTGCACTACTCTGAGCTTATTGACTTCCCTCATTTGAGGAGATAGTGAACTTCAGACTACCGAGTCCGAACTTCACCACCCCTGCTGCCCTTCTCAGGAATTTGGCCGACTCACTGTCAACCGCAATCCTGAGGACTATTCTGTTATTCTCTTTGTTTGTTGAAGTCTTGATTTTCCAGTTTCCCGTGCTTAGTCCCTGGTTCTGCACTTCAATTAGCTTCAGTATGGCTGTGATCTCCGGTACTGGAGGTGGTATCCATACATGTGCCAATTCGCGCAGTGGCAGGGATGAAGCTGGAATCACTTCAATCCTGGCTCCTTTCCAGAGTTCTCCTATGTTGTGTATGCAGCTGACAAGGAAATCATATGATTCCTTATTACTACATCCCACAACCTTCACTCCTTTCCGCCATCCAGCACCATCAAATTTGCAGATGTTATGTGCATCTGCGTTTCCGCTGGTAGCTATCATAGCTTCTAGGATTTTAGCTTCCACCTTCAACCAGTTTTCTTTCGTTAGCTTCCCATAAGGGTCGCTACGATCGATCACTGCCAGAGTGAGTTCTTCACTGCTGTAGAATCCGGTTTTAGCTTTCTTTTTTGAGTTCCCTGGTTTTTCTTTTGCTGAGCGAAGTCTCTTGGGAGGTCTTGCTAGTTCCTTTTCCTCTAACTGCACAGTTTCCGGATTCAGGTTTAGCTTTTCCTTTGCGATTTCGCTCTTAGCGGTATTGGTACCGGCTTTAGGTTTCGAGGAGCTAGGATTCGCCTTTTTCAGACTTTTCCTTCTTACCTCCGTACCCGCGGCTTTCCCGTCGCCTTGTAGTTCGGTACTTGCTTTGGAGGTGGAGGGGGTAGGATTCGTCCTCTTATGAAGAGTTATTCCAATTACCTCCATTTCCTTTGCGTTCCCTTTTTCTCTAGTTGTTAAAGTTTCCGGAAGTGTTACGTTACCGTGACGTTTCTCGTACACTTTAACTATCTTTTTATGCTTTTTTATAAATCTCTTCTCCCTTTCTGTTAAGGTTGAAGGATCTTTTTTGGCCATCTTTTTAAGAAATTTGGTGGAACTTTTATAGCCAGATTTGGCTTTTTGTTCTGCCCGTTTTTCTTTTTCCGGCATATGTACATCATTTTTTCCTAGTGGACGTTCCTCTGTCTCTGTTTCCATGTCTGAGTCCGCACTGGACTGAGAGAGGACCTCTCTCAGCTCATTGAGACTCATCACGTTTTTGAGCAGAGGTGTGTCTTTAGGAGATTCTGATGTTGCATCTTGCCTCTTAGTTGACCTTTTGTTCTTTTTATTTCCATCAGGTGAATTTCTTCCTTCATACCCCTGATGAACAGCATGATCTTCATTTTTATTTTTATTTGTTTCCGGGACTTCCATTTTGTTCCCACAAGTAGTTCGGAAAGGGTGGTCGACCACTGCAGAGCCGAAATACAGTGGCAAGGCACTTTGTACAACCGACCTTGCCCGAGCATCGGAGGGGACCGTTCGAGACCAGCTCATTTATCACCTGCTGGTCAAGCAGCCGCTCGGCACGGTTCCTGCACACCTTCGGTTTAGGTGAGATTTGGAGGGTTTACTCCCTTTGTGCTTGGCTTTGTCTGATATCTCCGAAACTGACCTGTTCGACATGGGTGATCCTACTGGAATAACAACTGTTAAACCGTCGACATAGCTCAGTTCTTCTCAGATATACGCAAGCCTCTCCACCACGACAAGGTGCAAGCACTTCGAAGAGGTTGGTAAATTATTAATAAAATAACGTATATCTAGGAGTACACTCCTGTGTATATTGTGAACATTATACTTATAAACATTTTATGTATGTATAGGTACTACATACATATATAATAATATAATGTGTGTTGCATCAAAATATTATTGATTTTTTTATCATATATTTTTTTGTAAAATAAAATCTTGAAATAATAATTTTAATGCAAGAATATCTTTGAATATTTAAATGTTGAAATATTCTTTTGAATTTCAATTTAATGTCTCGTACTTATAAAATGAACTTTAGTACGTATGTACATACGTAAATTTCAATTAGCATTTAAAATATAAATATTCTTGTTAATTTTTTTTTTTTTTTTTTTTGTGCTTATTCATTCCTCGAGGGAACATAGCGCCTTCACATATAACTCTTTTCCATCTGACTTTGTTTCATCTGCTATTTGTGACCTTATTGGCCTGATCTTAGCATAGAAACTTCGTTGGTATTTTCCAACCTAGTCCGAGGCATGTGTTGGTTTCTTTAATCGAGTTGTTGTTATTTTCAATCTAATAGGAGATTAGCCTATTGCGATTATGTCCTTAGCTTGTTCCTGCGCCCTCTGTTGGTGATATTGCTAAGGAGTAATATCACACTTTTCCGGTTTGTGTCTATGATACCAGTTTTTTCTGCAGGATGTAACGCCATCTTGTTGTTGGTAGATGTGGTTGTTGTTGTTTTTTCTTACTGGCTCATAGTGTTGTTATGACAGGATGAGATTAGGATTTCTCTATGTATATATATACATATACATCTATATACATATATATATATATATACATATAAGAATGGATTAGAAAGTATGGAAAAACAGGTATTTAGGAAAAAGTGCTGGACCACGACTATGCCGGGAATCGAACCCGGGACCTGTGGGGTGATGGACGAGCGCACTAACCTCTCGACCACCCAGGCCTCTTTGTTAATTTTTTAGACGACATTTTTTTCTTCTTCTTTTAATACCGCTACCGTCCAAATTGACCTCTTGACCTTCTTTACTTAGACCTTCAAACAAGAAATAAATATATTAACTAAAGTTTTGGTACATTTTCTTACATGATTTTCCTATCTCATATACTAAAAACTAAATAATCAATGAGGCTTTATGTGTATAAAATGTTATGTAATTACACGACTCTTCAATTTTATGAAGAAGAAAACTTTGAAAGTTTTTCATGTATTTTTCTTGTGACCGTTAGTGTGTATGCATTACAAACAATTGAAATACTATTTTAAATTTTTCAAAAGTTATTACGAGTATTTTTTTTTCTTCTTATACGATTATTTCAATATTCAATAAAAGAATTTCTTGTTTAACATAGAAACTTTCAAGTACATAATTATACAATATACTTTATTGACATTACTGTTAAATTTGATATTTAATTTTTTTTTATATTTTGCTTTTCATAATAGAATGAACTTTTCAATGTAAGTAGTAGAAAAAAATATTTTCATTTTGAATAAAAGGTCATGAAAATAATGTTATTTATTTCGAAATATTTAGTTTTTTTTTCGAACATTCGAGCAAAAAAAAAAGAAATAAGAGTATGATTACAATTACAGTATAAATAGTGGACTAAGTAGAAAAAGTTTTTTAAGAAGTTTTTAACAATAATTGTACATTAAAGGATAATATGAGTGTAATAAATAGGATATGTACTATATATAACATGTATGATTCACATCGTCTTGTCTATGCTTGACCTTGTCATATGGGTATTTCATACATCTTATATCTGTACTAAACCCTGGAAGAGCCGGAAGCCCGGAAGGCCTTTATTTCACCACACCTTATTTGTATTTCACTTTCTCTTATTGGCATTTAATCTCGCATTATTTGTATTTCACCACTCTATATCAAGCGAATACTTGGACAGAAACTCAACAGCTATAATACTGAACTGAAATGTGGCAAAGAATTAGCTTTTCATAGACGATCATTATCTACCATTTTCACCCCATGCATCCCAAACTCTAAAATGTGAAATTGTGTCTAATTCTAATCAAAATTAAAAAATTTCAATCTTATTTTTAATATTTTAATCGATAAATTGGTCATCTCGAATATGAAACAATTCAATGCTAAAAAATAGAAAGTAAAAAATTGATTTTTAAAAGAGAAAAACAAGAACATGAAAATTTATTTTTTTTCTCCTTACATATCCTATCTTGTTTGGAAATTGTCTTTTGTAATTAATAAGAAAATGTTAGTAGGACAAAAAAAACAAACATGAATTTCTTGAATTTTAATATAACATGCATATACATAAGTATGTGATGCTGTATATTCATTCACAAATGTACGAATATACATATATTTTAAAACATATAGCTTTTTTGTATCATAATACCCGATAATGATATTTATATACATAAATATATTCAACATTAGGTTTTATTTTATTTTTATGGCATTGCATGTCTTTTCTTTGCATTTCCTGTAAATATGTATATGAAATGAATTTTATCCGGAAAATTGTATCTACAAAGATACGATACGATTCATTTTAAGGATTCAATTGATATAATAAGCACGTTTTTGAAGCTAGAACATGAAGTGGGTTTGACACTTGTTAAGATAAATGAATACTCCATGATGAAACGGTATGTACATATGTATGTGTGTATGTGTGTGTTTGAGTATTTATATCCAAGAAGATAAAATTATTATTATTGTTTGTATAATGTGTGATTGTCACATTATAGTATCAAGTTTTACAGTAATAATTTAAAGGTATCATTTTTATATTCTTAATGCTTGACATAATTTAATGGTTTGTAGTTTTATTAAAATTGTTAAAATTTTTATATATTTTTTTTTTTTTTAAAATAAGAAAAAATACTTAAAATACATTTTTTCTAAATTTAATTTGAATATGCATTTTTAACTGTTATTATAAGGATATTATACGACAATGAAAATAATTTCTTTTGTTTTTGTTAGTTTAGTTTATGTCGTTTTTCCATGTCGTTTGATTTCATTTATAAGAAATAAAAATATCTTAAAAATTTATGAATATTATTTTTTATCTTTTTAATAAGGAAAAAATCCTTGGAATAGGACATAAATTACTGTAAAATAAAAATTAAAATAAAAAAAAACACCTATAGAAAGCAATAAGGTCGAGAATATTCTCAAGAATTCTGTAGTACACACTTGTTGTTATTCAAGTATGAAATCTTATAAAACAAATAATAGAAAAAATAAAAATTGAATATTCTCAGGTTCGGACAATATTTAAGATGTTACAGGATATTTTTCATGAACATCTAATGATGATTAAAGTTATAAATTTTCAAATAAAGTGTATAAAATCTTACAATTTTTTTTCTTTAAGAACACATGAACATTAAAATCCATTACTAATATTGATTTTCGTATAATTGTCCGTAAAATTCACGAATATATTTGTTACTTTTTTTCTACCTCGACAAATTCTGACGAAAATATATGTAATTTTCCAAACACAAAAAAAGAAAGACATTTCACACATTCTTTCAAATATATTGAATAAAACTATGGACATTATGAAATAAAAGTAAACATAACAAATTAATGGCCCGTAACCATCGTATTATGATGATTCTATTATCTTTAATTAAATTATACAATAAAAAAACTAAATAAGTAACAAAAAAAAGCTTCTTTTACTATTGAGGAGAAAAAAGAAAATTTGTTTAAAAAAAAAATGAATTTTCTGAGATATTTGTCGATAATACAGTTTCGCACAAAAATTCTGAAAAAGCTTTATTGAATTTGTATGTTAGAGAGTATATCTTTCAGTTATTTCAATAATTTCATTGAATAAAAACAGGATATATAGTATATCTAGATGATTTTTTTTTGGACAAAGGCTAAGTTACAGAAAACAAATTGAATGAAGATTTCAAGGAAGTTTTCAATCATACAATTACATTAGTTACAGAGAAGAATAGTTTCCACAATAGAATTTCGATTTCAAAATAATAAAAATTTACAAATTAAAACCAATACCAACTTCCCACCTTCTCAAAGGGGTAATTGTATAGCTAAAGAATGATTCCCTTTTTTCAATTATGTTTCAATCGGAAAACAGATAAATAGGGAATTTCATTAAATTATGCATACATTGAATTTTTTCCTTCTTCATTTAACTTCAATCGTATTTTTGTTTTTTGTTTTGTTTAATAAAATACTCGATATAGTTTATTAGAAATTTATTTGCAAATAATCATATTTGAAATTAATAAATAATCGGCACATTAATAAATCAATTCTTGCTTTTAGTTTAGCTTTATTAGAAAATGCAAAACAAAAAACACACACACACACAAATCATATAATTTTCATTATTATTTGCAATATCATGCAAATTCTATAATGAAAAAAAATTTTTTTTCTTTTAAAAAGTGAAATAATACTCATTTTGAAATTTGAAATCTGCTGCAATAAGTATATTTATGTATATATAGACATATATGTATGTATATTAGCTTGAATAGATGTAATTTGAGATACAGATTCATATACGGTAACTGTATACGATAAGTATATTGCATAAACGTGTATTAATCTTTAAATACATTTCACTAAAGTGCAATATACAAGTCAAGAACTAAATCAGAGAATTAAAATTTATTGGTTACATCTTGTTATGCTGACGTTTTATTATAAAATAAAAGAGATTTTAAAATTGTAACATTATCGGATATAGAATATTATGTATGTATGTATGTTTATATGTATATTGTATGTGCATAGAATAGTATTATTATGTGAATATCAATTCAAAATTATAAATTAGTAATAAGGGAATTTATATTGAATTCAATCCTCTATAGTATCTAAATAAAAACACAAAAAAAAAAATAATAATAATTTTTATTATAACGATATTGTCACAAAAGTAATAATGTACCATAGCTTTGCATACATATATGCAAACTGAAACACATATATACTAATCTTTTATTTCAAATAAATTTAAATTTTGTCTCACAGGACTTTATATTCAAAAATAAAATAAAAATTATTTTCTGTGCATCCCAATTAGACGTTTGACTACCGCGAGTAACAATTACGTGTTGCAGAACAATTAATGAAAAGCGTATGATTTCCATCGAACGGATTCAAATTAGAATTTCACACATGATAAGGCTTTCAAGATATACATATGTATTGTACAGAAAAATCATTTTTTTCTTTCAAGAAATAAAAACAATTTAACGAAACAAGAATTGTTTAAGTTTAAAGTGAATTTAATTTTTCTTTGTAAGAACATTTTCGAAAGACTTTGATAATTTGCTGAGGAAACTTAACACTTTTATGTTCTTCAAATATACTCTTCTACTATTCAAAGGTCCTTTAAAGAAAATTCATTCTCATTACAAATCGATTATGTAAAAATATTTATTGACTAAAAAATTCACCAAGTTCAAAAGTAATTTGATAAAATTCACAAATTTAAATTTTTGCCTTAGCGGAAACACACTTGAACGTTTTTTTTAAAAAGGCAAAATGTAAGAATGTTCCTTTACTGTACTTATTTAACACAGCGTTGGCGTATGTAGAAGAAAGAAAAATGATGGAGGTTATGAAGGATGGAAATTTAAGTGGTCGATAGTCGATATACATACATGTCTAATTAGAATAGAACCTCTGTCGACTACGGTGGAGAAGAACACATGATAGATGATGGTATATGTATGTACATACATACATAGATAGAGTATTCCACAATTTTAGAGTTCTATTAGAAAGTGTCTTTGTAAGATTGTTCCTTAAATATTCCTTTAAATTTTTAAAGTCTGAACACACATGTATAACACTATAGTAATTGTTTTCAATATTGAAACAAATATTAAAATATGTAATTTAAATTTTCGATCAAATAATCTTCAAAAATTCAAGAAGTACCTACTTAATTAATTTCAAGTTAGTTAATCATTATAATTTTATACAGGAAACAAAATGTTTTATATTCTTCATATTTTGTTACTTTATAAATCATCATTATATTTACATTTTAACAAAATTGATGTAAACTTTGTAATTTATATTCAAATGCTGACATTATGAAATTTTCGGTTCAATATTTATTGTTAATAAATTCTTAAGATTTTATATAATAATTAAACATAAAAACCATTCAATTTAAATCAATATATGTACTTCTTTGACATACATACTTATAATGTACCTACTTTATATATACATGCATACTCGTATTGTAGTATTCATATTCAACATAATTTGCTATTATATAGTTAACTGTAAATACAAACATACATAAGTTATATAATAAATTTTAAGATTACATTAATAAAGATTATTATATGTTCATACTAATGTACTATACATACATATATCATATAGTATAACATACATTCGTATATGTAAATGCTTTTCAAGTTTATTAATAGGTGTGTATTTTATTGATATATGTGAAATATTCTTTGACAAAGGCCATAGCCATACATATGTATTTGTACTTACATACATACATATTATGTATATAAACATTTATTAAAACACTCATAGATTGAATTTCTATGAAATTTTAAATTAAAATTTTACTCAATTTTGAAGAAAAATTAAAGTTACGAAAACTTAATTAGAAAAATATTTAAAAAAAATGATTAAATGTAAATTAAAAGGTACTAATTAAATATTATATTGAATTGTAAATAAAGGAAATTTTTTCAAATAGAAATTTACGAAAAAACATTAAAGTGTTAATAGAATTTTATTTTTATTGAGCTTTTCAATTGATATAACTTTTGAACTATGTACATTTTTATTTTGATGATAATGAAGTCAAACAATTTCTTGAATATTAAATTTAATGTAGCACTTACATAAAAAATAAATTAATTTTTTGTAATATCTGTTAAGATACACACGAACACTATTCATATTTAAATTTAATGTGAAATGTAACAAAACAAAAGCTGTTTAAATTTCAGATTTTCATTGTAAAATGAAATTTTCCAAATTAATAAGCAATTTATTCCTTTCAAAATAATAATTAAATGATTATAAAATTCAGGAGATTACTATAAGTATAATCAGTTCAGGATATAATTATTTTTCCAAAGTATCTATTATTATAAATATTTCTAATTATTTTTGAAATTTTTAGTTTTGTGTTTGAAAATAGATATCACGTGGAAAAAAGTTTAATAGATATTATTTTCTATTTTCTTTATCATTGAAAATTATATTTTCTTTTCAGGTTAAAACAGTTTATTTTATTATTCTAAGCCACGACGTGAGCATATGCCTTTACTGCACTTTTATTGTACATAACGATGGCAAATGAAGATGGAAAAATTAGTGTGGGAAGAGTTAAAAGAAATAAAGGTAAAAATGGATGGATGGGCGTTTTAAAATTTAAGAGTTGTACTGATAAAAGATTGATCATATTTCAATGTTCGCTTAGAAATTAGATTTTTAAAGATATAAAATCATAAATTTTTTTTTTTTTTTTGTGTACCTGTATTTCTATTTTAAAGGCATGAAGTAAATATAATAATTTTATTATACTTAATTTTAATCCCCGGTATCTTGAGTATCTAGGAGACGTATATCAAAAATTACAAAAAATATGAAATAAAATTTAAAGTGTTTTTTGAATCAATTTAATTGAATTCATTTTTATTTTATTATTTAACTATTATTTCATTTTATATTATTTTTATCTTCAAATCTTTAAAAATCTATAAATATAAAAATAAAAAAATATACATAATATAATACCATACAAATGAGGATAAAGAATGTTACAAGAGTAAAAACCAAACAACAAAAAATGCGTGAAGGATCGATACATAAAATTTTATTACACACACACACATACATACATACAAATAAAATCTTTTTCTTTTAAAAGCGTTTCATTATTAAATAAGATTACAAAGTTTTCATAAAATACAATGAAAAACACTCTTGTGAAAAAAAAAAAAAAAAACAGAATTTTATTTTAGGTTCATATGTGAAAAAGAAAATAAAAAATTATTGTGAATATAGAATTTAAAAAAAATTATAATAATAAAACAACAACAATCAAAATGTGTTCAACATACTCGTACATACATGTAAAACAATAAACTACACATACGTATTCATTAAATTTTAAGAATAAAAAAAAAATTGTTTAATCGAATTTTTTTTATGCTATTTTAAAGGTTTTTTTTTTAACTCACACGCATTTATTTGAAAAGGATTCAAATAACATGGAAAAGGAATAAAAAAAAATATGTTAAAGTTTGGAAAGAAAAAAATAATAAAATGCGATAAAAATTGAGAGATCATATGAAATGATTAGACTTTAAACTCTTTAAAGAAATAAAGAAAAAGTTTAAATAATAAAAAAGTAAAAAAAAAAAAGAAGAAAAAAAGTAAAACTTTATGATCGATAATAACATTAAAAAAAAAAAAAAAATAGGTAATACAAAAAAAAATTATTACTTAACAGATCTAGTATCGGATTTATTTTTCTTATGATCCTAATTTAGACTTCAGACATAATAATTTTATGTATTAGGCATACGTTAAAGGATTTTTCAGACACAAAAGGTCAGAATCACTTGGAGATTCAATGAATAATAAAAATAATGTGTCCTGGTATTTTTTTGTTATTCTACAGAAATAACGTGAAAGTTGAATCTTTTAAGAATCTTTCGGATTTTATCTGAAATGTGGTCAAAATATTACTATGAATTCCATACAGGATTTTTTAACGATTTTTTTGTATAATTACCATATGATGTCATAATATTATTTTTCTGAAGTTTGACAGCCTTTTATGAACCACAGCTTGCTCGTCAATCTGATGCCATTCCATTAAGTCTTCAACTGTCGTTCCAAAGTTTGTGCCTCCCATCGTTTAAAGATCTTCTATAGCAACATGCGTGATGTCATAAAAATGATGACAATAAAATAAAAACAGCAAAAATAGGATTTTATTTTAAAAGAAAAAATAAACTAAGTATGTAAGATTGTCTGTGTGTGTGTGTACCTTTTTCTTTTCTTTTAAAGTTTTACATGCGGATATATCTGTAATAGCTACTTATAATTTAAAATGATTATATCATTTATATTTTGGATTGACTATGTGATAGTTTATTTTCCATATATGCGATTAAATTTAGATAACAAGCATGTTTTTAGAGCATAAACATGAAGTGGGTTTGACATAGGCTAAGATAAATTACTGTATATTTTGCAATGAGATGCCCATTACATGTTTGTATATTACATGATACAGAGTATATGTATATATACAATTTTTCCTTTTATTTTTTGTTTGTTTTTTAATGACTTTAGAAATGTGTCAAAGGATTTTATGGCTTGTAGTTTTAAAGAATTTCTATGTTCTGGAATTTTGTTTAGGAAAAAAGAAAGTAGATGAGAAAAGGTAGTTGAATTTTTTTCAAATAATGTCTTTATTTTTTATTTACGATTTTGATTTTTTTTTTTAATAATTTTAAAATTTGTTTTTTTACATAAAAAATATGTGACTTTTTTGTGTTAAAACATCTGTACCTACATCCTTTTTAAATTTTATGTAAAATGGCTAATTCAAATATCAAAACAGATTATGAACTATCACTTTAAAGATGACATTCTACTACCCTCTTTTAAGAAGAAAGGATGTGGAAGAAAATCAGCAACATTGACATTTCTTTGAAATTTAAAGTGTTAAACTGATTAATTTTCTCTTCGAATTAAATAATTAATAAATTGCAATAGCTAATCCCCTTGATAAATAATTTCTGTTTTACTTTGTTTGTTGCATGCAATTTTTTCTTCTTTATTCATTTGCAAAAAAAGTTAAAGTTGAATATACTCTTAATTTTACTAATACATTCTTTGTTTGCATAAATCCTTACGTGTCAACTTTATCACGACATAGCACTTATTTTAGTACACGTATTGTACATGTAAATTGTCTGTGAAATTAATTACAGTTATTTTTTGTTTTTTTTTCTATTTTCCAGTTTTTTTTTTTTTTTTTTTGAAAGAAACACTGCAAAATGTATAAATTATGTTACATAATTTGTTATGTTCAACATCCTCATTATCACTTCCTGATGAAAGGTTGAAAAAACATGTCTTCGAAGTTTTTTTTTTTTTTATTACAGGTTATGTTTTAATTTCGAAATGTTTAAACTAAGAAAGAAATTAGAAGAATTTTAGAGAAAAATTCCAACATTGAATTTTTGATTTTATTTTCCTAAATTTTAAAGTTTGGAATATTTGTCATTTTGTTTGCAAAATATTTTTTTTGTCGCTAATTTTTTTTGTTTTTTTAGAAATACAAGGTGACTTACACAAACTGTTTTCAATTACAAATCTCCTTTTGAACAATTTTAAATGAATTTCTTTTTTTGCTCTTCAAAACAAACATATTTTTAAATTAAAAAATGATATCCTTAATTTTTTATTTAAATAAAATGTATAATTTAAGTTAGCTGCTTGTCCGAAGGGATCGAAAATATGTACATAATACATATGTATATTATGAAAATTTCACCTAACCTTTCAGGACATACAAAAGCCCTTTTTATCAGGAAAAAATAAAAATTAAAAAATAAAATTAACAAAAAAATGTTTGAAGGTTGAAAAAAAATTTACAAAATCTCAATCAATTAATTTTTATCATTTTCTTTTTAAACATTTTACTGTGATCACTGTCCATTCTATTAAAATACCCTGTGTGTTGTATAAAGTATGCATGTATATTATTTTGTAAACAGACAAAAAATACTTGAAAAAAAAAAATTAAAAATAAAAATTTGCATATTTTACATACTGGTGTTTTTTATTTTGTTTCTTTATCATATATTCTTGTAACATTCATTTTTCATAATCACATCCAGACTGGCAAAAAGGGTTTCTTTTGATTAATGAATTTATTCATACATATATCATATTATGTGTAATTTGGATTTGTTGTTTGTTTGTAGCTATATATCCTTTTTTTTTTTGTTTTTTTTTTATAAAACATATCTGAATGATTTTAATTTTCAAATTAATTTTTTTCTTCAAAGATTGTATCTCTTTTGGAATCATTTTAATTGATTTCTCAAATTTAGACAAAAAAAAAAGATTTCTCTTTTTAATTAATATTTGAAGAAAAAAAATTCTAATAAAAGCTACATACTTTTTTTTATTACTTTTTATTGAGTTATAAAAATTTAATAGTTCTTTTTTTTTCAAAAAATAAAATAAAAATATTTTATGGGTTTTTTCTGTAATACAAGCTCCTCATCTTGTATAAAGAGTGCTCATGTGTACAAGAAATTACAAGAAAGGACATTTAATTTTCTTGTAGTCGGTTGATGTAATTGAATCGTTTTATATGTAGTATATATTTTATACTTATAGGAAAAAGAGTAATGTGATTTTGTAGTTTCAGGGTGTATTATTTATCGAGATATTTTATAAGAAGATATTATATTTGCACAAGTTCTTCTTAAAGAAGCCATTTGTTTATTTACAAGAACGAATACAACGTAATTTCCTGTCGAAGAACATGCTATGAATGATGTCGTTATTATGATTAAATGCTTTTTTTTTGTTTTTGTAAAATAAATTAAATAATTTAATCGTAAATTCAAAATTCTATTTGGAAATTAATTTGAAAAATTTAAAAAGTTTCACAAATAAATTGCATTCAGAAAAATATACATAATGATTTAGTAAAATTGTACGATTCGGTGCTACGATGTAATTTTGGCACCTCTGGTGAATTTTTTTTATTTTAAATTTTAAAGAATCGAATTTTTTAAGAAAAAAAATGTTGCTAAAGCGAAAACAAAAAATCCTTTTATTATCAAAAACAGTAACCCAATACATCAAACCCATCGCACTAATGATGTGTTAGAGATGTAGTATATAAAGCCTCTACACTAAAATTTTAATTAAATTTCGCAATGAATTCATTAAATTTGGATTTTAATTGATTTATCTGGAATCGTTCTAAAACAAATTTTATGATCATGTTAATGTTTTCATTAAATGAACGTTTTTTTTTGTCAGTTATTTTTTTTTTATTATTGAAGACATTTTAGCAACGGAGACGTTATAAATTTCGTTGTTTACCTTCAAATTACATACTTGTGGCTTTGTAATTTTAAATGAGCTTTTTTTTCCTCTTTGTAATTTAGCAAATAAAATAAATTTTTTTAAAATTAATGGTATTAAGTTTGGTGTAAAAGTGAAATAGTTAGAGTAGAAGAAAAAAAACTGGTTAAATAAAAAAATAAAATAAAATAAAAACTAAAAATAGAATAAAATACGATAAAAATAACTTTCAAATAAATGTTGATAAATCTTTATCTAAAATTTTTCGAACATGTGAAAGTGTGGGTAAATTAAAGAAAAAAATCAATTTTGTGTAAATTTTCTAATGTGTAAAAATGTTATTTTTTAAATAATAGAAAAAAAATAATTTTTTCCAACCGAGAATTTTCGAAAAAAAAAATAAATTGTTTTTCTTGAATGTGAAAAGACGGAGAAGAATAATGCAAAGTGCAATTGTCTGTAAAACATAATAAAATCGTGAATAAAAATAAATGTGATGCAATAAAACTGAAAATAATTATCCTAAAACTTTCTAAAGAATTGCATATAAATTTTAGTGACTATAAATGAAAGTCAAAGGTGAATAAATTTCAATTTAAAGAATTTAAAAAATTTGTAAGCTTATTTAAATTCTTCATGAAAGAAAACGAATTAGTTTTTAATTATCAGATTGATATACAAAAACTTATTTTTGTTTTATTTTCAACTTTAAATTTAAATTTTTTTATTTTCATTTTGTGGTGTTATTTTAAAAATTAACGAAGAAAAAGATTTTCTATTATATTTCTATTTTTTTTTTTTCATATTTTTGTTTTTCAATATTCTATAGATATTTTTTTTACTCGAATAATCATTTGAAACCAGATTATTAAAAGTTATAGAATTTCTCTTTGACTAAAAAAATATAAGAATCGTATTTCTTCATTTTTTCTTTCTTTTGCGTATATTTGTTAAACTTTTGTCCTATTTTTATTTATTAAAAAAATAAGAAAATATAAAGGGCAGCATTATATTTGGTTTATTATGTCTATTTTTCTTGTCCTACTATATTTTTCAATAGTATCATATTCATTTTGTTATTCTTCTGGATTTTAACATTTAAAAAAAAAAAAGTATTCAAATAATATTACAATTTTTTCATCAAAATATTCTATAAAAATAAAAGCTTTATGAAAAATGTATTTATGTGTCCTTTTACATTAGAAACACACATAAAAAAAAAAACATGAATTTTTCAAATTGATTGTTATGTTTTTCATTAATTTTATAAAATGATTTCGTTATTTTCTTCTGTCGAAAAAAATAATATAGGACTTGATCATTTTTAAATCTGACATCCTTACAGTCAATCATGAAATTTATTGATATGTTTTAAATTTAAAAGAATATATGTTACTATTTCACAAAAAAAGGATTGAAGATGTCTTTTATTCTTTTCCTTACAATTTTTAAGGTACTTTTTATTGTGATGAAAAAATTATCACTTGAGTTATATTTAACTACAAATATATTCATAAATGTAGATGTAATCTCTCGCATAACCCTTTCGTTTTCTTTTTCGAAGAATATAATATGTAGTATATATTTTTTTAAGCTAAAAGTTAAACCGAAATAACATAAATTCCATAGTAAGTCCTTATTTCATAAGAAAACCCAGTTCTAAAAAAAAAAAAGATTTTTTTTTAAAGGATGTCAACAAGTATTACTGTTGCTGCTTTTTTTTACCACATACGAGTACATATATACGTACTTGTTTACCATAAAAACGGAAATGTGTTACAAATCCCCACTAATAATATGAAATTGTGTAATATGTCTTATCTGAGATTTTATACATGAAAATGAGATTTATACAAGAAATTTAATTTTACTTTTTTCTCTGAGTAAAAAAAAAGATAAAATACAATACTTTAAGAACTTGTGAAATAAATGAAAAAAGCTATGTAAGACTTTTCGTATGTACCTACTTTGTTTTTAAGGTAAACGTATAGGTTTTGGTGAGAGTAACAAAAAATTGTATGATTTGTAAGAATCCTTGAAAATTTCATAAAAATACAATTTTTTTACCAAGTGATACGATTTTTAAATTATTTTCTTAATCCTTTATTCAGAGTTTTAAAATGAATAAAATGTGAAGCAAAACGGTGTCTTAAAAAACCGAACAAGTATAAATTTTGAAAGTATAAAAAAGATTATGATACAAAGAAATTTTTTTTGTAGATTTCTTACACAATTTTTTATCGAAAAAAATCCTTTAAAAATTTACAGAATATTCAAAAATGTCTGTTTTAAAACAAGATGTTTATTGAAATAAATTATAATCATTGAGTAATTGAATTTTCTTTAATCAGGAATTTGTTTTGCTTTTGAAAGAATGAAAATTTAAAAAAAAATATTCTTCAACGGTAATTAATAATTTTACAAACAAAATATGTACCTACAAAATTTTTTTATATCGAATTAAATTTACATATGTTTGTAAAAATACAATAAATAAGTTGGTAAATATGTATATATGTACAAACATAATTCAAAAATTTAATAAACTGTATTACAATGAATAAAATTGTGGTGGTATATGTATTTTATTTTATGAGGAAAATATTAATAATTATTCTGAATTCTTGGAATTTTTTATGTATTCATTTGAAAATTTTAATTAATTGCATAATATTTCCAAAATATTTCATGTGTTTTCATGTAAACATATATTTTTTAAATATGTAATAATGCTGAAAGATGTAGGTTTTTTTGGTAATATAAATATGTATGCATTTTTTAAATAGAAATTTTTGCAAAAAAACAAAAAAAAAAATTATCAAATGACCTCAAATTATTGAGGTTTATGAAAGAAAATAAAGAAATTGACAAAATTAAATTCCATTTTTAAACTAAAAATTTATACATTTGCAAAAGCATTTTAAAAGCTTTTAATTGAGGTTCAGAATAAACTAAATTTTTAGCTAAACTGTTCATAGAACCTGCCTTGTTCCAAATTTCATCCAGATCCATTGATCATTTTATTATATGATATACTATACTATTTTTATTTTTGGAAGTCAGTATTGTGCTTATGGAGGCAGTACCCGATGAGTTTGTTGCCCTTGGTAATATTCAATTTAAACGATTTCTCTAGATTGAAATTGAGATATGCTCACCCCACACATGAGACAGATTTATACAAACGAAATGTATAAGAGTATAGAAAAGTATGCCTATCTTGCCTGTACTGACTTCCAAAAATAAAAATAGTATAGATAAAATATTGTATTAAAAATCATACTGTAAAAATAGAACTAACTTTATAGTGCTGTCTTACTCTTAGAGAAATCTACCATGTTCCAATTAGAAACGAAGATTAATTTAACATTTGATATTTTTAATAGATAGATGGAGGCACAATAATCACTTGAATTAAAATTAAATTAACTGGTTTTGAATTAAAATTAAATTTAAATTCGATAAAAATCGAATTATCCTTTAATAAATCAGTATAACTTACTTGTTATTGTTAATACGTTATTTCAATGGGGGATTTTCCAACATTTTCAAATATGAATATATTCAAATTTGACAGCTTCGACTATCAATGAGTGAAAGTGATGAGGTGGATATATTGAATGAACGAAAATAATACATATTATATAAGTTTCACTCTTAGGGAATTAACGAAATTTTATGTGAGCCAACATGAAACAGAAAGTTGTTCTGTCCTGTGTATATATGTATGTCAATGATCCAATCCAGATCGACTTCGGCAAGATTGATTAATAAAAAAAAAATAACGGATAAATTACTAATGAACAATTTCCCTAATTTCTATAACGTTTTTAATGACGTTGAGGTCGAAAATCAAATTTTTTTCAAATATTGAGTTTTTTCTTGAGAGCGGAGAGATTTTTGCTATAGGAAGCAGGAAAATTTTATATTTTAAATTTTAATTAGTTGGCCTTGGTTAGCTTTAGAGAGAGTGTAGGAGTAAGTAATCTTCTAGTATTCAGAAGAAATCTGGTGTGCACCTTCTAATAGAATTTAAGGATTTATAAAAAGCCTAAATCTACAAAAGATCTTTATTGGTCGAATTGCAATTATAACCCATTACACATCTATCTATTTATCTTCTGGTATGAGCTTCGTGTGGATCTCTTTAGGTATGTTTGTATTTTAGACGGAATGTTCATCGAAAGAGTTCCACCAACAGTAAATAATAAAATATTTTCTATAAAAATATGATTCTAAAAAAAATGTTTTTAAAAAACATTATCTTATTTTATTGATTTTAATCAACATGGATACATCACGTGTTTTATTTTGTAGCAGAATTTAAGAATAAATATGCCTATCTGAATACAGAATATCAATAGTGAACTATTTTGCTGGTATTGTTCTGGAAAATTTAAATCAGTCTTTTTTATATTATATACGATTACGGAGTAGAATACCTAGTATCTACTTCTAAATATTAAATATTCTAAAAAGCTTTTTCCAGTTTATTATTTTTTTTCTTTTTCTTTTTAATTTGTACGAGTAAGTTATAACAAGAACATGATAGGAAGAGATTAGTAAACCAATATTCTTTCGAATGAACTTCAATATATCAATTGCATCTGGTACGTTTTTGTAGCATCTGTTGTTGTCTTTTTGGCCTCTTATGGTATTTTTTTTCTTTTCAAATTTGTATATGCGACTAGGAAAAAATATTTAGAAAATATTGTATACTTATGTACATTAAAGTAAGTAAAGAAAGATAATACTTTTTTTGAAGGAAGATAAGTATGTAAGTTCATATATTGTAGTTTCCTTTAAGTTTTATGAGATTGATTTTTTTTAGAAAATTGTTTTTTTTTTAAAGAGGAAAAAAATAATAATAAAGGTACTTATTTACTTTATGATAAATCCATGCTTTAAATATTCAGGAAATAGAAAAAAAAAACACAACAACATAGAATTTTATTTTTAAATAAAATCATACTGAAATAACCTTTTAAATTATCTCCAAAATTTCACCACCTTCTTTTTTTATGAATTTCGACAATTTTCTTTTTTTTCGCATATTTTGTATTTTTTTTTTTTTTTTTTTTTTTGGATTCGATTTCTGAATTCTTTTATTTTCCGTTTTTAAGGAAAAAATGTGAATATCAATGTGAAAATAATACCAAAAATGATTCTTATAAAATACATAGTTGACTGTGTACCTACTTTAAAAAAAAAAAAAAAAAAACGTATATCCTTGTACAATTTACCATGATTCGTCGTACATATTAACTCACATACAATATGATACATATGTATGTACATATTTACAAAATTGTGAGAAAGTTATCTTTATACATATAGATTTATGTATTCAAAGCACATATTCAAAAACACATTCAATTTTCTTCATTCGTTTTCTTTTTCACTTTTTTTTTTTTTTTTTGTTACAGCTGAAAGGGAAATTCTTCTTTTTTTCTTTGTGTATGTGATTCATACGGCATATCAGTAAAAACGTATAAAAGGAAAATGGGTTAGTAGGTGAAAAGAAAAAAGAAAAAAGAATAGGAAGAAAAAATAAAGGAGAATGAATAAAATAAGAAATGTGTATTAAACAAATATTCAGATCTTTTAGCTTATATATGGTGCGTTTATCATAATAAAACGACTTATAAAAAGTAAAAAGGGAAGAAAAAAAGCACCTACAACATATTCTTTCAAAGTTTAATATATCACTTTCACTTCATATAGTGTGTATTGAATGAAAATATTACTTTGAAGGTCGTTTAAAGTTATTATTTATCACAAATCATAAATAATATGCTATAGGTATGTCATTTTTTTCTTTTTAGTATTGATAATTTTGGTGTTTCCTATTGTGAATCATTCTAGTAAAATAAAAAATAAATTCGATTGTGTCTTCAACTATTTATTGAGGTAAATAAATGTTTAGGATAAAAAAGCTTTTAGTGGGAAACAAAAAGAATAAAAATCAACTGAAAAATTTCTGTAAAACTTAAATTGTGTTTTCTTGCTATACATAGTGAATAAATAATGTAATTTTAAAGAAGATTTGAAATAACACAATTTTCTATTTTATTTGAAATTTAAAAATTTCGACATTACTTGTATTTTCGCGAAAATCAAAATTGCCAAAATATAGGTATAAAAAAAATATATAGAGAATACTTTTGTGACCTCATTTCAAAAATTTTGTCTCTCCGGAGGTCCTATAAAAACTCACAGAAAAACAAATAATATATACATAATTTTATGTTTTCTCAACATTAAGTTTCCTGTAATAATAGATAATGTAATTTTTAAAATATTAATGTCCTTAAATTTATTTTAAAACCAAAAAAAAAAAAGGAGGAAATTTTCTCGGTTAATAAAATACATTTTATTTCCCTCTTCTGTTGTTGTTTTTTTTTTTGTTTGTTTTCGAAACATTACTAAACAATAATTGAATATAACTGTAGTCATAAACACAATATGCATGAGTTGTCTCATAAGTGTTTTCTAGGCTCAGTAAAAAGAAATAAAAACAAAGAAGAAGAAAAAAAGGATTCTAATGTTTACTTAAATTTTATGCTCTAGGAAAATATTTTCTTTTTCACAAAAAACAAAAAAAAAAATATATCTTAAAAGCATTTTGTGTGTGTGAGTGTGTGTGTTTTTTTTGCCCGTTCTTGCTTTTATGAGCCAAAGAGCTTGAATATTGTTCTCAAGATACTTTCGAATATGAAAGACATTTCTTATGTCATTGTGTGTGTGTACATATTAAAATTATTCTTATTAGTGCAACTATATATAATTCTCGGGAGTATTACATTATTACATTTTTATGAATTTTTTTTTGAAATGTGACACATCGTGATTTCACATTTTATTTCTGCAATTAAATTGAAGATTTTTCATTTTTATTTTTTCTCTCCATGGAAACTATATTGAGAAGTAATCATAAATTTTTTTCATTTTGTTTTTCTTTCTTTTCAAAATAGGGACAAATTGAGCTTATCAAATTGAAGAACAGGTAAAATCTTGACTTTTCTGAAAAAAAAACTCACACCTTTTCTTTCAAATATTAAATTTTTCTCTTAGTAATAATTTATTGGTAAAAACACATACACCTTTGAAATTATTCTAAATCATACGATTGCTTGTATGCTTATTAAAAACATATAAGAAACTTTTTTTTTAAAGATTCCTTATTCCTTTTGATGTGATCACGATTTAGTTCTTATTTTTCTTAGTTTACTTTGAAAATTGTAAATTTTTAAATATAATTTTAATTGAAAATTTATTAAGTAGTTTGCGAAAAAGTAAAAATAAGAATATTTTCTTCTTTATTTATTCAGAGACACGTAAGATTCAAATAAATTCGTATTCGAACATTATTAGTGCACCATAGATATTTTTTTTCGAATGCTGATAAGTAATGAATAGATGCTGAAGATAGAAATTAGCACAAGATAAAGAATGTACAGAAAATCATGAACTTATTGTAAATTTAATAGTGCATAGAATATTTACATTTATAAAGAATACTTGAATTTAATTTGATGTTTTTAAAAATTCTTTTAAGGAAAAATCTTTTTTTAATTAAAATCACATAAGATGTACTCGTAAGTGTAAATAGTTTCTTTTTTCTGTTCAAAAGAAAAGTGTAAATTCTTTTAAGAAAAAAAAAAATACATACAAACACATTAAAAATGCAAGGCAGCAAATTATAATTTTTTACTTCATGATTTTTATTTTTATTTTGCACATAAAAATTTAAAGGCAAAAATGAAATTTTGGTCCTTACTTACTCCATGGCGCTACAGCCCGTCAAGAGCCTTGGCCTCCCTTAACATATCTATGCACTGTCTCCGATCGCTAGCTACTTCTCTCCAGTTATTCCAAGGTTAAGCTTCTTCGGCTCTTACGTTTTCTATTCATCTTGTTCTGGGCCTTCCTACCTTTCTCAAACCCTCAGCGTTATATTTGAAAATTCTAGCTGCCTGCCTCTCTGGATCCATTCTGACTAGGTGCCCCTCCCACCCTAGCCTTTGCAGTTTGATCCATCTTGTGGCACGGAGCCTGAACGTTTTATCTTCTTTTCTTACTTGACGTCTGGACCATATATTCTTCTAGGTCCTAAGACCTATTATTTCCATTTTAGAGAAAAGAAAGGATTTCAAACAAACAAATAATATGGAGAGAAAAAAAATTTTACATGTGTTTTGTTGCTGATTTGCTGATCGAATAAAGAAAAATTGAGCATCTAAAATTTATTTAAGCAGACGAACGTTTTTTAAAACAAATAAAAACAAACAAAAAACTTTTCAATGCAAATAAAATTATAAAAAGATAAATTACTTTTCATGTGAAAAAGCAAGCGTAGGAATTTCCTCGAAAAAAAAAATTTAAAATAAATAGGAAAACTTTTCGCAAAAAAGTTGAAAAAAAATGTGAAAGTGAAAGTAAAATAAAATTGAAAGTTTATGGGAAAAAACAAATAAAGTGTTATATTTTTCTATCTGTGCGATTAAGTGAAATAAAGAACAAAATACACCTTGAATATGCTTGAATTCAGTTCAGTGTTTTAGGTAGAAAAACATAAGTAAAAACAAATCATTTTTTGATTTATTCCTTTTTTTTTATATTATGATTTATGATTTAGAAGAAGGATTTATAAGATTAGACTGATATTATAGAAATTCATTTTATTGACAAATAAAAAAGCCAAGTGGAAAAGTTTTTATTTTAATTTTATTGTATTGTAATTTTTAAAGGTGTATTTTGCAGAATGATTTAGAAACTTTTAAACTTTTTACGAGACACAATAATAAAAATATATTTCAAGGATATCATTTTTGATGAAAATGAGATGAGTTATAGATCATACTCTACAAAGAGACAACTTTATTTTATATTTCTGGAGAAAAAATTCAGCATTTTTTAACAAACAAATAATTTTAAATAAATTAGTCCTTTTTTTAAAAATATAATCTCAATTTTCATGTTGAAAATGGTATTATTTTCTACAATGAAATAAAATTCATATTTTAAATGTTCAACAAATACTTTTCTCTTATTTGAATTTATTTTCCTTGAAAACGTTAAAATAAAAAATTTTTATTGCTTTTCATCCTTATGTTTTTTCTACCTTTTTTTTCCTTTCATTTTTTTCTTTTTGATTTTCTTCGCGATTTTTGTTTTTGATATTTTTCGATTATAAGGAAAATAATAATATGTATACCCGACAATAACTACTTAAAGATACAATGCACACCTCATTGTAACTTTTACCATAAAATATTTTTCAAAATATGTATTCAAATATAGTTTATCCTTGTAATAATGTGTAAAAAAAAAAAAATATACATATATATACAGTATAAAAGTATTCTCTTCATAAAATATTGGTACATATACACAATAAAATAATCGTCATCACATTTTGTATTCAAAACAAGTATTCGAAAACACATTCAACTTTTCATTTTTCCTTTATATACTTTCTTTATATATTTTTTTTTGCTTTCTACCATTTCAGAGGAAAAAAAAAAAGGAAAATGTTTTTATGACGATTTTTCTGTGAAAAGGCAAAATAATATGAAAAAGAGGAGAGAAAAAAAATACTGAAATGGGTTAATGTATAGAAATGTGTATTTTAAACGAATATTCAGATATTTAAAGGTAATGTATCATGTTTGGGCAAAAAAAAAAAAAAAAAATTAAATTAAAATAAAAACATAAAAAGAAAATATTATTTCCCATATTTTTTTTCTTTTTTCTTTTGATAAATAAAATATAGCTTAAAATAAAAATTTGTATCACTTTTACTTTGCCAAAAAAAAAAAAAAATAAAATAAATAATAATAATAAAAAAAAGGTGAAATTAAATGAAAATGTTATTTTGAAGGTCATTTAATAAAAGAAGATAAATTTTTTCTTTCCTGGCATTTATCATAATTTAAATATTGATAAAGATGAAAGTTTAAAATAAAAATACTTCCTTGTAATCTCATTTTTTTTTTTTTTTTTTTGTAACCAACAAATCATCCTCAAGTACACAAAAAAAAAAAAAAAGGGAAGGAAAAAAATATCATGAAATAAATATAAAAAATCAAAATTATTTGCCTGATTGTAATTCAAAACACGAAAAAAAATTTTTGAATAGAAAAAAAGAAAAATGTGATCATCGTTTAATTTTTTTTTTCTTTTCAAAAATCAATGACGCAAATAAAAAAGAAAAATAACTGAATGTTTGAATTTTTTTTTATTGAAAAAAAAAAAAAAATAATAATAATAATAACAAAAGAAAAAAAAATTTTGAGAGAATTTGTTATTATCGATTTTTATATTAAAAATAAAATTTTAAATTTTTATAATTTATTTACTAAAAAAAAAAAAAAGAAAAAGGACAACTAGAACGTTACGTTGTTGTAAATTCAAAGAAAGAATTTACAGGTATCACAATTCGTTAACGGAATTATGAACAAAATAATTTAAATTGATTAAAAGCTCTTACATGAAAATTAACGGTTTTTTTCTTAAATTTGATTTTATTGAAATTTTCAAACAACGAAACGACCAGTGGAAAACTTTGCAGATTTTTTTATTTTTTTCTTTGGATTTCATTTTAAAATTAAAAAAATATTTTCATTCGAAGTTAAAATGATATTCAAAAAAAATTATATAGTTTTATTTTCAAATTTCAGATAAGTTTTATATGTAGCTAAAATTTATTATTTTCTAAAAAAAAACACAGTTCCTATTGTATTGTACATATTTTCACAATTCTAAAAGTTTATTTTTTTTTTTCTGGTGTGGAAACTCTGTGAATGTAGTAAATAGAAAGTTATTAAAATTTACGCTTGCGCGAATTTTAAGTTATTCACAGGCTAGGATATATAAGTTGGCACATTTTGAAGAAATAAAGTGATGTTTATTTTTGTTGGTGAGAATTGAAAATAAGCTTTTAATATCAAATTAAAAACATCTGAAAGAAGCTTTTGTTTTTTTTATTGTTATGAAATTGATTTTTCATCATTCTGGGATATGAATATTGAAGGCGATTTAGGAAACATTGGACCTTGTGGAGAAGTATCTTATTTAAGGTCAAAGCTAGGAAAAGGTTCTAGAGCCGATGATAATGATGGTAGATGATGGTAGAAACTAAATAAACGTCTATTATTCTCAAAGAATACACTTTCTAAATTTTAATCTGAATATTTTTTTTACTATGATTTTCATGTGAAAACTTTTTCTATTAAAATATTCAATTATCCCAGTTTTTTTAAATTGCTAAAAAAGCAGATTCAAATTAAATCGTGAAAGTTTTAGACTAAATTTTAAACGTTAAATAACCGCATTGATGTGTGTTGTATCTAATTTTCAAATGTTTTCTTCAATAATAATTTTGCGCAGAGAGGATTAATGTTGAATAATTTACTTTTATGTTACTGCAGCAATGTAAAGTGGATGTTTTTCTGTAATTACAAAACATAATTTAGTACATTTTTCAAATACAATATACTGTTTTTATACTGTTTTTTGTATCTATAACGATCAAATTAATTGAAAGTATTATTTGAATTTTCTCTTCAATTATTTTCAGTTTTTATGTAAAATTAAAGTAAGCTGTTTGAAAAGAATTACAATATGTAAATTTTCTAGTTATATGTATTTCCAAAAATCTATCGAAAGTTTTTAAGATACATAGTTACAATATTTCTACGATTCTACTTCAGAATACGTAAAAGCTTAAAAAAATGATAAAATAATAATATTCATTTTGACTGTATTACATCTAACGTCATTTAGCCTACTTATATATGTTTTGCAGATATGATATGCAAAAATTTTCTAGGAAATAATAAAAATAAAAAAAACATTTTTTTTCTTCAAAAATTAAACAAGACATTTGTTGAGAAACATTTACCATGTTCAAGTTAAATTGAATAAAAATCATGTAAATTGTAACTAAAATTACAAAATCCTTATTACTGTTGAAATAAAATGAAATATAAATAGTAAAGTAGCCCTGAAGCCTTTTTTTTTTTCAAATAAAAAAAAGTATTGTCATTGTGGTGACGTAAAAATAAAATATTATGTTTGCAGATATAATTGATTACAAACTTCGTTGAATAATTCTGGAGTCTTTTCATCACGACAAAAAAAATATACAAAATATTATATGGAAATCATATGTATTTTTGTATGTACAACATAAAAGTAAAATATATACTATAGAAAAGATGAATTTTCTTTTCATCATAATAATTCATGAAATATGACATTGTATAAAATCATATGAAATACTTATGAAGGACTTTTTTTTTGTTATTTGTGTGTGGTTTGCATTTTTTATTACAAAAATATTACATTCTAGACATATTGCTTGAAATAATATGAAAGAGAGTGTATGTGGAAAAAAAAGAAGTTAAATTTGATTTTTAATGTGAACAATTTAAAATAAATTTTGGGGTTTTTTCTAAATTTGAATTAAATTGAAATGTTTGTTCTTGTAAATTTATCAAACCATTAAGGGCAAAGTAGAGTATCAATTTTAAGGCGCATCAGCTCACTGTCAGCCAAGACCTACACACAAGCTAACTTGGGTTTGCTATAGATCATTTCTTCTGTCATAAATTCACTTGCAGTTTTAACTGGAATGCGAACCACTAAAATCAATAATCATAGTGTATGGAACGAATTCATTCTTAGGAAGCTGGTACTGATATTTTTTTACTTTCTAATGATCATATATAGTTAAAAAAACCACCAACTGATTTTCAGAAGCCAGTACTCCACCACTTCGACTCTAGTCTCCAGATGACCCCTATGGATGTAAAAAAAAAAGTATATAGACCCTTAAAATGAAGTTTATTATTCAAAATCGTCACCTGTAAAACTTCATGTATTTTTTTTCTTGTTTCAACTACTTTAAACGTAGCTAATTTAGCGTCACACCTTAATGAGAAAAAAAGCAATAACGGAATTAACATCCTTTATGTTTTTTGAAAATAATTTGCTTTTTTTTTCAAACATTTTATATTTTACACAATTGAAAAATCAATTATTTATTCAATCAATATTCAAATACAAAAAAAAAAAAAACGTGAATTGTATAAAATGTTGCTGTCATAATCTATTATAGAAAATTCTTGTTGTTTTAAAAAAGAAAAAAAATATTAAAAAATAGCAAAAACTTTTGTCATTGCAATATTTTGTTTCAATTTACTTATGGTAGTGTATTTACATTTTTAAATGATTTGTCCTACATTCGCCATGTTTATATTTTCAAAATAGGTAACTATGAG
The DNA here is from genome assembly GCA_932526495.1 of Bombylius major. NCBI lineage: Eukaryota > Metazoa > Arthropoda > Insecta > Diptera > Bombyliidae > Bombylius > Bombylius major. Next base: position 38,216,021 of record OW052043.1, on the reverse strand, counting down.
AGGAAAATACATTTTTCCTTTGTTGTTGCTTGCTTTTTACTATTCCAGATACGCATAATTTATTTGTATGTTGATAGCATTCATTTCCTGTTCTCATATATCTGTTTGATAAATTTTTACCTTGTTGTAAATTTTAAATGTATGTAAAGTGGAAAAATATAGGTAACATTGTAACGAGGTATCTATTTATGTATTTCGTTTTTATTTTTTTTTTTTTCATTTCTTGCTTTCACGTGCATATTGAAGAGTACAAAATAGGTATAGGTACTCAAATAAACGTATGATTGTGTGTGTATGTGTGTATATTCTAAACATCAAAAATTTACTAAAAATCTTACATACTTACATATATTTATCTTTTATAACAGCTATTGTTTTAATGATATTTAAATTTGTATATATAATTATCTCATGTTTAATTTTCTGTAAAATGAAAATTCTTTTATGTTTTTTAATATTTTAAAATGCTTTAAAAAAAAACTTCAACAGAGAAAATTTATTTTCTATCTAAAAATTTGTTTCAGAGTAGAAACAAAAGATGAACTGATAAAAAAAAGGATTTGGAGTATCGATTGCACTTGAGAAGTTTTCAATCCAAATAAAGGACAATTTGTAACTGAAAATGAAAAAAAAATGAATAAACAAATTTGAATTTTTAGTTTTAATGGGTAAATCAAAATAGCTTACATTTTTAAAAAAAAAAAAAAAAAGGACATAAATTAAGATTTTTAACTTCACATAACTTTAGCAATTTCTGAAATGTGGAAAGTTTTCGATACATTATCGCTCTTCACAGTTGTTGGAGTTTAAAACAAAATTGTTGGTACGACTGTTCTTTTTTTTTTCTTCTACGGTGATATAGTCCGAAAAAGATGTTAACATCTTCATTAATATGTTGAGTAATGTTGGATATTTAAAAAAAAAAGTATTTTGTCTTCAATAACAAAACAACAAAAAATAAAGCTCTCGGAAGGAAATGCACATACATATACAATACATACATACATATACAATTGTAACCTTTTACAAACTAGTAGTGGTGGGGTAAATTTTCCTATAGTTAAAGAACCTCCACTTTCACAAAGTTTTGGTTTTGTTTTATTATTTTTCAACTTTTAATTTCTTCAAGTTTTCTTTAATTCGAAAACACAAAATTTTTGCTTAAGGCCACCCACCCGATATATTCTGATTTGAAAATTTCATTGAAATTATGTAACCTTGATTTTTGTTGTTGTCTAAAAACAAACTTTTAAAACTTTTTCATATTTTAATAATCTGTGAAAAAAAAAAAATAATTGCAAAAATTATTAATTCTGTTTTTTATATTTAACAAAAATACTATAAGCTAAATTATGACAATGAAGCAAACAAAAATTATATTGTACATATGTAGTTTTATCAAAATTTATATATAAATTTCTTTTCGACTGTAAATTAAAACTGGGTCAAATAAATTATACATTGTGTTTGATTTCAACAATAAAAAATAATTTTGAATATAAATTACATGATTATTTAACTTTAAACATGTATTTTTCATTAGAAACCAAAAACGAAATAAAAAAAATAAAATGTACATATTACATGAATTTTGAAAAATCAAATAAATTCAATGCTTCATAAATCATGTTGATCACACACACACACACACACACACACTTATTAAATTTCATAAGACAGATTAGATTAATTGTTACAAAAAACCATATAAATATACATATGTATGTATGTATATTTTGTTTTACATTATAAAAATTAAACAATGCATGAATTTGAATGCGTGTAAATCAAATGCAATTACATTATACATAATATACGTATCTATGTACATGATGTAAAAGTCAATTCAAATTAAGTTTGTATATGTTAATTTTCAATTAAATTTATCGATTTCATTTTGATTATAATTTTATTTATTTATTTATTGAATCAGAAAATACAAAATTTTTTTTAAATGTTATAAGAAAAATCATTTATTCTACGTGAAAAAAAAAAATAAAATAAAATAAAAAGAAAATTTCAAAAGGAAAACACAAGTACCTACCTACTATTTTTTTGATGCACAGAAAACAAAAAAAAAAAAAAAACAAAAAACAATTTTTAGATGAAGTCTATTAAAATTGTTTTTTTTTAGAAGTACAAGAAAAGCTTTTCATATATATTTTCCAACTAAAAGCTTCATTTAAAATTCAAATGTTTTAAAATAAATTCAATTTTATGTAATAAGCAAAAAACAGTTCATAAAAAAAATATGAGTGAATTAGAAAAATCTTTTACCGTTATTTTTGCATATCACTCATTTTGTATAATCATAAAAAATAGAAAAAAAAAAACATTTAATTATCTATCGTACTCACAAACTAAGTAGAAAATGTTCAAAAATTAAAAAAAAAATGCAAGAAGAATTTGAAAAATAGTATGAACCCTATTTGATTCTAGTGGTCTGCTCCATCACCCGTTTTTTTGCACATGTATCAGCAGCTTGTGTGATACTTATCGTTTATAATCTTGTATTTAATTTAAAATAAAATACTTACAATACAATGTCATCACAGTACGGTGGCTTTATTGCGAAAGAGAATGATTCTTTTTAAAAACTAATTACATTAGGTACATACAGAAAGAAATTAATTATTATAAATTTTATTATAAAATTATAGTACATCATTAAATAAGAATTTCCAGGCTTACATAATTACTTATGTACATTTCAAACTATATTATTCTTAAACAATCAATGTAATTTAATTCTAAGACTTATTTAATATGTAAGTATAGTACTTTCAATACAAAATAAAAATAAACTTAAAACTCTTACAAATTTTGCAACAATTGATCGTTTTTTAGATAAATTTTCAAAATTTTCTCTTAAAAACTTCCGACTTCAGCCATATTTTCTTGTTAATTGAAGATGAAAGGTAGCACATTTTTAAAGTTTTTTCACATAATTAATTAAAAATTTATGAATTGCTGCTATTCAATTCATAATAAGTTCATTTTATTTGTATGCACTTTTTATTTTTTTTTTATTTACTCAAAATTTTGTTTCATTTATAATTTCTGAGACATTTGCTTATAGATTTTAAAACATTTTCAAAAAAAAAAAAAAATACTCAAAGGAAATTTCCATCTATGGCATTTTATTAAGTAAAAAACTTTTATGTTTACATTCCAGACATAATTTAAACAAAAGAATTATACAAATATTATATTTTTGTACAATTTATAAAAAAATGAAAATAAAAAAATAATCATAAAAAAAAAGATAATCTCAAGGGAAAAAATTAATATACAAAATGTTTTCAAATTTTTTTTTTTTCTTTGTTGAAATTTTACAAACGTTCAGAAAACAAATGATATGGAAAAAGATTTATACAGCATTTTTCTTGTTTTTCTTGAATATTTGCCAACAAATGTATTTTTTTTTCTTCTTTTTTGTGGCTTTTTTTTCTACCATGAAATATAATAATTTTTTATTTTCCTGCAGATCATGGCGCCCGTCGAAATTTTTAATGCACTATGTTTTTTGTTTGTTTTTATATATTAAACAAGCCATACACAGTCAATTGAAAAATTGTTGTTTAATATAGACAATATGAGAGGTTCTGTTACTTTCTATCAAATACCACTTGTGTTTGAAGTGATTAACAAGCTCTTGAGAGGACGTCCTTTCACTTTTACCAATCTTTTTTCTATATATACTTTTAATTATGATTGCTTTCCATCATTACTTTTGGTTTTTCGTTAGCATTTTTCCTTGAATCGTTTTATAAATTTTAGTATTATTTAGTAAAGACATTGACAATATACGTTTAAAAAAATCTGAAATTAAATTTTATTGTCCTTAGAAATTAATGAAGCGTTTGTGGTTTGATTTTAAAGATTTTTGTTAATATTGATTGTGTATGTATGTCCTTATTTTGAAACAGCACATTATATCTTGATGTATTTCAAGTATGTATTGAAATACTTAAGTTCTTAATTTTATTAAGTTTAGATTAAGTTTAAGATTTAAGTTTAGTTTTCAAATTGAAAAGGATATTTTTTAAAATTGTGATATAAGAATTTAAAAAAAATATTGTCTAGGAAATTTAAATTTACAGAAGGAAGAATAAATTATATATTTCATCGGTGCAACAAATTTGGATAATAAAAACCAATTAATCTTAATCGGGTTATCGATTTTTATTTGTTCAGTTATTTGTTTTTTTATTATGCTGAATAAAATTATGCATATTTTTCCACTATAAAACTGCTACATTAAGATTTTATGACAGTATAAAAACACTTCCTTAAGAAAAGATATATTGATAAGTGATAATAAAAAATTCAGATTAATTTCAGGAGAAAAAAAAACATATTTATATCAACAAACGACAGTTATTTAATTTTATAGTTTTTAAAAATAAAAAAAATAAAAATTGATGACACATTTCTTTTGAAAGTATAAATAATATTTTGAAAAGTTATTTATTTGATTTGAATCTCATTATTATTACATTACATACATATATTCCTTTTCAATCTTAAAAAAATATATAAAAACGAAGAACATGAATATCCTTTTTACTTTTAAATCATTAAAATTCCATTTTCACTTCACAAATTTTATTAAATAACGGAATAGTTTTCCTTATATTTTTCATTTAATTTAATTTATTTCAAATGTAAAGTGCGATGTTATTATATTGATGATGTTTAATAAGTGTGTCGTAAAATTAAATAGAAATTTTATAATCCTAATTTTGAACAAATTTTAAGATCTTATAAGAATTTCATTTTTTATTTCGAATTTATGAAATTTTATCCTGTAAAATTAATAAATAATAAGATTTTTTTTTTATGAAATGTGAAAATTTTTCAAGAGATTGAATAATATCTTATGAAAAGTTCATATTTCATGAATTATCTCAATAAAATTCAGACAAGATTTGTAAATCAATTCAAAGAATATATAAATATCATCTATTTTAAAATGAAGATTAAATTATTATCTGTGTTTTAGTTGATTTTTATTTTTTCAAAAACCTTCAGAATTACTTTTAAATCCAGATTCCTTTTTTTACCTTCTTTTTCAGCTCTTCAATTCTGAAGAGATTCTTGTTCTCTATGAAAATCTTAATCCATTTTGCGGCCAGTCCGATATTTTCATCAAATCAAATGCTCTACATTGAACCAGGTTACTTAGAATTACGTTGAGATTTTTTGTTTGTTGTTATTTTAGGGACTATTTTTTCTTTTACCTTAAAACGACAATATAACACATTTGCGTAAAGTTTTTGAAGTATACAAAATTGATTTATCGCACGTGAAAACTTTGAAAATAAAAAATATTGAAAATATGTATTTTTTTTTTCTTGTTTTCGGAATATCTGTTACACGTTATACATACATGCATACATAATTCAAAGGATAATGTATAAAACTATAAGATAGCAAAAAAATTTTGTTAACACAAAAAATGATTGAAATAAATTTTCAGAGTATAAAATGTAAACATAACTTACATTAAGGTCACAAAGACATTTTTTTTATTTTTAATTTTTCACTTTTTAAAACAGAAAATCGTTTTTAAATAGAAAAAAAAAATGAATCGAAAATCAAGAAAATAATAAAAACATAAAAATTATATTTTTAAAATTTAAAATAAAAAGTGGTTCAATTTTCATGATATCTAAATCTTAACAATCCTTCAAATCATTATCATTATAGTGTATCCTCTGGTATATAATTTAAATGCTCGAATCAATGAATCTTTAATTAAATTTAATTTCTGAAAGCAAATTCAATATTTAAAAACTAGATTTCATTCTTAATTGAAAGAAAAATTTGTATATTTAAATTGTATTTAAAAATCGATACACCCTCCTACACAATATCAAATACGAAAATAAAAAAAAACTTTTTCAAAAGAATACCGATCAAATATTTAAAAGACATTTTAGCTTACTAAAAATTGATATATATACAAATTTAATTGTAATTACACAAGTAAACTAATCTATTATTAAATAAACTTAAATGCTATACTGAAAAACTTTTATTTTTAAGCATATAACTCCCACACATTAAATTATTAAATACTTAGATTCATTCTTCTTTCATTCTTTTTTAAATAAGAATTCAATTTTATGAATAAGCATATTGTAATTAAATTTTTAATAACCATTCTATGCAACTTTATCTATGAAAATTGCAACAAAAATATCAAACTTTTATCATTTTGTTGTAATTATATATGTATATATGTATATGTATATAAGTATAAGTAAGTATATAAGATATACATACATTAAACCCCTGTGAATTAAAATTATTCTTTTGTAAATTGATTATGAAAGTCACGCTATTTAACAAGCAATATTCTTAACTAATTTTTGTTGTTGTTGTTATTATTGTTATTAAATTATTTTTCAATTTAACACAGTAATCCCTAAAGAAATAAATATTTAGAAGAAATTTTATATGCGTACATACATAAATATATGTACCTATGTATATAGAACGTATCTATTATTTTATTGAATGTTAAAGTGAATTAAAGGAGACTTTATTTTCAAATAAATACGACGTGGATGATTAAAGGCTATTGCACATCCCCCATAAATTCAAAAAAAAAAAAGTTTTTAAGGATAAGAAAATATTTTTTTTTTTCCTGGTTTATTTGAAAAAAAAGGACAAAAAAAGTTATTTTCTTAATTTTATTATCCATTAAAATGTATTTTTTTTTCTCGCAATAAGGTAAAATCTAATGGCATCGTCAAATTTATGTTCTGTAAGCGCAAAAAAAAGGAAAACAAAAAAAAAGCGTTAAAATAAAAATAAAATAAATCTAAAACCAAACCACATATAGCCATATGATGAATGATTGCTGTAATTTCAGATGACATTTCAGTTCAGATAATCTTGTTAATTTTATAATGAAAAATATTAAATTGGCTTTTGTTGTTACATGAAAAAACTTTATGAAAATTACCAATTTTGTTATTGTTGTTGTTGTTTGTTTTGTAACTTTTTCATTTTTTTTTTATTTTTATTTAAAATTGTGTGTACATTTGTTGTTGTTCTGTTTTGTTTTTTTTTTCTGTTGACAAGAATTAATGATATAATTTAAACAGCGGCTCATGAATAAGTAAAAGTAAGAACTTTTGAAGAAAAAATAAGAAAATATCAAGAAAAAGTTTTACGATTTTACTAAATACATGCTAAGAAAAATGTGGTTTTGATTTTTTAATACATATTTTCACGTACATTAACTGTGTGTCTCAAGTTTTTATGTTTAAATTTTTTTTTTTTTTTTTTCGTGAAAATTACACGTGTTGTTTTTTGTTTTAGATATATCGCATATGATAAGAATAAGATACAAAGAAAAAACACGTGATGACTATTATTATGACGGTTACATATGGATTGTAATATTTTAAGTGAATTTTATAGCTTAGGGACTTTTCTTCTTATCACTGTGAAATTATCAACATTTATGAATTACTTTTCTTTTCTGAATAAGCAATTTTATTTTATTTTGATTTAAGTCAATGATTTAATAACTATTATTTGATTGTAGAAACATTTATAGAAAATACAAGAAGAGTCCTTGAAATAAATTTGGACACTATTAGAAAGAATTATTAAATCTTCATGCATCATTAATACGAGTATATAGAATCAATGAGGATGCTAAAAAGAATTTAAACTTGTATACGAAAAATAATCCTGGAAGAAGCTGCATAGTTCAGGAAGTCAAGGGCATAGATTAAGCAAATACTTAATAGCCAAGGTTCGTTAAAAGATATTAAATTGTAGCAAGAAAAGCAAGTGACATCAGTGATTCTGATTTGTCTGACTCAAAGCTTTATACAACCTCCAAGAATGTTTTCTGCTACTATACTACTTTATGATCTTTAAATTTTTTTGTTAGTTTCATCTTTAAACTGGAACTGCATTCAAGAACATATAAGATTTTCATTTTATTACAAATTCAAAAAAAAAAAAAAAAAAAAAATCTCCTAATTAAAATCAAAATAATGCAGAAAAAAAAATGATTCTTTCACATTATAACTCATTTTTACGACCAATTTTTTTCTTCTTCTATAGCACATTCATTCATCATTTCATTAACTGATGTACACATAAATGTTTAAATATGAATGAAACATATACTGATATACATATGTATATGTATATAAAATAAACAGTAACTATATATATCGTTTATATATTTGGAACAAGAAAAAAAAAATCAACATATATCAGCATAATATATATGATAATGTTTACAATGTAATTTTCATAAAATATCTTCAAATATTCCCTCAAGATACATAATACAAAATATTCTCATGAATACTTTCATTTATTAGCTATTTTTCTTGTTTCTTCTTTAACACTATATATACCTAATAAATGAAATTGCTGAATTCTTGCAAAATAAGATACAAAAAAAAAAAAAAAAACCACACACAAGCTATACTAAACTAAAATTTAATAAACAAACGAAGAAAAAAAAAATCCGAATTGATGCAACTATTTTATGTACAAAAATTACAAAGAGAAAAAAAAAAAACAAAAAAACACAGATAATATACAACTTGAAAATGAATTTACTAAAAAAGAAAAAATCAACAACAAATAAAAGTTTATTTATTCTTTCAAAATAATATAACTCTCATTCTTGAAATGATATCAAAAAAACAAAAAAAGTAAAAGACAATTTTATTTTAAAAAAATCCACCACCTCATTTGAACCTTTTTTCTTCTTATTTTTTCAGTTTTTATTTTATTTTTATTTTTTAGTTTTTGTCTTTTGTCTAGGATATTTATGTACGAGACTTCATCTTCATTAAAGTTCTGTTTTTTTCTTTCTTTATTTTTATTTCTATTATTATTATTATTTTTAGAGAAAGATTGCATTTTTATATAAGGATGTTCGCCCAACAGAAACAAATAATTCTGATGAAAAAAAAACATACCTAAAATAAATATAAAACTGCCACAAACATTGGTAATATTTGGTAGGTACGTGTTGCATACTCGTATATCCAATAAACAATATATCTTCAATATAAAAAACCAAATGAATTTATTTTTTATTTTCGATTTATTAGAAGAAAATAAAAACGAAAAAAAAAAAAACAATATTAAACCAAATATTTTGTTTTGTCAAGGAAATTACTTCTTTTAACCTCTAAGGATGAGACATACATTTGTTTGGTAGATTTTTTTTTTTTTGTTTTAAAAGAAAATTCGATATAAGAAATAAAATAAAACAAAAATAAGTTAAAAAAATTTTATGTACTTTTTATAATATGTAGTTTCTGATGTCACTGTACCTTAAAAAAAAATTAAAAGAATGTTTTTAATTGATAGATGTAAAATAAAAATGATTCAAAAAAATTTAATAAAATAATCAATTCAGAAATTAGTATATGTATTTTTGAAAATTCTATGTTTCATATAAAAATGGTATTTTACTCAAATATGTTCAAATTTCAAATTTATCCTTAACCGTTAAAATATTTGAAATATTTTAAATAGAAATAATAATTCATTCTTCCGTTTGTTTAACGAAACAATTTTAAAAAAGGGACATGATAATGCAGTCTATTTGAATCTTACGTATCCTTTTCAAATAATTTCCACTCAAAATCAAAAATGTACGCAATGTATTCGAAATTCTATAGTTTCTCCTTAAACAGGGGATATTGGGGATATTCATTCATTCTCTTGCAACATTTCGATTCTGGCTGCAAAAGTTTCTATACAAAAAATGAAAATTGCTTGTATGTGTTGTGTTTGTGGATAATTATTTTTCATGTGATACTGAAAAAGGACTTTAAAAAAGTTTTTACAAAACATTAATGGTGTAGTATAAGCTATATTACAAATTCTCTGAATTTATAATCCCAATAGACCTAATGTCGGATATGTATATGTTATAAAATGTTTTACTGTCCAAGGATAACAAAAAAACGGCACATTTTTAAAAGATACATGATTTTCAAATATGTACCAACAAGTATGTATGTATGTATATAAATAGGCTGAAATTTTAACATATCGTGGGATCAGGTGCGAATGTGACATAAAGTATGATTTTGGTGTTACACCCACCCATTAATTATTTCATTATTTTTATTCATTAAAATTAATTTCAATTATTTTTTTGATAATTAAAATTTATTATTATTGTTAAATATTTTTTTTTAAATAAAAAAACATAAAATTTTTTAAAAGAAATTATTGCTTTATTTTGTTTTATTTTTTTCTCTTTTTGTGGTATTACAATTAAATAAAATTTATTTAACTCAAACAATTACAACTAAAAATTTAGTTTATTTTGTGGTAAAAATAAGAATAACAAATAATACAAAAGTACACTTATATGTACATATATGTTCAAATTTAATCCTTAAGACTTTAAAAATGAGCCTGTAAATTAAATATACACAAAAAAAACCATAGTAATAAATATATCAAGTGTGTGCTTATTTTGAGGATTTTCAAACTTTTTCAAAGGCGCTTATCTATTTTGTTGTTTACAAATAATAAAATTAAATTATCTTAAATTAAGTACCTACCACACTACCACACATGTTTGTAAATTTCTTTATTTTATTTTTTCAATTCATCTTAAAAACAAAATAATGTACCTAAAACTTGTATTGAAAATAATTGAAAGACACGTGTAAATTTCTTGTCCTGGATATTTGTTTTGATGTTTTTATTTTTATTACCAAAATATATATATGTACATCAATTTTTATTAAACAGAATTTATGTTTAATTAAAAAATAATAATCTCATCTCAAAAACCAATTTTTAAAGGTTTGTTTTTCAATTTGAAATGTTAAGATTATGGCTCCTTTGAAATATAGGTTCTTCAACGTGGAAATGGTAAACTTTCATTTTATTTCACAAAAAAAGAATAAAGGATAATCCATTTATTGATATTTTCACAAACGCTAATTCTAAAAATTATTTTCTAATTAAACAATTTCAATGAGAAGATTCAATTGTTGAATTTTGAATAAATACAATCGATTTTCGTATGATTTTTTTTCCTTTGTTAATTAATTGAATAATTGAAAAGGTGATAAATCACTGCATTGTGACAAAACAAATGGATTATTTTAATTTATTTTTCTAAACTCTTGGGTATAATTCGTTTTTCTCACATTTTACCTTTATCAAAGTCGTCCTGTGCTAGGTGCAGTTAGTCAACCGTGAAATTAATTAATTTGATAATAAAGAAAGTTAAGAAAATAAGTATTTTTTTTATTACTTGGATCGATCATAATCAAACAGAGCATAATTTCAAGACAGAGAATTTTTTTGAAACACAACATTATAGTGGTTAATAAAGCTGCTTCTTGGTTAAGTACGCAACCAACTCGAATCGAGTGGTTATGATTTGGTTTACCATATAAATGAAATGGTTAAAAACCATCATTAACCAAGCAAAATTTATTAATTTTAATTAAATGACGATACTTTGACTACTGTTCTTCAAAGTTTCTGAAACATAAGTCCTTGAATTTTCTAATTGTATTTTTGAAAAATTTTTAATTTAAATTTCAAATAACTGACATTTAAATTTTAGTTCTTATCGAACAAAAACGATAAAATACAATTCAAAAATATCCTTTTTTTAACTTAGCAAATATATAATCCTTTCAAATTCCAGATTCCACATTATTGTCTAACATCCTAAATCCTAACAGGATATAAATTTTTGAACATAATTTACTTTCTGTAAGTTTAAAAAATATATTTTGAAATTTACATCCTGCGATTTAAAGGTTTTGTTCCATTCCAACTTTTGATTCTATTCTTGTTTAGGAAAAATTTTAATGTTAATTATGCAACCGGATGTTGGTTGAACCACACTGTTGCCAAGGAATGACATGACAGTTCCCCTTCTTACGATCGCGCTTCATAGATGTCATGTCATGTCATGTCACTTATGTCAGTCAACCAAAGCGAAGAAGAAGAAAAGAAGTTGGCATCGTGCAGTAATTATTAGTTTTTTTTTAAATAAATTCAATAGAATTTATTATTGTGTTCATGTTTAATTTAACTTAAAAATGGAAACAATATTGGAACAGCAACGAAGATATCATGAAGAACGCGAACGTCTTATTAAATTAATGGTTGATGAATACGTTCAAAAGAGGCAAACAGTAAGTAAAAATTTCTACGATTTTTTCACTTTTCTTTGAATTCTAATTAAATTGTTCTTGTTTTAAGGAAAGGGATAAGATATATTCAGAGCATCGATTAAAGTATCTTCTTGATGTAAGTATAAAAATAAAATTACCTCCCACACATTTTAAACGATTATAAACGTTCCTCTCTTTTCACATTTCCAGCTTCATCACAATGCAACAACAAAATTACGTGAATTATATGAAGATAAGGATAATGAAAGAAAAGCTGAAGTTCAAGCATTATCTGGACCAAATGAATTCAGTGAATTTTATGCACGTTTAAAACAAATAAAAGAATTTTATAAAAAACATCCAAATGAAATAAGTGTCCCGTTATCAGTTGAATTTGAAGAATTAACAAAAGCTTATACAAATCCAGAAGAGATGAGTGCATTAGTTGATTTCACTGATGAAGAAGGTTACGGACGTTATTTAGATTTAAATGAATGCTATGAGAAATATTTAAATATTCGTGGTATTGAAAAAGTCGATTATATAACATATTTAATGACATTCGATCATGTTTTCGATATACCAAAAGATCGTAAAAATATGGAATATAAAAAATATTTGGAATCATTAATTGATTATTTGTACAGTTTTATTGGACGTATTAAACCATTACTAGATATTGAAATAGAATTAGAAAAATGCAATAAAGATTTTGAAAAACAATGGTCAAATGGTACATTTCCAGGATGGCCAAAAGAAACTGAATCAGTATTAGCAAATACTGGTGCACATTTAGATTTATCAGCATTTTCAAGTTGGGAAGAATTAGCATCATTAGGTTTAGATCGTTTAAAATCAGCATTAATGGCATTAGGTTTAAAATGTGGTGGTACATTAGAAGAACGTGCACAACGTTTATTCTCAACAAAAGGTAAAAAAACATTAGATCCATCATTGATGGCTAAAAAAACTGGTGGTAAATCAAATGCACGTGAATTATCACGTCAAAAAGAGATTGCAGCACTTGAAGCTGTCTTATATCGTTTTGCTGAATTTGTATCAGAACAACGAAGTTCAACTAAAGAGAATGTACAACGTAAACAAGCAAGAACTGGTGGTGAACGTGATGATAGTGATAATGAAGCAAGTGAAAGTGAAAATGAAGATGATGAAAATGATGATGTTCCATATAATCCGAAAAATTTACCATTAGGTTGGGATGGTAAACCGATACCATATTGGTTGTATAAATTACATGGTTTAAATATCAGTTATAATTGTGAAATTTGTGGAAATTATACATACAAGGGTCCAAAAGCATTTCAAAGGCATTTCGCTGAATGGCGTCATGCACATGGTATGCGTTGTCTAGGAATACCAAATACAGCACATTTTGCAAATGTTACACAAATTGAAGATGCAATAACACGTAAGAATTACATAACTTTAAGCACTAACTGCTTTTATTTTTTTAATTCATTAATTTTCGTTTTTTTACAGTTTGGGAAAAATTAAAAGCTCAGAAACAAGGTGAAAGATGGATTGCAGATCAGGAAGAAGAATTTGAAGATTCACAAGGAAATGTTGTGAATCGTAAAACATACGAAGATCTTAAACGACAAGGATTGCTTTAAAGTAATTTTATTTCATTTCTTTTTTCCATAAAAAATTATAATTAATAATCTAAAAAAATAAAACTTTTTACTTATAAAACTAAAATTACAAGTATTCTTTTTCTCTTTTTCACCTAATTTTTTTTTGTTCCATCATTAAGAAGTACATTCCATCACCCTTGAAAAACTTACACCAACAAAATAAAAACCATTACAAAATCAACAATTTAACTTGACCACATATAAAAATATGTATTTTGCCAATGTGGAATATATTCAATTAGAGGATTACAAATTGAATTCATAAATGGAATGCTATAACCAATTATTTGCAGGAAAATTCTTAAACGTGCCCTTGTTCCAACTTCATAAAATGGTGAACGAACAAAATATAATAGTAAATTAACACAACGTCTTGATAGCTCTAGTTTTTGTTTTTGTGTTAATTTACTTTTGTGTTTGTAGTACATTTGGATACTGAAACGAAAAACACCGATTATTTGATGAAAATATCTCAAGAATTATTTATTAAAACCTACCTTGCCAAATCCAATGCCAATGATATCATGTAACTTCTCCAACTTTTGTATCCAAATACACCGACTGCGCCTAAATGTATTAATGGTTTTGCTATATACATTTTTTCAGCTGTCCTAAATGATGAAATATTTTGTAATTCAGCTGCATTCAATTCAATATTTAATGGTTGCCAATTTCTCATATGTATTGGTGGTGCACCTTCGATTTTTCTAACAATTCGTCCTGAACGTTTCAATTTAAATGAAAACGAACAATCATTTAATGTTGTTGATGTACTACCACTACTACTGTTTTCGTTGATGTCAAAGGATGTTGATGGTAGGGAATCATTTTGAATTTGTTGTTTTTGAATTTTTTTACGGTCCAATATTGGAATTGGTGGAACACGTATGATTTCTTCACAATAACGATTTATTAAAATATAACGTCCAATTGTTCTAATAATAAAAAAAAAAATTTGTTAGAAATTCGAGTTTTTTCATATAGCTTCCACTCACTTACTCACTAAATCCACAAAAAAATACTTAAAACAAAGTTGAAACCTACTTGACCATTTGTACTATGACAATTAATATCCATCTTCCTTTTGTTCCCCATAGTTTTTTAGCTGATAGTTCAATAAATACTTCACAATATTCAAGTGTAGTTAGCAAGAGTTTCAATTTGTGACTTCCATTTTCATCAATCATCAAGCCATTTGCTTTCTCTATAATTCTATCATTGAATAAAACAACGATATTCGAAAGTGAATAAATCAACTCGGAAATGATTGGTGAATTTGATATTCGTCCTGAAAAATAAGTACAAGAAAATTATTTTAGAATAAGAATTATTTTCACCAATATTTTATTTTCTACATACCAGCTGCGAAGTATGATACCCATTTAGCTGTACATTCCAAATCACTTACAAATTGTGGATTACTGCTGACCCATTTTTTATAGGATTTATATAAATCTTGAAGTGATATAACAATTTGGTTGGACATTACAATGGTGATTTTAATTTGTGAATTTATAATTTTATGCAACTATGCATTTATGTAAAAAAAAACTCCTTCCTAATTAATTCGTCTTATTTTTTTACTTTTTTTTCAGGAAAAACTTGGTGTTAAAAGTTTTGACCAGTGTTAACCAATAGCACATAATTCGGCTGTCAAAAAATAAAAAACAGTGCTGAGATTCACTTTTTTTAAAATTAGGTATTTAAAATAAATTTAATTTTTATTATAATTTCAAAATTATTTTATCATAAAATTTTGGTTTTTCATATACATACCTTGGAAAATAAGACGTTTTCTCATTAAATTTTCTCGGTTAATGAAATACATTTTATTTCCCTCTTCTGTTGTTTTTTTTTGTTTGTTTGTTTTCGAAACATTACTAAACAATAATTGAATATAACGTAGTCATAAACACAATATGCATGAGTTCTCTCATAACTTTCATAAGTGTTTTCTAGGCTCAGTAAAAAGAAATAAGCTTGAAGGTTAAAAAAACTTTTACAACATATACTTTTTAAAAATTGATTATAAAACCTCTGTAACTACGATGATATTCAAGTAAAGAGTTGTTCGAGGACGTTTCGGAAGTTTCTCAGTAACTTTCTCCGTTCTTTAAATTCATATTTTTCGAATATTCGATCATATTTAATTATTTTCAAGAAAGCGATCGATTTTAGACATGAAGCATTCTATTCACTCATCCCAAATCCGAAAACCCCATGTAAATCCGTTCACGTTTACTACCCTAAAACTCTTTCCAAAATTTCAATTACGTCACGAGGAACACTCTTACCCACAAAGGAAAAAGTAAGTGGATAAAAAGTATATAATAAAAACAAAGAAAAAGAAAATGAAAATTAGCTTTTTTATATTTTGTTCTTGTAAATTTATCAAACCATTTAAGGGCAAAGTAGAGTATCAATTTTAAGGCGCATCAACTTACTGTCAGCCAAGACCTACCACAAGCTAGCTTGGGTTTGCTATAGATCATTTCTTCTGTCATAAATTCACTTGCAGTTTTAACTGGAATGCGAACCACTAAAATCAATAATCATAGTGTATGGAACGAATTCATTCTTAGGAAGCTGGTACTGATATTTTTTTACTTTCTAATGATCATATTATATAGTTAGAAAAACCACCAACTGATTTTCAGAAGCCAGTACTCCACCACTTCGACTCCAGATGACCCATATGGATATAAAAAAAGTATATAGACCCTAAAAAGGAAGTTTATTACTCAAAATCGTCACCTGTAAAACTTCATGTATTTTTTTTCTTGTTTCAACTACTTTAAATGTAGCTAATTTAGCGTCACACCTTAATGAGAAAAAAAGCAATAACGGAATTAACATCCTTTATGTTTTTTGAAAATAATTTGCCTTTTTTTTTCAAATATTTTATATTTTACACAATTAAAAAATCAATTATTTATCCAATCAATATTCAAATACAAAAAAAAAAAAAAAAATGAATTGTATAAAATGTTGCTGTCATAATCTATTACAGAAAATCCTTGTTGTTTAATAAAAAAATATAAGAATCATCAACTAGTTCAATATCAGGTATCAGGTGTATGTAGTAGTACAACAAATATGATCTGATGAATATCATATCTTGAATTTTGATATGATATGTTATTAATGGCAATGGTTGCATAGAATTTTATTTTATTTGATCTCCAAGTGTCAACCTTCTTTCAATGGTGACTGAGGAGGATGTGATTCAAAAACATCTACTTCTCGTTATATTCGAGAGAAAAAGATTGTTGACCACGACCATTCGTAAGCTTAGAGATCGGAAAGATAAAAAAGTTGGTCTGGAAGGAGTTCTTCCACCTGAAGAAGCGTTCGCGTAGGATGAGATTCCACAATCTCCTACTTCCTAACATTCTTGTTCGAGGGTGGAAGGTCCTTCCACTTCCTGGGCGCCTGATAAGCGCTTAGCAGAAGAGTACCAACAAGATCAACAAATAGAATGGGACTAGTTCCGGAGGCGGATTCAGCCCATCAGTATATGTTTATGTACATATATCTATATTATATAAAAAGAATTTTTTTATTATTTTTAGTATTTTAATTTATTATAAACTAAAATTAAAACAGTAAACATGATTAAAATTGTTGAAAATCTTAAATTTGTTGATGAATTACATAAATCCCCTTGACAAAAGCACATATAAACTTTTTTATAATTATAAACAGTAAATGCACATCGATCTTCAGAATCGGATGGTCCTCGTTGAACGCATAGTCTTTGAATAGCTTGATCATAATCTATGAGAGAAAAAGAAAAGGATTTTTAAATAAAAAAAATATCCTCCTGTAGAACATAGGGTTTCTTTGTTTTTCAAAATACACTTACCATCCTCTCTGAATGTTCCAACACCTTCAATTATTTTACCGCACCATCCAGAAGCGCATGGTATTGCAATAACACCTGGTTCATCTTCAACTTGTGTTACATTAAATTTAAATGGATCTTTACAACTTCCTAATTCACCACGTGAACGACATTGAAAGCATCTTCGTAAAATTCCTAAAATTTGTAATTTTTGTTTTAAAAGTGATAAAACATTAATTTTTTTTTGAAGATTTTCATTTAAAAAGAAAAAAAGAGAAAAATGTATGCGCGTCTATTAATTTGTTTTAATGAATTCTTGTTTTGATATTTTTTTTTCTTTTTAACATTGCAATGCTTGGAATGCATTTCCTGAACTATGATGCACCAATTAACCAGTTTAATGAATCATATTTTTTTGAAAGATAACACTCATGAATGTATAATGTAGAAAATTAAAATTACTACATTGAAAAATTGGCCACGTTAATTTTTGAATTAATTTCCTAGAATAATTTTTTATTTTGTGAATCTTTTTATAATTAATTCATAATATTTGAATTTTATTACAATATTATTCTGTTGTAAACGAAAAAAATGTAAAAAAAAAAAACAACAAAAACAGTAGATTTCAAAGAAAAATTCATTTTTGTCATAAGTAAGAAACTTGTTTAAAAGAAATCCAAAAGAAATAACATGCAACAACAACAACAACAATTTAAAGTAAAATTACTTTTTTACCTTCAGAAAAATTGACTAAAATTATTAATATCACAGAAATAATTAATAAAATTAAATTATTTGATCTAAAAAACATTATTTGAATTTAAATTTAAAAAAAAAAAACATAAATAATCAAAGAGCAAATTTTTTTTTCAAAAAAACCAAAAACTTTAAACTTTTCTTTTCAAATCGCACAGAAATGATGAAATTATTACAAAAAACTACATTTATACAATAAACTGGTCTATTGCATGTCTACTACTTTTATGTTCATGTTGGTGCTGTTGATATAGCAAGAAATATACATAGTTGCTTTTGCTACCATACTTTCTCATTATCTTCTTCTTGAAACTGAAGACCTTGTTAATTTTTTTCTTCTCTTTTTCTATCTACTTGTATCTACTTTTTTTTTTTTAAATGATATCGTACGTTATACACAATATAGCAACAATCATATCTCCACGACCCCACGCATGTAATTTTATTAGGGTTAAAGCATAGATATGGTAAAATAAGAAAAAAATATATGTAGACATGTTGTCATATATCATGTACTTCCATTTCAGCAGCATTGTTCTCGTTGTATTATGAAAGAAAATTTTATAAAAATTTAAATCTTGGAAAAAATTACACTAGCCTTCTGATCTTGCTTAAATTTTACATGCAGGCGTCAATGTTGGGGAATGTTTTTTTTTTTTAGATCTTTTCGTCCCTTTAAAAAAGTATGTTCCCAGAGGAATAGAAAGTTAAAATTTTTCCAAGATATTTCATCAAGAATTCTCTATTAAACAAATATTAACTGGTAAAAATCCGTCAACTAGGACAAAAGCTATAGAGTAAAAAGCACAAATAATACGTTTTCGAAAAATCAATGTTTTTTTTTAGTATCTACTGTGAGTGACCCATTTTATTTTTGCAATTATTCTTAAAGAGTCATGTTGTGATTAAATTTGTGCTTTTATTTGACCTGAATCGATAACAGTCCGTAGTAGAAAACGGATGGATTTATTTGCAATTTTTAAAACAAAAATAAAAAAAAATTCTCCTATTTTTTTGTAAATAAATTTATTTGATGGCTAAAAATTAAAATAAAATACACTTTATTTTTTATACTTTCATACTTTCATGTCATAATTATAAATTTGGCGAACTTAATAGTAAAGAAAAAAAAATTAAACAACGTAATAAAATACTTAAAAAATTCTAAAAAAAAAAAAAAAAAAAAAAAAAATTCCTTAATTTACAGAAAAAAAACCTAACTAAAAATAATTTTAATAACGTAATCGAGTTAAATTTTCTTTCAATTTATAATTTTCACTTAATTTTAATTTTCTCTTACCAAATAAAGTTATGAGTAAAGATAATTCAATTGAACATCATTTATATGGATTTATTTATTTCAGATTTTTTTTTTTTTTAAACAGATTTATCTCGTTTAAACGTTTTCACAATATCAAAATAATAATTTAATTGAGCTTTCATTGTATCACCCCGTCGAACTAAATATTCTTTTGATTTTAATGTATCATAATATTTTCCACGATATTTTTTATATTTCATTAATAATTCATGATTATTATCCTGTAATTTTTTATGTTCATTTGTAAGGCTTTTAATGTCATCATTATCATCATCATAATCATCTTCTTCATCATCATCGTCATCGTCATCACAACCATCATCTGAAATTATTAGAAATAAAAAATTAAAATATAAATTGTTTTTAAACAATGTAATTTTTAATTAATGTGATTAATTACATTAAAAAAAAAAAAAAAAACTGAAATTATGAAATTTAAGCGAAAATAATAGAAAAAAGACAACAATTTTTCATGTTAAAAATGTTTCAAAAAGAAGGGTTTTAAATTTTAAAAAAATTTTCAATACTTTGAATTTTAATTTTACATTTAAAGTGTTGGGGAGCGCACTATTGTTTGTGAATTAAGGCGGATTCACACATACTCGATCCAGCCGCGCCGGTTCGTTCCATCAGATTCATGTATTTTGAATGTTTGTACATACATGTGTTCTTCAAAAAAGCCAGGAAATCAGGAAAAAAAACTATGACAATGTACTACTCAAGTTATCTCAAATGAATCACACCATCTATGTGTATCATCATTATTAATTGATTAATATCTTAAGTATTACAAAATATCATTATAAAGCATGCTTTAAAAAAATTATGTGCATAGCAAATGGTAAAATGAATATTAAATCATTTATGGTAGGTTTACACGACAGGATACTTTAGTTTCCAGATACTAAAAATGACGATGGATATCTTTTAGATCTCTTCAGTGCTTAAACAAGATCTTCTGGTTTCCAGACACAATTTTCCTACCGTGTAAATTTACCATTAGATGAAAAGTGTTAATGACTGAGCCGCAAAATAAACAGATAATCATGTACATACATACTTTAAAATTTATCTACACAAATATGCATAATCAATGAAAAATGAAATTAAATCATAAAAATAAAAATAAAAATAACTGACTACCATTATGCATAAACACACACAATAGATAAGAATTATTTACTTGCATTTTTTTTTTCTCTTTTTTTGTTTTTCTCAATGGAAAAAAAAAGTCATTTTATTGATTTTATCATTAGATATGGATTTTTTTTTTTTTATTTACCACTCGGTAATGCTTGATATTCAGCAATAAAATTCAATTTATCACGTTGACATGGTGGACATATTCTTTGTTTAACTTCAATTGGTTGATTAATAAAACCACCATTATGACAATCAACATGAAATAAACCATTACAAGCGTCACATTGTGATAAAGGTTGATCTGTTGGAAAAAAAATAATTGCAAATTAGAAAACAATTTTTTTTTAAAAAAGGATTTCGAATAATTTTTATACCTTTATACTCAGAGTTCATACATTCATTACATAAACCAAATTGTTCTAATTCTGGTGATGATGAATTTGATCTTTCTGCTGATGGAGATGTGGATGATGATGATGTTGATGACGACGATGATGATATTTTTACTAATGTATTAACCGCATAATTTGGATCGATTTTACGTTTTTTGTTGCATGTTTTAATAACTGGTGGTGATGCTAAATAAACTTTCTTTTTCTTTTTCTCAGCACTCTGTAAAAAATAAATTTGAGAAAAAAAAAAGGATTAAAATAAATAAAAGATGATTAAAAGTGGATTCACACACATATACATATCCGATCTGGTAACGATTGGTTTCATGTGACGTGTAAAACGATTTTTAAATATTTCTACTTACCTCAAATATATCTAAATGTCCATAATGATAATCACTTTTTTCATTACTTTGTACATTACGTCGTTTACGTCTTGAACGTTTCTTAATTAATTCATTACTATAATCATGTGTATATAAACCGAAATAACCTAGAAATTTCTCTTGACCATATTCTTCAGCATTAACTGGTTCTAATTTAATTTCTTCAATTGATATCGGTGATGGTTCTCTTGTACTATTATCATCTGGTGAATCTTCAAGACTAACTGATAATGATGATGCTGACGATAATGATGATGATGTTGATAGTGTAGGTGATAATGCTAATGGATCAGTTTCTAATGATCTATTTGAAGAACTACGACGATCATGTTTTTTTCTTAATTTTTTTGGTTTAAACGGTAATTCACTATTACAATTTACAAAACGATTAAAACTGCTAGCTAACGACGGTGATGGTGATGGTGTTAAGTTATTCCTATTTATATTTGTATTGTAATTTATTGAAACGGTTTTTTCTGTTTTAGCTTTATTTAATGCTTGTAATAAATTTAATCTACTTGTATTTACAGCTGGTGATACTGGAACAAATATCCTTTTTGATGTTTCTGTTAATCTACTAGCTGGTTGAACAGTTTCATTATCTCTTTCTGATATATAACGTGAAAATAATTCTTTATAATTTGAATTACGATTCAATTGAAAACGTTCTTCTTTTGGTTTTAATAATGAAACTTGGTTATCTCTTAATGTTTCTTTTCGTTTTAATAATGATTGTTGATTATGATATTTTTGATATTTTTTATTATGATGTCGTGGAAGGTCTTCATATCTATTATTACATTTCATATTGTTGGAATTTGTATTGTTATTATTATAAATTATATCATCATCATAATCATATTCATCATATTCATCATATTCATCATCAACATCATCAACATCATCATCATCATTATTTTGAGCATTTTGAAGAATATTAAATGCAATATTTGATGGTATATCTGATTCATCCAATTCTATAAGTACTTGATCATTATCAAGACCATATTTAGCAATTAATTGTTTTTCATTTAAACGTTTTACAACATTAATTGGTTCCCATTGAAAATTTGTTGATTTAATTAATGGTATTAATTGTTTTGATATAAATTTACTTGTATCATCTGGATCAAAATCAATATCATTATCTTCTAATTCTTTATGCCATTCATCAATTATGGAATCTAATTTAATTATTAATAGTTTTTGTTCAGCATTTATTTCATAGATACATCTTTCAATTTCATCTAAATAATGTTTTGTTAATAAAACCTTTTGAAAAAATAAAAATAAAAATATATTATGTATGTGATGTACCTATATGTACTTTAAAATTTAATATAGAAGAGGTAAATTTTCATAAAAGAAAAGTTATTAGGACTAAGTAAGATTTACAACATTTATACGAAAAAATTAACAAAAATTGGAAACTATAAAATCTAAAACTGACAAAACTCTTACGATCGTTAAATTCATTTTTTTTTTCTCTCACCCTCAAATTATAACAATTATGTATCTGTAATTAAAACTTGTTCGACGTCTATTATTATTAACCACCTGTAATAATTTTTCTATTGTAAAAAAAAAAAAAATATTTAATTGAAAAAATACCCTAACTTTACATATTATATGTGAAACACACAATATCTACTCACACATTTATTTCAACAAATCATTTTATTTTTTCTTCTTTCTTTAAAACAGTGACTAATTGCAAAAATTGATATCAAAATAAAAAATTTTCTATTTCATTAAATTTAAATATTTAGCTCCATAAATAATTTTTTCGTAAGATAAAATCGAAAAAAAAAAAAACAATCACTTAAATGAAGAAAAAAAAATTTTTTTATTTTGAAACGTTACAAAATACCTACCTATGTAATTAAAAATTGAAAAATATACGAAAAGAGAAGAAATAAAAATTTATTTTTTACATACCGTTGCTGTATTTGTTGCTCGTGCTGAAAGCATCTGGAAAATAAATTAAAAAATAAAATAAATTGATTAAATTTTTTATTTAATTCAAATTCTTTTTTTTTTCAAATACATAAAAATTTTATTCCAAAAATAAGAAAAATGAAGGAAAATTGTGTTAGGACGATTTTTTTTTTCTTTCTTGTTAATATCGAATTATTAATTATAGGTACAAAATATTTAATTTTTAACTGAAGCTTACACAAAGTTTTTTTTTTTTTTTATACAACAC
Organism: Bombylius major; assembly: GCA_932526495.1. Classification (NCBI taxonomy): domain Eukaryota; kingdom Metazoa; phylum Arthropoda; class Insecta; order Diptera; family Bombyliidae; genus Bombylius; species Bombylius major. The sequence continues at coordinate 38,192,157 of OW052043.1, read as the reverse complement.
TTATCAAGCAAATTTTTTAGTAAAATTCAAAAATAAAAATTATTATAATAATATAAAAATATGTAATATTCTTACTTCACGAATTTTAAGATATGAAATAAGATTTTGCTGACAATAAACAATTTCATATTTTAAATTTTCTGGTATATAAAATGTACGAATCATTGTTAAATTTTCATTATCTTGCATGATAATGAGACAAATTACAAAAATTTATTTCAATTTTTCTTATTTATTTATTTTTTTTTTCCCTCATGTAGGTATAAAAATATTCACTTTAAAAAACGACTTTTTTATTATATAAAATTGTATCTAATTCGTTGTTTATTGATTGTTTTTTTTTTCTGTTTTTATATAAATAATTTTATTATACTTTTTTATATAAATAAATAATTCGTTTATAATAGTTTTTTCTAATTTCTTAATAATTAAATCACATTTTTTTTATGTAAAATTTTATATAGGTACCTAACTTTTCTTTGGGTAGTTGCAATTTCAACTTCCACAACCTTATTTCTTCTTTTTTTTTTCATTTATTCATTCACAAATAAAATATACTACAGCTCCATAGTATTGCCATAAAAATTATTGTTGTTTTGTGTAAAACTTTGACATTTTCGACAGTTGAAATTTTTTGTAATTTTCTACTTTTTCGGTTTTTTCATTAATTTTTTATTGATAATTCATGCAGTTTTCGTGCTTGATGTTTTTTTCATTTCTTTCTAAAAAATCTAATCTTTTGAATGATAAAAAAAAACAAAAAAAAACACAATTATAAACCAACAAAATTTTGAGAATTTGGAAGAAAAATAATACCAACACGGTGTGTTTAATAATTTCATATAATGTGGCACTACACACGGTGCCGGATGTGACGACATAAAAATCAGTTCATTTTTTCTTTTCACTATCAGGACACTATTAGAAGGATTATATTGATATTATCTTCTTCTTTCTAAAAATGGCATTTTTTTTTTTAAAAAAAAAATTAATTAGGTACCTACATATTTTTTATATAAAAAAAACGAGAAATAAATTGCTGAACAATAACTGAATTTAATTATCCCGAAAGACTTCCTAAATTTATCCAAATCTACTTTGGCTTGACCTATAGTCGTTCAGTATCGGGATATTATTTTCCTATTTTAATTAAAATAAAATTCCATTAATGAACTTTTATTTTCAACGTATTGTCTTTTTGGATGATTACGTTATCAATCTAACCTCGAAATCTATAATGGTATTGAGCTGGTAAGAGCTCCAGCCCAAACATACCTTGTGTGTTCTTAAAAATTTTAATTTTCTATCAATTTTTACAATAAAATGTGATCTCAAAAAATTATGATAATAATTTCTTATAATGACCATTGAAGTGGTTAAAATGCTGTCTAATCTTTTTCGATTATATCTATATAATGTGGATGATATATCTAGTACATCATTAATACATAGTTACATACATACATACATACAAGTATATACACATTACACATAAGATGTTTATGAACTGAAAACATTGACATTTCTTTTGGCTCTAAATTTTCTAGTAGAATCAATTATTAAACTTTAAATTGCCTTTGTTTCTTTTTATTTGGTTGGTGAATTTATAATTAATGAAATCTTGATGATTAATTCAATTGTTCTGATAGAACAGTTATACCTACCTACATACTCGTCGCAAGCATAAATATTATTTGCCAGATTTAATGAGTATGTTGATGTTGATGAACAAAAATATCTAGATTTAAGGATACAAATGATTCCTTTCACTTTTCATTCATTAAAATTAAAAAAAGATTTAAAAAAAATTGTCCAAAAACCTAATACATCATTTGCTACTTCATTCCAGATATTCAAGAATAATTGAAGTTGGTAATTTTGTTTTTGGGTGGAACACAAAATGAAGGTTTTTAAAATGCAAATATTTGATAAAGAAAATTTAAAAAGAACTACATACATGGATACATGGAACTACTCATTTAAGCTATTGACTATTTTTTATTTTTTCTTAAATACAAAATATGCACCTATATTTTTTAATTTGATAAAATTACAAAAATTGTTGATTCCTTTATGAACAAAGAGGTATGGGTGGAATCTATTGTCTGTCAAAAATTCTATAGAATTTAAGATATAGGAATAAAATTTGCACTTTTATTTCATGAAAAATTAAAATTGTTTTAAATTTTATCTCATAATATTGGAAAAATATGATAAATTGTTTATTTACATAAAAATCAGTATAAATTTAACCTTAACGTAAGTTCTTAATAAAAACGCGGGAATTAGGAATTTTATTTCTTTCACCTGATAGAAATTTAATCAAATGAGTAAAAATATTATCTTAATAAATATTTACAAAAATAATAATAAAATCATATACATATTTGCAATATATTCAATTTCACAAGACTTTTTCGCATATTTTATAATAATAATACATTGAAAAGTGCACTTACCTTTAAATCACTATCTCTCCGACTTAGTACCATCTGAAAGTATGTATTACAAAAAAAAAAAGAAAAAAACAAAAAAAAAAAAAAAGGAAAATCACTAAGTTTAAGATATACCTACATATGTACATATATTTTTTAAATATTTCACTTACCTCATAAACTTTTAAATATATTCGAAGATTCTTTTGACAATAAATAATATCATTTTTTAAATCATCTCGAAGTGTAAAACTAAATACTTCTTCCACTGAAGAAGAACTATCATCTGAAAGTGAATTGTCGTCGTCTGAATCTAAATTTTGTATTTCATGATATTCCATTGTTTTTTATTAATTATATTTTATTTAATTTACATTAATGATTAAACTGTATATCATTTTACATAAATTTACACTAATTTACTTTTACAATTGCAAAAAATATCCTTAAATTATTAATAAAATTTCGACAGTAACAAAAATATCCCGCGCACCATTCAATTATTCAACTTTTTTTTTTTTTTTTTGGCTTGGAGTTTGTTGTGTAGATTGTAGAAAACAAAAAAGTCTAAAATCAGTATTGCCATATATAATGCAGTTTTTTTTTCGGTTATTATACAATATTTAATTTTTCTTGTGAAATTCATTTTAAAATGGTGTAGAATTGATTTTATCTTAAAAATGTTTGTTAGAGCTTCAAGATAATTAATAATTTGCATTTAAATAACAGTAAATAGTTATTTTTTTTGTAATTTAAAATTTACTTCCGCCTTTTTCATTTCACGTGAAGTTGTTTAACAATTCGTAATTTTGACAAGTGTGTGTAGAGTGTGGATTGAAAAAGTGGAAAAAAGTGTTCGTTATTTAATTTGAAGTTTGTTTTTTAAGTTTTAATAATTTATTTTTGGTGAAAAATGGTAGAAGACTTTTTCCTTTTTTTCGATTTTTGGCAGGCAAAAAGTGTCTTTAAAAAAACTATAACAAATTCAGTTTGATTTTTTAGTTTGCAAATAAAAAATACTCAAAAAGAGTTAAGGGAGAGGGTTTCGAATAAAGCCTTTGAGACTCTAAAGAATATAGACTCAATGTTGATTTGATGTACATATAAATATGTACGGCTACGCCAAGTTCTACCTACTTGCGGTGTCCTTTTAATTATTAATTAATTAAAGTATTTTAGTGTTTGTATTTTTGCTAATAATATCAGTTTATGCCAAGGATATTCATGAAAATACAAATAGTTCAGAAAATTCTCAACCTAAAGCAGCAGAAAATGTTGCAAAAAGTGTTGAACCAAGAAGTAAATCGGCACCATCAGCATCTTAATATATGGAGAATTCAAAAACATCAAATGATCATCATTTGCAAATATTCAGCGTACTAAACCATGAAGCTGAATACTTGCAATTGACGATCATTTGATGTTTTTGAATTCTCCTATACTTTAGAAATGTAGGAATTGATTGGCTTTCAAAACAACTTAGCTTAAAAACCAAAATTAAAGGCCTTAGAATTTATAGAGTACACAATCGAAATAACTGAAAAAAATCACAAAATTTTGAAAGAAATTTATAATCCTTTAAATAATTTTTTCTTTATGTAATTTTATTTCGCTCATTTTCTTTGATTTTCTATTTTAAATAATTCAAGACCGATTTTTTTTTTACACGAAAATTTTATTCTATTTGATAACACATTGGAAAGTTGAAATAATTATAATTTTATAATGCATTTTATTCGGCAGCTTTAACTAGAGCTTCTGCAACTTCAACAGCAATACCTGCTTCAGCTCTTGCCTGTAAAAAGAAGAAAAAAACAAAATCAGAAAGATTTAAAACAAAAGAATTTTAATATTTGACCATACTTCTTCTGTTGATGCACTGCTCAATTGTTGTTGATATTGAGATAAAAGTTGTCTGCATTCATTTGCATCAAGATCTTCGACATTATGTGCTTCTTCAGCTAACACTTGTACACTTGAATCATCATTTACAGTAATTGTACCACTTGAAACGAAAACTTTTTTTGTTTTACCATCATTTTCATATACTTGAACTACTCCAGGTTTTAATACGGCTGAAAAAAAAATCCAATTTGTCCATAATTAGTTTTTGAGTATTATTAATGAACAAAATATTTTTAGAAATAACAATTGCACTTTACCTAGTGTTGGAACATGTTTAGCTAATATACCGAAACTTCCACTGAATGATGGTACATCGACTTGTCGTACTTCAGCATTATCATAGAAAACTTTATTTCCTGCAGCCAATGTTAATTTCATTTCATCAGCATAGCCACGGGATTGTAAGAGTCGGGCACCAGTGGCTGCAAGAAAACGTGCACTTTTCATTGTGATAGACATTTTTCAAAATTTATTATCTACAATTAAATAAGAAAAAAAATTGAATAATTCCAAATTTGCCATTAAAAATTATGTAATTGGTTTTTGAGGTTATGGTAGAGATTTTCTAGGTAAAACAATGTAATTTGAACTGAATTTTCAAATTAACGTTATGAATTGATTTATAAGAAATTTGTGAAAATTTTAATGTTTGATTTTTAATTTGGAAAAAATATAAATACTTACTTCTCTTGGATTACCGACCCTTGACGTTTTCTTCTTTCAACCTTTCAAATGACGGTCGTGAAAAAACACCAACACTCATTCAATTGGTAATCAATTTTTTGATTTTGACAGCCAACTTTTAAAGAAAGAAAAATAAAAATAATGGTGAAGTGCCATCTGATTGTTAGTTAACAAAACATACATAAATTATAACGGCTACAAACATGTAGATCCGACTTCCAGTGAAACCAGTAAACGAATTTTAATTTTTAAAAATCCTTCCACATAATTTGAACTGAAAAGTAATTTTTACCAAAAAGAAAAACTAATAAAATTGTTTTGCTAAATATTTTATTTTGCACATATTTTTATAAAGGAAAAAACAAAAAAACAATTTTAACTTTTAAAAACACTTATTTACAAGAACATAATTATTTTCAGACTATATAGTTTCAGTTTTCATTTTCTTTTAATGTGATCAAAAATAGGATCATGATGAATTTTAATTATTTTCAATTCAGGTTCAGCTATAAATTCTGGACCATGACTAATACCTCCCGCACTTGGAATAGCAACATTAATATGTTTTTTATGGACTTCAATATGTCCATGATGATGATGATGATGATCATGGTGATGGTTAACTTTAACAAATTTATGTTGAACATTTCCAAAGCCTCCTTCTCCATATCCACCAAAACCATGATCCAAAGTTATGTCTTTAACTTTTACTAATTTTACTGCTGTTTTTCCATAACCTCCTCCATAATCTCCACCGAATCCTCCACCATAACCTCCACCGAATCCTCCTCCATAACCACCTCCGAAACCACCAACGAAACCTCCACCATAACCTCCACCGTAGCCTCCTCCATAACCACCTCCAAAACCTAAACCATGGTCATGATCATGATCGACAATAATACCCCCTTGAACATAGCTCACAAATGCCAATAAACAAATGAATATCTGTAAATTAAGAATTTGAAAAATAAAGAATAGATGTAATTCGAAATGAATTTTTAAAAAAAAACATTAATTTTTATTAATTAATTTTAACTCACTTTCATTTTCCTGATTTTTAGTTTGATGTTTAGAAGACAAGAGAAATGATGTGACTGATGATTTGGTACTGAAAAGTGCAACGTTATATACATATTGTAGTTTTTTTGGGGTTGCAATAATTTTTTTAAGAAAACGGTGAAAGTTATCCATTATTTTTTGCATTCATTTGCTAGAAATATTCAAATTTTTTGCAAACTAACAGACAATAAAACAAAACCAAACAAACAAAAAATGTATAAAACCAAAGAGAAAAAAAAAATTGTGATGAATTTTTAATAGAAATACGTAACAGTTATTGTGTGAACATGCATTTTATTATAATTTCTATTACAAAATGCTAAATTTAATAGTCTTTTATTTTATTATTATTTAATTTATTTTTGTTTTGTTTATTTCGAATTATTTTTGAATCAACACATAACATCTGGTAAAAAAAAAAAAAAATTAAATGCAAAAAAAAACATTGTCTCATAATTAATTAACATAACAAAAATTAATTTTTTTATTATGACAGAGATTAATTTAAAATTTATGCTAATTATGATTTTTAAAATATTAATTTCAATTCTTCTAATCTATCAATGAACAGTTTTCTCAATTTATATTGAAAAGTGTTTATACTATATCTAATCTGAAGAAGTTAATATGGGACATCCATCCATCGATACTTCCTTTTTTTCCTCCCTTGACCTCCCTCCCAGTTATAATAATAATAAAAAACGATTACATATACATGAATTTTCACCCGACTTTCATAATTTTGAATATTTTTTAAATTCATCAATAATTTTATATTCTTTTTAGTTTTCAGAATAAAAAGGACTAAAATTAGTGCTCTACAGGTAAGTTAGTTTATTTTTTAAATTACATACTTAATTTAATACTGATACATACTGATCTTTTTTTTAATAAGAATTTTTTTCATAAATTTATATATGTATGTAGAGTTCTTTATTTAGTTTATTTATTATTATAATAATTATATTATTTTGTCTTGTGCGGTTATTTCTATCCCTGGTCAACCAGGATTTCACCTTTAGGTTTCAAAATCACGTTTTGATATTAAGAAAAAAATATATACAGTAATAGGTATATAGTATAGAGTAGAACAAGTAAGTAGTAATATGGCGGTAGCATTATTATTTTTAATAAATTTAATATTGTTAAAAAAAAAAAATACTGGGACAGAACAATTTGAGAATCTAGAAAATTGATTATAATTCTTTTTTGTTTTGTTTTATTATGTATGTAATGTATATTGAGAAAAAAAACTGAAAATGGGTATGTACCTATAGATATCGAAAAAAAAATCCTTTTTGCACTTTAGTTGTCATTGCAATCGACAGTCCAATTTAATATTTAGTATTTTATAATAACTGAATATTTAGATTTCGATAATGATCTCAAACTTCTTTCAATGGTGACTGAGGAGGATGTGATCTAAAATCATCTACTTCTTGGAGATCGAAAAAATAAAAGTTGGTCTGGAAAAAGTTCTTCCACACCTGTAGAACAAGCGTTTGCGGACTATGAGATTCCACAATCACCTACTCTCCAACATTCTTGTTCGAGGGTGGAATGTCCTTCCACTTCTTGGGCGCCTGACAGGCGCTCAGCAGAAGAGCACCAACAAGAGCAACAAATAGAATGGTACCAGTTCCGAAGGCGAATTCAGACCATTAGTATGTACTAGCGTATGCTAGTAAAGTTTATGTATGTAGTTTTTTGTTAGTAATTTTTTTTCTTTATAGATTAACTTCCTCAAAATCGTTATAAAATTTAAAAAAAAGATTTTTAAAATTTCAAGGATGCAAGTTTTTTCTTTTACTGAAACATATTTGAAGATTTAGAGTAGAAAATTTGAAAACACATTTTTTTAAAGGAATTAATTTTTTATTTATTTAAATACTGGCAAATACGTGATATGGTTTTTATTCTTATACTATTTTCATGGGTGATGTATGTAATCTATTTGTGTGGCTTTATCTTAAATAAATTTGAGATACTTATGTATATGTAAAGGTATATTTGGCTTTATGTACTTGTTACTTTAAAAAATAATATTACAAATATCTACAACTAATTCATACTAAATATTTACAAAAAAAAAAAACAGACTAAACGTTTTTATTGACTTCCTATTTAACTTTGGCAAATCCTACTGGTAAAGCTCCAGTGAAACCATTAGCGTATACAGGTAGAGGGAGTCCTGCATCAAATACTTTGATTACTTTTGCTGGAAGAACACCAACACTGTTAACAGCAAGGCTTGGAGCATAAGGTACTGCTGGTGCAATTGGAGCGGCATGGTGGTGTTCATGAACTACTTTGACGACTTCAGGAGGAGCTACAACAGATCCATGATGATGATGATGACGATGAGGATCATTTTCATGAAGAACCCTAATGACACTTGGGTTAACATTATGTGGAATATCTCCTTCATGAACAATATTGATCACTCTATGAGGGCCATGACCATGATTAGGATCATTCAATAATGGTGCAACTCCATGTCCTTTGTAAAAAACTTTTAATAATAGGGGTTGACCTTGAGGATATCCATGGAGCTTATTTAATTCTTGAACTTTTAATACTCTAATCGGCCCATGAAGATGTCCTAGTTCACTAGGTCCACCGTTTAATCCGAGACCAAGACCAGGTAATCCATTTATTCCATATCCATCTGCGTGACCGTTTACAAATCCAGGGCCAAAGTTTGGTCCATGACCAAGAACACCAGCATGTGTTGAAATTCCAAAGGATATGGTCAATAAACAAATGTAAAGCTATAAAAAAAGTAATTTTTATGTTTAATTTTCAATTTTTGATTAAAATATTTTTTATTTTCATTATCTTACCTTCATTTTTTTTGTTATTCCAATTTGTTATGTTAAGTTTTTTTGATCGAATGATGTGATTTGATGGAAACAAAGAGTTTTTACTTCTTTTTATACAAAACATCTGAAATAGGCCTATGATTGTAATGCTTACATACATCCCCTACACTTATTTTTTGCAAAATAAAAAACAAAATCATATGTGTTTTGTAAAAGAAAACAAATACATATATGTATGTAAAATTTATTTTAAAAAATGTGAGATTTTTGAGACACATGTCGTTTTTTTATATTGTTTTCGCCTTTTTTTCGCAAACTCTCAGAAAACAAAAACAAAACACCAGCAGATTTTTAATGTCTTTTATCATAGAGAAAGTGTGATTTAAATTGATTCGTCTGCAAAGTCGATTTATTTATAAAAAAACTAATAAAATAAAATCAAATAGTTTTATATATGTAAATTTAAATTTTTTGTGGTTGAAAAAATTTATTGAGCAGAATATGAAAATGAAAACAGATAAAAAATGCAAAATTACGGATCAAACAAAAGTGAAAATACATTAATACTCGTATGTTACATATTCGTTAAGCTAAAGATTATACAATCTTTGTGCCATTCATAAACCTGTCTTCAATCAATAGATTTTTTTTCTTTTTTTTTTTTGGTTTAAAAAAATATTTGCAGACATTGTGTCGTCGTGTTTGGATTGTGAAAAATAAAATTCAAAAAAAAAAAAGAAAAACATTCGATTATCCTAGAAAAGGAGAACTGAACATTAAGGGGTCTGTTTACAAATGTTAAATAATATAAAAGGATATTTTTGACTTTTGATTTTAATAAAAAGTGTATTTATGACTTTCTTTTTAATTGAGCAAAGTTTACTTATTTATTTCTTATATTTTTTAATAATAAATTAATTAATCTTGTATGTTAAATTTTAATTTAATTTTATAAATTAAACACGTCTACGTCTAAATTCATAACCACTCGATCCAAGATGTTGAGTGTGAGATGTTGCTGCACCAATAATTTCTGGAGCTGGTGCAGACGCAGCGCCTGCATAATGTGACGGTGCTGATGCTGATGCATGTCCACCGCCACTACCACTACCACCACCACCACCTCCTCCATGACTTTCAGTTATAACTCTAATTACTTCCTCTCTAGGCTGTGCTCTTTCTTCTATAATTCGAATAGTCTTTGCTGAATGAACAGCAGGAGCTGGTTCTTCAATAATTCTAATTGTTTCAACTACAGGAGCCGAAGCTGCGACTGTATATGCTGGAGCTGGTGCTGCTAAAGTAATTGCATGGCCTGTATGTGATCCACCAAGAACTAATCCATTTCCTAAACCACCACCTAAAACACTTAATCCACCTAGTCCACTTAATCCACCTAGTCCACTTAATCCACCTAATCCAACTAATCCACCACCAAGACTTCCTCCCGAATAAAGAACTGTTGATGGAGCACCTCCATGTAAGACACCGGCATTTGTAGCAGCGATACAAAATACTATACAAATAATTATCTGGAAATAATTACATAATAATTTTTTAAATTATTAGAAAATTTCTTTAAATTATTTTTTATTCCGAAATTTTTATGTACCTTCATGTTTTCTTTATGATTAATGATTATTTTTTTGGAAAAACTATCACAAAACTGACAATAAATTCGAAATTGAGAGTAACTTTTATACTATCGTGCTTGTTTTATCAAATCAAAGCACAGGTGCAAAATGTCGTTAAAAAAATATATATATTCTCATGATAATAAATTAATACCTACATCGAAAAATTAGCAATTTTAAATTTTAACCTTACAATTTATATATTCGAAAAAAAAAACATTAATCTAATTTAGTTTTCTTTGAAGTAACTTTTCATCGAATGAAAATTATTAAAAAAAAAAGGTTCAACAAAAAAAAAATAATAATAATAATCAAAAACACCCATCAAAAATGACCCTGACAATTCTGATGTTCAAAATGCCCTTCAGGTCGTCATCATAAATGAATTTTAAACAAACATATTGGGAATTAATTTTTTTTTCAAATGAATTCGTTTTTTTTTAATTAATTTTTTCTGTACTCAATTATTAAAATTTTAAATTAAAATGTTTAAAATATTAAAAATAGATTTTTTTTTTTTTTCTTTAAACTTCAATTTAATTTTATAAAATAATTTTTATCATAATTAATTTGCGTGCAGTTTTATAATTCTTAATTATTTAATTTATCATAAAATCAAGAAAAACACAAAAAGAAGAAAATTAATTTTGATAAGTAATTTAATTTTTAAAATTTAAATTTTCTAAATGGAATAACAGTTTTATACCTCTTTTTTCTTTCATTTTTTATGTAAATTACTTTTATTTTTCTTCTCGAAAATAAAAGAATATTGTAATTAATTAGTTTATGTTCATGTTGCGGTAGTTTATGATTTTTTTACTTCTTCAATTTTTTGAATTTTAAATTTGTTTACATTTTGTATGTTTTTCTTCTTTCACTCGTAGCAAAGATTTTAAATTTTTATCATAAAAAATTTTGATCTTGAGCAATATTATCATTATTTTTTTTTTATTTATTTATATATTCATTCATTATAATCTTCGTGGGATGAATATATCGTATGGTATTAGTATTAAATATATTCACTGTTATCGGTTTTAGTTTTCCGGCACAAAAGCAAAAAAAAAATATATATATACATATTTTTTTATTGGTACAGTAGTATCAGTATGAAGCTTTTTTAATAGATTTTCTTGAAATTCAGTAACAAAAATAAATAAAAATAATTTGATAATTTTGAGAGATACATGGTGTTCTATAAATATAGTATTCATATGTGTATTCGTGAAAAGAAGTTTAAGTAAGTCTAGTTTACAAGTATTTTTTAAATTGATTCTTGAATTTTTTAACTCTATTTTTTGTTCTTGAGAGAAGTCTTCCACTTCTTGCTTCTAAAAAAAATATGGGTTATGACTTGATTTTTTTTCCGAAACAAACTTTCAAAGCACCTTGTTTTCTTTAAAGCCACACCTTAAAAATTTATTACATAATAATTGATTATTTTATTTCCCATTAAGTATTCCATAAAAGGTGTTTAATTTTAGAGTTTACCATTGAATAAAAAAATAAAATATGCATTCAATAATTGGAACTTTTCACCACATCATTGTTTGGATTTTATATTTTAAGAGGTTTTAATGCGTTCTCATTTTCTAAATATATCATTCGAAAATTTATGATCTCATTAGGTTGTATCGTTTTGGACTTTGTAAATATTCACTTATAAGGACGTAACTGACTAAAAAGATAAGCTTTTTTTTTTTGGAACATATTATTTAAAAGAAGTTCAGATCTGATGATGCATACAGAAAAAAATGGGGTGACAAGGTCATTGGGAAAAAGAAATATCATATTGTTGATGAATACTTTGTTTGAACTATCTTGGGTCAATGAGATAGGAGGGTGTTCTACAATTTGAGGACTGATTAAGAATGAATGTATATATTCTCTTGTATGTACATATGTATATTCGTATCTGCTATGGAATGTATTTCAATAAAAAAAAATCATATGAAAAAAAAGATGTTGAAATTAATTTCGGTCCTTTTTGTGCACAGTATCCCATTTATTCATATTGTGAACATATGTATACGCAGTTCCATTTTTTGGTATAGCTTGATGGTTTTTCACATGATCTATGACAATCCAAACGGCAATATAGCTGGAAGAAAATTTGAAATTTAAATTTTGTAAGTTAAAGGCTTAAAATATTTTACATAAAAAATATTTCACTTAAAGTAGCGTAAAATAATTTAGATAATAATAAAAAGATTTTACATATTTTTAAGATTTTTAAATTTTCAAAATATTTTAATATTCATGCGTTAAAACACGTTTAAATTTGAAAAATTTGCTTAGCACCTAAAATTAGATAAAATTTCCAGTGATGATGAACTGAAAAACTTCGTTGTTTAAATTAAAATTTATAAATTATAAATAAAAATTTATAAAATATAAAATTCAACAAAACTTTGGAATTCAGGCACTATAACAACTCCTTGAAGAAGCTACAATTTTAGTTAAATATTGAATTTTGTGTATTTAGTCTAAAATTGCAATAATATATTCGCATTTTTTTGGGACAATATAATTATTTTTTACTTCAAACCTTAATCTCCAATCGTTTTTTTTTTTATGTAAATTTATTGCAAAATGCTCCAATTTTTTTTCTGTGATGTATATTTTGTTTTTGCAATCCACGATGAAAACATTGCAAATCTTTGATTTAACCTAGTTTTATCACCCAAGGTGTAGGAATACAAATCATATGTGATAATGCAAAAAAAAAAAAAAATAAATAAAAAAAAATATTGAACTTTGATATAAAAAGACATCATTAGGATGACATTTGCATCAGTTTGAAATTTATTTTGTATCGGATTTTTACAACATAAATTTAAAATGAAGGTGAGTAATTAGAAAATTAATTTTGAAAAATTAGAAAATCCATTATTATTGACTTGTTTTTTTTATTTTTTTTTTATTATTTTAGGTTTTCGCTTGTGTTATTCTAATATTACACGTTGTGAATGCAGGACTTTTAAAAGATAATGTTTCATTATCACCTAAATCACAAAATTTAGAAACAATTGCAATTTTTCCGGAAAGTAATAGTTTTTCTTCAAGTGGTGCAAGTGATGATGATGAATCACTATTGTCTGAACATCAAAAAGAAAATGTTGTTGAAATTGTTCGTTCTGCCGGTGATTCAAGTGGTACATCTATTTTTGATGGATTTAATGAAGTTAACGGTAATATAATAACTTCATCTAGTTCCAGTGGTATAACTGATGAGAATTCATTTAGTGGAAGTATAACTAGTGAAATTCATCATAATTTAGGAGTTCTTCCAGTTGGTCATACAGAAAATGTAAGATCAATAAGAATTCTTGAAGAACCATTACAAAGACAAGAAGAAATAAAAACTATAAGAATTCTTGAACAACCATCAACAGTATTACCTGAAGAAATAAAAACAATTAGAATTTCGAAGGTACAAAATCCTTTATTAGAAAGTCATATTGGTTTAGATGATTTAAGTTTTCTTCAACAGCCAAAATATTTAACTAATGGAAAAAATTTAAAAATTATTCCAAATTATTCAGAATTAAAAAATGAAGTACAAACTATTCAAATTATTGAAGAACCAGTTAAAGGAGTTTTTGAAAAAAGTATTAGAAGTATTCAAGTACTTGATCAACCAACAGCAGGATATCAACATGAAAAAGTTATAAGGGTTGTTTGTAATGGTGATAATTATGATAATTCTGATTTTCAACAAATTATTAAGTTATTAGCTGATAATGGTTATTTAAATTAGTTTAAATTTATAATTTTTATTGATTTTTTTTTTATTTCGTTTTTATTGTTTGTTGTAATTTATTTGGAAAACAAAAACAACAAAAAAATGATGGTAATAAAAAAATAGTAATTTGAATTTAAGTATTTTATTATAATTTTTGTTTTGTAATTTGATATTTTTTATTAATTAAATTATTAATTTACAAATATAAACATGGAAATTTGATATAGTATGTGAATTTTTAATTTTGGAAAAAAATATTATGTAATTTTTTTCTTCATCATTTTGATAAGATTTTATTGTGAAGTAATTTGAATTGAAAAAGAAAAATTTCATCGTTTACGTTTTTAGGACTTTTTTTTTTTTTCAATTAGTTTTTTAAATTAATGTACTGTTTAAACATAATTGGGTCATTCTCGCTGAACATAAACCTCTTAGTGAAAATTTGAAAATTGAAAGAAGTTATAACTGATTTGAACAAATCGTAGAGAAGACATCTAATTTTAATAATTCATATAAAAATAAGAGAAAAAATATATTTAAATGATACAAATACGAAAAGTAACAATTTTGACTTATAACCAACAAAGTTTGATAAAATCTTTACAATAAAGTAAGAATGAAAAAAAAGCATTGGATATTTTTTTCTAAAAATCTAATTGCATTAATATTGTTCCTATGGACTTCTCTGATTAAATTTATTACAAAGTTTGAATGACATTTTTTTTGTTTGACCATGGTGTAATTTTAAAGTTCAGTCCAAATAATTGTAGTCTGCGTTACGCACGAAAGCGAAAAAGTTTAATTGTGCTAAGAAAAAAACTCCAAATAAGTAAAGGTTCTGTATTCTCTTTTATTATTATTAAAGGAACATCATGACAAGAAAAAAGTAATATACTTAAATTATTAAAACAAAAAAAAATTGAATTCAATTGTTGAGGTCTGCGTAACGGTTGTCTCATTTACAGCGTAACTTATATCTTCATCAGGCGAAACTTTAAAACAATGAAATTTACGATTATCTGAAATATTCCTAGCATCTTTCCAGTCAATATCTCTCTCTATATCTTCTTCGCTAATGTATAAAATATTGATATTAGGAAGAATTTCAGATGCAACAATAGAAAAATTTTATGCATCTTTTACTATTGGAGCTGATGGTGATTTGCTCGTTACAGCTTTTCGTACTTCTGATTTGGCTTTTCCTCCTACACCTCTCATAATGACTAACTAAATATTTATATGAAGAAAAAATATACCTATCACTATTCCAACTATATAATACGTATTAGACGAACCTATCAGGTGTTAGTGTGTTAGTAATCTTCTTATTCCTTAAATTTTTAAAATAAAACAATATTCATCATATAAATTCTTGTAAATATTTTTGCAGTTGTAAATTGCAAAAATAAAAAGGAATGAAAAACAAATTTTCTATGTCTAAATACAATTAGAAAAAAAGTCGTAAAGGTTTATCCTTTTTTTATTGCGGTCTTTGGGAATTTTATAGAAAAAATTTTTTACACTTTCTTCAATTGAAAATATGATCGGTCATGAATCAGGTACATCAGGTCTGTATAATAATGATTCACATATTGAAATAGAAATCACTATAAATTATGTAAATATATATTGTAGTATACGTAATAATGAACTAAAATGAAGATATTTTTGAAATTTAAAATTACCTAAAAAACATATGATTTTTTTAAATAATTAGGTAGTTGGGTTTTTTTGAATGAAATTCAAATTGTAGTTAATATTCCTTTAGGTATATGTAAGTTTGGTATATTGGTTACAATACAATACAACGATAGTGAATTCGTTGTCTCTCTTGCTCATTCAAGAGATTTATTATGTGGACTATTTTCAGCCCAACTGTGAGTGTATTTTACATATACTATTATATTTTTCTAAAATTTTTAGCAACATTTTGTATAAAGTGATTCTACTCTGTCTTCTTTGTACTCTGCTTTGAAACATAAAACGGGAAAACCGTAATTTACCTTCAAATAATTAGCTAAAATACATAATAAATTTATTATCTGTAATTTACCATCAAATTATTATTATTAGAATACATAATAAAATTATTACCATCAAATAATTCGCTAGAATTTACATAAAAAATTTTTTACCTGTAGTCTGCGTAACACCTAGTTTTGTAGTCTGCGTAACAAGGAATTTTTTTGTTTTTTAAAAATATACAAATCTGTTTAAGATACTATTGAATACCAATTAAAGAACACACTTTCTACTATAAAACCATATACATTTCAAAATATTTGTTGCATTCAGTTCGCAGAAAATTTCAATTGAAAGTAGAAAGGTACATTTTCTGTCTTCGTGCGATGAAGTCTGCGTAACAACTTTTAGAGTTAATAACACAAAACCAGTGTTATAAACATTCAATTTTATTTTATGTATGATATATTAAGACATTAAGGTATTGATCTGAAATATTGAAAATAATCTTTTCTTAGTACAAGTTTATGAAATACACGTTAAAACGTCGTACGATGAGGTCTGCGTAACGTAGAGAATTGCCCAATTATATCGCATTGCAAAGGACATTACATTGATTCGAAAAAGGAATTTTTAAAATTGTACAATTTGAGAAAATGGGCTATATATAAACTTAATTACCACACGAAAATTCTAGTATTTTCTATGTTTTTTTTTTATTTTACTAATTTATGGTGTAAACTAAACAATATTTTTCTTTTTAAAGGTTAATAAAGTTTTTTTGTTTTTGTTTAAACGTTTTAAAAACTCGATATTTAATATTAAAATTACAAAATATTCATATGAGAACAAGAAATCATCTTTTTTAAATTTAAAACTAATTGGATTTAAATTTATTACTCTAAATTATGTGAACTGATAAATTTATATTTTACGTTATTTAATTGTTAAAATAAAGGAACAATAAAATCATAAAAGAAACATGTTTTTCCACTTTTTTGTAAAATTAAAAAGGTGATTATTCAGAAGCAAAAAAAAAAAAACAAACTAGAATAATCGAAAATTAAAGATGCAAATACAAAACAAACAAGATTTTTAAAATTAGAATTTCGAAATAGAATAATATAAAATTGAACGAAGATTGTACATGTTTTTTCTCGTCATAAAAATCATTGTTCTCGATTTCTTAAATTCGTTTTTTTAAATTTTATTTAGACTCAAGTTTTCAGAACTTAAAATTCGAGTAATTTTGTCCGAAAGAATTGTACTATACTTTATTTAACAATTAAAGTCAGTACAGGCAAGATAGGCATACTTTTCTATACTCTTTTACATTTCGTTTGTATAAATCTGTCTCGTGTGTGGGGTGATCGGATCTCAATTTCAATCGAGGAGAATCTTTTAAATTAAATATTACCAAGGGCAACAATCTCATCGGGTACTGCCTCCATAAGCACAATACTGACTTTAATTGTTAAATAAAGTATAGTCAACTTTATTATCAAGCAAAGAATCATACAAGCGTTTCACGATATTTTGAAAACAGTTGTTTTTTATGCTATGAATTTGAATTTCACTTACTGCAATTTTATATTATTTTTAATGCTCAATAATAATTATTTTTATCTTTTCTTTAGAAAAATCTGGAATATTTAAATAGATACATACATAACTCATGAATCTATAACGAAATATGTAAATAAACTGTTCTTTTCCAATCTTCATCAGACATGAAAATTTTCCACAATAAACTACTTATTTTTTTTTTTTTTTGAAAAACAAAATTTAAATAAAATTTAGACATTAAAAAAATTATTTAAAAAAAAATCCTAATTAATTACATAATCACAATTTATATCTGTTACATACGAGTAATATAGATCATCATCATTAAATTTTATTTAAATGAAAAATAAATATTAAATGTTATCGCATCATCACTTATCATCTTGAAATTACCTATACCTAAGCACCTAATTTCAATCCGTTATTATTTTATATTCAATTTTTATTATCAAAGATACACTGTAATAATTAAAAAAAAAAAATTCGTATTTTTTACCAAAAAATTACCATTTTTAAAATATGATCTATATAAATATGATCATAATAAATAATGAATATAATTTGTTCAAAAGATACAAAATTAAGATATCAATTCAACACCGTGTGTCTACAGTTTGATTTAAAAAAAAAAACGGTATTTACGATGTTACAGACATTTTTCTAATAAAATTAACCTTTATGTATAAGAATTTTCATCTTTTCGTTTTTTTTTTTTTTTTTGAATTAATAAATGTTTTATTTTGTTGAGTAACATTTGTTTTTTTTTTAAAATTAATATTTAATTAATTTTTAAATGGCTGTTATACAACTCCAAGTAGATTTGTTTTTTTAATTACCTACCTATTTCACGTGTGTGATTGTACTGTTATATATGGTCATAGTAAAAATGTAAGAAAAATAGAGAAAATTCATAAATAAATAATTCGTTTAAATGATGGAAAAATTTTTGAATGATTTCAAAAGTGTTATGATTTTTTTGTCACAGTCTATTGTTTTTCCTTTAAAATGTTATGTTTTTTTTTACTCTCTTAATTAAGAAAGGCGACAAACAATGACGATGACTAGACAGACAAAATATGTTAAACGAGGTTAATTTGTTTTTCCTCCTTCTCACCTTTGTTTTTTTTGTTTATCTTATAAAATTAATTATAACAATTTTATGCGTGTGCGTATAAGCGATTTGGGCTGTGTGTTTGTATTCTTTAGCACATATAGGTACATACGTTTATTTTTTCTCTTCTTTTATTACTTTATTTGTTATACTTTTTTGTTAGATTTTTTTTCTCGTCTTTGCTAAAATATACTTACATAATTATGTATATATGTATATGTATTTACAAATTTTTGAATATTATTGATATGTGTCAGTATGTTTCTCGAATTTTTCAATCTATAGATACTTTTTTTTTCAAATTTTTCTAAATGTTATTGTTTTTTTTCATTTATATCAATCTGCTACTTAAAAAGGTTTTGTTTTTTTTTCTCTAAATTTTTTTCCTCAATTTTTCATATTTTTGTTTTTGTTTTTTTAAAAAAACATCCTTGAATTGTTTGTGGTTTAGCTTGATTTTTCTATTTAAGAAATACGGTATACCACAAAAAAAATACCTAGTAGCATTTTCTTGAATGAATTAGAAGTTAAAATTTAATCAATTTTTTTTTTTTCGTTGTAAAATTTATTGGTAACACAAACAAAAAAAATAATAAAAACATTAGGTTATTGCGATAACTGGTTAGTTTTTGCTATTTTCGCATAAATTTTACAGAAAATCGTGTACTATATAAGTTGAAACGTTTTACAAGTAACAACGTAGTATTAATTTGAAGAAGTTCTTGAGATCGTATACGATTCAAAATTATATTTAAAAAAATATTATTGTTCTTTTTGTTTAAAAGGAAAATAAAAAAATAAAACAAAAATACAAAAATGAAAGTAAGTGTAACAAACAAAGTGTAAAAATGTGAATTTTTTAAATTAAAAATAGAATTTTTTTATTTAATCAAATTTTCAATATTTTTTTTAAAGGTCCTTTTGTGCTTTTTAATGTGTGTCATTGCTGCTGTACATTGTGGTCTTCTTGCACCTGCACATGTATCACATGTTTCAGTTGCATCAGTTGCTGTTGCTAGACCTGTTGTTGCAGTTCATTCAGTTGTTCCAGTTGCAACAGTAGCTCATGCTGTTCCAGTAGCATATTATGCATATCCTACATACGCTGCTTCATACTCTGCA
This sequence comes from Bombylius major, assembly GCA_932526495.1. NCBI lineage: Eukaryota > Metazoa > Arthropoda > Insecta > Diptera > Bombyliidae > Bombylius > Bombylius major. Next base: position 38,172,109 of record OW052043.1, on the reverse strand, counting down.
AATCCTTGGTGGTGGAGACATTGAATTTAAAAAATTTCCTCTTTATTTTGAAAATTTTAATTGCCATTAAGAACAAAAAGAAAAATATTTATGTGATGTGTTCATTTTATTTACAAAAATTACATTTCTGATTTACAAAACTGGAAAATAAATTTTTTAGAACTTTTTTTTTTCAAAAATAAAATTTAATTTTTTTAAAAAAAATATATACATATATATTGTCTTTTTAATTCAATTTATTGTGTATGAGAATTACAATTTTTTTAAATTATGAATTTAAAGGTAGATTTTGCTATTTTTTAGGGGAATTTCACTTTTAATCGATTGAAAATGTGGCTTTTGTTCATCAAATAATCAAGATTTGAATTTTTTTCAATTTAAATTCGATTTCTTATATTTTATATTAATTGAGAACCACAAATCGTCGACAGAGAACAAGAGAAGCAAATAATGGCGAAATAGATCATTTAAACAGTTTATACGGTAAAAAAATAATCCGAATTTTGGATTAAATTGGGAGTACGCTATAATTGGGATTAAAATAATACATGCAAACGTTGATACTTTTATACACGTATACTATACATATTCTTCTTCTTTCACACAAAAAAAAAGAAGAAGAACGTGACAGCTTCACTCTAAAAAAAAAAATTAGAATCCGCCATATTGCATTTTACCTTACATATACATACAAGCCAAAATCCGTATTAAAAGCGAATTACACATAAACCTGTACATTGTAAAATTTTTAGTCAACGGTTGCTTGTTCTCCTTCACATTTTAACAATTTCTCCTTTAAGTAATTCTGAGAATTAAATTTTGCAGTAATAAACATAGAATCACTCTGCAGGTTTCAAAATCAAAATTTTGAGAAGAAATGAAACATTTCAGATCCAGAAATATTAAAAGAAAAACGCTGGAAGTTATCCTGATTTCTTGTTTGTGTGTATTGTAACCTTTTATCGTGAAATAAAGGGTCAAAATGATTATTCAAAATTTATATAGGTACATATACTTAAATTTTAAATGATAGAACGAAAATCAAAACAAAAACGTAAAACATAAAAACTAATAAATTCCAAGATTTATTGTTGATTTTTATAAATTATGATCACAAATTTTATTACTATTTTCAAAATGTAAAACACATGATAATTATACTTATAATTCTAGTATACTTAATTTTATTGTTATCCATTTTTGTTTGTTTGTTATTTTTAAATTAAATAAAGTAAAAATTAGCTTTCAACAATATTCAAGGGCTCAGTCAAAATAAATTTATGATTTTGTTTTGGTTTCACTTAATTTTATTTTATTTTTATTTTATTTAAATATTTATTTATCAATTATTGTAAATTAAAAACATATTTAGAATAAAATAAAAATGAATCATGTTTTAAATTACACATTTATATACAATCTATATAATATGTATATGCGATGTCTGTATCTTAAAATATCTTCCGTTTTCATTCATTTTTAAATATTCGATATAATTTTTTTCTGTCAATATTTTGCTGTTTTTTATTTTTTTCATTTTTATTTTGTTTCTAAAATAGGTAACAGTAGCTAAAAAAAATTATTTTTTATGTAAATGTATACATCGTAGTATTTGATTTTTTTAAATTTTGCAAATATTGAAATTTATATGCTTCAGTTTCAATGATTTACAATTTTTTGACGATTAAAATGATATAATGAAAGGATTGGCGCCAATAATATTATTTTAAATGTGATGAAAGCCGTTATTTATATGTTTATATGGATAATTTGTTTTTTTTCCCATATACATATACATAAATATTCAATTAATTTATTAATACAAAATGTTTTTTGTGTTTTTTTTATATCTGTTTATAGAAATGATTTCTTTGAGGTTTGGGTTTAGGGCTTGATGTTGTTTATTTTTTTCAAATTTGAATTTTCAAGTTTCTCTTTCGTAATTTTAGATAAAAAAATGGTTTTTTATTTATTTTTTTTTGTTTGTTGATTATTTAAGATTACGTGTAACACAAGCATATATTCATTTCACATTCAAAAATAAAATCAATATAGAAATTGTAATATTATGTGCCCATGTCGAGTAAACCAGTTTTTACTTCACTGTATACACATTATCTATACTTTAATTTATTATTTGTCGATAATATTAACTAATTAGCTTATTTTTTTTTTTTTAAATTAGATCAAATTAATATGTTACCTTTAAATTAATTTTATACGGAAACATTTTGTTAATTATTTTTGTTTTCCACAAATATTTTGGAAAAATTAGGAAAAAAAAAACACAAACATATGAAAGATCGTCAAAATTTTATTTGTGATTTGTTTGAAAAATATTTGGCTGAAAATTTCAAAATAATTCAAATTGATTTTTCATTACGATCAATTTGGGTACTTTAATGTGCTTCAACTCCACTTAATTCTTTTCTTGTAAACTTAGTACTCAATTTTAGTATCACGATTCGTTCGTTTTTCTTCTCTTTTGGCCATAATATGTTTTTCTTGTTTAAATTTTGAATAAAATATAACTCACTTACAATTCTAGTCAGACCTTCGGGTTATTTTGTTACATTGTAAGTTTAATTTATTTTTTTAATTTGCAAAAAAAAAAAATTATATTTACCAGTTTTCTAAATGTGGCTTATTATCGAAAGATATTGTTTTCATTTCCCGTTCAAAACAAGAAAAATTAGTTCTTATAGAATAAAAAAAAGCTTATAAAACTTATAAGATTTAAGAGTAAAAAAAATTATTATAAATTTTTATAAACCCTTTATTCTAATTACCATTAAGTTTGTTGATCTTGCTAATAATGAAAATGATTATTCTAATATTTTTTAAAAAATTTTTCTATATAAGCTTGAAATTTACAAATAAATATTTAGTTAATTTTCATTGAACAAAAGAACACCGTAAGAGCATATTGTTGAAAAAAAAAAACATCATAATGAAAATTATTTTGTATTTTTTGGGAATTGTAACTATAGTGCGTGCTGGATTTCTGGGTGGTGGCGGAGGAGGTACATTAGATGCAAATGTAATCAGTGATAATGGTGTTCTTGACGATGCAACAATACTTGGAGTTCTGAAATCACTCGAAGGAGGACATGGTGCAAGCGGTGGTCATGGTGGAGGTCATGTTGCTGCAGCAAGTCAACCAAGACCAGTTGTAGCCAGATCAGCTCCAACCCATTCTCACGTTGCAGCAGCAAGTCAACCAAGACCAGTTGTAGCCAGATCAGCTCCAACCCATTCTCACGTTGCAGCAGCAAGTCAACCAAGAACTACTTTTGCTGCGGCACCAGCATCTCACGGAGGTAATAGAGGGCCACTTAATGATGCCACAATTCATTCAATTATCTCACAAATTCAAAATGCAGCTTCACACGGAGGTTCTCATGCAGCAGCAAGTCATCCAAGACCAGCTGTAGCCAGACCCGCTGTAAGCCATTCTCATTTCGCCGCAGCTAGCCATCCAAGACCAGCTGTAGCCAGACCCGCTGTAAGCCATTCTCATTTCGCTGCAGCAAGTCATCCAAGACCAGCTGTAGCCAGACCCGCTGTAAGCCATTCTCATTTCGCCGCAGCTAGCCAACCAAGACCAGCTGTAGCCAGACCCGCAGTAAGCCATTCTCATTTCGCCGCAGCTAGCCAACCAAGAGCTGCTGTTGCTGCAGCACCAGCATCTCACGGAGGTAATAGAGGACCAATCGATGATGCTACACTTCTTTCAATTATTTCGCAACTAGGAAATGGAGCTTCACATGGAGGTTCTCATGCAACAGCAGCAAGCCAACCAAGACCGGCTATAGTTCAAGCTCCTATTGCCGCAGCCACCCGTCCAAGAGCTGCTGTAGCAAGACCTGCTACAGTTTCACGTCGACATCAAGGCGGTTATATACCTTAAGAAACTTCAGTTCTAATGAAGTTATTTTTTTATTTTTATTCAATCATTTTGATATAATTTTTAAAGTAGTTTTGTAATATTAAGGAACATTATTGAATTTCTTGAAAAATAAATTTAGTTCCAGAAGGTCGATTATGTACAATATTTTTATTTTGCACTAATTTACATAATTCCACACGATTTCCACAGTGTAAATTGGTTTTTGTAAACAAAATTTCTTCATTTTAATTTATTCAGTTTTTTTTCTTATTAAATTAAATTACCATATTTAGAAAGAAAAAAAGCCATAATGTTAAAAAAAATTATTACCAAATTATGAATTTCAATTCATAGAAAGTGAATTATCTGTTCGATTTTTTTTGTCATTACAAATTTGTTGATGTGTAATTAATTAAAAGCTGTGGCTTATGTAACATGAGATTCCACATGTAAAAAAAAAAAAATTTCTTTTAATTATTATTCTTTTACAATTTTAATGTTTCTTTTTTTTGTGTACCAAAAAAAAAAAAAAAAAAAACTGAAAGTGAATAATTTAAATTTCTAAAATGTTTGGAAATAAAAATTTTTTTAATTCAAAAAAAAAATTGAATTTATTCAAATTATTTTGTTGATTTTAAAATATATTTTTCAAATTTTCTTAATTCGAATAAAAACTGTCAATGACCGTTTTATAAAGCTGGTGATTCTGTTGCAAAACAAATTCCATATAAAAACAATAAAAAAAATATGTATGTTTTTATCAATTTTCTAAAATTTTAATTAACAAATATCTCATAATATAACAATAACATATTTACAGTTATAGAAAATTAAAGATTTTTTTTTTTTTTTTTTTTTTTTGAAATTTTGACTCTATCAATTACGTTCAATAGTTTGTAATTGTTATTTAATTTTGTAATCTTATTTTTCTAACTAACAAGTCTTAACACTTTTTCTTCACCTAGACCACTAGCATAACTGTATCCACCAGTGCTTCCTGCAGAACTGCTACCATCTGAAACGATTCTTAAGATTCTTTCACCGCCTGAAGACGAACCAGCGTCAGGTGTTACAATATGTTCCCTAATTATTTTCAATAAACTTTCATCACTATGTCCACCACTAGCTAGAGATCCACCCTCTTGAACGACACGTACAGTTTTAGATGGTGCTGAAGAAGATGATCCATGTGAACTGCCACCATCTGAAATAATTCGTAAAATTTGTGTAGCTCCAGAACTGGGTACTGCTTCTCCACCATCAGATAAAACTCTTATAATTCTTGTAGCTCCTCCATGAGCAGAAGCACTTGCATCACCACCTTCTCTTAAAATACGAACAATTCGTGTTGCACCGCCACCCAAGTGTGCACCGACACCCAAGTGTCCACCGCCGCCCAAGTGTGCACCACCATCCGAACCTTCGTTAATTATTCTTAGTACTCTAGTAGCACTAACACCACCTGCATCCGATACAACTTTAATTGTCTGTACATTACTGCTTTCTCCGCCACTTGCAGATTCTTTAATGATTCTGATGGTCTTAGCAGGCATTGCAGCTCTGGCACTGGATGTTTCTTTGATAATTCTGAAAGTTTTAATTTTTTTTGTTGGTGCAACAGGTGGACCATGAATTGCTGGAGAGGGAAGAACATCAGGTGCTCCTGCTAAACCTGATCCTGGAAATCCAATTCCTTGGTGTCCTCCTACACCTGAAGGAAATTGAGAAGGTCCGCCTACAAAAGGTGGTAAATATCCTGGAGCTGAATAATCACGATTGGGTGCGCCGTATAATTGAGATGGTGGTGCAGATTGTTCTGGCGGAAGATAATTATTAACTGGAGCTTGAGCTGGAGATCCATATAGTGAAGATGGAGGTGCTGATTGTTGCGGTAAAAATGGTGCGCCATATGCACTTGATGGTGGAGCACTTTGTTCTGGTGGAAGATAGCCAGGAATTCCGTACGATGATGAAGGACGTTGTGGAGGAATATATGCTGGATTTGGTGGAGGAATGTATTGTGATGCTGGTCTAGACTGTGGTAAAAATGATGAAGCATGTCCACCTCCTGCAGATCTTGGAAAAGATGGCTGTGTTATAGGTAACATTTGTGGTGGTGATGGAGGACCTGATGGTAAAGATGCTGAAGAAATAGAATGTGCTTCTGTATTCAATTGGGCTTCTTCTTCTTCTTCATTATCAAATCCTGAAATTTTCATTTTTGTTTTATTTTTTATATTTTAAACTTTATTTTCAGTTTTTATTACCAAATAATCCATTACTACCGAATAACGATGCTGCACCTAAAAGACCACAATGTACAACGCTTACCGAAGCGAGGACCAGGATAAGTACCTTTAAGTATTCCAATAATTATCATTATTAAATTCACAATTGTTTATCTCGTAATTAAAACGTGTATTTGAAAATATAATTTTTACCTTCATTTTAAATTTCTCTATATTTGCTTCTTCTCCTGATCAAAATATCCACAAAACTAGTATTATTTTTATTAAATTCAAACGCTTTTATACCTCATTCAAATTTGTATTCAAAATTAATTTCTTTTTTTCCCAAATAAAATTTAATAAATGCAATAAACTTTACAAATTTGTATGGATTATGCCCTCCTAACTTCGAAATTATAATAAAATGAAATATTTTTTTCTCAAATATTGTCGTCTCTTTGAATATGTTTTTTTTTTCTGGATAGGTATCACCTCTAAACTCTTTTATTTTTTTTTTTCAAAACAAATGAAAAAAAAAGTTATTTTGAAAAAAAGTGTGCTTAAGCTGATTGCAAAAAGCCAATGCCGATGAACAAAACATTTGAATGAGAGCATTTATACTTGATGTGTTCCAGATACACAAAAACTTGGTTTTCAAGTAAAATACGGAAATGTTGAATATTTTACTTAAAGATATACAAGTTAGTCAAAGATTGCTTATCTATTGCAGGGATTATTTTCAACTGGACTCGATTAATCTTTGAAACAATAAAAAAAAGCATTTTTTTTGTGTCTTTAAAAAATTAAAAGATTTGATTGGCTAACTGAAAATTAGATAAATTTCAATAAACTGTGAAAAACATACACGTAAACGCATTAAAATGTGGGAAAAGTATTTGAAAGAAAAAAAAAAAAATAAATAAAATCAAACAAATTATTGAAAAAAGAAATTATAAAAATATATGTACGATGAAATTTGGTTACACATACGATGAGTATCATCAATTTTATGGTTTGAAATTTTCCAAATGAAATTTAAAAATTGAAAATAATTTTTCATAATTATACATTAGTATATTTCATGTATGTATGTTACGACAGCAACACTGACAATAATAATTAATTATTACTTAATTAAATTAAAGCACTTTGAATCCAGATCAAAATTTAATAATGGGTGTTCGATTGAACTTTATTATGTGTTGAGAGAGCATGTAATGTAAATCATAAATTAGATTGAAAAAAAAAATCTTAATTTTTTGATATATTGTTTTTTTCTTCGGATAAAATTTAATATATTCAAATTTTAACTTTCGGTGTTTTCAACACACTTATAAATTATGTTTTTTTCCATTGAATCAGTTTGGTATATTCTTGAATTTTAAATGAATTACTATGAACGAAATCAGAAATCAATTATTTATTCATATAGTTTAATTCTCATGGTATTAGTTATTAGTTCGGGATCTGTTGGTTTCCTTTACTCAGTTTGGAACATTTTGGTTGGTGATTTATGGTTGTTTGCACTTTTTTAAACTTTGTTTTATTCTTGTTTTTTTTTTTGTTGTGATCCAAATTCTTAGTTTAAGATTTTATATCTTTTTTGCTCCTTTTTCTTTTTCCACATCCATAAAGTCCAAAATAAGCCATAGTTTCCCTTACTACTCTCTTCTATGCCGTTCTGCAATTTTTTGCTTGGTCTTCCTGGTTTTCTTATGTATTCTTTTTTCTATATTTTCGTAGATGCAACCACAATTTAACAAAAACTATGAATAACTCAGTGGAAAAAAAACACCATAGAACTACATTGTCATATTGACTTACTTATATAACGTTTCAGTAGAGAAAACAAGCCAATTCTGTGTGCTTTTGAATTGGCTTGCAATTTTTTCAAATATTAAAAAATTAATCCACAATTGGGTTTAATTGTTTTGTTTAAATTTTTTCTCAATTACGATAATATAGTTTGTAAGACCTTTTTCATTTTTTTCTCTTTTTTGTTTCTGATAACTATTTTAAAAAAATTTCGAAATTTAATCGAATCGGTAGGCGACAGCACTTTTTTTTCATTTTCATTTTGTTCCAAGAAAGCTAGTTTTTTGTTTTCAATGTACATTTACCAAATTTTGTTATTTTATTTCGTTTTTTTTAATGTGAATTGGGTCAAAATCATATTAAAACAAAAATAATTAATTCATTAATACTATAATTATATATAAAATTAGTATTTTTTAAATGAATTAAAAAAAAAAAAACGAAGAATAAAATTTACGAAATATTCAAATTATTCGTGTTTTTGTCATTTTGATTTGTTGATGGTTTTTTGTTGTTGTTTTGTTTCATTAAAGAAAACTCATTTGTTTAGATTAAAGTACACACTGTGGTATTTAAATGATTAATATTACAAGTTTTTACAAAATTTTCAATATAAACAAGAAATTTCAATAATGAAATATGTGTGTTTTCATTTTTTTTTTTTTTTTTTTTTGATAACACAAGAAAATATTTACAATATTTAATATTTTGTATGTGACATGATGATTAATTTAAGTGAATAATAAAATACATAATATATTTTTTTTTTATTAAGCTGTATTTGAAATTTAAAATAGCTAATTAAATTATTTTTAATCTTATTATACTTCATTATTTGAAGATAATAATGTTTGTACATAAAGAAAAATTTAGGGAGTTTAAACATGTCCAAAGCATAAGAAAAAAAAATGTCCTGATGATTTGAATTCATTTAGTTTTCTTTTCTTATTAGAACGATAATTTTTTCAAATTGTATAACAACATGAGTCATAGATTTCATTATTTTACTTTTAATTCAACACAAAGGTCCTCTTTGTTCCATCATAGTACGGAAGAAATTTAAATTATCTAATATTTGAAAAATTAATAGCTTTCATATCTATTGTTAAATTTATACCTTTATGTCCTTTGTATTTAATGTTTTTTTTTTTTTTAAATAACTACATAATTTTCATATGATTATTTTTTCGAATTTGTATATTTATAAGACCTGTTTTAATTGTAAAATGAATAAAAAACAGCTTTATCCTACATGAATATTCAATATGATTTCAATCATGATTGTCTAAATTTCTCAATATCTATAAACGACATTAGATACATTCAATGTATAGTATACGTCTATTGGAGTACGATAAATTTAAATATGAAAGAAAAAAATAAAAATAAACACAAAACAAAAGAAAAACAGAAGAAATTATAATATTTATTGATTTTATGTTATTACCTAAGCTATACTTACTTGTTTTAAAAGTGATGTAAGTCCATTTTGATAGAACAACAATTTTATGACCTATACGCAGAAATTTGTGTGCTCTTTAAATTATTCAAAATGTTAAGCCAATTTATTATCCTTGTTAACAAGAATTTTTTGTCATTTTGCATTAATCTTGAAACAAAAATTTAAAAAGAAAAAGAAAAAAAACGATGAAATATTTTCAAACTAGAAACAAGTGGACTTAAATTATTTTTCCAAGTAAACGGATTATTTAATATGAAGTGATGTAAATATACATAACTTTCGTCGTTGAATATAATTATCATTTAAATACTATTTTTTAATTGAATATGTAAACTCCTTTTAATAGCTTTTTTATGATATATACAGGGTGTTTCACACATCGTGTGCCAAACTGAAATGGGTGGACTTATTGTAGTCCTGATAAGGAGTTATTGTAGTCCTGAAAAGAGCTTATTGTAGTCCAGGAAAGGACTTTTTTGAAATTCTGGAAAGGACTTTTTGTAGTAATAAGGGTTTTTTTTCGAGATATTCGACCTTGAACATAAAAATGACGAATTTTTTTCAAAATTTTTTGACTTTGAGTTACAATAACTTTTAAACCATTTTACATAAAACTTTGTAAAGAACTTTTTTTGAAAGGTCTGAAGGTTCTTTTATGGAAATAATTTTCATTTATCTCTCTACATTGAGTGAATGCTAAAATATGTTGCGAAAAGTAGAACTGGTAACTTTTCGAAAAAAATTGTCTTTGACCTTGAATATATCGGTAACGATTGAGAATAGACACCCCCCCCCCCCTCTCCCATACGATTTTTTTCGTTTCTCACCGAGATCTACCACCCATTTCAGTTTGGCACACGATGTGTGAAACATCCTGTATATTGAAATAATTTTACAAATAACTCGATTATTCAATGATTCTTTTATTTTTTTATTATGTCGAATATCATATTACAATTTTGTTGTATACATGTACCTTATTATTATATGATTTTGATAATTGAGAAAAAAAGGGTTAAATACTAAAATGGCACGTGTATAGTATAAAAAATGTAATGGAAACGTTGTAAATTATTTTTTATTTTTTATTAGAACAAAAAAAAAAAATGAAATTTAAATGTCAATTTGAATTTGAGAATTTAAAAAAAAAAACTTCTCAGAAGTCCAAAATTTTTTATTTTGTATTGCAATAATATCTTTAAAAAAAAGTCTATCCTGATTGAGAAAAACTATACATCATCAAATTAAGGACAAGAGTATCTTCTATCCTTCATTTTTCAAAAATTCATAATGCAATCAAAATTACAAATATTAAAAAATAATATTTATATTCTAAAAAAAAAATTTATTAGAACATTTAAAATACATAAACAATATTTTAAACTTCGAATTCAAATATGGTAAATTATTTGAAAAATAAAAATCTGTTTAACTGGTTTTCTTTTGAAAAATAATAAAAAATTTTATCAAAGTGTTTCATGCTGAATTTAAAACTTGATAAAATTTAAAAAACGTTACTATAATGATTGTAAAAATTGGCCTAAAAGTATGTTTAAAATTTAACATACAAGGTGATTCAATCGCATATATGAAAAACATATGTATAACATATTGTTTGAATGTAAACCAAAAAAAAATTTTTCCAAAATATTTACTACATACATATTTTCTAATTTATTATTTGAACAATAAAATCAACAAATTTAGTAATTATCTTTGTAAAATTAAAAATAAATTATTTACAATTTTTATAAAATAAAACATTTACATTTATTTTAATCCCAGCCTCCACCACCTCCGCCACCTTGCCAGCCACTGCCACCTGATGGTTGCCAACCACCTCCACCACCGCCTCCGCTTCCACCTCCACCTCCACCTCCAAGACTTATTATTTTTAGAATTTTAATATCTCCTCCACTTCCGCCACCACCACCACCACCACTCTGCCAGCCACCACCACCACCACCGTGACCACCACCTCCGCCACCATGACCACCACCTCCACCAGAGCTACTGCTGTCATCGTGTATAATTTTTATTATTTTAATACCTCCGCCACCTCCGCCACCTCCGCCACTACCCCCAGAAGACCATCCACCTCCTCCTCCTCCACCACCACCTCCAGAAGACCATCCACCGTTACCTCCGCCTGAACCACCACCGACACTGATGATTTTTATAATTTTCACATCTCCTCCACCTCCACCGCTTCCTCCATTTCCACCATCCCATCCATCTCCACCACCTCCTCCTCCTCCGTGACCACCGCCGCCATCTTCTTTTATGATTTTTATGATTTTAACGTCTCCTCCACCTCCGCTTCCACCTCCGCCTCCACCACTGCCGCCTCCAGCAGCCCAACCTCCGCTGCTGCCACCGTCATCCCAGCCGCCACTTCCACCTGAGGACCATCCACCGCTGCTGCCTCCATCATCCCAACCTCCTCCTCCTCCTCCTCCTCCTCCTCCTCCACCAGCAGACCAACCACCGCTACCTCCACTACCTCCGCCAGACCAACCACTACCTCCGCCTCCAATAATTCCACCGGATGCAGTTGCAACACACAAAGCTATTATACAAACGTAGACCTGAAATGTAAATGAATGCAATAATCAATACTGTAAATTTTGTTACACGTAAAAGTGAAAGTAAGAATAGAAAAATTAAAAAAAGGAGTAAGACTGAAAAAATATATGAATCGAAAATTCACTATTACAGCTATTTAATTTTTGACTTGTAGTCCATAATTTTTATTCCAGAGGAATAAAGGATAAGAAATAAAAATACGTTATCCTCATAAAGTTTAGAACTAGCTTTTTTAAATTAGATTTGTGTAGTTGAAACCCTTTAAGTCAAAATATATTCCTTATTCCTTTTTTAAAAAGTATTTTCAATACGTAACGCACTTATACGAGTATTTTAATGTAAAAAAGAATTTATAACGCGATTGTTTTGTACTATGTATTTTGTTAAATTTACGATTAGATTTTACAAAAATGTAAAAATGAAATTACCTTCATGGATTACAAAATAAATTATTTTTAGTTAAATGTTAGATGTAACTGATTGAATAAACGTCCAGGCGAATACTTATATATACTTTATGTTTGAAAAGTGGAAGTAAATTGCAAATAGACATTACCATTTCTCTGGCTAGGAAATAGAAAGTAATTTTTGATAGATACATGTACCATGTACCTATTTATTAAAAATGTACTTACAATAATACATATAAAATCTTTTATGATGGTACATATTTTAAGTCACACAATAATATTGTAATATATCATCTATATTGTACATTTTTATATGGGAATCTACATACATATTATCTGATGCTACTTGACTACCTTTTACCTCTAACACGTCACGAAAAAAAAGCCAGTTTTAAGAAGTTATAAGAAATGAAAATTGTTGTACATACTTGATTTTTATGTGTTATATAACATTTAATGTAATATTGTAAATACTATATGTATGTATATAAAAGAATATATCCTCAAAAACTAGTCATCATCATTATTATCATAATAATCGTTAACAAAAAAAATATAAATAAATAAACAAAACAACAAAGTCATGGACTTACTTAATTTGAAATCTAAACAAAAGAATACTTATACTTGTATAGTATGTAAGATACTCGTAAGTAGATTGAATTAAAATTTTTTTGTCCAATGCGTGAAATATAAAAAAAAAATACATGAGTACACAAGTACATAATTTAAAAAATAATTTATGTATTTACTTCCTTAATTTTACTCGGTAAAAGTGCGGTTCCCATCAGGTACTGTCGTTTATATATTGTAATAAAATCTTATAGAGTCATATCATGCATCCATGGTGTACAGATCATTCATCTATTAACTTGACAATACCATTAAAAACGTTTTTGTGGTTTTATTTTCGATTATAAAAGTTTTTGGTTTTTTTTTTCACCATTTACAGTTCGGTTTACGACGACCCATCATTCTACTTTTATAAAAATTATGAATTTCGATTCGGTGGGACAGTACAGTGCAGTATGGTAAGCAAGAAAATACTGGAAAATTAAATTAATTCAAGTAGCTTGTTTTTCTCTTTCTTTTTTTTTTCTAAAATAAACTTTAGGTTTTCATTGAAAAAAGAAAAAAAAGCTTCTGTTATTGGAGAAAAAGAAAAAAAACAAAAACAATTTAATTAAGGTCAAAAATTACATTTTACATGAAAATTTCGATAACAAAATGAAACAGCTTAAGTATATCTTGATGGTGTTTTAGGTCACTTGATTGGGTTGTTGTATTATCAATAAGATTGTTTTTTATTTCAAGTAGAAAACTATATACATATACTTATAATTTTGACAAGGACCTTATTTCGTAATACAATTTTAGAAGTTTTTTTTTTTGGATATGTAATATGTAAATTACATGTGAGAAGTTTGTTTCAGGCGAAGAGAAATTTAATGAAGGTTAATGTTTTGTTAAAATTAAAAAGTCGATTTTTTTAATTTGGAACTTATAACCTTGCTTTCAAAAAATTCCAGTAATTGGGTATAAACAAATTCAAAAAAATAAAAAAAAAAAATAAAAAAACAGACGAAAACATAAATATTTTTTCATGTGAAATGCAAATACCGAGGAATTTAAAAAATTTGTAAAATAAAAAAAAAATCTATTGGTTATGATTCATTTGGAAAAACGCAGATTCCGAAATTATCGTTAGAATTTTTGTAGCTTACTTGTTAATTGTGTGTTTGTATTTAATACAGAGTCCAGACGAGACTTTTTTATGTCAAGACTTATGTCAGGTCAGGACATTGTTCATGTCTTGCCATATTTTTCATGTCTGGGCATTTCATGTCTTGCCATTTCAAATAAGTGAATATAAAGTGTAAAATTTTTGAAATATATTTTTGTGAAATTTTGTCCAAATAACTTTGTAAATTTAAAAATTAATTTAAATTTATTATAAAATTCACATTTGCAATTTTTTCTCTCGATGAAAGTCTGATAAATCTGATACATTTGCACAAAACATATGAAACCTCCATTTTGTTTGCTCATGTCTGCAAGACATCGTAGTAAAGACATAAGTCTTGACATCGATGTCTTGCCATTTATGTCTGCAAGACATAAGCGGTCTATATGAGGCATATTCGATGTCAAGACATAAGTCTTGACATAAAAAAGTCTCGTCTGGACTCTGTATAAGATATTACAAAAAAGGCTAAATTTTTTGTTTTAAATTACTTTATTTTTCTGCTCTTAAAACTTCTGATTTTCAAAACCCGTGAATCGTTTATAAAATATTTTTTGCACAACCATGATTATTTATTATATTTTATTATATTTATACAATTTTTAATAACTTTGAAATTTTTGCTATTATAATTTTTTTTTATTTTAAAAAAACGAAAAAAATACACAGAAAAGCCATAAAAAACGTTCACTTTTCTTGATATTCAATATTATATAACATTTTTTTTTTTTTGCAAATTTACATAAAAGATAGCCAAAAAAATGATAAGAAAAAATTTGTTCAAGGTAAAACTGCACGTTGAGGTGGAAGAACTTTTTTTTTTATTTTACTGTCAAAAAGATTTAAAAAAAATTAAGCAGTGTTCGTATGGTCAATAAACTAATCGGATTGTCATAAAGCAAAAAATAAAAAAAAAAAAATGATACCGCATAATAGCATTCGTTTTTTTTATTGGTTTCCATTGTCATCTTTCCAAAGTAATATTTTCGATTTTTATTGATCTACATATGAACAAACATACATTAGTTTTGTTTTTATATTTTTCTTCTAATTTTTACCTTGCAAAAATAACGTAAAATTTTCAATAATTTTTTTTTGTCTGAATATTTTTTAGCAAAAATTTAGTTTGTATATAAAGCGATTCTAATTGAAATATGATCATTTATTGTTATGTTCATTAATTTAGTAGACTATTTCTTAATAAAAGTTGATTTTAATTTACGTATATCATGAAAGTGAGTTGAATTGTAGACTCAACACATTTTTCAAAAAAAAAAAAAAAAAAAAATCTAATATTTTCACTCTTTTGTTACAGTTTCTTCTGGTACTTGCGATTTTAATTATTTCAACTGAAAGTATTTTTTTCAAGAAATATCCTGTGAAAATATACAGTAACTATAGAAGTTATAAAGGATATGAAAGCATTGATCATGATTTTGATGAATATGATTATCCTATTGAACCTATAGGATATGGTTATACTGTTGGAGGTGGATATTTTAAAAAATATTCAAAATTCGGTTGAACTATAGAATATTTCCTATATTCTATAGAATTTATGGTAACTCAATTATAATAATTTTTTTTTTATATCTTGTGTTATGTTTTTTTATATGCGTTATAAATAAAATTATCAATAAAAAAAACTCTTTTGGTGTTATATTTTTTTTTTTTCTTGATAAAATGTGTGATTTATTTTAAATGTGCTTGCATCATCCCGACCAAATTTGTTCATTTGAATAAATTTATCATTGGATGATTTTCATTTTTATAATTCACATTCCATGTGATGTGATGATCTTCAGATGGACCATTGAACTTTACAATAGAATAAAATACATATTCAAATTAATACCAGGATCTAATGATTTTCAAATGATTGCAACAGCTATAGCAACACGTTTAGATTTATGTATACGAGTATATACATTTTTAAAAACAAATTCCCGAAAATATTGCGGAAAATAAAAAAAATAAAAAAACAGGTTGACCATAGTTTTGGTTACAATTAAAATGAAACTATAAAAGATCCATACGACTAGCATTAGATGATTATTTTCATTTCTGGATTAGAATTAGAAGTATCAAGATGAGGGTAGGTTGTCGAAACGCAAAGTACAATAGACAATTTAGTTTTAACATTTTCTTTTTTTTACATTACAGTTCTACTTGAAATTATTTGTAACTTTATTAGTCTGTGTCGCGGTTTCTCAATGTGCTCCACATAAACTAGCATTACTAGGATTAGGAGCTGGTGCCCTCGGTGCTGGTGCTTTAGGAGCTGGAGCCTTAGGAGCTGGTGCCCTAGGTGCTGGTGTTATAGGTGCTGGACTTGGAAAAGTAATAAGTGGTGGTGTAGGTGGAGGTGGTTATGGTGGTGGTGGTTATGGTGGTGGTGGTTATGGTGGTGGTGGTTATTATCCTGTACCAGTTCCTCAACCTATACCAGTTGCTCAACCTGTACCATACCCCGTCCCCGTATATCCAGCATATGGATATGGAGGTTATGGACAGGGAGGTTATGGACAGGGAGGTTATGGACAGGGAGGTTATGGACAGGGAGGTTATGGACAAGGAGGTTATGGACAAGGAGGGTATGGACAAAGTTATGGTAGTAGATATCCACCTGGCGGTGCCTATGCTACTGCAACAGCTTCAGCTTCAGCTTCATCATATGGAGGAGGTTATGGAGGAGGATGGAGGAAGAGGAGATAAATTTTTTTTAGTTAAATAAAAAAAAATACCAAAAAAAAAACCGTAAATGTTAAGTTTTCAATTAAAAAAAAAAAGAAAAAATAAATAAAAAAGGAAGAAAATAACTTGTGAAATAGTGTATTATAATTTATATTTTTTTGTAAAAGTGCTTGAAATTAATTAAAATAAAATAAAGTTTTAGATTCAATTTCAAGTTATAACAAATACATATAAAGTTTTAATTTTGAACAATTACAATTTTATGAAAATTTAAATTTATAAATTTTCTAATTACGCAAATTGTCTGATTTTAGTGAATTTCAATGAAAATTTTTGTTTTAAAATCAAGAATATTTGCTCAGAAAATATATACGATTCATCAAAATACTACAAGAATTTCCAAAGAACTTTAAAAAAGTTTCTATTTTGTCGTAGAATGCTTCAATAATTCTATTTTGTAAATCGTAACTACCATTGAACAAATTTTAACACAATTTTATCACGGTTCATTTCGTAATATGTATTCATTCTCTAAACAATAAATTTGTTTCGCCTTTTATTTTTTCTAATTTTCTACAATGTAATTTTTTTGGTTTAATTCATTGATCAATTCAAAATTTTATTTAAACTGAAATACATTGCATTGTTTTCAAAATTCTTTGTTTTTTTTTAAATGAAACAAATTTTATTAAGAACACTTATCAATAAATTTTCTCTATATAAACTCAAGTGTACAAAACCTACTGAACAGTTGTTAATTACTAGAACTGGAAAAAGGTGTGAATATACACTTGCAATAAAATAACAAAATTAATAAAAAATCTTTTTTAATACCAGAACAAAAATATTATTATCATTTTTTTTTTCCAATTGAAAAATGAATCAAATTAAAATAAAAACGGTAATAATAGTGAATGATCTACTAATAGCTTTTATTTAATTTTATTCTAATGATTCTCATTTATAACAACAACAAAAAATAATAAAAAAAAAAAATTAACACCGTGTGTCAAATTGAACTTGTCAATAAATAATTATAAAAAAAAAATTTACATGAACAAATTTAGTATGGCAGCTGTAAAATTTGTCTTTTTTGAATCATTTTAAGAGTTTTCAAGGATAAAACAATCTTCTCGTTGAAATGTAAGTTTTTTTTTTTTTAAAATTTTGAAAGGTCTGATTTGACACACAGCATTAATTTTTCATTTACTGAGAAATTAAAGTTTAAACATTATTTTTTTGTTAAATAAAAGTTATTAGGAGGTATTTTCGCATAAATACTTTCAGTATTTGTTAAAAATAGTGTATTTTTCTTTTCAGTTTCGATTCATATTATTTTTGTTGTATATTTTTACTTTAAGTCTTAGTAGTTTGGGTCAAAGTGGTTTAAAAGCTGTTAAAGGACTTTTGTCAACTGGATAATTTTTTTGTTTGTTTATTTCAAAATGTAATTTCTTTAAAGCTATGAAAATTGTTTATTTACATAATTAAAACAAGATTTATTTAAAAAAAATTAATTTTATTTTAAAAAAGTGAACACGTTAGAAGAAATTAAAAATAAAATTAAAACAATGATTTTAAAAACATTTTTTTATCACTTTTGTTTATAACTAAGTATTTAATAATTTCGAATAGTTCTTTGCTGAATAGGATTTCTTTTGTAAGTTAAAGATTTTGAATATTTTAAATTTGGTCGATTAAGTGCTGCAGAATTAGTTCGGCTATGAGGAGAAAGATAAGAATAAGAAATCCTTTTTCTAACAGGTGATGATTTAATTGATCCAGACTGTAAACCTTTTTGATTGACTTTATATGAATATGCAACAGGTGCACTTCTACGAAATGAATTCGATTTTCGAAGTTGTGAATTTTGAGCAGGAGCTGTCGCAACTCTTGATTGTGGTGGTAGTGCTGGTGCAGATGCAGTCTGACTTCCAAATGATTTAGTTAGTCCAGAACGTAAACCTTGCTGATTTATTGTTTTTGATTTTGAATTGGCAACAGGTGCAGTTCTACGAAGTGAATTAGATTTCCGAAGTGGTGAAGTTTGAGCAGAAGCTTTCGCAACTCTTGATTGTGGTGATGGTGATGCTGGTGCTGGTGCAGTAGATGCAGTTTGTGCCTGTGATACATTTTGCGATTGAAGATTTTGAGTAGGAGCATTTTGAGTTACTTGCGCAGGTTCTTCAGTGTTTTCTTCTGGTTCTTGAGTTGATTCTGCAGGTGCTTCTGTTGGTAGTTCTATTGGTTGTGTATCAGCGCCGAGAAGAGAACGCACTGTTAATAGTATTTTTGGGAGTAAAAATATTCCTTGACTGGAATAAATGAAAAAAGCAAACAATAGAAATAATGTGCCCTATAATTAAACAAAATATTAAATACATTTTTGATTAAATTTGTCATATCGAAAATTGTATAAAAAAATTACTTTCATGTTATCTGGTCTGTGTTAGAATTAGAATAATTTTTAAAAACAAAAACCTGCTATTTTATATACTCAAACATTTTATTGCAATTTTATTTGGAATGCAGATTAAATTTGCATATGTCAACATAGTCAAGGTTATTTAAATGTTAAGAAATTATTTGATTAAAGAAATAAATGCTTCTAAAAAAGAAAACTACATAAGAAGATTCATGAATCACTTCGAAATGAAAGTAGGACATTTCAAAAAGAAAAATTACATAATAATGTACTCACACTTGTATTCAAAACTTCCAGTATCAGAAAAAATATAAATTTATCTCTTAAGTTTTTGCTAAAAAAATTTTTAAAAAATAATGGTTTTTAAACTTTCAATCTTCGTTTTCATTATTATTTTTATTTTTTCTCTATTTAATTTATTTATATTTGTTTTTGGAAATTATTTTTTGATTTGGTTCCTTTTTTTTCTTTTAACAAAATTTAATTTTAATCATAAATTTATTTTATAAATTATTTAACTTTGTTGACTAATCAATGAAAAAAGTGAACAAAGACGGATCTCATTCAAGTTTTAAAAACAATCAAAAAGACTGGCTTGCTAATAAATAATTTTTAAGAAAAATTAAAAAAAAAATACCAACTGGAAATGTTATTTTTATTTCAAATTTGAAAAACTGGAAATCAGTTTTTTAAAGATGCAAAAAAAGTGGTTAAATTATTACAATTGAGAAGTTTATTAAATTTAAGAATCTGATATTGTTTGAATTTTTTTCAAAAGTAATTTTTATTTTTTTTTACAATTTTAAGGATGTTTTAATTATATTTATTTTCTGTGTATATAATTAATAGGGAGCTATCAGCTTCCCATCAAGGTTGACGAATTATTCTTTTTTTGTTTGTTAATTTATCTTTAAAAAAAAAAGATTCCATGCACCAACTACACACCAAGTAGCATTGCGACCGTCGCAAACCAGTTTAAAACTGCTAAAAATACACCTTATGGTGGCACGACCAAATTGTAACGAGTGTGAGTGTATTACAACCGTCAGTTAAAATTATTTTAGACTATTCTTATTATACCAAGTTGGAAAAAAATTGTTACAACTAGCGCATTACTACCTGGTGTAATTTGGCGATGGAACATGAAATTGTCTCCCTCCATGACTCCATATACTAAAACTGATGGGAATTTTTAAAAAGAGGCACGATGATGATTTTTCAATTTTGAATTAAAGCGTTACCATTGCTGACATGAAAAACTCCTACATAAATAGACAACACCAGATATGCACATCAAATCAATACTGAGCGTTCAGTTTTTAATAATGTGACGTTATTCGATTAAATGGACTTTTTCAAATTATATGTATGCAACTTTTAAATTGTTTAAGTGGGAAATTAATCAAAAATGTACTTAAATTGTTTAAATATCCACAAAGAAAAATGTATATTTTCATATATTAACCAAAAAAAAAAAATAATAATAATTTAGGAAAAATTCATAATCTTTCAGACAAAATAAAGTAAAATATCATAATAACATTGTCTTCAATACGTCTCTTTTTTAACTTCTTAATTTATTTTGAATTTCTCCACTTTTATATGAACACTATAATGCATATATCTTTTTATCTTGTATCTTTCATCTTGTGTATCAGTTCAAAGATGACTGACCGATTTTTATTAATTACCTTCAATATTAATTTTTTTTTTGTTTTATGTTTTTTATTGTTTTTTTTTTATTCTTCTTTTTTTCTTATTGAAAAAACAACAACAACAACATGTCAATTTTATGTTATTTGATTTGTGTGTGTTTTTTCTGTGTTAACTGGTCTAATTTGATTGTAGATGGAAAAAAAAAGAAGAAATAAAACAAAAATACAAATTTTGAAAACATTCATTTTAGGCAATAAATGCATAAATTAATTATAATTAAGGAGAGTAATCTTATAACCTTGCTTCTGTTAAGTTCATCAAAAGTCAAAAATATGGTGTTTCGCACAAGTTACACAATATTTTAAGTTTTTTTTTTGGTTTTTTCTTTTGGTTTTTTTTTTTTTTTCATTTCTTTCTTTGTCGTTTTTCTTTATTAATTTTAATTTTCATTTAAGGCATTGACATGTTATAATAAATTGAATATTGGATAAGATTTGAAAAAGAAAAAATCTATGATAAAATTAAATTCGAATTTGCAAAAGTTATGTTAGAGATGATATAAGATTAAAAATATTGGTTAGCAAGAATATTTTGATTTTGTGAAATGGAGAAAGTTTATTGTTTCTTGAATGCCAAAAAAAGTTCTAAAATGAATCTTTAAAGTATCTTTTATCTTCTTTGTAAGATTGAAATAGTGAAACGATTGATATTAAATATGCGAGTAATCAAGATTTTATTTCCCTCATAATACAAAATATACGTGCATTCATTGATCTTAAAGTCACGATATTTGAATAAATCAATTTAAAATTCAAGTAAAATTAATATCATACATATAATCATATAATGATAAGCCCTAATTTATTATTAAAATTAATATTTTATTCACAAATACAAAAAAAAAACAAAAAATTGAAAATCAGTTTAGTAAAATTAATTAGTATGTTTTTATTGATGAATGCTACTGCAATTGATTGATTTTAATAAGAAAAAAATTATCGAAAAATTTATAAACTTTATTATCACGACTTTTTAACTGAATTATTCATGTGTTGTATAATTATGTAGAAAATAAAAGGAGTTTGTCGTATGAGGAAGTAGTTCTGAATTTAAAAAAAGATAAATATACTTTTGGGGATTTAAAGATTGTTGTACCTCGGTTCTAAACCCCTGTGCAGATAAAACCTATATGTATACGTTTTTTATTATTTTAATTGTTTTTTTCTTTCCTTTATTTGTAAATGTTTGTAAAGTTTGTGTTAATTGATTTTTTTTTGTCTTCAAATTAAAAATACATAACTGTAAGATGTATCCTTGAATTGTAAAATAAATTATATATTGTTTTTTTTTGTGTGTTTTTGTGATGAACAAAATTTATCAATTAATCTTAAAATTTTAACATAAATTAAATTTAAAACAAAACACAAAAAAACAAATTTTGTGAATTTTTATGATTTATTATTTCAAAATTTATGTAAAATTTTAATGTTTTCAATTTTAGAAGAAAAAAAAGATAGATTTTATATATTAAAAATTATAACATATGAACTTCCGTTTTCTAAACGGTGTCTTCGTAATCCAAAATTTTTTTTTTGTTATCGATTGTAAATATTCAAATTTTGATCAAGTTACGTGACAATTCATATAAGATATTTTAATGTAGGAGTAAAAGTGGTTTTTGCTATATTTTTTGAATAAATTTTATAAAATTTAAATGCAACAAAAAATTATCATTTTATATAAATTTTACATTTCGTTTTTTCTTTTTATATTTTGAATTTGTTTTGAAAATTTAGTGGCATTGCAATAACATCATATTCATCCTTGGTTTTGTGAAAACATTTGAAAATAGTAAAGAGAAAAAAAAAAGAAATAAAATACAATAGGTAGTTTGGTGAAACAGAAAACAAAAAAAAATTAAAATAAAATTGACCGACATAATATTAGCGATGTGGAAAAAAAGGCTTTTTAGGTTTTTTTTTTTAAATTATAAAATGTGCATAGCTAATCAATGAACAAATTCGATAATTTGGGTATATAAGATCGAACGTTGACATCAAAGGGTATCAAACGAATTCTTCAGCTAAAGGTATCAAGATCATCAAAAATTTATTAAGATGAAAGTGAGTTGTCAAAAATGGATAAATAAATTGATTTTGAGTTAAGCCTAAAACAAAATTTAATGATTTTTATAAAAAAAAATTTTCAGACTATTGTTTGTCTTGCTGTTTGCTTCGTTGCTGCTGTAAATGCTGGTTTCCTTGGTGGAGCTGGGGTTCCAGTTAGTGGTGGATTAGTTGGTGTTGGTGATGTAGTTGGCGCTCCAGCTTTAAGTTCAGTCGGTAGCCTTGGTTATGGTGCTCCAGCAGGACTTCTTTCAGCAGGATCATCTTTAGTTGGAGGCTCATTATTATCACACGGATATGGCTACGGAAATACTATTGCTTCTGCTCCTGTTTCTTATGCTTCTGCGCCAGCCGTTGCTGCCGCTCCAATTATTTCTGCTGCTGCTCCAGCTATCGCCTCTGGTCATTCTATTCTTGCAGCCCCATCTGCTGGAATTATTTCAGGTCCAGCTCCAGCCCTTGCTGCGGCACCTGTTTCAGCTCTTTACGGGGGGGCCTCTCTAGGACATGCACTTTCTGGTGGTCTACTTTCTGGTGGTCATGTTCTTGGTGCTTCTCCATTATTAGCTTCTGGTGCTGCATATGCTGCAGGTCCAGCCATCAGTACCGGTGCTGTAGCTTATGGTGGATCTGCACTGTCTTCACTTCCAGCTATTTCTGCACCATTATCTCTTGGATACAGCAGTGGTTTAGAATTAGGACATGGACACGGCTATGGTCATGGCTATGGTTATGGTCACGGTCACGGTCACGGTCATGGTGAGATTAAAATTCTCAATAAAAAATAAAATGTTTGTTGTTATTTCATACGTGAAAATTGAACTGATTTTAATTGAAATAAAAATTTACTTGTAAGGTTAAATAAAAAGTGTTTATATTCACAATATTGTTGTTAGAAATCTAAGATTTATTTTAACTACAAATTAACTGCTAAGATATCACAATAGGCTCTATTTTGGAATAATCAAGTTTAAAAAGTTGACTTTAAAAAGCTTCTAATGATTGTATGCTCTACGCTTGGCCTAAGAAGGAATTCTCACTCTAAGAACGTCTCAACATTTTTCAACATTTGATAGAAATGTGAATACTATAATTTTGTCAGACTTTGAAACGAAATATGTTGTGCTCTTGTGTGTAGTGCTCTTTTTTGTTCAGATCATTAAACTGTAGAAAAAACTATCGGTGATGATACAAAGAATACCTTCCAGAATAATATTTAAGGAACATTTGTCAGACTATTAGGAATGATATTTATGTAAATAATTTTATTCTTCATCCTGTTAAAAAAATATCTGTTTTTTCTTTCTTTTCTCTTTCATACATTGTTTTTCGATGGCCTTTCTTTTTAGTCCCAAATTGTACGAATAAAGATTCTAAATTTCTGGAGTACGAAATAAGTTAATTAAAAGAAATACATACTACATATTTGCATTGGTAAGAAAAGGAAAAAAAATCATCAATTTTTTCACAAATAATTTAAATTTTAATTTTTAACAACCATTTCATATTTCACCCAATTCATTTTATATTCATTCACTTCTTTTTGCCAAGGATATATTTAACATGACCATGACCATGATCATGACCGACAATTCCATGATTATAACCTAATCCACTGTATCCTAATCCACTGTATCCTAATCCATTATATCCCAATCCACTGTATCCTAATCCACTGTATCCCAATCCACCATATACAACAGCTGGAACAGTGTGATAGCTTGGAACAGCATAGGTAGATACAACTGGTTGAGCAATATAAGTTGCTGCTACATGCTGTGGAACATGTCCAACTGGTCCTAGATATCCAGCTTGAGCAACAACAATGTAAAAAGCTAAACAGATAATGGCCTAAAATGATTAAAAATATATTTAATTAGAAAAAGTAATTGATTGTTTTTTAAATTTCTAAAAGAAAAAATTCACTTACTTTCATTTTGATTTGATTTGTTTTTTGTTTTACTTTTAACAAATGATTTTAAGACTAACTGCAAAATTCAAATGATACGTTTTGTAATTAATATCATCATTTTTATAGTAATTTTGAAAAATTTTCAAATTAATAAAAAATTAATTTAAAAAACAAGTAATCAATAAATTTTCTTTACTCTAATTTAATTTTTTTTTTATGTCAAGGAAACATTTTACTTAAAATGTGTCTAATATTTAAAAATAAAAAATCATATTTACAAAAAAAGTGGGTTATCACTCGTGCCTGTATAAAAATACAAAAAAAAAATTTTATTGAAACAGGTAATAATAAACATATAGGTAACATATCAAAGCACAATTTAGATAACGCAATTTGTTGCAAGTGACATTTCATATTTGACAAAAACTATCGTCAAAATATCCATTAAATTTTTTTATATTTGTCTGGCTGTTGTGTATTTTATGTAGTGTAGAAAAACAATAATGGGCAAAATAATATGCAAATTGTTTTTTTTTTCGTCTTGTTTATTATTTCCATTTCGTTCACAAACCGTGTTGTTTTGTTGTTAAAAATAAATATAAAATTATTCAAAAGAAAAAAATATTATTCATGAAAAAATTTACTTTACAGCAGGATTTGTTTTGAAAACAAAAACACAAAACAGAAGAAAAAAAACTAATCCAATTGGTTAATTTATATAGTTATGGCTATTATATGTATTTTTAAATAATATTAAAGATTGAATTAATTATTGAAGTTATTCCGAATTCGGTGAAAAGGGTTGCCAAATAGAAAAATTTTTGAAAAAATGAAAATGTATAAAGCCTATAATGGGTTCGTATTAAAATGAGAAATATTTTTTTTTTAATCAAGAAAGTTTGATTTCAAAGCTTACAAATCAGTCGTGTTTAAAAAACCAGAGCTTCAAATTTACATATACTCGTATTTAATCAGCCAGAAAAAGAAAAATTAGTTTTATTATGAACACCCTTTAATACACAGTTCATTATAAAATTCAAATTTAAGAAAAATAAAAACAAAAAGTTTTTTGTTTATAAACATTAGGTGTTTATTTTATTTGAACCAAAAAAACAATATCGTTAATTAATCTGAAACTAGACAAACAGGATCAAGTTAAATTCGAAACGGTATATCGAGCTTTTTTTTTTTTTAAATCAAAAAGACAAAGGTGAGAAATTGACTTAAATATTTTTAAATTTGAATTTCATGTTATTTTAAACGTAAAATTGTACTAAATAAATTTCCTATTAACTTTGAAGAAAAAAAATTAGATTTTTATTTGAACAGAAAAAAAAAGAAAAGAAAATCAGGTAAAATGTTTGAAATTTATTTAACTGATTTTTAATTGAAAGCTTTCAAAATATGTATGTAGGCGTAAAAATTATTTCAGCTTAATTTTTTGGCATACCTACTATAGAAAGTTTATTTATTTTTAGAAATTATTCAAAGTCATTTTTAATGCAGTAAAATAGTGAATTAGTTATTTGGAATTCTCTAAGAAAAAAGAAGACACATACAACTTTTCTTTAAAAAAAATGTTTTGGGAAATCCGAAAATATTGAAAACTAGAACAGTTACAAAAAAAAGTCATCGAATGATGATGTAATGGCTAAAGAATATTCTGTGAAATGAAAAGTTTTGAATACCAGAAATATCTGAATCAATCTGGTAGATTTTTTTCCTCATTTATAATTAACAAAATTTCGCATTGATTCATTTTTAGAAAGTATGAAAAAAGAAAATCTTATAAGGGCTGTAAAAATTACACTAAAGTTCTAAGTCATTCAGAGTTGGGAATTTTTGAAGTAATTAAGCATATAAAAAGTTAAAAACTAGATCTCTTAAGAAATTCAGAAAATAGATCATGAATAGTTGAACTAACCTCTATCAACCCCACCATTATTTTTTTTTTAAAGTTTTATTTTTGTCCGGATTGATGTATTTTGCTTATTCATCTTAGTGAAAGCATCTCTTGGTAGTCATTATGTAATATGTACTATAAAAACATATTTTGTTGTTTTTGTGACGTCATCGATAAAATCAAATTATGTCTTCTATTTCTGGACTTTCTCTACAATTTTTAAAATCAAAGCAAACCAAAAAATTGAAAATTCGCCGGTAAAAATTAACATAATAGAATTTGAAAAAAAAAAACTAACTGTTGTTTCTCCTCGTCAAAGTAAATGTTGTTTCCTATTAGACAAATTTTATCTACTAAATTGTGTAAATTTCAAACGCTACAAAAAAAGTCTTTTTTTTTTCTATTCGTTGATTATTCACGTTGTGCATATAGTCATTCTAAATTTAAAATTAAAAATGTTTTCAATGCAAAAACGAGAAAGAAAGAAATTTTTTATTGCACATTTTTTTTTTATATTTGCAAAAAAAATTTTGGTCAATGACATCAAAATTAATTTAAAACTTCACAGGATTGAGACGGATAGAATTAATTAAATGATGGGAATGACCCAAGTTTAGAAAATAATAAGATAACAAGAAAGTGAATATGAAAAACACAAAAATTTTGTATTAAAGTAGAAGTCTTATGCAGAAACTAGATTTATGATAATTTTAAAGTAGAAAATCAAGAAAACTTAAATAACAAAAGATGAGACAAAATCGAATAAAAATGAATTAAAAAAATTAAAACTTTTAAATGTTTATTTTCAAAATTTTATTTAAAAACGACAAACAAACAAACTTTTTTTTTTTTTCAAAAACTTGCTCTACTTCTTCATATTTTTAGAACAAAAATACAAAAAAAAAGTGAGAGTTTCAAAAGTAAAATTAAAAATAGAGATAACACCAAAAAAATCCAAATCCTTAATTCTACATATGTATTTTAATTCTTGAAGGGAAAAAATGTCATTTTCAACAACAACAAAATCTTTTTTCTCTTTTATCACAAAGAATAGAACCAAAACAAATAAGAGGAAGAAAAAAGAAAAGTAATATTATATCAAACAGGTCCATCTGCATAAAATTTTTGTGTCTTCTTTTTAAAATTTTGAAAAATATTTGTGCAAAAGTATAAAAGTGAGAAGTATTCTTTCAAGGGGTATCAATTCATTTCATAAACTCACATAATCACAAACTTTCTTGAAGAAATATCAAAGTAAAAAAATTTAAAAAATAAAAATGAAGGTGAATAAATTGTTTTTATTATTGTTATTTGTTTTCAATTGTGGATATACATACATTTTGGTTTTATGGCTTATGTCAACTGTAATTGTTTTTTGAAAATTGATAATTGATTTTCAATTACAGGTTATCATTTGTGTATTCGCCTGTTTGGCAGCTGCTCAAGCTTCAGGAATAATTGGAGGAGGAATTGGTGAATATGGTGGTGTTGGAGGATATAGTGTAGGAGGTATTGCAAGTTATCATCAGCCAGCTCCAATACATATTCAACCATCAGTTCATTCATACAGATCAATTCATTATGCTCAGGTTCCAGTGCAAGGATATGCAACTGTACCTTACCAGGATTATCGTGTAACAAATGTTGTTCGTGATAAAGTTGTACCAGTACAATCTTATGCTATTACTAAACAAGTAACACCTGTTACTGTACCAGTTCAATCATATAAAACTGTACCATATCAAAGTGTTAAATCTGTTCCAATCGAAACTGTTCATACAGTTAAAAGTTATCCTATTCACAATGTACACCAACAACCATTAGTATATGCTAAATCATATTCTCATGGTGGTGGTCTTTATGGTGGAATTAAAAAACACTAGATTGTGTGCAACAAAATAAATATAATCTACTTCCTATGTAGTATTAATCATCAAAAACAACAACAACAAAAATTCTTTTTTTTTTAAATAATTTAAAAAATAAAATAAAAAAAGTACAAAATAACTGGAAAATGTAAAAAAAAATTAATAAAATTAAATAAAATCTTAAAAAAACAACTATTTTTTATTCTTATCAATAATGGTTGAAAAATATTTGAATTCTGACAAAAAATTTATAATATTCTACATTCTTTAATTTTGAAGAATTCTTGATTTGTAAAAATAAAAAATATAGATTTTTTTTTCTCTTAAAGATTGGATTTTTTAAACCAAAACAATTTTTTTTTATCTTGGTTAGAATTAAGAATTGCCATTCGTATGACGACACGTATCTGACGCTTCACAATAGGATTCAATAAGAAAAAGCTGGTAGTGAAAATAATTTCAATTAATTGAAAAATGTTTTTTTAAGAGCGTGTGCTAATTAGAAAATTAAATTTTTGACAGTTCAGAATCAAATTTTGACATTTTAATGTGAAATTTTGATTTTCCCCGTGGTGAGCTCATTTGTCAAAATTGAATAAGAAATAGGGCCTATACTATTTGGTTAAAAAAGTTCTGATAAAATTTTGGTGAAATTTATCGTTGTAAAGAAATATGTACAATTTGCTACTACTAAATAGTTAAAGTTTTCACAAGTGTATGAGCGAATAATATTCATAAAATTTGGCAAAAAATATTTTCTAATACGTTTTTTAAAAAATTTTGTTTGAAACACAAAAAAAAAAAAAATAAAAAAATGTGAAAAATCATTAATTTCTATTATTGCTGTATTTACCTTTTTACTACGACTTTGAATATTTTAATTTTTCATGAATATTTGACATATTTTATTGCATAGTCACTTGAAATGCTTATAAAAATTTTTTTTGTAATTTTTGGAAATAAACGAATTTCGAAAATTCTCCTGGTACACATATCCTAACAGTAAGTAATATTTGGTGAGTCGTTTATGTCTTAAATGTTTTTTACTTATCTGTTTTTATTCTACTTATGGTTTATGACACTTTCACATCAGGTAATATCATTTTGAAACAACAAATTTTAAGATAGGAATTTTCAAAATTTTCTTGGAAAATATACGTATGTATATCCCAACAGGAGTGGAATATTTATATATGCATGTATCTATTATTGATTTTTAAAAATATTTAAAAAAGTATTCAAAATTATATTTTGGTAATTACACTTATTCATCCGATTAGAAGAGATCTTAAGTCATCATTTATAAAAAACATTTAGTACCTATATACTATTATGTAGAATAGTTTTGTAGTAGCTAAGAACAGAAAAAAACGACATACGACTCGACTGGGAATCGAACCACAGTCCTCTATCTTGCCGGGATAGTGCGCTTACCAATACGCCACCGAATGTCATGCCGTTCACTGCTCTTAGTTACTACTTCTATTCTAAACATTGATATTTAAATCTCCTACAGTTTTTGAGTTGAATAAATTGAAATGTACGTAATTTTGATGTCAAATGGAAAAAGCTCAATTGTAAACTTTTTTATTTCAGAATTCATTCTGTTAATATTGTAAGAGATTTGAGTACCATCAATGTTTATGTAGTTTATCTATATATTAAGTTAGGAAACTGAAAGCATGTTTTCTTATCAATTTTCGACCTTGGTCCCGTTATTCAAATGTCCTTAACGGATTTGCGAAAAATAGATAGTAATAAGGAGTTTGTTTGTAAGAAAAAGATAAAAAATTCAAAAAAAGTGACATCATTTAATGTGGAAATCAAAACATTATTACAGGGTGCAGGTTTAAGGTTTTTAATTAAATCAACTACGTACAACAATTCACTGTTTTTATTGTTTATTTTGTTTATTTTATTATTATTTATATTTTTCAAAAAAAAATTTGTATTATTTTCAAAAAAATATATATATTACATATATAAATCACAAATTCACTTTGAAAAAAAATATCCACTAATTTTATCAAAAATATACTGTATCACCTTGTACTATAATTCAAACAAAAACCAAAATACAAATAAATTCGTTTCATCTCGCCTTTAAAAAAGCATTATGGGAAAATATCAAAAATACAATATTTACATTGCCTTTATATGTATTTGTACTAGTCCATTTTTCACATTTCCCTATACTTTACGTGTTTCACGCATACAAAAAAAACCTTTCATCTCGCCTTTAAAATTACATTATGAAAAATATGCATGTACAGTCACGTATTATCATTTTTTTTTTTTTATGACTCATATTGTATTCTCTCGTTCTTATAGGCAAATGGTATAAGATAATGGACATGAACCAAGTAATTAGATTTTTACTACTTCCACTAATTAATGGATTTTCTTGTTAATGTGTTGTTATCAGTTGTATGTGTATTTGTAAAAAAAGAGTTTCCTAACTTAATATATAGATAAACTTTGGTAGTAACTAAGAACAGCAAGCGACATGGCATTCGGTAGATCAATGGTAAGAGCAATGCTCCGGAAAGGTAGAGAGAGGTCTGTGGTTCGATTCCCAGTCGAGTCGAATGTCGTTTTTTGTGTTCTTAGTCTACTACAATATGAAATCTTGATCCAAATCCTAAGAAGCTAAAAAAAATTGTGTTGTTATTGTCAATTACTGATTAAAAAGTTTGCATCGGCTTGTTTAAGAAAAAAGTACGCTGAGTTATTTATTAATAATATGCTAATTCCTTTAGCTTAAGAATCCAATGCCCGATTTTTTATAATTTTTGTAACTTTAAAGTGTACATGGGTTTTAGTGCAAATAGGTTTTAAAATCTTTTTTTTTCTCATTTTTATAAGTAAAGTTTTAAATAAAAAACACAAAAATTATTTTTCATTTGAAAATAAATTAATTTGTTTATTCAAGCCAATTATTATAAAATAATCGACAGACATTTTGGCAGGTACTTCATCAGATTGACAGAATTTAACGGTTCCATCCATGTCCATATCCACCTGATCGGATTATTTTAACAACGCCACCATGAGAATGTCCAATACCGCCATTGTAGCCAAGTCCATAGCCACCTCCATGTCCATAACCAAGACCGTTTGAATAACCAAGTCCGCCACCATAGCTACCAAGACTGTAACCACTGCTGTAGCCGCCACCATATCCACCACTGTACCCGCCATCATATCCAAGACCATGTCCGCCAAGGGATGAGTAGCTTGATACTCCACCAAGTCCACCTAAGAACCCAGCACTGGCAGCTGCAACAAGGGCTAATACACAAATAATCAACTAAAAATAAAGTAAATAGAACAAAAAATTTAATTTTCAATTAAAAAATATCACTTTTAATTATTATTAAACTTATTTGGATTAATTTAATTTTAAATCTTACTTTCATCTTGGTAGTTAAGATTGCAAAATTCAAACGAATGATGATTTTGAAACTAAAATTTCGGTGTTTTTATACCATTTTTTCTCGCATGCAAAAATGCATAAATGACCATGACAAATAAATTTAAAATTTTAGGGTATTTGTTTTTCTTTTTGCTATTAATATTTAAATTCACATATATTTTTAGTTGGCAACAAACTTGTATTATGTATAGATTCACCTTGATGACGTATACTTTCCGGATTGCAAATCTTAAATATAAGATTTTTTTTTTTTTTGAAAATCTCAAAAAATTATCAAAATTCAGTCATTTAAAATATAAAAACCATTAAATTATTTAATTTATTTTTATTTAAATGTTAACAAGAATTCAGATATTTTGTTCAGTTGCTGATGAATTATTAAAATAATGCATTCGATATTAGATTTTGTTTTTTCTCTTTTTTGCATTAATTTAAATATTTAAAGCATAATCGAATATTATAAAAATAAAAACTCAAATTCTAATAAATTAAATTCGATAAAACATTCAATAATAGTTATTTAAAAAAAATACGAAGTTCCTTAACCAAAAATTCGTCTTTTAAATAACATAAAAATTCTTTCCAAATAAATGAAACATGGCGTAGGAATATTCCTTTGCTGCATTTAGGCAAACGCTGGCTCTTTAAGATGGAAAAAAAATGAGTATAGAAGGTTTTTATTTTTATTTTTTTAAATCTTATATTGACTAGATAGAAATATAATGGTGTTATACTTTTGCAATTGAGTAATTAAGTCACATAATGAAAAAGTTTCTTGTCTCCATGTCAGTGATTTCGCCCTATGATGATTAAAAAAGCACACATTTTCCTTCAACTTATGAGAATTTATTCAATTTAAAAATTGAAAGTAAACTTTCTTTTAAACATTTTTTTTTCCGCAATTTTGCAAAATTAAAAATTATTGTTACTTCAAGTTCAAGGTTTTACTTACATAGTATCATTTCTTTTTCTCATTTATCTCCAATAATTATATGAATTGTATTTATGTCATCTATTGAATTGCTCAATGATTTATGAACAACACTTGTGAATTTTATTTTTAAAAAAAGAAGAAGAAGAAGAAAAACACAAAATGAGACAAAAATATCCCTGTTTTGCTTTCATTTGAATTGTGAAATATCTAAAGATAATTTTCATCCACGTGTTTCTGAAGCTATTGTAATTTTTTATTTGTTATTCAATTTTAACATACTGAAAAAATTTTATTGAATAATTAGTATTGTTCAATGTTTCAATAACAAAATATGTAGGTATGTATGTTATGTTTTTATTGATTGATAGGTATACCTTGTTTTCGTAAAGTTGCATCCAGGAGATTTGCTATGTTATCAGATTTATTATTAACTCAGATACTAATTACTATGCTCTTGTTTGAAATTTGCTTCCATCAATCTAGTGAATTCAGTGATAGTTTGGCTCATAATGTTTTTATTTTTATGAAAATAGGACATTTTTATTTATCTTCGTCTTTTCCATTTGGAATAATTCACATTAGAAAAATTTCCATCCAAATAGCCTACTACATGATTACACATCAACAAAAAAGTAAAAGAAAAAAATTAAAAAAATTTATTGTTTATATTTATGCCGCCTCTTTGTTACATAATTACAAATATGTTTAATTTTTTTTCTTCAACAATCATTTGTTTTGTTTGATGAACATTATGTTTATTTTATTGTATTGTATTTTGATTGAAATTTTATCTTCATCTCTCCTAGATAAGATTATCAAAAAAAAAAAAAACAAAATTTCAAATAAAAAAAATAAAAATTGATTATTATGTCGAATATTTATCACAGCAAGAAAACACTGTACATGTGTGTGTGTGTGTGTGTTTATGTTTTTCCAAAATTTCTGTGAAAATTTGATTTACAAAAAGAAAAAGAAAAAAAATTTACATGAAACAAACATAAAAATAAAATGTTAAAATTGCTTCGTTTAATAGAGAAAAACTTTCATTTTCATTTTTTTTTTTTTTTTTATTTTTCCAAAATTTTGTTTGTTTTGAAAAAAAAATAAAAAAAAAAATTATTTTCTTCTTTTGATGTTGATCTCAAAAATAAAAAAAAAATACACATTTAAGCTCATATGTGAATGGATATTGACCTTTTTTAATGAGATGTAAAGTATTGAATTACTATCAATAATGTTGTATGTATCTTAGTCATACCTTGTCTACCATTTGAAAAATTTTTTCAACAATAAAAAATTTATAATTTCTTTTGATGGTGAGGATCTGATGAGTATGGAAAATATTTGAAAAAAAAAAGTAAAAAAAGATACAAAGTTTTGTAAATTTGTTATACCGATGATGTAGGAGTATAAATTATATTCTGATTATGTTATCCAACAATTGATTAGTTATGTTATTTATCTTTGTTGAAAAGGAAGAAGAAGAAGACATTAAAACGTATCTTTCAATTTTATTGATAAAAAATCGTCAAATGCCATTTATGTCTCTAAATTTCATTTGATTGTCATGATTCGCACGTCAATAATGTATGTAATCCTGATTACAAATGAAAATTGAAAGATGATCATTACCATCATATAAACATAAAGATTGATGTTGAAAATCTTGTGGCAGTGAAAATTTCAAGTATGTAAAAAAATTATTAATCATTAAATAATTGCATATAATGTACATACATACATATATGTATATGCAATTTATAAATTTACACAAAACATGTAACTTAAAATTTGCACAGATTTTCACTTTTTAAAACACACCGAAAAAAAATTTATAAAAATTCAATAATAAAAAAAAAATTAATGAATAAGAAAAAAAAAAAAACAACTCTTAATTTTAAATTAACCATTGAATTTCACATTTGACTGACCCAAAAATAATGAAAAAAAATAAAAATTATCAATTTAAAATATTTCAATAATATTTCTTAACAGAGAACGTGTTATTGCAAAATGAATTTTCTTTTATTGTGCTTAATTAAGAAAAAAATAAAATCTTGTAAAATTTCTCAGCATGTCGAATTTTGTATGTGTGTAAATCAAGTGCAATACTCGTATTTCCATTATTTTCTACTCATAAAAATTATATGTAATCGTAATTTTCTTTTTTCTTTTTTTGGTGTGTTGTAATGCATAGCTACTAATCCACTTATTATTATTATTATTATTTTAATAAACATTACAAATGTCTTTTATTTTACTTTTTTTTTTTTTAATTTCAATTTTATTTTTTACTTTTTTCTTTTACAATATTTGTAATGTGATTAATACACAGTTCACATTTTAATAAATTTTTTCGCATTTAACCGTTGTTATCGTGACCTGTTGATCGATCCAACAGTTACAGAACTATCAATCAATGATATGCTTTGATGTGTGATGATTTCAAAAATTTAAAAAAAAAACAAATTTTATATTATGTACTCGTATTTAATATTTTCTAATTTAGTAATAATAATAATAAAAAAAAATATATATTTTATAAACAAAATAAGATTCATTTGATTTGTGACTTGGATGTAACCCAGCACCCGATCAAACTCACTTAGGATTTTAAAATGATCAACAGCACACACACACAATAGACACAATTTCTTACGTAAGTTCAACATTTAATTTATCTATTTGAATGGAGGAATGGTTAGATGTTAGATGATGATGTCTATATGACTTGGATGTTTCTTGTACATTTTATGAATAAAAAAAAATCTTCGTTGTTTTTTTTTATAGGAAATTTGAAAAGTGTTTGTAGATCCCATGTGTAAAAATTCATTTACACAAAGAGCATTTATAATTTAAAATTTTTATAATGATTGTTTTATAAAGAAAGCATTTCATTTGGGAATAGAGGAGGAGGATTTTTGGTATAAAGATGAGCAGATAAACTTGTTAGTTATTAGTTGTTCTCGTCCTCTTACCGGTATTACAACGATTACAACAAAATGAAGGTTGGTATTATAAAAACAAAAAACAAAAAAAAAAGGACACATTCAAGGATATCGTATTGAAAATAAATGGAACATAATCAGTTGATTTTTATTATTAAAGAATAAAAAAATTTTAAAATAACAAAATGGAAAAGTTCGGTTTAAAATTATAAATTGAGTGAATTGAAATTTTAAAGATTTTCTGCAACAAAAAGAAAAAAATAACATGTAGAGCAATGTGCGTTAAAAAATTTGAAATTTTAATTGATAACTGTGGAAAGGAAAGTATTCCATATGCAAATTAAGATATTTTCATGTTCTAGTAATAATTTGCTTTATTTATAATTTTGAAACCGAACTCTTTACTTACATACATGGGTGATTTTAATGAACTTCAGAAGAATAAAAATCAGCTGATTGCGTGAAATTATTTAAAAAATTTTGTTTAATACCATTAACTTATACAAGATATAAATTCTAGGTGTTTGTTTGTATTCTGTTCATTGCGGCGACAGCATCAGCAGGCTTCTTAGGTGGTGGAGGAGGAGGTGGTTGGTCTGGTGGAGGAGGAGGTGGTGGTTGGTCAGGCGGAGGAGGAGGTGGTGGCTGGTCAGGCGGTGGAGGAAGTGGAGGAGGAAATGTAAAAATCATTAAAGTAATAAGCGGAGGTAGTATAGGGGGTGGAGGAGGAGGCCATGGTGGTGGACACGGGGGTGGTGGTTGGTCTGGCGGTGGAGGAGGTGGTGGACACGGGGGTGGTGGTTGGTCTGGCGGCGGAGGAGGTGGTGGACACGGGGGTGGTGGTTGGTCTGGCGGTGGAGGAGGTGGTGGACATGGTGGCGGCGGCGGTAGTGGCGGCCAAGTTAAAATTATTAAAATTATATCATCAGGAGGAGGTGGAGGAGGCCATGGTGGAGGACACGGGGGTGGTGGTTGGTCTGGCGGTGGAGGAGGTGGTGGACATGGGGGTGGTTGGTCTGGTGGCGGAGGCGGTGGTGGACACGGGGGTGGTGGTTGGTCTGGCGGTGGAGGAGGTGGTGGACACGGTGGCGGTTGGTCTGGTGGCGGAGGCGGTGGTGGTCATGGTGGTGGTGGTGGAGCTGTTGTTAAAATTATAAAAATCATAGATGGGGGTTCAATAGGCGGAGGAGGCGGTGGCGGACACGGCCATGGTGGTGGTGGCGGCGGTTATGGCTCTAGTCTAGCTGGAGGATGGCAGCCATCAGGAGGTTGGGCGTAATTCATACATGTGATCCACATTTGTAAATAATAATACATATATTAAATTTATTGTACCTGTTTGAATATTAATTAATAAATTTTGTTATAAAAATTAAACATTACATACTCCATTTTTTTATCAATACAAAATGAAATTAATAAACTCTTCTGTCATATTGATCAATTTTTGGTTTAGTCAACGCAACGGTATGAAACTTTATTTTGAAGCATAAGATTCTCTAGCTTAAACTTTACTTGAATTTGTATTTAATTCAACAGATTATACATTGAAATAATTTTCCACACGAATATGATAAATTTGCAATTTTCAACTTATTTGTTCAGTGAAATTATTTAAAATTTTACTTTCATCTAATATTATAGTTCAAGAAAAAGCCGCAATCGCTTTTTATTCGTTATACATATATTATTACATTAACATTTTGCGAAATTAAAACTCTTCCGTACTTAAATTAATTTTCAGCAATTTTACATTCAGTTCATTATCATCATCTTCATAATTGGAAAAAAAGAATAAAGATTATACTATCCGTAGTATAAAGACACATCTGTCATTTTAATTATCTATTTATATGCATAAAAAAACGTGCATGAATGCAAAACTTTCCTATAAACAATAATGAAACTAGAAAATTAAAAAATTTATACAAAAAATGAATAATTGAATGTAACAACGAATCAAGGAAGAAATTCGATTATATTCTATTGGAAAAAAATGATCATGATTGTTTTCTGCACTTTCCTCGTTTTAACATATCAACTTTTTTTCATTGTTGCAAAAAGACTAAAAATCTCCTATATTTTTATCCGTTTTAAACTGTAAACTCATAATTTTTATAATTACATATCATAGAAAAAAAAAATAATGAAATATTACCATTTTAATCGCATTTTTAATACAAACTTTATTTTTAAGAGAGGAAAAGAAAACAACCATGAAAATTGGTGAAAGGTATGAGCAATTGTCACGATTTAAAGAAGAAGAATACGATTAATTTTCATATAAAACATAAATGTGAAGAAAAAAAACACAAAACTGTTCAAATCAAGGCCAAAATAATACACCTAATTAAGTTGTGTAATTTGAAACGTGAGAAATTTTACATAAAAATGATCTTTTTTCTTTCTGTATTTTGAACTTTTCATAATTTTCGACCGCAATTTGAAGTACATAACAATTTAATTCTTTGAATAAAATCCATAAAAAAAAAGAGTCACTTATAAAGAATTGATAAAGTATATAGGTACGTATCTACTTTAATGTGATTTTATTAAAGATAAAAGTATGTATTTACTTTGAAAATCATCTGGATGAGATTCACTTTAAAGCCTCAGATGCTTTATGAATATTTTTACTTTAAAGGTAAGAAAAAAAAAAGGTTATAGTACAACATGAGAAAAACAAGTTATGCAGAAGATGAGAAATAAAGTATCTATGTATAAAAATATATTATATACTATGTATGTACTTATAAAACTTTTCTCAAGAAGCATATTTAATAAACTTTATTGCATAACTATAAAGTCAACTAAATGTAATAATTGAAATTGAAAGTTACCTTTTAAGTTTAAAAAGAAACAAAATATTTAATATTATGTACAGTGAAGACACCACACACAGGAGTGTTTCATATAAATATAAGATAAATTTAAATTCATTCAATGAGATTATTTGTTCAACTTCATATTGTAAACCAAAAACAATAACAACAACAAAAAAAGTCCAAGTACATATAAGAGCCAAGTCATGACTCTTTAGAAAAAAGAAAAAAACTGACGCCATATATACTCACCATGTATGATTGTAAAAGGAAATAGTATCTAAAAATGTAAATGTGTATAAATAAATAATTTATCTTGAAAACACGTTGTCAACCATATAGTGGACATTAGTGGACAGTATCATTAGTTTCTCATTAGATTTATTTAATTTTTTAATGCGAATAAAATTTTTTAAAACAAAAAACAAAAAAGTCAAAAGATATAAAATTTCCCTATTTTTACAATTAATTAACATTAACCTGTGGATTTGTAGTAGTAGAGACCTACTGGAAGTATAGTTAATTGTAATTGACAAAAAAATTGTTTTTTGTATTTTTTGCAAATCATACATATAGGTACATACATACTATATATTTCTTTTATTTTAGAAATTTAAGTACAATCAGATAATTTTTTCTGATTAATTATTTATTTATTCATAGAGGAAGTATTTATCTTAACAGTAGCAATAATTTAGAATTTGTCATTTATCATAATTCAATTCCGTTTTTATTGTTGGTTGGTTGTTTGCTGTTTTCAAGATTACTTAAAAGTTTAATAACGTTAATGTTTAGGATAAATTTTTAACTTTTTAAAAAAAAATGTAATTGAAGCGATACTATCAAATTTAACAGTTACAAGACAATGTCGCACGTACAAAGAACAAATCATTTCACTTATTATTATTTTTTTTTGGTTTGTCCATATAGTATGTATCATATATGAAAAGATTTTATGACTATGTAATTATTTAAATATGTAATTATATTAATTACATGAATAAAATTCAAAGATAATTCAATGTGAATAATGAATGATTCACTTCATTGATTTTAGAAGGGCTAACTTTTTGTTTTTTTTTCTTTGTTTCAAGTTAATAAATGATTTAATGGTAATTACAAGTAAAAAAAAAAATTTCAATGTTACATGCATTTTTTTAAAATTACCAAATTGATTTAAAAAGCACAAGGTTATCGGATATATGAGTTTTTAAGCAATCGCAAAAAACAACAAGAAGGAAAATCCCAGAGGGAGGTGTCGAAACTTTCAAAATTTTCAGTTTTTTATTTGAAAAAATTCAAGTAAATATTGTTGGAAAAAAAATTGAACTATTTTTATAGTCGGACAAAGACTAAAAGAAATAAATATTGGAAAGGAATTTTCAGAAATGAATTCTATAAATATTTTTTCAGTTCTCTTTTCTCTTATGGAACCTTTTTCGTTTTAAATTATGTAAAAAAGAATAATAAAAACTAAGGGGTATCTGCACTTTATTAATTATTTCCATGATATTTTTCAACTTGCTTGTTTTTAAACAAACCTTTGAAACTCTATAATTATATCTTAATTTTGGTTTCAAGCTGTTTACAAATTTATGAGCTTATATCGTATTCGTGAGAGTCAAATAGTTCACATAAAATTATTAATTATTATTTGAATGAATGAACTAAGAAAATTGTACAATTATCATTTTGGAAGCTAACGAATATTACATTTTTTCAATTGACACAGATTAATTATTTGAAAATGTTATGAAAATTCAATTAGAAGATTGTTGGGAAATGAGACAATTTAAAAGTAATTAAAATTACTTTGAACTGTAATTTTTTTTATTATAAATTTGATCAGTGAATATGGGGGTTGAAGTTTCCTTATTTTTGTGCTATTTATCGTAAAAATGATAAATTATTTTATGACGGAGATACATATACTTTCTTTTGAAATTTGATGAGCTTAATTACTGTGGATTTTCTTCAAGAGAATTAATAAATTCACAATAAAGAAATTGTAATAGCTTTCAGTAAAATACATAAATATTCACTTAATAACTTTTCAAATTAACTTAGATGCTATCTTAATTAATTTTTAGGTACTTTTACCGGGAAAATAAAATATTAATGACACAATTTAAACAAGAGGATTATATTTTCTTTTGGTGTGAGATTAGTATGGATTACGTCGATTCACATACATAATTAGAAAAATTTCACTTTGAATTTATTTTTTATAAAGTCTTTTCAGGTTTTTGTTTTTGATAAAACACATGATTGTCTGCTAGATAAAGAAATAAATGGAAAAAATTATATCTTACACCCTCATATCACTTCCTTATTTCATTTTTCATGTAAGTGTTAAATTTATAAAAGTATAGGTACTTTTTGTCCATAAAATTTTGTTTATGTTTATAATTTTATTTTACCTTTTAAAATAATTTAAATTTTACACTTCATTTATTTTTAATTATTACCTTTTACAACATTGTATCATCATTTAATTAAAATTAAAGCATAGCATATGTTTAATGTGTCAAATATTTTATAAAATGTTTTCAATAATCATCATCATCAATGTCGTTGTCGTAAGAAAATTTTATACGTTACATAAAATTACATGACTTCAATAATTCCATAGCATAACGATTAAAATTTCATAATCTTTTGTATCTGATGATGCATAATTTTATAAAACAAAAACAAAAAATGTTGTCTTTCAACTTGATCATCATCATCATCAATGTTCACATTGAAAACACACAAAAAAAAAAAAAAATGAAAAGAAGAAAAATCTTTTACAAAAAGCTGTAATACGTGTTTGTAACCAAAATTAAATAAATTAATTACATATAATTAATTTTTCTTTTTATTTAATCTTTAAATTTGTAATTATTTGTTAAAATTTTGATCGTCGTTATAATAAATTTTTATTTATAAAATAAAACAAAAAAAAAATATGAGGTGAGGTGAGATATATTATTTTTCTTCTGATCCAAAAGAAAGTGAAATTATCTCAAAAAATACTTCATAGATGAAAACCAAAAGAAAAAAAAAAACAATAAAACTGGAAAATAAATAATAATTAGATAATATATGTGTACCCTAATATTTGTTTGTTAATCAACGGGAAATAAAATAATCATGAATATATTGCATGT
The DNA here is from genome assembly GCA_932526495.1 of Bombylius major. Lineage (NCBI taxonomy): Eukaryota > Metazoa > Arthropoda > Insecta > Diptera > Bombyliidae > Bombylius > Bombylius major. Next base: position 38,130,099 of record OW052043.1, on the reverse strand, counting down.
TTGTATGTTTGTTTTCCAACAGATACAATATGTAATATGTAGATACATCACATTTTAAGAATTCTTTCCGGAATGAAAATTATGATGATTTAAATAATGGTGTTGTTAAGTACTTTTGTTGATGTGTTATAATATATTGACGATGGTTCACATATGTTATATTTTAGCTTTCGATTTTATTTGCGGATAATTTTCTTAATGTTGAAGCAGCATCAATCTTTCGTATAATCGTGACACAATGAATTTACATAAAATATAAATAATAATGAAAATAAACTTGTTTCTTTGTGTTTTTTGTTTTACAAGAAGAAAAAAAAATTCATGAAGATAATTTTTTTTTGTCTTTATTATTTAATTTTTCTTTTTTTTTTGTTCACATCTTTGCCAGACAATCAACAGTAGTTGTAACAATGAATAATGTTGTGTAAGAAGAAGAAGAAAAAGAAAGAAAAAAATGAATGAATTCAATGCCAAGATAAACATTAAAATTTTATTTTCTTAAAAATCGTTTTATCGAATTTATAATATTTGAATTTTTTTTTTATTGTTTTATTTAAGTAAAAAAATAAAACAAAACAAAAAATAAAACATCTTCAGAAGATAATAATTTATTATGATGAAGATGATGATGGGTGATGATAATAATAGTTTTCAATAAAACTAAAGTTCGTAGGTTTTTATGAGTAGTATCTTCTGCATGGTATTTTTTTGTTTTTCTGAATTAAAATCGAGTGTTGTGTGTTTATCTAAAAATAATAATAATAAGGAAATGTTGAGAAGAAAAAAAAGACCACGCACATTTACGGATATTGTTGATTTATATTTAAAAAAAAAAAAAATTATTTTTATATTAATTCAATATTATGGAAAAATCTTCTTGAATGTATCATTATTATGAGAAGTGAAAAAAAAAGAGAAATTACTTGTTGTTAATAACAAACAGATATAAAAAAAACGCAATAAAAACGACCTGGTAATTGTATAGTACTTGATTGAAGTCAATTTAATGGTGACAAAAACAAATTACAAATTTTTGATTGAACTTAAAAAAATCTTGAAAAGATAAGAGAAAAATTTTTAAAGTATGTAATTTAAATTCGGGACCACAAATTACATAATTTTGGAAAATTTAATTTGAACCACCAACATAAAAATGAAATAATAATTTGTTTTGTTTTGCTGAACAAAAAAAGGGTTTTCAATTTAAACTTCTTAAATTGATTGAGAAATCATTATGAAGTGGCACAGGTGTAAGTCCACTAAAAAGTAAGATTTAAAAAAGAGAAAAATTGAAAGTGAAAATATTTTTGAATCTATTCTATTGAAGCGGATATTCAAAGTCGTTTTCCTAATATTTTATTTAGCTTTTATCTATGAAAAAAATCTCATATTGCTTCACCGTCGTCTAAGTCTAACCCAGTCTAATCTTTCAATTTTAATTCGGTTCAATGTCTGTAATACGCAACAATTTTACAAAGTACAAACAGTATATTTTTCTTGCATATAAATAATTGATTATTTTAATTTCCACATTCGTTTTCCAATAAAAAATTATTAAAATGACTGAGTAAAGTGTAAGATTGCACATATAAAAAATCACACATCAAATATAATAAATTGTTTTCCTACATATCGTATGGAGCAAAAAAAATAATAACTGAACTGACTTCAAATTTATTTTCAATTTTTCAAATTTAACTTCACTTGTTGTATTGCAAATTCATCATATTAGCATCGAATAAAAATTAATCATGTACGTGATTGTTATCTTTTTTTTTTTTTTTTCAAATGCATGTGTACAATTTTTTTTTTTTTAAATTCACAACGTTTGTATGGAATTTTTCCTTTTTTGTATTCAAATAACATAAAATTGTCTGTTTTTTTACATAAGATTTTTATGTCAGAATGATTCATTTTGTCTGTGAAACACACACTCATATATGAATTTTTGTGTTCATTGTTTTCCAACAAGCATAAATTAAAATGCATTTAGATGCACCTTTTTGTATATATTTCTTTGATAAAAATCCTTAACGAAGAGGAATAATAATTTTTTTATTTTCAAAACTTGTTTCTTCCAAAAGCAAAAAAAATTATTAAAAACTAATTTCCGTCAAAATAATATTCTTATCTTTTTGAAAAGTGAACTGGAAAATCCAAAACTTTATATTTGCAGGTGAAGATACTATTTTTTTATATATTTTTTTTTTTTTGCAAAGGCTACTTCGTAGTTATTCCAATTCTTTTTATGGCTTCTTTGGCATTGAAACAACAAAAAAATCATCTGATTTAAAATGCATTTAGTTTTCATTTTCCATTTTTGATTTAAACAACAGACATCAGGGCGCACCTTAATTATTTTGTTGATCATTGGCTTCTATTTCTAATTATTAGATCACTAGTTTCTCAAGGTAATTAGGTTTTTCTTTTAATGCATTAATGTTGAAAGTTGAAGATATAGTAATATCCTAGAAAAAATTAAATTTTCCGTATTTTTTAAATTAATTTTCTTAGGGTTTTATTTTGAAAATTCTTTATTAAAATTTCAAATTTAAGACGAAATTGTTTCTCTCACTTCGAGCTTTGTACATTGTCAAAACGTCTTGTAAGCTGTTTCAAATTAAAATATGTTTTGACGCGATGTAACAGTATAAAAATTAATAGTAGATTTAGACAGGTGTACCATTAACGTTTAAAAAAATGTCATTGAACATAATTCTTCTGGAAAATTTTCGAAAAAACTGAAAAAAAAAATTAATAATAGACCTTTATTAAATTTAAAATAAGCACTTTTGTCCGTGAATAATTTTTTTTCTTCTAAATTTTAACGTGTTATATCACATACCACATTAACAACACAAAAAGATTACGTAAAATTTATTCGTTACACGTGATCATCAAAAATGTTTGTAATGAAAAACAGTCTTAAATTGTTTGTTTCCGTTCCATCTTAAAATGGGATCTTTTACAAATTATGATTATTATTTTTAAAAGAGAACGCTTTAAAGAGATTTCTATTTGATTTGTTTTGATTAATATACCAAAAAAAGAAAATTGAATGGTTCCATTATAAAAAAAAAAACTTCGATAATAAATTTTTTTTGCAATAAAATTTACTTCATGAGAAAATTAACTTAACGTAATGTGTCGCTTATTATTATCTCTGTTATTTTATTTTTTTATTGTACTATCAATATTTTTGGTTTAATCAATTTCGATACCGCATATTCATCGACTGTTCAATTATTTTTATTCTTGATAAAGTAATAATTGACTCTTCCTTAATTCCTAATTTTACTTAATTACCATGAATAACTAAATAAGAATATCTATTTTGAAATACCACATACAAGTTGATCATGAAAAACGAAATATTACTTCCTTAATTAAAGTTCAAATGCAACACTTGATTATAATAATTACACACATAATATTTTAGTATAGTCGTTAATGACCCACGATGCATATTTTCTGATGTGCAATACATAAGGATGTAGTGTATGTATTATAAAACAAAAATAAACAAAAACACATTTTCTTCTTCTTGATAGATTGAATTTGAAACACCTATAGAAACCATAAACGCTATCAATCTTTTTTTTTTTCAGTTTGATTATTTGCAATTTAATCACACAGGAACAAACGCTCTCTTTGCAAACAATCATTTTTATCGATAAAAGGTGTGTCAAATGTCTTTATTGGTCTTTTGATATATACCTACTGTGTGTATGGACGTGTGAATGCTTGTATAGCCTATTAAAGTTTCATAATTTCCTTGTTTAAACTTTAAAATTTCTCCCTCGATTTTGCACTTCGATGTGAAATATTATTTATTTTTTTAGATTTATCGAATATGTGATTGTCTGATTTGTGTTATCCTCGATATCTTTGAATAAAAAAACTACTTCAGCAAAATTCATTCAAAAAAGAAAAATATATTCATTGATTCATATTTTATATGATAATCAAAAAGTTCAATATTGTAAACAAATGATTTTCTAGTGAAAAGGCTTTAACTTAAATTCTCATGTCTTATTAATTAACAAAAAATTCCATATATTTTGTTATGTTATAAAGTTTCGCGCTTAAATCTTTTGTTTTTTAATTGAGGAAAATATAACTTTTAGTTTTTACCTGTGACTTTTCTACATAAATTGAAAGCTTTCTCAATAATGTTAAATTTTTTCTACAATTTTTTTTGATTTTTAACTAAATAAACTTCTAATAAATCTCTACACAGAAAATCTCTTTATGCTGTCATCAATGCCACCTTTTGTATTTTTTTCAAATATTTTTCAAAGTTATTTCAAATAAATTATTGTTTTATTTTTTTACCTGCTTTTTAAATTTGATAAAAGCTTATAAGGTGAAACTTATATGTTTTTTTTTTTTGTGGTTTAAAAAATCTTCGATGCGCTTTCAAAACAATATTTTCATTTGAAAAATTCAAATAACGTTTTTTTGTTAATATCCAAACTACATTTAGACAAATTTAGATCAGATTTCTTTGAAAAATTCTATATGATTTCAGCATATTTCAGTAAGCTCAACAGTGTTCAAGGCGGTAGAGTTGTGATTTTTGAATGTTTACTAAATTAGCTTCTGAACTCACTTACAACAATTAATCATTTTAACTCATCTTCATGCTGCTACCCGTATTTTATGATGCTCAATACAAATTATAATAACAATATGAGAAAAAACAGTTCAGGTATTACGGTATTACGCATTAAACACGTATTACATTCAAAAAGTTCAAGATCAAAATTATGAAAAAAGAAAACAAAAATGCGTAAACTTAAATAATTGTTTTTTTTTTTTGCTTTGCTTTTGGCCTTATTTACTCACAACAAGAAGAAGAAAATGTAGAAATTTGACCTTTTGTATATGAGTATTGTGTAATATTTCAATAGAGCATTCATAATTAAATTTTAATTATAATTTGTATCTTTTAAACTAAAAAAATTATTATAGATTTAAAGATAATAATATATAATGTAGATATTTTAAGTACGTAAAAGCAATAAAACTAGTTTTTTTTTGAAGAAAAAAAAACTAAAGTCTAACAAATACGTAATAAGTAAGATGATTGTTTTCAATCAAGTTTCTCGCTTAAATCTTTTGTTTTATTAGAAAAACAAGTACAATTTTTTTCGTATGTAATTAAATTAATGAGGTTTGATTAATTTAAGATATCAATTATGATGTACTTGAAGGATAAGAAAGTTCAATGATAAGAATTCCTTCACCTGTTTTCCTACTAACCATATATTCATTTCTGTGATTCACCGAATGAATTGATTTTTATCGTTATGAACTAATGTTATCTCTTCTTTTTTGTAAATAAATAATAGAAAAAAAAATTGTTGGATTTTTAACTGGTTTATCAGTCAACAAAATTCTTTTGAAGATTTACCCTTGCATGGGTTTTTTTTCAACTAAATTTGCATTTATAATTATGTACGTCCAAAGTAAAGAAAAACAAAATAAAAAAGGAAAAATGCAAAATATTTTACAAATAACAAGTATATTTTTAACTGATTATTGTAAAAAAAATTATTTTTAAACCGGAATTTTATTTACATGAAATTTAATTTTTGTATTTTATTTTAAAAATCAATAAATAATTCCACTAAAGATCCAAGTTTTTTTTATTCAGTTAGCAACGAAGTAAATTTTTATAGCTTCCAGGCAGATGCAATGTAGTTAGTTTATGGGAATTAATTTGTTTTCAAAAACTTTTTTTTAAATTTTTTTTTATAAAAAAGTTTATTTTTTTATTCACTTAACATTTTGTTATTTCGTCTCGTAACAAAAACATTTTTTTATTAACCTTAAAACTAATACTTTGAAATATTTTTTAATTCATAGTTTTTTTAAAATTCTAACATGACTTTTTTTAAAAATTTCTTACATAAACTTTTATAACACAGTTCAAGGAAATTTTTACCAGGCTCCAGCTCCGCTTGAAGCTGAGGCTGATGCATATGCTTGTGCACTTGCTCCAGCATGGGCACCGCCACCTCCACCTCCGACTATATTTCCACCGGCACCTCCACATGAATCACAACCTCCTCCACTGACATAAGCAGGTCCGTATTCTATATTCTTTGTCTTCACAATTGTACCACCAAATCCACCTCCTCCGACACCACCGCCACCACCACCACCATATCCTCCTCCATATCCACCTTCGTAGCCACCACCGTAGCCTCCACCATATCCTCCGGCACCTGAACCAGCGGCACTTCCTGATATACCCAAACTGAAGCTTCCGCTGATTTCTTTACCATAGCCTCCACCAACAACTGGCTGAGTTACAACGGGATGTGAAACAACTGGTTGTATGACAGTTTTTTCAACAGCGGGTCGAACAACAGTCTTGTGATATACGGGTTTTGACACTATAGTTTTTGTAACAACTGGTTGTACTATAGTTTTTTCAACAACAGGTTGGACAACAGTTTTTGTAACTACTGGTTGAACGTAATGTTCTTGTACAACGGGCTGTACTACGTGCTGTACGACTGGCTGTTGAACGACATGTTCTTTAACAATTGGTTGAGCATAAACTGTTTTTTCAGATTCAATATAACCTCCACCACCGTATCCACCATAACCTCCGCCATAATCCCCGCTATACCCTCCACTGTAACCTCCACTATATCCTCCAGTATATCCTCCGCCATATCCACCAGAGTAACCACCACCCCCAACACTAACAGTTTTTGTTAAACCAAATCCACCGCCACCACCACCTAATCCAAAACCAAAACCTCCACCACCTCCTCCTAATCCAATTCCAATACCACCAAGTCCTATTCCAAAAGTTTTTAATTTATGAAGATGAGCAGTTGCTCCTGCTACAACTCCTAATAAGCAAATTATTATCTGAAATTTAAAAAAAAAAAATTAAATAAATAAATGAAAAATAAATAAATAGAAAATAAAAAGAAGATAAAAAATTTATTTCTAATTAAAATATCAATTTCATCTTACCGTCCTCATTGTTCAACAATTTCACTAGAATGACGCCTATTTTTTAATTCTCAGCTTATTTTATACAATTCTCTTATAGAATACCAAAATTCAAGTAAAATACTGATCATATTAAGAACACGCAAGTCACTAGGATATATAGCTAATTCAATAACCAGATTATTTTAATTTAACAGCACAAATATTCACACACGTAATTCGATTAAGTTTCGTGCGTTTCTTTTGTTATTCTATTCGATAGCATGGGATTTCCAATATTATCTTCCTTTTGGAATTACCTGATTATCATAAGAAATGTATATATTTCTTCTTATTATTTATATATATTGTGTGAATGTGTGAAAGTTGCTATAACGAACATGTGAACAAAATATAGGAGAAAAAAAATCTTTCTCTCATTCTATCTTAAAATAATTTCAATTGGGGGTAAAACGTCATTCAAGTTATAAATATTTCACAGATGATGATAACTACTAAATACAATTTTTTTTTTTTTTTCGAACAAACATAATTGTTTGAAGAAAGAAATAGAGGTGATTTTGTAAAGTCATTTTTGTGGCACGTGTTTAAATTTCGGGAATTGTAAAAACAAAAAAAACCTGGAAATGTTTTTTGAAAATTCATAAAAAACTATTGTATTGTAGTTTTAATCGAAACATAAAAAAACTAAATAAAACTATCTTCAGATGTAATAATTATTGTACATACATATATCTGATTTGACGATCTTAAAATTCACACACACACCTCTTCAATGGTCTATATTTTAGTTTTAAAATTATAAATATACAAAAGAATGTAAAATTATGTAAATTAAATATTTATTACTAAACAAAATTCAATATTTTTTAATGGCAGAGGTCTGCCATGGTAAATCAATAATAATTATTGATCTTACTCTATGGATCGTAGTACATTTACCTATTAAATGTTAATCGCGGTATTCGGTAGTAATTTTTATATATATTTATGTATATGTACGTACATGTAGTACATATTTTTACATACCTACCTATATTTATTTTGTTTTATTTAATCATTTTGCAAGAGTAAAACATTTCTGCGTGACTTGAAATTATAATTGGTGTATAATAAATAATTTAATATTATATTGGCGCTTAAATGCGGTTACACTGGAATTGAAGTGAGCGTTTATTAGTCATCTATATTGGTTATACTTATTACTTACATCATAGAAAATTAAAAATATTTAATGAGATAATAGCAAATTTAAGAATTGAATGAACTTTACTATTTCTTTTTTTTTTCTTACGTAAAAAATATGAATTGAATTTAACCCTTTCTTAACGTTTTCATCTAGATCTTCAGTTTATATTAATGGTATTTTTGTTCGTATTTTATTTTCTGAACCGAAAAACTTGATTAAAAAGTTATTTTCTCTTATAGGTCCTATTTTGGCAAAAATAAAATAGAATTTCTAAGCCAACGTCGTACAAAAAAATGATCCAAGTAATACCAAACTTATTTGTGGGGTTAAAACACATTCATTTTCTGCATTAAATCCAATACAAAGTACACACTAGCAATACTTGCCGATATTTTCCCACAGTAAAATTAACCAGTCAATTTTGTACATAAAAAATCTAAAGAAACTTGAACAAAACAAGAATTTTTTTTTTTACAACAACATCATGATTGGACAGTATAACTACGCTTTATCATGTTAAAAAAACCACATAAATCTCTATATTAGTTTTTTTTCCCTCCCATTTTTTTTTCACTCTCAACTATAATTGACGTCATTAAACTAAATTGCACATCTTACGTAGATGATTTAAAATTTTTTGGGTGTTAAACCTGAATAATAATAATGAAAACAAAAAAAGTGATAAATTTTTATATTGTTTATTTTTTATTTATTTATTATTTTTTTTTTTTCAAATTTAATAGACTATGTACTAAGAATTTGATGATTTATTTAAGCTGAATTTTTTTTCCATTTATTTTTTTTATGCGTGTTAAAGTAGCTTCGTAATAAAATTTTTTTTTTTAATATTATTCATAGAATTTTTAATTTATGCTAAAATAGTAAATCTAATTTTTATAGTTTGATTGTTTACAAGTGATCAAAATGAGATATAGAAGAAAAAATAAACCGAAAATAATTAAGGGAAAAATTTAATTGAAACGGAACTAGTTAAGTTAAGTGAAAACTGCAATTTAAATAATTAAAATTTTTTTAATGAAATGCAGTATTAATGTTTTTTACGGGGTATTTTTACTTGACTCATATTAGGAGAAAAAATCTAGCACAAATATTCCGAAAAACCAAGAAAAATGTTCATGCATCAATGAATTACTTTATTTAAATTTAGGCACCTTATTGTACAAATTGGAAATTTCAAAGCACATTTTCTTGAACTAATCTCTCTGGAACACTCTTTTACGCTTCTATGCTTCCATTTTATGTGTTTTATAGTACATACAATAAAGGGATATTCTTTTAAATATTTAAAGCTATTTTTTTACTAAAAGAAAAATGAAGTTTGTTCAATATTTAAATGGGCAGTACATGAACTGTCATTTCATTTCATATAGTGGATACACATTGGTATCAAATTAATAAAGAATTAAAATAAGTTTAGTGTATCAAAAGGAATTTTATTAAATTATCACACAAACAAAGTTTCTACAGATTAATCATCATCATAACAGTTAAATTTGTATACATAAAAATTAACAATATTTTACTAAAAATTTATACAGAAAAAAAGAAGGGAAAAAAAATTTAAAATTCAAATTTTATCTTCAATTCTTGTTTTTACAATTTTTTCCTGTGCTAAATATTGAAAATTATTAATTCCTTATTCAAATTTTGTCACACTTTTTGTATATTGAAGAGATACAATCTTGCCTAAGAAAAGTGTCCACTTTTCATAATTTTACCTGCTATAATTTTCTTGTGCTGCTTGGGTTAAAATTTCTAAACTAAAAAATCTTCTTTTACACTATCAGGTTTTTACTTAATGCTGTTTACAATTCTCCTTTGTTGTGTATCAGGCTTGAGTGTCCACATTTTTGTTTTAAATGTTGTAAATCAGGCCATCTACATATATATAGTTTTACGTGAAATTTGAATCACTAGTGATCGATAAATAGTAGATTTGTAGTGGGAGTCGGTCATTGACCAGCGTTTATTTAATTTCCTTGATGTATAATTATTTCTGGTATTTTATAAAATGTACCAAACATTCTCCATTTTGTTCGATTTAATTCAACATAAGTGTATAGGCATAGAAAACCAATAATAAACAAAAATAAATCAATAAATCTGAAATTAATTCAACAAGTTTTTTGATTGAATTCCAAAATACAAATTTGAAAATAAATTAAGTTGAATGACTTATTTATTTTATTTTTGAATTTATGATAATGATGAGAAAAATAAGATTAAAAAAAAAACCACTATCATTGATTTTTTTTTTTTAAATTTATTAAATTAAAAGGTGGTATTTAGTTTCTATTACGAGATAAACAGTTAAACCAGTTATTAGTGGGAAAACATTTTTAAATGTTGAATAATAATAATAATAAATAAAAATCCACCTAGATTATTTTATAATTTTCTTTTATGTACACTAATACTGTTACAATGTAAAATTTCAATCAGGTTTATTTGAATATGTAAAAAAATTATATATTATTATTATATAAAAAATTTATTACTAAATCAATAAAAGATTGAAGATTCATTTTGAAATTCCATTTTCATAATTTGTTTTTTTTGTTTTTCATATGGAAAATATAATTTCAGAACTTTATCTTTATTTTAAAAATAAATAATTTATATTCGATTTATTGGATTTTATTTAATGATTTGTAATTAATTTTTATAAAATATTGAAAAATAATGGAAATGTCATAAAGTTTTTACATTTAAATACGGAAAAATTATCATAAATTTTTTTTTTTATTTAAATGAGAAAAATACAGGAAAAAAAAACTAGTGACAGGATGCATTTTTTAAAGTGACATCAATATCAATTAATTATCTAATATGATGTCTATGTAAAATATGATTCAACTTTTAATGCATTTGTCATAATTATATTAGTTCAAATTAATTAAATATTCCATGCAAAATCCATGTCAAATAATTTATGTAGATTTTTTTTTTTTTGATGAGATAACAATTAAAAAAAAAGAAGAGAAATAACAGAAAACTGCAACGGTTGTTATTTTAAATTTCTATAGAATTCTATTATTTATAACATTAAAATTTACATGCAAATTTATTGTTTTTGATTGAAACAAAGCACAAAAAAAAAATTGTATTTCAAATAATAAAAATACTCATAAATAATTAAATTTAAAATAGATACAGATACACACATTGTTGTGGTTAATAACAAATAGTAAATTACATGTTATCCATAACAATAGATCTTTGTTGTTGTTATTGTTGTTGTTGTTCTTGGTAAATGATTAATAATGCGTTATACGAGTAAGTTGCTTGCTTAAAACATAACTTTTTTTTCGTAATTAAATTATTAAAAAAAAAAAAATTTTTTTTTGTGTAACATTGAAAAATCTAAAATTTGTATATAATATATAATATTATAATGTCCTAACAGATCTCTGAACATATCTTTTAACAAATCTCTTGTTATTATTATTATTATTATTTTTTTTTTTTAAGATAAAACCATATAATCCTTGACAGGTAAAAGATTAAAAATCAAAATTCATAATTTTTTTTTACTATCTGATGCAAAAATGATGACTTAAAAAAAAATTTATCTATTATAATATATAGCATCTATCTTAAAATAAAATGAAATTTATCTTTATTTTTTGGCAAGATATATTATAGTAGTCTTCATATAGAAATTATGTAATACAAGAAAACAATAAAAGAAACTAAAAGTTTATAGAAAAAAAAAAACATTTATCATGTACCATACAAACAACAAATCAAAACGGGTTAATGTCATTCTCATGTTTTTTTTTCTTCTTGTATCTATTTTCTTCTTTTTTTTTTTTTTTTTTTGCATTCTATTCACGAATTTTGAAATAAAAAAAATATACCTATACATATGTATATATGTAATTTCAAATAAGTATGGGGTATACTATGAACAATCCCAGCAAGCATGGCAATAAGAATGCAATAGTGTTTTCGTATTACAGTGGCAAGTGTTGCCTATTGCGGCAATAGCAGTTTTCTTATCGAGGGCAATAAGGTTTGCTTGAGAAAAGGTTGACAGACATTCGCATTGAATTATGAATGAATTTATGATACTTTTTCGTTAAAAAAGCAATAGGAATGCATATAAAATACGTTTAGAATGTAATTAAAGGGCAATAAAAGTGATTATTCGAATTCTTATTGCCTTGTAATGTCGCATTCTTATCGACATTACGATAAGAAAGCAAGCCGAAATTATAATACTTTATCGATTACAAAGTAATGGAAATGGAAAACGTCAGATGGTTGTCAATTGATGAAAGTCAGCTTAAAACTTTGAATTGCTGAATTTCATCAATTGACGATCATCTAATGTTTTCGAAGATACACTTATAGAAATACATGGGAAACACTCGATTGTTGAGTTTACGTTTATGTGATTTTCTCATTATTTTTCTTCAACATGCAAGTGAATAACATAACATTTTTGAAAGTCTTCGACTGAATAACTTCACTTCTAAACACAAACTGAACGATATTATCAAGAACAAAAAACGAATGTACACTCAAAATAGTTATTATTGCCCATTTATCGCTCAGTCGTATAATCTGCAATAGAAATATTATTGCCATATTATTGCCCACTTGTTCTATTGCCCATTTATTGCCAAGTTATTGCCAAAAGTTCTTGCCCAATTATTGCCCGCTCGTTCTATTGCCCATTTGCTTGCTGGGATAATAATAATAAATAAAAAAAACAACAAAAAAAAAAGTATAAACAATAATAAAAATATTGGAGAAAAAAAAAGCACTTGTCATGATTGAGGACTTTTGATTTGAATCATTTGAAACATTTTGATGGTTTGAGTAATTATACATTTGAAAAACCATCATGAATCAATATTAAAATATAAAAATCTAGGTTTATTAGTTAGATGACCACATTAATAATGATTATTTTTCTTGTTTGAATTGAATTGCAACAAAAGTTTTTTCTGTTTTTTTTTTTTTGCGATTTTTATTTATGAGCAAAATAAAAAAATGATTGAAGAATTTTAATTAATTGTGATTTAATTTACACATTTATTGAAATAAATTTAAATTATTTTTTTAAAAATTAGATTTATGGGTTTTATTGTGTGATTACATTTGAAATTTAAATCATTTCAAGCTGTAAATAACATTTTTAATATTCTATTTTGTTTCAAAATTTTGTGCAATGTTAAATTTTTTAATTAAATTTTAAGTAAAAAAAAAAAAAAGAAATGAATTTTTCCCTACCCATATTCAGAAAAAAATTTGTCGTCTTTCTGTGTTTGCCAAAAAAAAGAAAAGAAAATTTAAATCAAATGCTTTTCTGCAAACTGAAATTCTCAGACAAGCTTCCAATATATTTCTGACTTCGGAACATTATTTATTTTATTAAAATTATATATATATTTTTTTAAATTTTCATAAGTAGAAACAACAATTTGAACATTAAATCCAGAATTTCGAGCTTCCTATATCACATATAAGTTTTTTTTCGCTTAAAATTAAAAAAAAAAGATTGTAAACGGCACGAGGAGCACAAAAAAAAAAATTAAAATTCATAATTAACTTACTTATGTTAAAATTTATTACAAAATTCGATAATACGATGACGTACATGACATAAAGTTACGTATTTGCTATTGATACTATATAAAATGATGTAATAATCATCGAAAATTACGTTTATTACATTAACGTAATTTTAACCGTCACAATAAATTAAATTTTTAAATTGAGAAAAAAAAAATGAATGTTAAAAATTATAATTACTGGTGGAATAATTCGATTAATTGTAAGAAAAAAACCAGCAGTAATTTTGTCTCCATGGATTTCTTTTGTTTTCTCTTGTAAATCACTCCTTAACTGCTTTCTGGTGGAGCATCTTGTTTCGTAAAAATGCTGAGAATGTTTCGTCCTTTCTTTAAAAAATCCTCAATTTCTAATGAAGTACATGTCTTTTTTTTTAATCCTTATGATTCCAAAATTTCTTCGATCATGTTATTTTTCATAATTCATTTTCCATTATTACCATTTCCTATTGAAAAAAAAAAAATAATAATAATAATAAAATCCACAAAAGTAGAACAAAGTATGAACGCCACAACAACTTAATTCCTTTTTTTTTCTTCTCTTTTTAAATGTTTTTTTTTTCATTCAATGTAAACAAGTTTAATTTATAATTTAAACGATTTATAGACGGGTTGTCGACATTTCTTCAGTATGAAATACATAATACTCATAAAAATTATTTTTATATAATAATTCAGAAGCGAAAGTTAAATATATGTAGATTGAAAAAAAAAGTGTTTCTTATCTCTTTTTTTCGTGCTTTTGTACGGACAATCTCAAACTCATCCAACCAACACCTGTTTTGATTTCTGAATATAATAAATTATTATTATTTTTCGTTTGTTTTTGTTGTTGTTGTTGTTTTTTTTTTCATTTATTTATCTTATTTTAAATTAATTATAATTTTTAAAAACTTTATTATACATAATAAATTATTGAATAAATTGTATTTAGGAATGTCGGTGCAGTATAATTTTTTTTTGCTTTGCTCCATCAAGAAAAGGGATTGCTTTATAAAATAAATAAAAGTGAATGGCATAGAAACAAAAAAAAAAACGAATGAGTTTAATGAGTAGAAACAACAAAATTATAGTAAATATTATCAAAATATCATATTTTAATTAAATTTATACAAAATATGCCACACACATTTTAGATGACATGTTATTTCCATTTTTAATTAAATTCGCAATATTGCCAAAGGAGATTTTTGTTTTCTTGTAATATTGGGTGAATGCACCAATTCTATAAAATATAGGAAATAGGAAAATTTTTCAGAAGAGTCTTCCTTGATTTTAACTTTTATTTGTTAATCTATGACTGTGTTTTCCTTTTACTCGTAAAATTTTTTTTATTTCTGTTCCTTTTTTTTCATGAATTTTCAAAAATCTGTGAGATGATTCAGATTTTTCAAAATAATATATCACTTTTAGTCCACACAGAACATAATCCATGACAATTATGTAAAATTTGTTTGTGAGGTTTTTGTGAAAAGTTTTTAAACATTTTTCGCCAATTTTTTAAAAAGAAAATTGAAAAAAAAAATCAATTAACTTTTCTGTTAAATTCAAAAAATAAAATTACAAAATTCCACCTTTTGACCATCTCGTATTAATACATTAGCCTTATTAAATGCCTCATACACATCATCTCAATTTTATACAATATGTAAATTCAATAAAAAAAATCATTAAAAAATTAATTTCATCTTCTTGACTAATTGATTCATGAGTAAAATTGTGTAATTTCCTTAAACACTTTGCTTGTTGTTTTTGTTTTTTTTTGCCTCCTTCTCTATTCATAACTTTTTAATTTTATGAACACCACTTGTTAAATATTTCAATGTCGATAATATCATAAATTTTCCATCTCTATTTTATTTTTTTGTACTCATTTTTTTTTTGTTTTCAGAAAATCACAGTATGATTTAAATAAATTTTTTTTATTATAGACATTTTTACTTGAAAACTAATTTATACTGTACATTAAATAAACATAATGTTATGTCAGAGTTTCCTTTCTTAAATAATAATCGACAAAGTAAAAAAGCAAAAAAAAAAAAAAAGATGTTTGTGCAAATCTTTAATTATTGTTGATTTTGCTGTTTTTGTGCATCTTTAATTACATCTTAAAATACTGAATGATAAAAAATAAAAAAATAGAAAATAAATAGAGAAGAAAAGATCATCGACCTGTATTCAGATTTATGTAAATTTTTGTTGATTTTTGGTACAAAAAATTAAAATAGAAAAAAAACATTTTTTTAATTATGTAAACAAGGTTTTTTTTTCAGGTTTTGAAAAAATGTTAGTAATGGCAACTTAAGTGAAGAGTTTCCCCTTTTTTTTGTAGAAAATCATAATTTAATATATTTTTTTCCTAATTAACAAAATCTTTTTTGTATATTACATATGAAAGAAAAAATTTAAAAAACTGCCAATTTTTTGTTTTGTTCGTGAAATTAGGTAATTTTCGCTAACTTATGAATATTTGTAATTAATTAAAAGAAAAATTTTAAAATTAAAAATCCCCGGCGAAAAGCTGTTAATTTTTTTTTTCTATTCACCATTCCATGATAAATTGTAATTTTTTTCAGATTTACAGAAGTTTTTGTTTTTATAATTTGCTTTCCATTCCATCGAATGATTTAAATATTTGAAACAAAAAACTCACAGAAAAAAGCAAATCATTTATGAATGAACTTTAATTACATTGAGTTTTAAAATAAAAGCTAATTATCTATTAATTAATAAACGATTAATTAGCATTTAGGTTCATGGCAGTCATATAGATTATTTGTAGAAAATTACATATTAAAACAAAATAATTTATGATTTATTTATTTTTTTGTGTTATATTACATACATATATTTATTTATTTATTATTTTTGTAATTCACATAAATTTTTCATTTTTAATGGTTTTTATAGATTTTATGTTGAAAATACTGAATTAATTACATACAAATTGCAGGTGATTGAAATTTTAAGTTTTCGAAGCTGCGGAACTCAGAGTTCAAATTCAATCTGAAAAGTCTTTAATTTTTCATGGAAAAAATCAAAATTATTTTTCTAATTGGTTTAAGCATAAATTTTTTTATAAGTATGTTACGATAAAACAACTTCTTTTATTTTGAGAACAAAAAAAAAAATTATGATACTGTAGTTGTATTAAATTCACTATTAAGCTTTCAAAAGCATATGCTATTTTGTAAAGAAATAAATTTTTTATTTTTTTCATTTTCTTAAGACAACGGAAAATTATTACATACTTGAAATTTTCATGTAGTTAACCTGCATAGAATATGAAACACCAATGGTGTATTATTAAAAAAAAATTAAATGTTTTGAAAGTATTGAAGTGTTTCAATTAATTTGATTGCAAAAAAATTTTAATGTCAAAAAGGTTAACGATCTATTCGATAACCTTTGATTAAATAACTTTGAAATAATGCACTTAAAAACCTATTTCATTTTTTTTCGTTTTTTATACATGATTCAAATTGTTAACCTATTACCAACATTAATTATTACCCACTAAAAACAATAATTTTGATATAATTTTTTTTTGTTTGTTTGATTGATTGATTGATTGTACCTCTAAAACGTTACAATGTTGATACTACGCCCTTTTTTGTTGACATTAAATTTTACCATCTACATCAGGCTGAACATTTTTTTAAAACGTTTTTATTTTTCTTTTATAAATATTTTAATTTTGTGTTTTGTTTTTTAATATCTAAATTATTGTAAAATTGAATAAAATTTAAATAACTAAATAATAAAATTATTATGTATAAAAAAAACAATGTTTCGTTCATTCACAATTTCATATATGGTAAATGGACGCCAATTGGTCTATTGAAAATCTTCCGTAATTTATAGTTCAATCGATAACCTTTACCTTAAACTTACAGTTACATAAGAAAAAAATTATTGTTTTTCTTTTATCTTTGCTTTTGATTTTTACTCATATGAATATACAAAAAAAAAAAAAAAAAAAAAAAATGTCACATTAAGTTTAGAAAATAATATTATTTATATTTTAAATATTTTGTTTTGTCTTTTTTTTTTCATTAGAAAATTTATAATCTATTCAACGATTTGTCATTGAATTTATTATTTATAACAGAATTAATAGATTTAAAAAATTTGTATTAAATCGCCTATAAATAGGGCTTTGATTAAAATTATCGAACATTTAGTTCATATCTGTTTCGGAAATTAGTGCGGAAAAATTTAAGATTTAGAAAAAAAGGATTTAGTTCGATACGATGAAGCTTTATATTCTTCTTATCTTCCTGATTGCCTCTTCTCACGCCACATTTCTTGGTGGAGGTGGAGGTGGAGGACTAGCAGATTTAGAAAGACAGTTTGATGGCATTTTTGAAGGTCTCCTAGGAGGTCTTGGTGGTGGTGGAAGTAGAGGAGGTGGACAAAGAGGTAGAGGAGGCGGTGGCGGAGGAGGACACGGAGGAGGTGGTGGTGGAGGAGGACACGGAGGTGGTGGTGGAGGAGGTTGGCAAGGAGGTGGTGGTGGTGGAGGAGGTTGGCAAGGAGGTGGTGGTGGAGGAAGTTGGCAAGGAGGTGGTTGGCAAGGAGGTGGTAGTGGAGGGGGTTGGCAAGGAGGTGGTGGTGGACGCGGAGGAGGAGGTGGAGGACACAGTGGAACTGCTGCTCAAGTAGTTACAGTTTATCTCATTGATGAACGCCAAGGAGGACATAGCGGAGGAGGAGGTCATGGTGGCGGTGGATGGCAAGGAAGCGGTGGCCACGGAGGAGGTGGTGGTGGTGGCTGGCAAGTAAGTGGTGGTTACGGAGGAGGTGGTGGAGGATGGCAAGGAAGCAGTGGTCACGGAGGAGGTGGCGCATGGCAAAGTAGTGGAGGTCGCGGAGGAGGTGGAGGATGGCAAAGTAGTGGTGGTCACGGAGGAGGAAGTGCTGGATGGCAAGGAAGTGGAGGACGTGGTGGAGGATATGGTTGGCAAGGATAAATTTAAAAACCTGATGCTTCTATAATAGTTCAACTTAAGAACAAAGTTTTATATCCACAGAATTGGCAAAATTTTAAAAAAAGTTATGAAAAAACTATAAAAAAGCTATAAAATATTTTAATTAAACTCAAAGTTTATTCAAATAATTACTACAAAATTACATTTTTAATCGAAGGTTAACATCAAAATTAATTTTTTTTCTTTGTTTTAGTTTTTTTATGTAAAATACAAAAATATCTTTGAATTAAAATTTCGAAATTGAATATATTTATAAATCTTATTGAAGTATCTTCCGCTTAAAAAACCTTTCAAATTTAATAGTTAAAAAATTTAAAAAAATAAAAATTATATGAGTGTAAAAATATTGATTACATGTGTATTTGAAATTATGTATAGTTTAATAAATTAGTCATTGTGTAGTTATAAATTACATTTACTCGTTTTTTTTTTTATAATTTCCATTAGTCTAATTACCTTTTCGATACCTTGACAAAATAAGTTGTTACTTAGGTGAAATATAAGAGAAACTAAACATGACAATAAAGTTATCAATGTTCTGGATATTTGTTCATCCATTTCAAAAGTAATTTATGTCGAATCAGAACGAAGAATTTTTTGAACTGAAAATTATTAATGATTGAAATCTATATTTGTAAAGATTTACCAACACAAGCTTATCATATGGATTTGTATTCAAATTTATTCAACGTGACTGGACTTGATTTTATTGTTTCTAAATGATTTTTCGGCTATCAAATCAGGTTTTGCATTGCATTAAATAAAAATAAATATCGCTTTCTTTAGCTCAAAAACAATTTTTTTAGTAAATTTTTCACCCACTACCTATATGATTTTTCAAAGTACCTACACATATTTTTCTCTAAGCTTTAAAGTCAGCTTTTATGAAACTCACATTGAAGAATGATTATCGAAAATTCTATTGAATAGATCTTATGATAATTTTGATATTTAAAAATATGAAAAACAAGTTTTTAAATCTATAAAAATAACTATAGTGAATATTACATACATTTTCTGAACCCTTTAATACAAAATAGAAGAGAAAAAAAATCTCATCGAACAAGGCACCTAAATGGTAATTTATAGATTATTTGCATGATTTCATAAACAAGTAATTAAATTTTAATTGAACACATTATCTCATCGTTTGAATTATTTTTGATTTCATAAAAAGTTTTCCCATATACTTCTACTTTTTTTTCTTTTGTTAAACCGCAAAATTGAAGAAAAAAAGATAAATTTTTCAATTATGTAACAACTTTGAAATATGATTGACTTACATTAAAGTCCTACATGATTTTTAAATTAAGTACAAAAAATTTAAAAAATAAATTAAGTGTTTGCCAAAATGTTAACCTTCAAAATTTTGCTAACAAATTCTCTCTAGCCGTTATCTTCAGAATATTTAAAAAAAAAAATCTTGAGTTAATTTTTTTTTTATGTACTTGAAATTAATTTATCGTTGTTTTTTTTTTTTCTCTGTAACACGTACCTAATTATTTGATTTTATTTTTAGAATATTAATTTTAATCGATTTGTTATATGGTGTGATGAAATAAAATAAAAAAAATTCTACTAAGTAAAATCCGGGTTATTACAGAAATGAATAATTCTTTGATCGTGTTTACTTGAAAAAAAAAAAAACGATTATTGCAATTATTTTGAATGAAGATGACATCAATTGAAATCGTTAATTACTAGGTATTTAGAATAAATATTGAGAAAAATTGTTTTTGGTCAAGAATTTATAAGAACACTTATAATTTAACGATTTTTTTTTTTCAAATTTCAAATCATGCTTCACAATAATAATCATCTTCAGGAAAATATTATTAGTCTAACGTGGAAAAAAAAAAATATAACAATTATGTAAATGATTAATTATTGAAATAACTGCTGCACCTGAACGAAGAACGATGAAGAGTTTATTATTTTTTTTGTATGATTGCGCCATAACAAAGTAATAATAAATGCTTTTTTTCTTCTGTTTTGTATTTTTCGTTATTTTTCACTTTAATTTTTTTTTTATATACGTATTTTACCTGTTATTCAACATTTCAACTTGTGATCTTTTATGATGGTGCTATATGAAATGAATGTTTAACAAATATAAGAAGTTTATAAGTTTATGTAGGCAATTTAAAAAAACGAAAAAAAAAAAATTATTACATACTTTTTTTTGTTGTTGTTGTTGTTGTTGTTCAAATTGAATAAATTGAAACCGAAACAACAACATACTTGGGGTGTCACGTTCATCTTCAATTGAAGGTCGTTAGATGTAGACCATAAGCTTTATTATGAATACAATCATTAAATAATTGCGTAAGGTTTATATGCGTCTCCCATATTCATCTTGAAGATATTATTTTAACCTTAGGCTAATATTTCTTAGTATAGAGTTCTTGAAAAGAGCTACACAAAGTTAATAACCGACTCTTCTCACCTTTTGTATATAGTATGAATCAAGTTGGCACTATTGCAAAAAAAAAAAAAGCAAATGTGGTAAATTTTATAGCTAAATTACAATTATCATAAAGCACATCAAAGATTATATGTATGCTATTTGTATATAAATTGTAAGTAATGTGTATGTATGTGTGAGCAGAAAAAAAAACAAAAACTATGTCAGAGCTTTATGAGGATTAGCAATAGAATGTAATTACAAAAATGTTAAATAATAATAATGTAATGTAAATTGGTTTGTATTGTTGTTGTTGCTGTGTTGAATTCATTAGCGTTGTAATTGATTGCACTTGGCATTGATTTTTAGAATTATTTCTGTATATAAATAGTGGATGTAACCACCGTTAGATTCATAGTTAGTTGAATCGTCAGGATGAAAATATTAGTTTGTCTTCTGGTTTTAGTAGCTGCGGTATCCGCAGGATTTCTTGGCGGTGGAGGAGGTGGTTGGAATAGCGGTGGAGGTGGTTGGAGCGGTGGTGGAGGAGGCTGGAAATCAGGGGGTGGCGGCGGTGGTGGCTGGAGCGGAGGTGGAGGAGGTGGTGGTTGGAAATTAGGGGGTGGAAGTGGTGGATGGAGCGGTGGTGGTGGTGGTGGATGGCCATCAAGTGGCGGCGGAGGTGCAGTGAAGAAAATTATAATTGTTAGTAGCGGTGGAGGTGGCGGAGGTCACGGTGGTTGGAGTGGTGGTGGCGGAGGGCACGGTGGTTGGAGCGGAGGTGGCGGTGGTAGCGGATGGAAATCAGGAGGTGGTGGTTGGAACGGTGGTGGCGGTGGTGGCAGCGGATGGAAATTAGGTGGTGGAGGTGGTGGTTGGAGCGGAGGTGGCGGCGGTAGTGGATGGAAATCAGGAGGTGGTGGATGGAATAGCGGAGGCGGTAGTGGTTGGTGGTAAATCTAGAATACACGATTTCTTAAAGGATATAATATATGCAGCTGTTTTGTGATATTTATAATACAAAATCATTATTATTTTTTAAACACCATGTACAAAAAAAAAAAACGTTAACACAATTTTTTCAATAAAAATTTGTATTTGAGTATATAAAATTCGAAAAATAAGTTTTAATTTAAATCAATTTCAAGACATTTATGTGCACATTTCGATGAAATGCTCTATTTGAAGGTATTAACGTACTAAAAAAAGGAAATTTGATCTCTAAAAAGTGGATAATTAATTATGTGTGAATCTAAATTTTTTTTAATGAAATTAATAACAATGATAAAAATATGTATATATTTGTTCTTGAGAAAAATATTTTACACTATCCAACTCGGTTGAAAAAAGCAAAAACAAATTTTAAAGTTCTTCGGTTTTTATATAATATAAATTTTAAAGAATTTTCTGATTTAAAATTCAAATCATCATGACCTCAATTTGAAATTCAATTTTATTATACGATTTTCATAAAATGTGCTTATTTGACAGTAGAGTTTGTTAAAAATTAAAAGCGAATGTTCTGCGCATACCATATATACTATACACAAAATGTTTATATGTGTATTAGTGTTTTTCTCTCTTTACTGGAAGAAAAAAACCACTACTAGTGTAAAAATTCTTTAAAAATTATACCATTATCTCCCTGCGCAATTATACCATTCGCTTTTAATTTTCAACAAACTCTACGAAAATATGGCAATTTTAAGTTTTTGGTATAAAATACTATGGATACCAACTTTCTGCCCATGTTGAATTCATTTTGAAATTTTGTCCTTTTTTAATAATTCTTTTTAACAATCTGAAAGAAAAAAAAAAAAAGACGGTTGGTTTGTTGTTTCTTCATTCTTTTTTTATGGAAAAACTTCAAAAAGATTTTGGTTGCCGTTGAATATTTTTGCTTTGTATTCAAACATAAATGAATACAAATAAGAAGAGAAATGAAATAAAAATCTTAAAATTGGAACTTAAGTGAATATAGTTAAAACAATTTGAAATATGAAAGAAAAATCATAGTTTATTTACAAAAATAATTGACACAAATTTCATCTCTGATATCACAAAAAGAATTTTTGTTAATTTTTTTTTTCATTTAAAAATTATTATTTTTAAATTCACCACCATCCACCTTTACGGATTCCACCTCCGTGACCTCCACCAAGACCACCACCACCAAGACCACCTCCACCAAGGCTAATTACTTTAATGGTACTAACTCCACCACCACCACCGTTCCAGCCACCACCAAGTCCACTGCCACTCCAACCGCCGCCAATTCCACCTAATCCACCTTTTAATCCTCCTAAACTACCTCCACCTAAACCGCTATTCCAGCCACTATTCCAACCACCACCACCTCCAATTATTCCACCTTTTAATCCTCCTACACCGCCACCTAAACCGCTATTCCAGCCACTATTCCAACCACCGCCAATTCCACTACTCAAACCACCTCCGCCAATATATCCTGCTGATACCGCGGCAATAAGAGCTAATAAACAAATGAATACTTTCATTTTGGTTTTTATTTTATAATTTTTGAAACGATGTCGTATTTTTAGAACTGCGAATGCGACTGATGATTTCTCTAGATCACAATCGGATATTTATATAAAAATAAATTCATCTATTTTTGTAAACAGGAATGCATCCAATTAATAACGATTGCAACCCATATTCTTGACCAAAAGTATATTATTATAAAACGTAAACAATATATCTAGTACATATTTTTGGCAATGTACTTATTACACACTTTCAAAAACTTCTTTTTTGTTGTTTTTGTGTTTTTGCAATAAAACGCCATGATTAAAAAATATTTGCAATTCAATGTGTATATCGTTGAAAAAATGAATGTAGAAAGAAACCAGAAAACAAAGATAAAATGTAGCAAAAAGAAAAACAAAAAACATAAATAAAATAAAAACAAGGTTATAGGATCAATGAGTCAGTTTTGCAAAATACCTATAAAATATAACGGGTAGTTGTTGCAATTTTATGATATCTTTCGTTTTGTTTTTCATCATTCATTAATTCTTTATCTCTTTTTGTATTTAACTCCCAATTCTGTCCGTGACATTTTATTATAAATTTTAACTATACAACAATCATGAACCATTTCCATTCATTTTGTGTGTGTGTGTGTGTGTGTGTTTTTATTGTTGATTATTTCAATTAAATTAAATTAATATTAAAATAAGGTTATACATATTTTTAAATTAATATAATATCTTAAAACACATGAAAAAGTGTGAAAAAAAAAATGTATGTATGTATGTGTATATCAGTCGAGGGAAGATGATGTACCTTTTATTTTTCATTGCATCAAGGTAAGAGTTACTAAGTTGTTGAGTGTGTTTTTACCTTTTTTTTAAAAATATATTTCAATGGATTACTGTTTCATTTTTGTTTTTTTTTTTGCAATGAACAATAATAAAAAAAACAAATACATACCTACATGACAAAAAACTTAATCTATTGTATTTTTTAGCTGTAGTGTTGAAAATATTGCAAAATGTATCTATCATCTCCACTAATACATAATTTCCTGAAATTAAAATCATTTTTCAAATTTTTTTTTATTGCGAATTTTTAATTACATACATATAACCGTTGCAAAATACTTTGATTTTGTTTTTTAATTAATTTAATTTGTAATGAATCATAATATACGAAAGAAAATGAGAGATGATTTTCGGTTAAAAATTGAAAAAGAAAAAAAATTACATAAATGATTGGTTGTATTGTATACCTATATACTTTAAAAAATTTAGCTATTGCAAAAGTTAAAGTGTTGCAAATTAAAATTAAAATTTCACATGCAACAATTCAACTCTCAAAAAATTTTATTAGGTGCTACATGAAAAAATTAAAAAAAATTTCTTTTGAATATGAATCAATGAATCGTAGTTCTTCTTTGACGTTTCCCTAAAAAAAGCTATACAAGCTCATACTATTGTAAAAACCTAAACGTCCTTTCAAGAGGATAGAAGCTTGTAGTGCATATTCGCATAATACAGTACATATTTTTTGTAAAATCTTTTGGGTCATCCATTTGCTAAAAAGAACCACCAACCCAACCTAAGGCTGACAGATCTAATAATGTCCTAAATTGCCATTTAAAATTATTAGAAAAATTTATTGAGTCTGGTCAAAAATTTTATTTGTTTCAATCTATCTTTTAAATAAACAAAAACAATAACATATCCGTTCTTTCTTTGAATAAACAACTTAAAATGACTGCAATACATATAAAGCAAAAATTAATAAAAATACGCCCAACGACAAGAAGAAAAAAGTATAAAAAAGAATTATTATATCAGCGCTTACATATTTCCTATCTTTTGAATCTAAAAAGTAACAAAACACAAAAAAAAAAAAAGAGGTAAACGATCAAAGACTATGATGGTTTTGCTTTTATCAATTTTATAAATTTCATTTTAATTTTACAATCTTAATACAGGGTGTTGAAGGTTTTTAATTCTCCATAAAATGCATTAAAATATAGCTGTGTATATTGAAAAAAAAAAACTGCAAAATTGTCAGGTGATAAAAATAAAATTTATGTTTTTTTTATTTGGTATTGTTTTTTTTTTTTTGAATTTTTCAATGTTAAGAATATCATTTAAATTTAATTGCGATACTTTTTTTTCCTCCAAAAATATTATTGATTTCACCTTTAAAACACCTTATACATTCACTCTTCTTACGTATATATTTTATCTTATTTTATTTATTACAGGTTGTGTAAAATTCATGTAAAATAAACAAGAAATGGGACTAAATAGCGTAAGTAAATTAAACCTTTGATTTATTCTTTATTTCATAATTTAATATACACTTATTATTATTTTTTTTCTTTTTTGTTATTATGGAATTTTTTTTACCAAGATATTATACTTACCTTGTGTAATGAAAAAAAAAAGAATTACGAAAAAAAAAAAAATATGTACATTTCATTATTAATCGAAAGTGAATTTTTCATATACCTATGTACATATGTATGTACATATGAGTGTTGTATCGATGTTATTGATAGAGCACTTTTCAACTTTTTAACTTAATTATCAAAAAATGTTTATTTTGTCATTTGAATGAATTTAAATTGTTTTGTACCATTTAATTTTTGTAAAACAAGATAACAATGACAATATTTTATATTTGTTTTTCAACTCTTTGTCTACTCCTAAGAGAATAGATCCTTTCCTTGAAAAATTAATTTTTGGTAATTCTTTATTTTTCATGAAGAAGACTTCTTCAACTGGTCGGTGCACATTTTCTCACTAGGGCTTACAAGATACAAAAGGTCCTTTTTCTAAAAAAAAATAAATAACTATCGTGAATTGATTTCTACTTGGTTAGCTGTCGATTGAAGCCTTTTCTCTTTCCTGTTATTTTTCAGCTTACATTCATGTTATTGTTGTTACATTGTGTCTGTGGTGACAAAATAATTAATCAGAAGAAAAAAAATCAACGTTAACTAGAGTCCAGTTTGAACGGGTAAATACATTTAAGGATTGAAAATTTACTCATCTTCGTAACTTTTCGTATTCATTTTCCGATTTATAAGGCTCATTATGTATGTGTTCCCTTTTTTTTGTTTGTAAAATAATTACAGGATTGTCATAATGCAAAATAAACAATGCTACGATATAAAATTAAATTACACAATTATGTTTAACTTGTATTCATGAGTAAAAAAAAACATACATATAAGTACATTATTATGAATTGTAGACAAAAAAAAGTCATAATTTAATTAAGCTTGGATAATTATGAAGTATAGTAATTAATTAGTATATTAAATGTTACCGTAGTACCTACTTATTATTTTCATTGCACATCTAATTTATGAGTAACAAGATGCTTCTTTTTTCTCATATGTTATAACATATGTTCATATATATAATATATGTATATCATGAATCTCGTTACAAAATTGTATCATTTTAAATAAAATTTTAATGAGTAAGACAACAAAAAAAAGTTGTGTAATACAAATGAATGTAAAATATGTAATTTTTATTTCTTATTTTTAAAATACTTAATATACCTACCTTTTTTTTTGGAGTTTCAAAAAAATCACAAGAATTATATTTACTAACTACGATTAAAATGTGAAAAAAAAAAAAAAAAAAGAAAACCACTTAAGTGTTTGTATTGTAATACATATTTTTTTTATAAATTTAGATATTACGTAAAATTGTGATAAAAGGTAATTTACAAAGTTTGAATGTTTGTTTGTTTTTTTTTTATCAAGATAATTTTAAATATTTACAATTCTTCACCATTCGTCCAAATATTGGCTATTTAATCAGTTTTAGTATTCAAAAATCTTATGACAAGAAAATGAAATAAACGTTTTTTTTTTCCTCGTTAATTGGGTGTATTAACTGAAAATGTTGTACTGACTTTTTAATATACTACTTACCAATTACTTAGATAGGTACCTACTTAATATTCATATTTTCACATAATTTTCACTTCCGTTTTTGTTTCTAAAATTAAGATATAAAACTTAGATATTTTTATCTTTATTTTTTTTTTTCATCGAAATTTTGTAAAAAGAAAGATTAAAATTACTGTGAGTACCTAAAAAACATTTCTATTAATTTGAAGAAAAAAAAAAGGTGTTACAAACTTGTAAACATAACAATGTTATTATTAAAAAACAATAAAGTTGTCTTGTATAAAAAAAAAAATAACGTAATCTAATTATGATTACATGATTTGTAATAAGGGGAATAAAATATTTTTTAACACACTATATAAAAGCGTAATCCCAATAAGGAAGAATAACCAGTCTTTGATATAATTTGACAGTTTTAAGATGAATTTAATAATTTTGATTTTTGGATTATTATTAAGTAATTATTGTTCAGCTACAATATTTGGTATTGGTGGTACTGGTGGTGGAATTAGTGGAATATCAACAATTGTCGAAAATATATTTGGAAGACTTGTTGGTTTAGGAAGTTCTAGTATTAGTAGTATAACTAGTTTAAGTGGAGGAAGTTCTAGTAAAGGAATTCAAACAATTGATTCAGGATATGAAAGTGATATTAGTCATGATGTTAATGTAATTGGTAATGGAATTGGTAATGGAATTGGTTATACAAGTTATGATAAAGGCAATTATTATGATTCATATGGAACATATGGTGGTGGATTGAAGAATGGAATTAATAATGGTTACAATACAGGAAGTCATTATGATGGTTCAAATGGATATTATAAACTTTTTAGTAGTTCAGCAAATAATAAGAAATTTGGAAAAATTGTTGTACCAGATATGTCAGAACATTAAAATTTTACGAGAAGTGAAATGAACGAATTTATTAATTGTTTTTGTTTTTATTATTATAAAATATATTTTTTATATAAATTTGTAGTTTTAATAAATTGTAAAATTTTTTGAATAACACCATTTTATTTAACAGATATAAACACAAATGTATTATAGATTCAGATCACAGATGATAGTCTATCCTTTTTTAAGTAAATTTTTTTTCCTTGTAAATCAAAAATTGTTTTACAAATATTTTCATTCAATAAATCATATACTCTTGTATAATATTTTTTATATGAGTTTTTAATTAAGTTATCAAGAAAAATAAATTGATTTAAAAAATAACAAAAATTTAATTAAAAAAATATCTATCTCATGTTGTTTTGTTTTTCACGTTTCCTTCATAGCCTTATTCAAAAATGTCATAATATCTCTAGCATAATTTATTTCTATGGACAATAATAATCCATATTTATCATCATATCCAACATTATCAAGAATACGTAAAAGTGTAACATTATATTTTGTTTTAGGTTTTAAAGCCCACTGTAATGAAGCAAAATATTTTAATGAATGTTCTATTGCTATCCTTAAATTTTGACGTCTACATGGAATTAAAATTGGTGGATATAATGCATTATCATCAATATTAATATTATGAGCTAATGTTAATTCAGTACATATTTTACCATGAGATTCTTTTGTCGGATTTAAAAATTCTGTAGTCCATGATTTTGGTAACATTGAAACTAATTTTAAATGATGTAGTGTATCATATACTCCATCAACCATTATTGCAGCTGTAAATAATTTTGGTTCAATTTTTAAACATGATCCAATTATAAATCCTTGACCATATGCAATTATTTTACTTGCAATTTTATTTTTTAATAAATATTTAACAACAGCTAAATAATCATTTATACTGTTTTTTTGATTTATTCCAGAACCATCTTTATACCATTCTGTACCATATTCACCACCACCTCGAATATTAACAAAACAATATGTACCTTTAAAAACATTTGAAAATGTTATTCCTAATGGATTATAAATTGGTAATAATTTTCTTTCAAATATTCCATCAACAATAACTAAACATGGTGATGGTCCTTCTTCTGTATATGGTGATCGAATTAAAAAGAATGGAATATGAACATCATCATTAATTTTATAAAATATTTGACTCATATGATGTCTTATGAAATTATAAGCACAATAATCACTGAAAACAATCGATGGATTTGGACGTTTCAAAATTTGATCAGTAGGTACATTAATATCTAATTCATCAATTATAACATTGTTTGATATAGTTTCATTATTTTGATATTCACTAAGATGTTCAGGTTGAATTGTAATTGCTGCTGTTTTAGGTCCCTTATTGGTTTCTCCACCTCGAAGACGAATTTCATTGATACTATAATGAACATTATCATCATCATGAGAATTATGATGAACATCATGAACATAATGAACATCATCATAATCATGAGAATTATGATGAACATCATCAACATTATCATCAATATGAGAATTATGATGAACATCATGAACATCATGAACATAATCATAATAATCTTGTTCAATGTCATAGTCATAGTCTTCAGTAGATATAGATGAAACTTCATCACTTTCACATTCGCTTTCATCGTTTAAATAAACGTTATCTTCTTGACCACCAGTCATTCTTGTATTATCACCACCACCTTTATTCCGTTTAATTTTATTTCGTTTTAAAAACCATGGTAACCACCAACCACCTTTATCATAAGCAGTTTTTTTAAATTGAAAACGACGAGTTGTTCCTGGATCAAGAGGTCCTTGATGTCTAAAAAATACATTAAAATCTCTCCAGCTAGCATTTACTTCAGTTACATAAGCTCTTCCAAAATTGAATCTTCGTGTTAATACACCCAATTTCATATCATATATTTCTATTTCAGATTTAACATCATGTAGATATTTTAGAATTAAATATGTTTTATTTGCAACAGCATAAACAGCTTCAAGTAAACGATATTTATCTTCTGGTATTAATATTCTCCAATCACAATGACATTTTGGTTTAACATTTTTTAAACTAATTAAAATAATATGATTACGTGGTGCTTTTTTATTTGTTAAAAATAATGCAGAATAACCATAATTTGTAATATATTCATAACATGCATCCCATTTTTTAACAATTTGTATTGATTTAAATTCACTTTTTGAATCAAATTTATCAATACGATGTAAACGTATATAATATAAATTATGTGTATTTTCATGATTTTGTCCAATACTATATATTAAATATCTACCACAATGTGATACATAAAAATTTTTAACTATAAAATAAGTATCATCAATAGCTGGAAAATTTGTAATACGTAAATCATCTTTACTGTTTGTTCCTAAACGATGAAAATAAATTGAATGTTCTTTCCATGCGGTTCCATCCGCATGATTACAATAAAAAAATCCTGTGCAATTTTTATACCATTGAATTTTTGTTATTATACCTGTACATTCATCTTTTAATTCTTCATTTGTTTTAATTCTTCTAACACGTATAACTAATTCTTCTCTACCATTTTCTGAAACTGCATATGCTATATATAAACCTTCTGGTGAAAATGAATATGTTACTATTGTTGCTGTTGCATTTTTTTTCCTTCTTTGATAATCATCAGTATTAACATTTAGTAATATTTGTCTTTTACTAACATCTGAATCATAAAGATCTTTAAATTTAACTAAAATATTTGCTTCATCTTCCCCACTATTTACTTCCATTATACACCATTTACGTATCCGACGTAAACCAATACCAGTTTTTGGACAATTATAAAGTTGTTTTATAAATTTCTCAACATTTTTATTAAATCTATCCTTTTTATTGTTTTTTAAAAATTTATTAAATAAATTTTTTGATTCATCACAAAAATTACCATGTTCTTTTGTTGAATGACTTTCTAACCAAGAATATGGATCAGGTACATCTCCATGTCCTGGAACGGATATTACAGTATTATCACGTTTATCAATTGACTTTAATATGTATTCGGCCATTATTTATTTTTATTTATTGTTCTATTTTTTAATTTCATAAAAACATTCAATTTTAAAAATAATTATGTATATAAATACTCAATAATCAAACAAAAAAATAACATAAGAAAATTATGATTAAATAAAACAGAATGAAGTTTTGTCATAATTTTCATGACTTTGTTTTTCCGTATCACTAGATTGAAAAAACAAAAAAACAAAAATTAATTTAAAATATTTCCTACTGAACGAAGGATCTGGATTTCATACAAGGTAATGAATTTTTTTTCAAAATAAAATGAAAAAGGGATCCCGATTAAATTAAATGAAGCTTTAGAGACGTGAATCACTGTAAGTTTAGACTTGAGTTTATAAAAAGCTTGACATTTGCTACATGGAAAATTTTTTGTTACCCCACAATTTTACGAAATGAAAGAAAAAAAAATCTTTTAATTTTCAGTATCGTTAATCCGTTACACACAATAAAAATCAATTATGAATCTTACAACAACAACAACAAAAAAGCAAATTTTACCAATTAAATTACATCTCTCAAGCAAAGTAGTTTTTTTTTTGTGAAATCATGAAAGAACAAGGTTAAAATATGTAATTTAATACAAAAACTTGACAGCTTTAAAGATGAAATTTGATATTGTAGACAGGACATCAAAAAACATCAAAATTTTTTGTATGTGCATTGAAAGAATTTAAGAAATGTCAAGAAAAGAAAAATTAAATTGAAAAAGAGTGCACATGAGTTAAATCTGTTATTTAAGAAATTTTTAGTTGAATATTTTTTTGTTTGTTTTGTTACTATAATTAAAATAATTAAGATACCAATTTGTAATTGCATAATAGATACTTTAATTGGATATATTTATACATGAGTAGAGCCATGAAATATATGCTTTTTATTTTTAATGAAATTTTTTTATTAGCATGCGTAAATATTATTAACTCATCTATTATACTCGTGATCTAATCTTGCACAATTTTATCAAAAACCGATTTTTTTTTTGTTTTGTTTCAATTTTACTAATTATTAAAAATTTAAAATATTAAGTATTATGACATGTAGAAGCATACATGTATATAAAATTATATTGTACACAATAAGACAGTGGGATTCATATATTTTTATTATAATTCACTTTCAATTTAACGTATTTCATTTCAAAATTGTATTTAATGTTTTTTTTTCTTCTCTTTTATATTATGAAAGTGAAAAAGTTAAAAAATAAATCAATATCTACATGTATATATGTATATATAATATTTGAACCCATATATCGATCTGGTTTATGTATTGTTGTATGTGATTTGTTAGTAAAAGTAAGAGTAATGCACTACTAACCCATTTTTTAGCCTTTCATTCATCAAGAAAAACGTTTTTATTATTATATCATCGGAAAACAGACAAAGAAAAAAAAACATAAAAAAATTCATACTAGATATGATACATGACAATTAGTATTAAGACCATATAAATAGAGGACTTCAGATTCAAGAAGTTATCAGTTTTGGATTATCTGTAAAGCAATAAACATTTGAAAAAGACAACATGAAAGTATTTATCTGTTTGATGAGTGTGTTGGCTGCAGCATCGGCAGGATATTTGTCAGGAGGATTAGGTGGAGGATATGGTGGAGGATATGGCGGTGGATTAGGTAGTGGCCTTAAAGGTGGTTGGTCAGGTGGATCTGGTGGATCTGGTGGTGCAATCATTTTAAGTGGTGGCCATGGATTAGGTGGAGGTTTAGGAGGTGGATATGGTGGAGGATATGGCGGAGGATTAGGTGGAGGCCTTAAGGGTGGATGGTCAGGTGGATCTGGTGGATCTGGTGGTGCAATCATTTTAAGTAGTGGCCATGGATTAGGTGGAGGTTTAGGAGGTGGATATGGTGGTGGTATTGGTAAAGGTATCGGAGGAGGAATTGGTGGAGGATATGGAGGTGGTATCGGCGGAGGAAGTATTGGTATTTCTAAAGTTGTCAAAATCATTCCGGTTGCCACCGTAGTTGAAAGTGGAGGTTTAGGCGGAGGTCTAGGTGGTCTTGGTGGTGGACACGGTGGACTTGGTGGTCTTGGTGGTCTTGGTGGTGGACACGGTGGACTTGGTGGACTTGGTGGATACAGTGGTGGTTTAGGAGGTGGATATGGTGGTGGTCACGGTTGGTGGTAAAAGATGCTAATTTTACGTACGATAGTCATTTTTATAATTTTAAAAAAAGTTAAACATTTCCTGTTAAACATTGTTTATAGTAAAATGAATAAATTAATTTAAAAAAAACCAACTAGTCTTATTACTTGAAATATTGTATTTTCTTTTTTAATTGAACCATTTATAAAGTTATCTTCAGAAACTACTATGTCTTGATTCAAGAAAATTGATCGTACAGCAAAAATTAAAAAAAAAAAAAAATTAAATCATGGATTAAACAGCAGTGCTTCGTACATTTCTTTATTTTTTATCACTCCAAAAAAATTTTAATGCAGGCTTGTTCACAAATACACAAAAGCGTATAAAGTCAAAATTTAAAAAATAAAATATACATGAAATTGAAAATCAAATAACAGTCAAAGCTGTTATATTTATGATGCATAATTTGATTTTTATTAGTGACTATGAGATATCGTTCCATTTCTCTCATCACACGATGTAGTTACCACATCAATTTAAAAACTTTATATGGTTGTAAACTTTTATAAGTTATGTTAGCAGTTAAAGTTGTTTTTTTTTGCCATGTGAAATTTTAAAAACTTTCTAAAACTTGAATTAAGATTTCAATCTAATAAACGTATGGAGAAACATAAGAATAAAATGTGACAAAATTTGAAAAATAATAAAGTTGCAAATTGAACGCATTCAATTTTCTTGAATGTTTTAGATGGAAATAAAACACCGTGGGGTTTTTTAAATATGGTTTTATAATTTTTAAAGATGTCTTTCCATTAGAGATGGAAAAAAGCATGAAAAAAACAATTTCGTTGGTATTTCCGGATATTTTTCATAAAAATCCTGCTTTTTTCACCCGTTGCTTTTTATCGGTTTTTTTCCAAAAAAGCGGAAAAAAACATTTGTTTTTTTCATAATCATAGGAATTTTATATACATACATTCATTTGAACGGTTTTTTTCAATTTTTTGAAATAAGTAGGTAAATTTTAAATTTTATTCAACAAATATTTTAAAGGATAATATAAAAACTTTTTAGTAACACTTCATTCAACTTAAATGCATTTTTTAAAAATAAACAATGGTGTTATAAAATTCTACAAAATATTAATACCTACAGTCAGGTACAAACACCATTTGTGAAACAAAGAGAATTTTTAATGATTTTTTATAGAATTTGGGTACATATAAGGATTTGTTCTGTTAAAAAAAAATATTTAAAAGACACTGAATATTAAATTATTTTTTACTTTTTATTATTTTTGTTGTTTTCGTTTCATTAAAAAATTACTTGTTACTTCGACCGAATTAATTTAAAAATGCAATTATGTAGGTACTTGAAAAAGTTTTCGAAAAATTTTCGAGAATACCAAAACAAAGTATCTTTTATAAGATGATAATTGATGTTGGAGGTAACAACTAACAAGATCCAAGACAAAAAAATATGCAATTCTTGGGTGATGTGCTTTTAAAATATCTTTGACTATTATTTTTTTAGTTTATGCTCTTTTTTTACGAAACAGATGGTAGTTGAAAAAAAAAACAATAAATTTCTTTCATAGTTTGTTGTAATGAATTAAATAAAATTAACGAAGACAACACATTCTATAATGTTATGTAATTCTGTTCATGTGAAAGCAAAATATACAACTTCAATAAAATTAATCTCTGGTAGTTTAAATGCCAAAGAGAAAAATTTTTTTTTCCTGAAAATAAGGTTTGATTACAATTTGAAATTTCTATAGAGCACCATAAAATTTCTCTCTTTATAAATTAAACATTGGCTATTCAAATAAACCTTAGCCGAGATTATCTCGAAAACCATGAAGTTAAAATCATATCAATATTGTGGTCTCCTATTATAATTTGAACATGCATTCAACATTTTAAAAAAGAAATATAATTAAAAATTAACATTTAGAATTTTATTGTAACATTTTAAGATTTTTTTTCAATTACAAACATGAATGTTTCTATTGCACAATTAATTTTTAAATAAGTTTTCTTAAATTTAAATTTCTAACAAATCACAATAGTTTCAAAAATACATAATACTGATTTACCAGCCGTGGCCACCACCGCCACCTCCTCCTAAATGACCACCTCCAATACCGCCTCCGTATCCACCGCCAATGCTACCTCCATGTCCACCTCCTAGTCCACCTCCAATATCACCTCCATGTCCACCTCCAAGACCACCTCCACCATGTCCACCTCCAAGACCACCTCCAAGACCACCTCCGAATCCACCACCGTGGCCTCCTAAGTCACCACCGAAATCACCTCCATGGCCACCTCCAAATCCACCACCAATACCACCTCCACCGCCGCTTGGAATAATAACTTTGACTATTTTTGTAACTCCACCAGCACCACCGCCATAACCTCCTCCTAATGATCCACCGCCGAATCCACCCTTGAGGCCACCTCCATATCCACCACCTGAACCACCACCGAATCCTCCTCCATGTCCTCCTCCAAATCCACCAATTGAACCACCACTAAATCCTCCTTTTAATCCTCCTCCACCAACTCCACCGAGACTGTGGCCTAATCCTAAGCTACCAACAGCACCTCCAAATCCACCTCCGTGACCACCACCTCCATATCCTCCACCGCCATATCCACCACCTCCATGGCCGCCTCCGCTATAACCACCACCTCCAATAAGGCCACCGCCTCCATGTCCTCCAATTCCACCACCTCCGCCACCGCCGAGATATCCTGCAGAAACAGCAGTTGCAAGGACTAACAAACAAATAAAAGGTTTCATTGTGATACTTGGAGTAAACAATTCAAACTGACACCATCTTGCTGGAACAATGCTCTTTTATATCCAACTAACGTTACGATACATTTCGTTTAATTCCTCTTTCCGGTGGTATAATTTCTTTGTATTCCACTCTAAATCTATAGGAGAAAAAAAAAGCCTGGCATGCGTTTCAATTGCTACATTTATTGTCTATTGATCGTATTATATTTTTTCAAGCAATGCATAAAAGGTAGTAAAAAAGTAAGTAAAAGTCATAATTTACTAACAACAGTGCAATTCAAAACACTAAAAAAAAGATAGTATGCTCATTTCCACTTTTTTTTACCTAGGTATGATTTTTTACTTTATCATTTTGATTCGATCTTTTTATGTTTTTTCCCCGGTTTTTAATATACATATTCATTTTATTTTTTATTTTATTATTATCATCATTATCTTTTTTTTTTTTTCTTTTTTTTTGTGTAACACATTATAGTCTATTATAATGTTTTGTAATAACTCTTCAGACTTTCCTCTTCAAATTTAAAAAAGATAATTGCACAGTTTCGTTATAGCTCTAATTTTGAATCATAAAAAAAAAATAAACATAATATGTGAACAATGTACATACTAATGGGATGATTAAAAATAAAAAAAACATATGCAAAACAGAAAAAATGTTATATTAAAAATAATTCGTCAATTATATTTGAGAAGACTAATAAAAGGATTGGTGATCCTTTTGTCATATAATACCAGCCAACTTCAATTGTTTTTTTATCGAAGAAGTTTGCTGATTTTTACAAAAATTTGCGTATTCAGAAACATAAAAACGATTAATCGATCAATTTAATTAATCGTTAATGTGGGAAAAAAACCACACATGTATTCTTCTTAATAAGAAGATACAAAAAACAAAAAAAGAAAGAAAGCCTTGTACACATCAATTGGCAATTTTTATTACAAAAAATGATTATTCTATTATTTTCCTCATTAGATTTCTAATTTCAAATTCATGAGTACTAAGTAATTTATTTTTATTAATTATATTTTTATTGTTATTTTTTAACAATGATATTTTGCAGTACCAGCATTATCTGACTATTTCGCAATAGGAAGATTGATAGAAATTAACTAACAAAAAAAAAAAATGTTTTTTTATTTCTTAAAAGAAACTGTTTCTATTTATGGAAAAAATTGAATGATTCACGAATCACGATCAATATTAATTATCATTATTGATCACTTCGCAAAAATTAAATATAAAAAAAAAGAATGAAAATGAACATTTGAAGGTCAAAATTGAAATTTTTATTAAGTCAATAATTTCAATGAATCTATAGTTTTTGATATAAATTATTTCTTTTTTTCAAAAATTTGATTATTTGCAGTTTTTTAAACAAAATTTTTGTCAAAAAGGAGTTGCAATCATGCAAATGTAGCGATGATGGTCCAAATGCTTAAATTCGAATGATAATAAATTCAATGCTTAACAAATAGTTTTTATTGTAAAAAAAATAAATAAATAAGAACAATTGTTATTAATCATTTTGTTTTTTCCAGGAAAAAAATTTTTCTTGCACAAGGTTCAGACATGAGTTTCTATATCAAGACAGATTTTTCTAATGATTCTAATCAATGATGAAATGTACACATTGAAAAAGAGCCTTGAATTCAATTTTGCAAGTCTTATTTTTTTTTTTTTTTTT
Source organism: Bombylius major (assembly GCA_932526495.1). Classification (NCBI taxonomy): domain Eukaryota; kingdom Metazoa; phylum Arthropoda; class Insecta; order Diptera; family Bombyliidae; genus Bombylius; species Bombylius major. Next base: position 38,091,974 of record OW052043.1, on the reverse strand, counting down.
CAAAAATACAAATTTACTCAACATAAGTTTGTGTTTCTACTAGTTCGCAAAGGGAATCAGTTTGGTTTCATTCATATTGATATTGTTAATCGGTAGTTTTGAGTCCTTTTTACAAACTTTTTACATACTTTTTATCCACTAACTATCCCTTGAGTAACTAACTTTGTCGGTAAGAGTGAAATTTTTGGAAAGAGTTTTAGGGTAGTAAACGTGAACGGATTTACATGGGGTTTTCGGATTTAGGATGAGCGAATAGAAGGCTTCCTGTCTAGAATCCATCCTTTCGTGAAAATGATTAAATATAATGGAATATTCGGACAATATGAATTTAAAGAACAAGCTGTTACTGAGAAGCTTCAGAAACGTCCTCGAACAACTCTTTACTCAAATATCATCGTAGTTACAGAGGCTTTATAATCAATTTTTTATTTTTGCATTCTATTTATAAAAAGTATATTTTTTAAAAGTTTTTTAAAATTTTTTTATTAACTTGCTTTCTTGTCTGTCTGTTCGGTACAAATTTAGAAATTGATTTTTAACCAACTTTTTGATATGATAGAGACTTGAAACTTTCAACATAGCTCAGAACTGGATGACAATGCAATATTACATCGCTAATGAAAGTTTTATGATTGTACTTTTTATGATATTCGGTCCTCAAATTTGGTCTAACACAAATAAAATACTATAATGTTTATTTACTAAAATTTAATCTAAGCAAACTCTGATTTTCAAGTCCGTTTTAAAAACATGGTACCTATATTAAAAAAAAATTTTTTATTTTAATAATTATTTTTAAATTTAAGCTTATTACATTCTCAATTTTCGAAACGTAAACCAAAAATCATGCCACTTTTACAAAAACTAGTGTTAAAAGATAACAGTTCTTAAAAATTCACTTTTCCAAACAATGTCTAAAAGTAATATGTAAAACAAAACAAAAAATTGTTGGTCAAAAAATAGAGCATTATTTTTTCAATGTATCAATTTCCCAGTTCATCTAATTGTTTTAAAATTTCGACAATAATTTACTATTCAAATGAAAGTACAAACTATAAAAAATTAAAAATTAAGAAAAAAAAAACCGTTGCAATTAATAATTATTATTTGTAAAAGTAAAACTATTATTATACATAAGTGTATATTTTTTTTGCTCTCTGAATTTTTAAAAAAGATTGCACTTCATAGAAAAAAAAAGAGTACCTCAACAATTATACGATCACTAAAATAACATTAAAAAAAATAATAATACAAGAAAGTAGGCCTTAGCAAAAAGAGAACAACGTACTCTATTTAAAAAGAAAGAAAGAAAAAAATTGCAAATCGTGTTTATGACTCGTGATATTTGATACAATATGGTACAACAGTTATTAATTTTTTTTTGCTTAATTTTTTTTCGTTCGGTACTGAAATAAAAAGTTAATTTCAATAAAAAGTGATTCATTTTATATTAAAATATTGAACTTTTTTTTTTTTGGACGAACAAAAACGTTTTATAATTTTATAAAATCAGCTGTATTGGCTAATAAAAAATAAATTAAATTATATTTACAGACAGTTTTTGTTTTTGTTTACTTTCAATTTAAAAATAAATTCGAAAAAGTATATATTCAGATAATTTATCATTTTATTGAACATTACATATTATTTCATCTTCTCTTTTTCTAATTTAGTAATCAATATAATTACGATATAGTAACTTGAATAGTAGTAGTATATGCATTTTTACAAGGTGTTTCGAATTTTAAAAAAAAATGTCAGCTGATTTTGAACGGTTCGATTAAGATAGAAACATTTCCAAAAACGAAAAATTGATTTAAAACGACTAGAAATGCCTGAAAAATAAAACAAAATCAATAAGAAATCCTTATTTTTTAAAACACCCTATCAACAAGGACATATTTTGAATTCTTTCTGGTGCAGAAAAAAAAAAAAACTTCCAACAGAAACTTCCATGTGCCCGAACTAGAAGCCTCTATTAAAATGCGAATAATCTTGGATATCCTGGAAAAAAGAAGAAAACAAAATCTCTTTCGAACGCCCTATACTTCTTCTGAAACTCTTCAATAACCGTTTTTCATCATTAACCAAACTTTGTAACGATACTACTGCTGATTTATTGATCACCCTCCAATTATTTAATTTTTTTTTAAAACAATTTTTTATTGTAGTGCAAAGATAGATTTTTGTTCATTTCCGGAACATAGTTTACTTTTTTTGTTGTTATGAATTGCAATGATGTGATACTAATGATGATGTGATGATGCTGAACCTGTACATCTTAGTTTGGTCTTAAAACAATCAATCATTAATTTAATTATTTATCAGAGAAAAAACAAACGTAATATTTTTGAAACCACGTAACAACAATGGAAAGTTCAATTCAGTTTCTGCACACTAACCGACAGTAAATTCAAAATTTTAATCAATATATTGCATTTTACCGTACAAATTATTAAATTTAAAACGGTTTATATTATTTTTAATCCATTTTTTTCGCAGAAAATGTAGGTGATGGTTTTTTATCCATTGTAATCTGAAAAAGAGAAAAAAAAACATATAAAAAGCAACTTAAAAGTTTTAATTTTAATTGTTATGATGTAAAATTTTTTGAGAAAAAAAAATAAGTAAAGTAAAAATTATCTTGAGATAAAATTATAATTTTTCAATCTATTACAATTGTGCATATGTGTGGAGAATAATTACAGGTTTTAATTTAAATTTTTTTTTTTTGGTCAATTTTCGAATTTTTATTATTTTTGTTTTTTTGTTTTGTTAAGAAGTCAAGGTTGTTACATAATGTATAACATTTTCACAATCATAATTGTACTTTTATTTTTTTTTTTATTCAGGTGAATATTTAAATATCTCTTTTCGATCAAGCGGATTCATAAAAAAGAACCACTTAAAATAGAGAAAATAAAAATGATAAGAAAAATTGATCATGTATGTATGTATGTAGTAATAATTGGGTCAAGTTGAAAAACACAAAGGTTAATTACTTAAATCCAGTCGTGCAGATAAAGAATAAAGGATTTAAAGATATAGCTGAGGAGAATTTAGAGAAAATTATAACTACTACTTTCAAACTATAAAATAATAGTTAAGAATTAAAATTGTGTAAAGTGTACTAAAAATAATTGTGTTGAAAAATTATGAAATTTAATTTAATTTACGAAAGAATATACAAAATTTGTCTTTTGAAAATGTATTTCTGTAAATTTTGGTTGATTTCCTCTATTTCCTTGATGGTTAATATTTCCTGAAATTTATAATTCATATTTTTTTTTTTAATTTGTACTTTCATAATTTTTACATTGATTTTGTTGTTGTTATTCAAAATACTTAAAAATTTTATTATACTTATGTGATTTGTATGTAAACAAAAACTAGGTACTCATAATTTTTGATAAGCTTTTCAAAAATTTTTTCTACACTAATTTAATAGATTAAATTAATTTGATGTTTTTGTTTACATAATTTTTATTTGTATCTCAAATGTAACTTGTATCTTAAATAATGGTATTTTTTTTATATTGCATAATTTGCAGATAAAACACATAACAAAAAGATATTTGTTGTTGTTTGTTTCTTTTTCTTATTTTTTTTATTTTTTAGAAAAACATTTTAAACAAATTTGTTATTGCAATAAAAGTCCAATAATATGTCGGTTATAATAAATCACCCCCACGGCCCACAGTTGAATGGCCCATGCATGCATATGTAAAATATGTTCGTATGAGTATGAGCATAATATAATTCGCATGGATCATGTAGGTATAAACAAGTGTTTAATAGTGTCAGTACCAGAATATCTACAACATTTCGTTACATCAATTCACTCGATCTTCAACATCCGACGACCCTGTTTTATATGATATCTTCAATTACCTACATACTTGTCTTACCTGTTAAGTAAATTTTTTTTTTTTTTTTTTTTTTTTTTTTTGTACATTAAGTGTTTTATTTTTCTTGTCAAAATATCTTTCAAAAGATCTTCATGGTAATTTACAATTATAGCGTACATTGTCATCTCATCATTATTTATTCGAATATGAGTGACTTGAATTTTAGTTAACCAGTTTATTTTCCTCATTTCCAAAATTAACAAGGTATTAATTCTATACCTGTTTGTTTTTTGATTAATATTTTTTCTTCTCAATTGTATTTCACAGTTTTTCATCCTATATGTACATATGTGTGTATTAAAAAAACATTAAAATTATCCCACCTTGTCGACCTTGTATTTTAAAAACTGCTAAAGTTCTTTTTATTATTATTTTTTAATTTATTTTCTATATTTTTTACATATTGCCTACATGTATCTTTGTGCGTATGTGTGTGTTTTGTTTGTATCTTTTTATGGTATATTTTTGCTATCAAGTTTCCCGTCAAAACAAGAACTTTTGCTTTTTTCTTGAAATGGAAAAAAAAATTAAATTTTTTTATTGTTTCTTTTTTACTTTAATTACACTTTCGAAGAAAAGTGAAAATCAATTAAAAGTATTTTAAGTGTAAAGATGGCGTGATGTGAATTAAGTATTTTCTAGAAAGCGACTTTAGCTTATAGCAATTTACACATCTTTACGTTTCTGTAGAAGTTTCAAAACCATTTATTACATACAATTTAATTACGTTGATAATTTACCTCTGAATTAATAAAGGACTTAATTAGTTTCACTTTAAAACAGAATTTTCAGGATTTTTATGTGTTTTCATTTCTTTATCATGAAAAAATAATTTCCAATTTAATATAAGATTTTTATGAATTTTATCACATTTTTAAACGGAAATGCCAGACTATCTGTATACTCTTACTTGTATCTCTCTGTAAGTATGTATCTCTCGTACAAATTATAAATTTTATGTTTTCATTTATAACGATTCGAAAAGAAATTGTGAAAATTTTTTTATAAGCTTATTTTTTCAAATTGATTGTGATATAATAAGTAATTTATTGGAAAATGATTCAATACGTACAGCTGTTGTTGTTTTACAACTTATATTGACTATACACGTACTAGCAAAAATAAGATATAATTAATTATTTATTAGCTATACTTTATACCGGATAATTATTATTGCAAAAAATGATTTATTTGAACAAATTAACAGATCTATCTTACGATTTGTATATCTTTACTTTTGATATTGAATCATAATGACAGTACGGACGGTAGCTGAGTAATGCGAAGTTAAATAACACATTTCAAGAAATTTTTATTTTATTTTATTAAAAATTTTCTTTTTTAAATTGTCTGTAATTAATGTGATAGATAATTATAATTCGTGTAATGAAAATTATATTTTATGGAAAAATATGAATAAAAATTCGTGATATAATTTTTTTTTTCTCATTTTGTAAATTATCTAGATAATATTGAATAAATTGTGAAGGAATGAAACGAACAGTGCGGGAATCGCATTTCTTTTTATTTTAAATTGAAATTTATTTAAAGATAAAATTAATAATTTTAACACGTTAATGCCGGCGTATATCATTAGTGACTTGCATCTACAAACTAAAAATTCCAGTACCCAGTGTTATCGTATAAAAAAAAAAATCATTTTAGGCAAAACACTTTATGAAATATAAAAGTTGTATTCATCAATGAATTGAGTTTCTAACAATTTATTTCTTAAGCAATCATTTCATTAAACTTTGAATTAACTATCAAAATAGTCCAACTTTATTACTTTTTTGTCATTCTTTTTTCTTTTCTTTTTTTAAACGGATAAACATACATAAAATTGGCTATTAAAAATTTCTGGTTCAGTTATTCATAAAATTAATCAATAATAAAAATTTACAACATTATAACAATTAAAAATGAAGCTAAATAATAATGCAACAATTTCAGTCTCTAATTCATATCATAATTATAAAATTGTACGTTACATCGGCACATCAGTGTCTGACATAATAGGCAATATTTATTGACACACAAAAAAAAAAAAAACTTTTGTTAAATTATCTGCATCAAATTATAAATTTTCAGAAGGTTGATTTTTTCTTCTTCTGCCTCGACAAATGTTGAATTTTTTTTGTTTTTCTATGCTTTTTATTCAATTATATTTAATTGTTTTTTTTTTTAAATATTAAAAAAGATTAAAAAAGAAGCCCTAGATTATTCTTCTTTTTAGAGTGGGTGTCGCTTATTTTGGTCATCAACTTTTAATTACCACCAATTTCCTACTGACTCCATATCACAAACTTAAACAACTATAATTACATACCTTTAATATTAGCAACAACTAACTAACACATCCTATATGATGCATTGTAAGTGCATACAATTTTCTTAAAGTAAATAGGCAACCCTTTTATAACGTGGTACTCGAAAAACACTGTTGTTGAAAAACACCCATTATTGACTAAACGCTTTGAAATTACCGTGTTATAACAGAATTATATGTAATATGTTGGCAAGCAATTAATCTTTATTGAATTAATTACTTAATTATGAAAAGTTTAATGTTCTCTTGAATTGGACATTTTTTATTTGAAAATTAAAATTATAAAAAGAGAGAAAAAAATCAAAAAGTACAAAAAAATAATAATAATAGTCGATAATAATCGTTAGATAAAAGGATTGCAACAAGCAACTTATCGTCTTGTTTTTTGTTTTTGCAAACATCACATATATCATTTCATGTGTGAAATTGAAAAATTATTGCAATAATTACAAATTCAAGTACATAACTTAGACAAACGGATAAAAAAAATAATATAGATAATAATCAAACACTCACAAAACAAGCAATAAAAATTTAATGATGTACAAAAACAAAAACTAAACAAAATAAAAAAAAATATAGCCAAAATGGAAACATTTTAAAAAAAGTACCTAATAATTATGTTTTTTTTGTTTGGTTTTTGTTATTTAATTTTTTTTTAATTTGAAATATAATAATAAAAAATACATAGTTGATTTGTTGATGATGGCTTAATTTCATTCGTCACGAACTATCGGTTAATTAATTTCATAAATGCTTTCAATTTTTAATTAAATTTTAGTTTAGAAAAAAAAAATTATCAATATTTATTTTGTAATTTATTTTTTAAATGAAGAGGTTTTTTGTTTACTCAAATAATTGTTTTTTTTTTGTATTTTGATGTTTTTTTAAATGTTGTGAAATGAGTAAATTAATTTTTTTTTATCTTTTTCAAAATAACTAACCCTTAATTCTCAGAAGGATATGAAGAATATTTTTTTCTGCTACTTTCTATTCAAATTTTTACAAAAAGGAATGAAAGAAAGTGTATTTTTACCTAATAATAATCAGAAAAAAAAAACAACGTAATATGTGTGAAGATATACCTTTGTTACGGTTACACATAGAAACACACTTCTTTAACCTTCTCTTACCAATATCGAAGAAAATTATCGATAATTTTGATAAAGTAATTATTTCAGGCAGAAAAAAAAATAATTTAAAAGCAATTGAATCGTGTACAATAAACGCTGCTGACCGTGTTTTCTGAAAAAGTTGTTAATTACAAAAATTACACATCAATTTTCTAGGTAATAAATTTAAAACAAAAAATAAACGGTTATTATTAGAATAGTCAAGAATAATTAAAAGCTAAAAAAAAAACACACTTTAGTAATAGAACTAAATTTAAATATCATTTCTTATTATTTCCAGAAGAGCTTTTTCTATCTAATTTTAGAGATATTCTTTTAGAAAATTAGTGTTTTTCAATACCTGTACGGAAAACTTAAGTTTACCTTGAACCAAAAAAGTTGTGGAATCGTATTATAGATACTAGAAAAATATGCGCAGAAGAAAAGATGCTTAAATACATGCATTTTTGTTGTTGTAAATTCTAAGAAAGAGGTTTCTTCTTTTGTATTGTATTCACAAGAATATCACTACGACATGTAAGCCATGCCATACCTCAACTTTTTTGGTTTTACTTATAACTCTTTTTCAATGTAGTTTAAAAATAATAAGAAAGTAAAGAGGAATGAAATTTAGGTAAATTTAACGAAAATTATATAATGTGCAAGAATATAAACATTTTATCTTTTGAAAAAGTATTTCTGTAAATTTTGGTCGATTTCCTCTATTTCCTTGATAGTTAATATTTCCTGAAATTTATTTTATTTTTATTTTATACTTTCATAATTTTCTCATTTATTTTGTTGTTGTTATTCAAAGTACCTAAAAATTGCTTTATATGTGGTTTGTACGTAACCGAAAATTTTTCATAATTTTTAAAAATTATTTTCTACACTAATTTAATAAATTTATTTTTTTTTTACATAATTTTTACTTGTTTCTCAAATGTAATTTGTATCTTGAATAATAGTATATATTTTTTTTTTTTATATTGCATAATTTGCAGATAAAACAATGAAAAAAATAAATGATATTGTTTTTGTTTGCTGTTTGTTTTTTTCTGTTTGTTATTGCAATAAAAGTCCAATAATATGTCGGTTATAATAAATCACCCCCACAGTTGAATGGCCCATGTATGCATATGTATGTAACATATGTTCGTATGAGTATGAGCATATAATATAATTTGCATGGATCATGTAGGTAAGCAGGTGTTTAATAGTGTCAGTAGCAGAATGTACAAATGTATACAACATTCATTACATCAATTTACTTGATCGTCAACATCCTACTTTGTTTTATGGGATATGTTCAATTACATATACATACATATGTAACTTGTACTTGCCTTAGATTTCAGATAATTTTTTTCTGACACGAACATCATACATATCATATCTATCATTTTTATAATTATAATTAAATTTATAATTTGATTCAATAAACGTTTATCAAACTTTTGATAAACAATTTGTAATATTTCCTGAAACTCCTAGGTTGCGTTCACGTTTTTTTAATTATTTCTTACAGTCGGTCCTTATGTGAGCACGTGAACTATTAAATTACAAAGTGTATGCAAATATGATATTCAATTTATTTTATTTTTTTGTTTTTAAAAAAATTTTAAGATTTAAAAATTCAAAAGAATTAAAATATTTAAAAATTGTTTTATAGTTTAAAATACAGTTCACAGATAACGCTCGTGTAGAAAAGCTTCACGTTAAGGTGTGTGTGTATCAGGTGTAAATTGTAAATGGTACAAAATGGTACAAGCTACAAATTTAAAAGTTTGATATTGTGGGTGACCAGCTGGAAATGTAAAAAAAAACAGTATATGTGCAGAAACGAAATTTTTGGGAGGAAAACTTCAAAAGAATATTTTTATTTTATCAATTCAAATTTTTCAAACATATGTTAGGCGTATTTAACTTACACTCTGAACTGAAGCAGAAAAATAAATATGAATTCTTCATGTTTTAACAAAAAGGAGTTTTTTTTCACGTAATATTCGAAATCATTTTCAACTTCAAGTCACTATATGAATCATAGAATAAGAAATTTCCAATAATAATATCAATTTGTGAAGAAGATGTACAGTAACACATTATAATTGAATTTTAATTTGATTGTTCAATGAATTATTTATGTAACTTTCTAAATAGGAAAATTACATTTGCACAATACTCGTTTGAATTTATTTGAAGAATTTTGTTAAATTTAATTTAACAAATTTGCTCTTTTGCTAAATTACATATATTTATAGACAATTTGATTTATGTAAGTCATTAAATCTTTATCTTTTACAAGAATCAATATTGAAATTTCACAAAAATACTAATACTTACATAAAATTAAGTAGGTTAGTTATGTAAAGTTTATTTTGAACTTCAAATATCTGTATGTAAGTACATTCATGCATATATCCTTGAATTTTGTATGCATAACTAAATTCTTAGTATATCTTATATCTGCAATATTTTAACAAATAGAAAAGATACGAAAACAAATATTCTGAAGAAAAACAAGAAATTTTACAGCATTATATTATTGGTTTACAAGACTTTTAAGATTTCATTTATGCTTGTCTTTTGAAATGCAATTGCTTGGAATTAAAGTAATGCAGAAACAACTTCTTAAAAGGATTTTTCGAAATTTTATTTGATTTTTGTTTTTTCCCTCTTTTTAAATGAAGAAACTTATAGGAAATCTTAAAGATCAGATACCATTTCTTTCTTTTTCGTGGCATTTTAGCGTAAATCGAGTTTTTTTTAAATCTGAAAGAAATCTTTGAATTGAAGTTTATAATATTCACTTGCTTATATCACCGTTCTATCCTTGGAAAATTCCAATTTTCACAAAAATTAGTAAGCAATGGTGGTGCAGTGGAATGTAGTTGAATTGTAAATTATGTCACATAAATACAAAAAACTGCTGAACGTACTTTAAAAATTACAAAAAAAAAAATTAACAAAGAAAAAAACGTAATTCTTTCTTGATAAAAACTTTCAAAGTATACTTCAAAAGAACATTTTTTAAATTTGTTTTTTTGTTTACGTAAACTTTTACATTAAACTTTTCACATATGTTCTTTCATATATATAAACACCAGTTGTTCAACAATTTCTAAAAACATTGAATAACTCTTTTCTTAAACGAAGTGTATTTGAAAGACAAAACAATTTTAAGATGTGACCTTTAATGTCATTTAAATCGATGTTGAAAAAATAAATAAACAAAAAATATATGTGAAAATGTGAATTGAGAATAAAATAATAATCAGTGTGAAAAATTTCATTCACCTGGCATTTTTCAAAATCAATAAATTAAATGCTTAATTAATATGTATGTATTTATTTTTGTTTTTGTTTTTTGTTTTTGCGTCTGTATTTCTTTGTATCGACCATTCACATTTTATTGAACTCTTTTATTGCCAATCAATTCGAAAACACGAACAAAAAATATCGTATATAATTTCTTGTTAACTTAATTTACTTCATTTTCTTTTGATTCTTCAATTTTTTATTTTCATTCTGCAAATATATGAAAGAAAAATGAAAAGTTGCTGTCAAAATGTTTACGTATCATTTTTTTTTATTCCAATGCAATGTAGACGTGATAGTTTTTCAAAAAATTACGAATACAAAAATTTTTATTGTTCATTTTATAAAATAACCAGACTTAAATTTTGTGGAAGGCAAAATTATATTTTGTATCTGCTTCACCAATAATAAAATCGGTAATTATTTTTTTTTTTATGAAAAGATGTAAGGATGAAATGTTTTATATTCAAATTTAAATTTTTTGTAATTCTATAGATTTAGTTAACAGAGATTAAACAATGTGATTATTATGAATTTATTGTTATATCATATTTTAAGCTTTTCTAGTATACTTTAGGTAGTAGTAACAGTTTTACAAAATCATTTGTCGATTATTTTGTGTTCATTTAAACAAAAGGCTTGTTAGAAATCGTTCTTGGAGTACTACTCTAATACTTTTATCTTCAGATAATCTTCTCAACAACGAAAACAGTGTTGTTTTGTTTATGTTTTTAATAATTATATAGTATGACGTATAAAATAACACATTCTAGAAGACAATTTGTGCATAATTTTCATTTATTTAAATTCATTTGTATTTTTTGAATGTCTGAAATTTTATTCCTGTTTGCTAGACGCTAGATTTTTCAAGTTTTTAAAGGAAAGTTCTGCTACTGGAAAAATAAAAGAAAGTTTTTTTTTTTGTAAAAATCTTAAAATTTAAGAAAAATTAAAGTTAAGGAACAGAAAAAGGGTTAAATGAGAATATCATCTGAATTTCATTTTATATGATATTGGTTTTTAGAATTTTTTTAATAGAATCTATTATGTTTTATCATAAAAAAATCGTCATCAATAATAATTTTTGCTATATCATGTTCTTTCTAATATCACACAGTTATTCGTATATTTTTGACAGGATAGGACTTCATAAAGATTATCTGAAAATATATTATAAGAGTGACATTACATTAGATTTTTATTGTTGTATTTGGTAAGAAAAATAGGATATTAGTTCATTTTATTGAAGTATAGTGTATGTAATTTAATTTTGGGATTAAGTATGTATATTGTGTGTGTGTGTGTGTGTGTGTGTGTTGTAAAAAAGTTCTTTGATTTTATTTTATCAGCTATAAAATTTGAAAAATTGATTTTTTTTTCACCAAATCGTTTGAGAAGTCGTATCCGTACAACGAAAGTTCAATTTTTTTAAATTATTTTTGGTTTTAAAATTGAAAGTACCTCAGTTTTATCTTTTTAAATTTATTGTTGTTTTTTTCTTTTAAAATTTTTACTTTTCTATTTCTCGTTGAGTATTGTCTAAGGATATTTCATTTCTGTTTCCATGTTTGTTTTCAAAGTGAAAAATAAACGTAGAAAGCTTATTCAACAGAGAATTCTAAGCATGTAAAATGTGTGTATTCAAATAAATTTCCTAGATTACTTTGATGTCGAAATGAAAAAAAAAATTGAACGTATTTTGTTGTTGAAAGAGAGTGAACTTAACTGCCTTATTCTACATCAAGTCATAACTTGTGACCAGTCATAAGTCTATTCACCAAACTAGTTTATGACCGTCATAATCAAGTTCAAAGTTGGGTTCAAAATGCTAGTAGCAAAGCTAATAGGTCAGCAAAACAGTTAAAAGAATTTTATGGTCATAACTTGACTATGACGGTCATAAAACTAGTTTGGTGAATATACTTATGACTGGTCACAAGTTATGACTTGATGTAGAATAAGGCAGTAAGAAACAAATAATTATAAGGATTTTACACATCCTTTAGTCATCAAGACTCAAATAGAATATTTTTAGTGTTTGAATTCCTTTAGAACTTTTTTGTAAACGCAGTGTTTGTATACTTGCCATGGTTTCGAATTTCAAATTCAGTTCGTTGCCACAGTAACATTTTAATTGTATCCGTAGTAGCTGCTTGTAGAATTCATTTTTTTAAAATAAGTATTCGAATATACGTATAAGGATACAGTTATCTATTTTGAATTAAAAATATTTTATTGTAATTTTTAACTATACATATTTATTTTTTAAGATTTGTAAGATTTTATAAGATAAAGAGATTGAAATAATTTGAAATGAATGGAACTAGCTTTATTGATTTCAAAGAAAATAGAAAAAGTCATCATTTTGCTGATGAAGTTGAGAGTTTGGAAAATTTCGATATAATTTCACAAACTGAAAATGAATACAATTCTGAAAATACGGAACAGGATGAGTCAAGGTAAGCTTTAAATTTCTACCCAAAAATATTCGTATAATATTATTTTTATTTTTTTGTTTGTTTGTTAGAAATAATTTTTATGCTGATGAAATTTTACAAGCTGAATATGATTTTGAAAATAAGGAACAGAAACCAAGGCAAGTTTTGAAAATTAGATGGATAACTGTTTTCCATAAGATATTTTGCTTTTATTTCAGAAATCATATCTATGAGCAAGCTTTGAAGAACTTTAAAAATCATTTAGATCGTAAATGGAAATTGTTACAAGAAAAAATTGATAAACGAAAACTGAAAATGAAGATTTTTAATAATGAAAAAGATATTGTTAATAGCTTTCACACAAGATATAATGATATTGACAATCAAAAGACCGATAAAGAATTCGAAAAGAATGATAGATACTACAAAAATTTAGTTAAAGATATGTGTGAAACATATTTTGAACCACGTGTTGAGAAAATGCTTGAAAAAATCAAATGTGAAGATATTTGTCATAAAATATCTAGCGATAATATTGAAAGTAGAAAGAAATGTGAAGATACATGTGCTTTTTCGTATAAAAAAATTCAAGAACGAAATAAAGATCATTACAAGAAAATTTTTCTAGATTACTTGATGCAGTTGAAACAAGAAGAAAATTTACAAGACAATACGGACTCTTCAGATGCGGAAGATAAAAATTTGGATTCTGTGTCACAACAAGATATAATATCAAGATTGTACGAACTGAAAAAACGTTCAAAAAAAGATATTGATCTAAAAGTTGTAAAAAGCACAACCATCATTGAAACTAGCGATGATGAAGAATTTGTTAGTCAAACTAGGGAATTAGGAAAAAGTGGAGTAATTTATGATGATCTTGAAAATAATGCTTTGCCATCATTTCAAACAATATTTGCTTTATTGGATGGATTGCCTTCTGAAGTGAAATCAGAATATCCAACATGTTTAAGTTGTGAAAATAATCCTGAAGCAACAGCTGAGTTGATGGAATCGCTTGAAGAAGCTGAAATTCTTTCGAAATTTAGTGAAAGTGATGGAATGCTACTTTATGACACAAGAGAATTCAAGATAGGATTTTTTGAACATCTTGACAAAATTTGTACTGATTATAAGAAAAGTCAGAGTGCCCGCAAAAACAGTACAATAGATGAGGAAATTAGTGAGTTGGTAACCACTAATTTTCCTGATGAGTCAAAATGTTCTGTTTCTTTTGAAAACAGTTTCAAAACATCTAAAGAATCTGAAGACTCCAAAGGATTTTCAACAGAAAAAAAGTCAAATTCAATTGAACAGAAATCTGGAGCTAAACCCAAATTAAAAGTTCGATCTAAACTTACAGAACGAGAGAAAAAAAGGTCGGTTCTCGAAAAGATATCATTAAAGTCTCTTCAATCTAATGTAAGTCACATTGAGGAAGAACTGCCTGAAGATCAAGCAAAGTTTTCTCTAACATCAAATCATATTTCAAAAGCACCAAGGGAATTGGAACCACCAGTCCAATCTTCATTGAATAAACGTACTTTAAAAGCTTCGGCTTCTCCCTTGGAAAGTAAAGTAGAAAAGGCCGATGGAATTTTCAAGAAAACGGATATTTCTCGAAAATATTTCAATAAAACGGTGAAACTCACTAGTGCAAGGACAAAATCATTAGAAGAAGGAGCCTTTAAAAATAAAGACAAAAAGTCAAGAGAAACATCGAGATTTGACAAATTGAGTAAAGATTCTTTTGAAATACATGATCCAGAAAAGGTTATGGCTATTTTAAAATACTGAAAACATATCCTATAGGATAATTAATTTTAAATTCTTTAATGAAACTTTAATGGTATACTTTTGACCTAATGAAATTAAAAAAATATGTATGTAAATGTGTTTATTTCATTTAATCTTTTTTTTATGTCGTGATAATCCCTAATAAAAAATAAAAAAAAACCTTAAAATTATTACAATAAAATTTAAGTGAATTTATTTTAGCAAAGGTTTACAAACTCATAAATTTCGATAAAAAAAAATAATGAGAGTATTCATAAAATAAACAATCCCCTATAAAAATTAAAAACATCTTCGACATTGAATATTAAATTCCAAAACAAACAAAAAAAAAAAGGATTTTACTAAGGACAAAAAGTGAAAGCATTAAAAACAATACGAATGACAGATGCTTGTTTTTATGTTTTTGGTAAGACATAAAAAACATGGTAGCAGTTTAAGAAATTATATAAATTTTATTGTGAAAATCTAATAAACATTTAGTATAGATAAAGGATCGTTCAAAATATATAAAAAGGACATTTTAATTGATAATATGCGGCTAGATTATCCACGACGCCCTTTTTTCATTTTTAATATTCAATAAAATCTATGACAACTGTTTCTTCTTGGTTCCTTTTTCCTTCCGTTTTGTCAAAAAAGTAATTTTAGAGACTGCAGATCAAGAATGAAATATTCTAAAATTTATTTTGAAGTACGTAATATTTTCTTTTGAGTGATTGATTATCTTTCCTGCACATAGCACCTACAATACAATTGAAAAGTATTTTCTAAGAATAATGATAGCTAATTTACTGATTTCATTTAGTGAAAATCAAATCTTATATTACATTTTCAGAACCTATTTTTATTACGACGATGATGACGATGATGATGATGATGATACTCATGTCTTTGGTATTGTTTACAAATTGACAATAATATCGTAGGATCAAGTATGTCATGAATTTAAAATAAATTTCATTGGGCCTTACTTATAAACATTTTTTAGTTTTAAAACTAAAATAGTTTCGACTTAGAAATCAAAGTGTGCTTTGAAACTCTATACAAAATATGTTAAGTTGATATGTTATCTCTTCATTTTATAAAGAATTTGAAAGCATACTCTGATTTACAAGTCAAAACTATTTTAGTTTTAAAATTAAAAAATGTTTATAAGTAAGGCCCATTATACATAAATCGTACATGTAAAGATATAAGGAATGTATTTTCAACAAAGCTCGTTTAGTTTTTCTTCAAAAATCAAAATGACAAGAAAAACAAGAGACAAAAAGTAGGCAATAAATTTAAGTACATTGATCCACTTTGATTATTATCAATTTTATGGGTAAATAAGTACCATCTGTAATGTCATTGATTTTTCAAATGGAATTTTAATTCCCAGAAAATCGATAATTTTTTGAAATTAATTTCTTTAAACCGTTTGTCTTACTTACTTGTAAATTATTTCCAGAGAACTACTCAACCTTAGTAGGAAAGAGCTAAGAACCATTACGGGTCTCTTAACTGGACACTGTCCTCTAAATTACCATCTAAGTAGGATAGAACTACAGGAGGAAGACAAATGCAGATTCTGCAAGGAGGCCAAAGAAACCTCAAACACAGTCTGTGTGAATGCGAGGCGTTGGCCTCCAAAAGACTGTGCCACATGCACCAGTACTTTCTCAAGCCACAGGAAATCTGGTGTGCACCTTCTAATAGAATTTTAGGAGTTTTCAATAGCCTAAATCTTTAAGAAGCACGGGATGTACAAAAGATGTTTACTGGTCGAAGTGCAATGATAGCCCATAATCTATCTATATCTATCTACTTGTAAATGGTTTCATCCTAAAGCCTGAAATTTTCTATTAATTTGATTAATTTTAAGGATGTTAAAGAAAAAATGAATATTTTTGTATTTACATAATATGTATATATGAAAGATGTTAAAGAAATTAAGGAGTATCTAAAATAACCACACAATTTTCGTTGAATAATTTATTTTGTAATATTATACATATGTATATCCTTCACACATTCTACATAGTTTTTCTTAATTTTAAATTCATTTTATTATCTTCTGAAATATAAAATAAAATAAATAAGAAAATATAACATTTTACCAGAATATATAATTTTACATTAATTAATTTTTCAGTCTAACAAGACATAAAAGTAGTTTTTTTTGTTGTTGTTCTTGTAAGATTTTAGACACTGATTAATGGTCCTACCCAGCGGATTGTTTTTATCGTTCTTTGTTTATTCGCGTGTAATTTATGGTAATTTATGAATTATACAATTTAATATTTAAAAATGAACTATACTTGAATTCATTTGTATAATAAATTATAGTAAAATTTAATATATTTCGCAAAAAGAAGAAAAACAATGATATCTTTAAAAACATTCATTAAAACAGAAATTATCATACAATAGTCCTTTCTGGTGGAAAGGAATACGTACTGAGAATTTGAATACTGCATTTACAGAAGATAAACAAAAAAATGTAGTACTTGATTAGCATTTTGTTATTTAGTGCATTATCTAATCAAGAAATATTTTGCCTTCATTACATGATTCTTATACGTTTTGTTGTTTTTGCAATTACCTAAGTAGTTTAAAAAAAAGAGGTTTTTTTTTTGTTCTAGCTCAATTTTCTATGTAGTTTTTCTGATAATACGCAACATAATTTTTAATTATTTTTATAGGTGAGTACAGAAACCAAGGTAAAATGATTCATTAATAATGTATTTGATAAAAATTATAGGACCTAACATTTTAATAACTCCGTTATCAACCTACAGGCAAAAAAAAAAAATCAACACATAAATAGAAATAGCCTATAGAATTACTATTTTTTTTGTTACTGTACCCGTTGAATTTCAATTATATTTATTTATTTATTTTTTTTTTTGAATTTTAGCAAAAAAGTTACAAAATGAATTGTAAAACATTTTTACACAAAATTTATATCCTGAAGTGGATAGGTATTTCGTTTTTTTAAATTTTTTTTTATAAACTCACATATAGACGATTTATATACTTTAATGCATTCAGGTCACATATTTAATATCCTGTGAATGAGCTCAATAAAATAAATGATAACTAGCTATTGTGAAAATCATATAAACATAAAATTTTAGTAACCTATTACATAAGTACCTCGTATGTATGTTCGTAGAGATACGTATGTACATTACAAAAATGATTGTACATGTCCTTATAGATTTATGTGTCCTTTGGTTTTAGACAATTTGAAACTTTTATTATGTATTTTCAATTATGATACAAATGTGAAAAAATGAATTGAATAGGGAAAAATTATTTTTTTTAAGTAAGTATGTACCTATCATAATATATGTGAAATGTAATACCTACATAGATAATACTTTTTTTGCATCCTAGTTTTATGTTTTTATGTATTTTGGGTGCATTTGTTGCTTTTATTTTTACTTTTTATCATTTAAATCTTCAAGAGCATGTTACTTTAATCTTCTTAATCCTTGAAATGAAAGTAAATAATATTTGTAAACTATCTGTCATTAGAATGTGTTTTGTTTAATTTAATTCTCAGAAACAAAAATAAATAGTAATGTGATGTTGTTTCACAGAAAAGGAGCTTTGAAAAAGCTTCTAGATTATCTTTGGTAGCAATTGATATAATTTTCTTAATAGGATGTTTTTTCACGTAAATAAGAAGATTGTCGAATTAGTATTGTTTTATTCTAATAATGATAAAACTAAGCCTGTATCAAGAAATTCATGGTGATAATCTTTTGAAAAAACTGCATTGAAAACATACATTTCTTTTTTTATTCAAATAAAAATTTTTAAATCTTTAAAAAAAATTTAACCATACTTTTGAAGTACAAAAAATTAAATAAAAATAAGTGAAATTCATTTAGGCGTAAAATAAAATGCGGAAATTCAAAACAAGGGTTCAAGTCCATAAATAATCAAAACACTTATTGTAGTTTGTGTTCAATTTTTAGAAGTCTAACGGAATAATCATTGTTTTCAGTCAGTTTTTAAAGATATTTTTCCTGTGTTACATTACATGTAAAAAACCAAAACCAAAAAACACAAAAAGTTTTACAATAAAAAATTCATTAAATTAAAAACTTCTTCTTTACCATAAAAAATCTAGAAAATTCACTATTGTGGAAAAAATTAAATTTCCAATTCAGTGATATTTCATATGAAAATGAGTTATAATCAAAGGGTTAGTAAAAACATGAAAGTATGCTAAAGAGTGAAGTTAACCTGTTATTAAATTTCACAATACTTAAACTGTACGATATACTACATACTACATACTTTGTTCTTTCGATGAGTATAGATGCATAGAAACTTAGAACGTATGTATGTATGTAGAACTGTAAAACGATCGATAATTCAATTTATTGTTAAATTACTTTAGTACCAGGACAAAGAAGAGAAAATTGGACAATATTTTATTATTTTTGTAAAACAAATAAAAATACCTTGAGATTACAAGACCGTATAATGAAAAATATAAAACTTGAAATTTTCCAAAATAAATTTTTTGCTAGAAAAAAAAAAGGATGTGTAAAAGAGGTGGAGTTTTTGATAAACTACTACACTATTTTTCTTTTAGTAAAAAAAATTCAATTCTTTATATACAGTATAAAAATGAGGCAGTAATAAATTAGGATGAAAAATTATAAATAAATCTTTCCTTGTATTTATTTATCGCTTATATTTCCTTAAATCTTCGATTTTTATTGACATTCAAATAAGCTTTTGTGTTCTTATTAACAATAAAAGGAGAAAGAAAATGTTTTTTACAAGTAAAATGTCACGTACTTCAAACAATAAAGGATTTATTGTATTTAATTTATTTGTTCAAAGAACTAAATAGAAAAAATTACTAAATACAAAATATCCTAGTGTGAAAATTCAATAAAAAAAGATTTTAAATGTTGGAATAATAATATTCAACGTTTGTGCAGATTACCTGTTTTTTTTTTAAAATTTTTACTCAAATATTTTCTTATTCAAATTATACCTACATGTACTCTCTACGAATGTAACTAATTTATTTCTTAATTAATTTGCAAAACCTGTATACAAATTACTGGTAAGTAAATATAACAAACATATTGTTGACTGACAGCAGAACTAATTCAATTATTTTACTTGATTTTTGAATAAAAAAAATTACATCAAATTCGTGTTAATTAATTTCAACAATTAAAGGTTAATTTTTGTGTAAATAATTTGTATTAAAAATTTTACTTGTGTTAATGTAAAAGCTCATTGGGAATTTAAAAAAAAACTTGTTTAGGATTTAATTGGAGTACTTTTTTCAAATTAAAATTATTTAATTAAAAGATTTTACAAAATACTATGAATTGCAGTTTATTTATTCTTAAATCTTAAAAGTCGTTACTAAAGGAATAAGAATAAAAACAAACATTTTGTAAGACAAACGATAAGTTTCAAACAAACTCAATTTAAAAAAAAAAACAACAATTGAATATCCTATTTACATAGTCAAGTGTCTCATACAAAAAAGAATAAGTTTAAAATCACAATTACTCGTACAGTCATTGTGTGTAATTACCAAAAACTTTATTTAATTTTTGTCCATTTTAAAGGTTAATCACAAATACACTTTTATTTACGACAAAAGCTAAATTCGATAAAGCTTTCGAGTATCAATACAACTGTTATCCTTTTATACAAATATTATTTTAAAATAATGGAGTATAAATTTTATATTCGGTAAAGTCTTTCAAGATAATGATAGCCAGCAAAGGAGTGGTAAATAGTAAAAAGATCCTATCATCACTGGCTTAATTCAGAATAATGAAAACTTTTCCGAAAATATTTATTTTAATTTTTTTGTTTGAAATCTGGTTGCCGTGAACTTCGAAAAAGAATTTGTAGTTGAAAAAAATTCAAAATTCTCGATAGAGTGACCTTTCACAACTAATACAAAAAATTGGGGGTGAAAGGGGGTGTGTGTATTCTCGCATATGTATGTGTTATTCAGTATATACATATATATGTATGTATATAAAAATTACATTGACAAAATTTCATTATACTTATATGTATGTATGTACAATAATAATAAAATCACATAAACTATAATTTTTTGTTGTTGTTTAAATCTTGTACATTGACACACATAAAATATATTCACTATTTTGTAATAAATTCATGTATGCATTTTCACATTATCTTATCCCTTGAGAAAAAAAATATATACATTAAACTATATGAAAGGATATCTGAAAGTGTTTTATGAAGATAAATTGAATAGCATATTATATGAATAGATACACTCTTTTTCTTCTAGAATATTTATTTTATTTATTTATTATCATATTTTTAAAGTTTAAAGTGTAATTAAAAGTTTATAAGAAGATTACTTTAAAGCTTTTCGCTGATATCTTATTAATGTTGTTTGTTTTATGTTAGAAAAGAAAAATTATTTATGTGTAGAAGTTTTTTCATATTGTTAGATAAGAAAGCTGTATGAAAAAAAAAAAAAAAAAGATGAAAAATGAATTTTGATTTTTACTTTAAAGTGTCTTCTCATAATTTAATACAAAAATATTTTAGGACGTTGCACTCTAGAGAAGAAAAATATACATAAATTAAAAATCAAAATAATTTAAAAACACAACTAAATTGTGGGAGTATTGTTTTCAATTGCATGAGGGATAATTTTTTCTTGTTATTTTTAGATTTTTCTTGAAATTTCAAATCCTATTTTTATAATATCTTCTACATTAATTAATTTCCTATATTTTTCATTAAAAATGTGGGTAGAACGAATAGTACTTATAAGTACTTAAGCGACACCATCTGTCTATTAAAATTTACTGTTAAAAAAAAACTACCTCTGAATCTGAAAAGAATTGAATCGGCTATACCCTTGTTGTAGGTGATCTAAGAGCATTATAAATTTTAGTCCTTTCAGATATAGAGATACACTTAAAAGTATTACTTGCTTACATTTGTATTTTCAAGATTAAGAAAATAAAGCCTTTCAATTAATTCTGAGAAGGTTTTGTCTATGTTATATGCTATCATAGATAGGAAGCTTATTCTACTTTTTCCTTTTTCTTTAATGAAAAAGCAAAGAGGATTAGATATTCTACAAGAACGTCCTGTATAATGTACCAGTATGTATTAATATACTTTCACTTTGTTTATGAAATTTAAGTGAAAAAAATAATTATGTATTTAAGCTTCGTAGTGTTTCTTAATTGAGTTAAATTTTTTTCTTTCTAAGAAATTCTAATAACAATTGTGAAAATTTAAAATATTCCCTGTAAGAGTTTATAAATAGAAAATTTAATCAATTTTTCTTTTGAATTGGACGAAGAAAAATTAAAACATTGAGAACATCTACATACATTTTTTTAAAAATAAAATATGCAAGTTTTAATATTTTTATAAACTTCTACAATATTTTAAAAGTAGTAAATTATGTACGTTTTCTTTTAAAGTGAACTTTTTCCTTATAATTTCATCATTTCTTTTTATCAATTTTTTATTTCAATAATTTCATTTACAAGAAAATTATCTTGAGTGGAAAATTTTTACACATGACAAGATAAAAATAATGAAAAAGAAATTATAGTGCAAAACACAATAAACAAACTGTAAATAAAAAAAACAATAATAATTATGTAACCACTAGATATTTTTGTTTAGCAGAAAATAAAATATGTAGACACAAAGTTTCCACTATTTTTTCATATTTTTCTGTTATTTAAAATAAATTTGTAATAAAAATAACAAAAAAAAAAAAAAAAGATGATTTTTTCTCGATTATAATATAAAACAGGATGCAGTTGATGTTTAAAATTTTTACAAAACTTTCAACATTCACGACAAATAACTTTCAGTTAACTTCGATTCGATATAATAAAATTATTTTTTTTTTTTGTTATTAGAGCAATTTGAATTTCGAAGGACTTTTTTTCTTCAGTTGGTTTTGGTGTATTGAAAATTTCCAATTTCTGTTATTTGTTTCTTGTTGAAATAAAAAAAAATGAAAAAGTATTTCTTAAATTAAACAAACAACTTAAAAATTCAATATTGATCGCAAAATAAAGACGAAAAAAAAAATAGATTTTTTGGCTTGCGACCAAAATTTAAATTTACATAATATATTTGTCGTCGTCTATACTCGTACTTCTTGTGTTTAATTTAAAATTTAAGTAAAATTAAGTTTAAAGTTTATTAGTTTCAGATATAGATACATACATATTACATACATACATAGATAAATAAAATATTATCGTATTATCCAGACAATCGAATAAATAAACAAAACAAACAACAACAAAGAAAACTTTGCTCGTTTGGATATTTAATTTTTGTAGAAAATTCAGTTGAATGTCCGGTAAAATAAAACAAAATGAATATTTCATGTTGATGATTTTCAAAATAGTTATCATCTTTTTTCTTATTTTATTATTATGGAATCCTTTTACAAGTATTAAAAACGTGATTTGAATAAATATTTAATTTAATTTCGAACAGAGAAATTATAAAAGAAAATAATATGTGTGGGTACGCTGATTTTAAAAAAAATCAAAAGACGATGTTGTTTT
Organism: Bombylius major; assembly: GCA_932526495.1. Classification (NCBI taxonomy): domain Eukaryota; kingdom Metazoa; phylum Arthropoda; class Insecta; order Diptera; family Bombyliidae; genus Bombylius; species Bombylius major. The sequence goes on along the minus strand of OW052043.1, from coordinate 38,068,496 downwards.
CAAATAAATTCAGAATTTAAAATGTTCTGCACACAAATTACAATGACACTATAGTGTTGTTTTAAAAATGTTTTTGTATTGATTTTAATTTCTAAAATAAAATTCCATAATATGACGATCTTAAATTAAATTTTCAATCAACAAAATTAAAATGTAATTTAAATGTAAGAAAATGGATACAGATGGATCGAATTAAATTCATCCTTTATTATAATTTTTCACTATAATTTCAATCAGAACTAATATGTCGGTCATGTCAGGAAGAGTATAAGATACTGTCTTAAAGGACCAAATTTTTAGAACCTTTTTTTGAGAACAAAAGTACACCTTTATTATCTTCTTTGTAATAAGAAGAAATTAAGTCTACTGTCTTCGAATTTATTACATATTTTGTGTTATTAAGGTAGGATTTTGCAAAATCTCATTTGAATTTTCGTTTCTTTTTTTTTTATTATTATTCTTCATGAAGGATATTTTTGTAAAATATAAAATACATGCGAGAACAAGAAAAAATTGTAATTTTATGTATTTTCCTTTCTTTTGTAATTCTTAATTTTAGACTGAATTGAATACTATTTTCTTATTCGAATTGAGTGTGTGAGAAAGACATCTTTTAGGGATTATATTAACTTACAAGACTACGGAGAAAAATGAATACCTTAAATATCTTCCATTTGTAAAAATAAATAAATTATTCAAATAAAATAAATTTTCAAATCATCCAATTCACCGGAGATGAATAACTTAAATATTTAATTTAATAATTTGCATATTTTTGGTTTACGGTAAAGTGAAATAATTTTCAAATTTTACAATTTAGGTTACAAAAGTAATTCTATGTAACGTCACACAATAATTTTTATATGTTCCTTGTACACTTTTGAGAAAATCGTTTATTAAAAAGCCAGCAAAAATTAAATCGAAAAAATGTTTTAAATTTTTAAAAAGCTTTCGTTGTACTGTGACATTAATGCAGACACATATAGTGTTCTTAGTTTGTTGAATTATAACACAAAAAATTAATTTTTATTGAAAATAATTTAGCTCTAGGCAATTCCTTTTGCAAACTTAAATCTGAAACGTTGTTTCTGCTTCATTTCATTTACGTCCCAAATTAAAGAAAAATAAGCCATAAAATTTATTCACCTGAATTGACAAAATTATTTAAATTCTTTTTTGTCTAACCTTGTACCCGAAACATGATAACCTCATTTTATTTTTCTTAAAAAAAAAATATCCTTTAATAAAAATTCACAAACAAACATTCAAGTTTAATAAATATTGAGGAACGTAATTAAAATTATGTTTGGTTGTGGATTTTAATATTTTATCGTTCTAACGAACATACAACAAGAGCATGAAGCATATGTATGTTCATTTTATGCTTTTTTTTTTTTTTACCATGAAAAAGTCTTACTTTAATTAAAAAAACAAATAACTTAAAAAAACACGTTTTTTCAAATTTTAATTAAAGTAATTTTTTATAAAAAAAATTTGAAAATATTAGTAGTTGTTCATATAATGAAAAAAAAAGAAGTTATTACCATCTGACTTTCTTATTAAAAAAGTTATTAATGTTTTTTCTTCGTATCCAGTTTTTTTTTTGTGGATTCTGAAAATTTTCAATTACTAGAAAAAAGTAATTATAAACTTTCAGATATCACAAAAAAAAAACCTATTTAAATAACTAAAAGGAAAGCATGAAAGCCACTGAGAAAAAAAAATTGTCATGAAAATCAGAAAAAGTATCTCTAAAATGTTAGCTTTTGTGAACAGCTTAGAATTAAATTTATTTTCACTTATCGTTGAAATTGAATTTAAGGATAAAATCACATACATATTTATTTTTAGAAAAAAAAAAATTCAATGGCATGTACCGTTATAATAAGAATGTGATCTCTTGAAAAATAGTGTATATGAACACAAATTTTAAAAGAGATGAAATTTTTTTTTTTTTCTGAGTGAAAAGAAAAGTTAAGACGTGTTAAAGAAACATTTCTTATCACAATAATCTTGTGTATGTAATATGAATTTCAAGGTGTTTAAGTGTAGAAATACATTTCATTGAAATTCAGAATATCTAAAGCTTAAAGTGTTTGTTGCACATTAAAGTATTTGTACGGAAATTTATAAATTCAGTTATTCCTATTCTTACATATTTCACAATTCAAAGCAAGAAAAAAGTATTTCATCGAATAAAAAGTGTTTGATTAAAAGTTTTCATTAGAAAAGCTTAATCATTAAATACCAGCTATTATTGTCACTATCGTATTTTTATTATTACAAATTTTCAGCACCTTTTAGTTTATTATGTTTGGAGAGTGAAATGAAAAAGTTTCATAAAAAAGAAAAACATCACGAGGTTAATTTAAAACTAAACTTGACTGGAAAAATGTATAATATCGAATTATCTAAAGTTCTTAAGTGTGTTTTTTTTTTTTTTTTTTTTCACCATTATATTTTGTGTAGTTTTTAATTAAGCTTTTTTTAATTTCTTTTTTTGTAATTAAAGTATTTGAGTTTTTGTTCCATTTAATACCATTTGATAAACTCGATATTCTTGTTTATGCTGAAGAAAGTTAATTAGAAGAGTATATTGTTTTTTCTCCATAGTTGTATATTTTTTGATTCTATATTGACAGTTTCAGACTTTTGAAAGGAAAATTGCTTGTAAAAGAAAAGATGATAATAAAAATTTAACAATGTAATGCCTGTATCTCAGTATCTTGGTAAGTTTGAACAATAAGTGGAATTATCTTTTTTTTTAATGATTAGCTTCTAGAATTTAATAAAGGAATTTTTTTTTTACTATTTTTTATTACATAATCTTCACCACAAAATAGTCATTATGATTTTAATAATCATTATAATCATCATCATTATCATTGTCATAGTCAATTTACTTATATAGGGTATTTCGCTATGTCATATGCTGTACACAACGTTCCACTAACAAATGAATGTATATTTGAAAGGACGAAATTGGATTAAAAAAATATTAAGATGATGTTGTTAGAAGAATGTCATTAATTTTGATTTCATCGCACGTAATAAAAAATGTATTTTCACGGGGTATTGTACTAAAATGATTATTAATATTTTGTTGTTTTTCTTTTGTTTTTAGGGAGGACATACATGTCATCAATTTTTTCCATTTACTTTCATCTACAGCAACATGTACTCGTAAATAATGACCACGCCATATAATTATGTACATAATATATGTTAGTATGTCTGCAAGTGTGTCTGTTTTCAAAGATTACATATTTTGTTTCTCATGATAGCATTTTTAAATTGGATGGTTGGTTGGTTGACGTGATGATTTTTGGATTACTCCCGAATACCCAAATATCACTAAGAGTGCCGTTTTGATACCACACAGTGCGTAACCTTAGGGAAGTACCGTTTCACACATGGGCAGAAAATCCTTATAACCATTTTTTTACATCCAAAAAACCTATTATATCTCCGACCTTGATATTAGAAATGTCATTGAGGTCCTTAAATAGGAAATTTTCAATTGTTCGACAAACACAGTTCCTAAACTTTATTTCGAAAGTTTGAAAATAATTTCGAACATCCGAAAATTTAATTTTTTTGGCGAAAATTTCAGAAAATTTATTTATTTTTTTAATATTAAAAAACTTTGAAGAATATTTTTTTTGAAAATTTCAAATGCAAAAAAAGTAAAATAAATTTTAATAAACTTTTTTCTGATAATTTTGTACACAAAATTAATTTTTCTTTGCAGTTTTTGTTCTGCGAAAATAATTAAAATAATTTTTTATTTGAATCCTGAAATTGTAAATGCATAATTAATGTACTGGATGATAAGTTTTGTATAAATTTGGGATTGATGTTGAAAAATATCAATTAAAATTGTTGTCCTGTTTTTTAAGTGTTTATTATTTTTTTGTTCTGATGATATTAAAAACCATGTTTATAATTCAAAATATGAAAATAATGTTGAAAAGGATTATTTACATAGTTATTAGCAAATATCATAAATATTTGTAATTAATACAGTTGAAATTTTAATCTCTTAAAATATTATATAATGGTTATAGGATTTTTAATAAATTTTGCTTTTGCTTTTAATCAATTTACTGAAATATGAATAAATAATCTGAAATTATTATTTACAAATTGTATGTAAATTTCGAGTAATAGTGAAATGGTTTAATGTTTTACATAAATAAATTGCATATTATATAATTCAAAAACGATTTATTACTATGAAATTAATGAGTTATCATGAATTTAGTACATTAAACATTTCATTAAATGCTTTTATTCGATTGTATTGTACATCAAATTATTATTATTTATTTTATTTATTTTTTTACTTTATGACTTTAATCAAAAAATATTTTAAAATTTTCAATTTCATAGAAATTTGTTTACATTGTATTTTTTAGAATTTTTCTTCGAAAGCTTAGAGTGTTTCAGATATGTAAAATATCCTTAATCAATTCTTCAAATTTACTAATACGACCTATAACTAGATTTACATACGTACGTAAATTTACATAAAATTTATGTAATTTCTGTAAGTCATTAAATCCTTCTCTTCTACAAAGATCAATATTGAAATTTTATAAATGATTGTACATGCTTTAACAAAATACTTGTAAGTAGGCTAAGTTAAGTAAAGTTATACATATATTTGCTTGCATAACTGAGATTTATGCATGTATACAGTGTACACACAAATACATTGACTTTGTTTGCAATCAAAGTTTTCAGTCAATGTGAAAAGATAAAAAAGTTAAAGGCAAAGACAAGAAATGGAACAGTACATATTTCAAGATTAAAAGGATTTAATGCTTTCATGTAAAATTACAAAATTCCTTTTCATATATTTAATTGGAAAATATTTTCGGAAGGATTTTGTTTGTTTGTAGTAAAATGTTTTCGGGCGTAAGAAGAAAATACATTACATGAAAGGCGTTCGGGTAGGAGGAAAAATGTAGTGTAGTATAGTGATGAATATCCTGTGGCAAATTGTAAAATGCAGAAAATATTTTTAAAACTTAAAATAAGTTTGTATGTTTCACAATATCACTTGTAAATTCAGTAGGTGGTTTTAAATAAGGATCATAAGAACCAACATATCCTTTAGTCTCACGAAAGATCATGGAAGGAAAAAGTAATTTATTCTTACCGGAATAACCATTATGGAAATACCATTAGGTTCTTTAAATAAATTTCAGGTAAAAGAATAGATATTTTTTTTTCCAATGATTTCCTTTTATACTTTTTTCTTGTATTCCGAACATGCTACTTTATGTTTCATGCCAGATGTGCTTGCTTTATTGTTGTAATCAGTTATCACATCAATTTTTTCTTTCCCTTCCCAAAAAAAATCATTTCACCTTATCTTTAATCTTTGTTAAATGGTTTTTCATCATAATATCGTCATTTTATATTTTTATATTCTTTTTACGAAATTGCTTTTTCAATTTTTGAATTATCCTTATCATTTCCGTTACTTCCACTGTCATTATTATCACATCATTTCATTTTCGCTAAGTATTAATTCAGAATCAATTTTTTTCTCGTTATGTGTTATACCAAATGTTTTTGGTATTGATTTGTACATTTATATTTCGTAATTTCAATGATGCAGAATACATGAAAACATTGTTGAAGAATATGATAGGATAATATTGAATCCTTTCATAGCATGACAGATAAAAATCAGTCAATATCACCTAAATTGCATTATTGCAATTTGCAAATAATAGTCATACATTCGTATTATTATGAAGTCTCTGAATTTTATTTTTTTAACAAAGTATTTAGAAAACATAAATAAAAAAAAATTACAAATATATGAAAAATGTCCTTAAGAAAAAATTGAACTTTTTTTTTAGTGCGTAAAATGAAAAATCAGATGTGTGATTTTGTAGAAAATTTTTTATTTTAAAATTCCTGAACTCGCATAAAATTATACGCGATACATTTTTTAAAAAAATCCGAAGGGTTTTGAAAAGGGATGCTATGTGAAGTTCGAAAAAAGCTTAAAGAATTATAAATTTGACTAGCCAGTGATGCGAACTCATCGCAAATGTGCATTTTTGAAAATTTTTTATTTTGAGAAAAAAAGCTTTTCTTTTGCTCTGCTGATTCTCGTTAATATTTTCTCTGAGTTTTTTTCCGAATTTAAATAATATTTTATGGCATTCAAAGTTTTTGTTTTCTATTGAAAGCTTTCTTGTGTTTATATAGTTTCCAGCGTGAGTGAACATTTTTTTTTTTTTAATCAGAAAGAATAACTTTTATAATTGTGTTACGTAAACTTCTTTTAACGAGACATTTGAGTATGTAAAAAAGACATTAAGCCTGTTGTTTCTTTTTAATTCAATTTTCGAATTTAATTTTTGTTTTCAAAATATTTAAATTTATTTTTTTTTTCTTTTTAATTTTTCAAAGACTTTTCAAAGTTGATTTTTGTAATTATTTTTGAAAATTTTAATTATTTTTTAAATTTGTATAAAAAATAAAAAACCATATTCCAATGAGTTTCAGAAGATACACTTATTTGGGCGAGGGACAAAAAGTTGTTTGAACATATTTTTGATAATTTTTTTTTTTTTTTCAGAAAGGAAATTGAATTTAAAAAAAAAGGAAATTATGCTATACCACAATGATGTTAAGAAATTTGTGGGTAGAGAGAAATGTAATTTGCCATTTTTTTTTCGGTTTACTACGTAAAAACTTCCACTAAAAAGACGTGAAATGGGTCAAACTCAATTTTAAAAGAAAAAAACGTCCAATCAAAAACTCAAATACTGTTTGATTAAATGATTTATGAAACAAGTCTTTCAGTAAATGTTAAATAAATATTTTTTAATTTTAATGAACAGTTTTTTTTCGTTTGCTTTAATTTTCCAGCTTTCATACCTTCACTATAGTAAATTTCTTAAAACACAAATTGCTAACACAAATTTATCAATTAATCATCACAAATTTGATGGTAATCTTGTTTATTTAAAAATCAAATAAATTGAATAAATTAGTTTTGTCAATGTATGTTATGTTTACTTGTCAGCTATTTGTGTACAATTTGTGCAAATTAATTAAGAAATAAATTAGTTACATTCGTAGAATACACATGTAATTTGAGTGATAAATGAGTGGTATAAAATTTAAAAGAAAAAAAAAATTAATTTGAATATCCAACTTCGATAAAATTTATTTATTCATGATTAAGAAATCATCCTCTTATTTTTTTTCTTCAGGATAATAAGACTTGAAGTGAATTTAGGGTATGGAAAAAAAAAAGACGAAGACTGGAAAATGTTTAACTGTTATATTTGCAAATTTATTCGTGAACTCTTGTTAAACTTTATTCAAAAAGTTTTTTTTTTGTTTGTTTGTTTTTGTTTTTCATGATAAATACTTTTGTTACGTTAAGAATATTAAACAATATCAAATTATACAGAATGTTTTATTGTTTTACTTTTGAATTGTATATTTATATGAACAATTTTTCCACTCGAATATTTGTTGATTTGAAAAATATGCTTGAATGTAAAAGATAAAGGTTTCTAAAATGGAAATTGTATAAAAGTAAATGAGAAATTGTTAAAGTTGTACTTTTGCAAGCATCGTGTGAAATGAACTTTTTATACAAAATCGAGATAACTCACAGGAAAATTATGATGTGCACAAGTAGAGGTGCACTCAGATAATAACGTGTAAGCAACATTTTGTTTTTTGATTCTCTATTACTATATTATATAGAAATCTCCAGCTTTTTATGTGTCTTAGAATAGAAATTTATTTGTATCAAGTGCTATGATTTTCTTCGCTACTTGACAGTCCCAGCTTCAATCCGACCTTTAAAAAAATTGTTCTTAGAAATAAAATACAAAGTGGCCTTCAAAAAGCACAATGAGTTAGGATTCCAAGGTCGTTTTTTATTCAAAATAATTCTTTCAATTAAAAGATCCATTAAATATTTTACAGTATTTCTCACACTTCCTGTTTCTTTTGCAATTCTTGTCTTTTATTCTTCGACTTTCTATGTTATTCTTACAGTTCAGTGGTGTATTTGAAAGAAAATTGATAACAAACTGTTGCTATGCAATTACGTATAATATTAAATAAAGAATATGTCTAAATCCTTTGTAATATGTAAACACCAATGTACTTGACATTTTCTCATATACATAGGTAGGTATATATGTTTGTATATATAAACGTACTAGTCATTTCAAGGTGTGGTCTATTTATTCTGCAAATAACAAACTATTGTTTAATTTTATTCTCCCTCATTATTATTCTAAAGCAATTTAACCGTAAATTAAATTATCGATCGTTGTACAAATAAAGATACATCTATTCATAATGTGTAGTATGTATCTAAGTATGTAGTAATCAAAAGATAAATATGATGTAACACACAGAGTGCTCAGAAAGTACAAAATTTAATGAGAGGTCAGCTCTACGTTGGTATCATTTTCTTGCCATGTTTTTAATTATGATTCATTCATTTCTATGAAATGCCATTGAATTGGAAATTTTAACATTTTTTTCTTTCTTCTTCAGAATATTGACTTTTCTAGACTTCGTAGGTATAATATGATGAACAAATTTTGAATCTAATGAATTTTTATTGTGTGCATTGTGACTGGAAACAAATCCCACCCACCATACATTTGTGAAAGCTACATACTGACTGCAATTATTTTCTTTTTCTTTTTTATTTAGTCCTGATGTGTTGCCTTTAATTCTCACTTTAAAATTTCCTTACTTACTTACATTTATGCATTTTACTTATGCTTAAAAGGATTTTATTTATTTTATCTTAGCGGGCACGTATGTACATGAACCCCATTAATGGTTGCTTGTAGATGTAATAATTTCTTGTTCTGTCTTTCTAAATCAAAATTAATGAAAGTTTTATGTCATTTTCGTACTGATTTTTGTGTTATTGTGAAAAAAAATTTTTTTTTAAATGTTAAAAGCATTCTGAAGTTGCATTATTATAAGCGTTGCATCAAAAAATTAATGTTTGGATTTTGAAAAAAAATTTTTTTGTGATACCTTGCTAAAAAACAAATATAGAGAAAATGTTAAATTAAATTTATCTAGCTTTTGTTTAAAATAAAAACAGAAGTAAATTTTTTTATTTTATTTTGGCTCTGGAGTCAGATATTTTCGTGAGTTAGTATATGATGAAAATATGATTTATGAAAAACTTACAAATTGATAAAATTTTGTTGAAAAAGGTCTTGTATATACTTTTTTCATCATAGTTTATATCTTATATGTTCATTAAGAACATACATATAAACGCACTTTAATGTTTAAAATTTAAAAGATAAACGAGTTCATATTATGTACAATACACGTATACATATGTACTTGTACATATACTCGTATGTATCTTAAAAATGTATGTAGTTTATTTTTCGAGAAAAAGTTTGCAACGTGATTAAAAGTTATTGTATATGCATTAGATTGCATGTATCTGAAAGTTAACATATATATTCTAAAAATTTTGGGTGTTCTACTGTTAGTCTCGAAACTAAGTGAAATGAGGTTATAATTAATGAACGAGAATTTAATGTATAATTTTCTTAAAATTCTGCACTATCTATCGTTAATGAACATATGTATCTGATGAATTTTAAATTTAAAAACTCGATTCATTAAATTTTTTTAATTCATTTTCAGAATAATTCAACAGTAGCGAGAATATTTTGATGACTTCTATTGGACAATCTGTTGAAGGTAAGCCTCAAAAAATTTCCATTGTTCTGCATATTTGAGCTCCGTTATCCTGGTGTATGTAGGTAAGTACATATTTTTTTAAGAACATTTCCAAAATCATTCTAATGTGAGAAATACTGTAATGTATTTGAAATAATTTTATTATTTTTTTTTTATTTTACTCATAAATTTTCTATATTATTTGGCACATTTTCATCATAATTAATAGTTATCGAAATTTTGAATCCATTTAAAAAGCCAAAACGCACACATATTTTCAATGAATGTGTGTAGGTACGCATATTCTGTAACCACACGAATGTACGTTCATATTTTTTATCTTCTTCCAATTATAGCAAAATTCATAGATTCGTTATGTATAGGTTACTAAATTTTTATTTTATATGATTTTCACAATAGCTAGTTATCATTTATTTTATTGAGCTCATTCACAGGGTATTAAAGATGTGACTTGAATACATTATTGTTCTCTCGTATACTCGTAAATTGTTAATGTGTGAGTTGAAGAACTCAAAAAACACAAAAAAATGATGAAAAAATCTACCCGAGAATATAAATTTTGTATGAAAAACTTTCACAATATATTTTGTAGTACATATTATATTTTCGTGAGTTTTTTTTTTTTTTTTTCAAAATAAAGGAAAAAAAATTAAATTTTTTAATGTTAAATGAAAAAAAAACTAAGTGTTTTTCAACTATTTGAGGAAATATTTTTTTTCTGAAAAGATAAACTTTTTTAGGTTATAAAGAAAAAAAAACCATAACAATGGCGCTGCAATAATTTTTTCAGGATGTATAGTTTTTTATTTGTATTTTTACTGAACATCACATTTAAGAAAAGCTTTTTGTTTCATTTTATCCTGATTTCATATCATGTACTTATGAAGAAAAACGCTTATATATTCATTAGGCCCCTTTTTAACACTATACAGAAAATTATTTTGTGTGAATAATAAGATATAATCACAAGGGAAAAATTATACCAATTACGTCATTATTTTAATTAATTAAAATATATTCTGTAGGGATTGTGTGTTAAAATGAACTTATCTTCTTTTGAAGATTATGCGTAAATAATTATTATCCTTGATTGTAAAGTGTAATGATATTATTTCTAATTAGTGTTTATCTTAAATCGACAATGTTTTTCTTTTTTTTTCTTTATGAAACACAAAAGATGCGGATGAACAAGAAATTGTTGTATGTATGCTTTAAAAATTTCACCTAACAAGAAGTAAGTTTACTTTTGATTTTTTTATAGCACGCCAGTTTGAATAAAATTGTGAAAATACTTTAATCACGTTGCAAGGAATATTAAAAAGGATCATATTCTGCTATAGGTTCTCTTATACTTTCTCAGTCCTTGCCATCAAAAGTGACAATTAAATTACTTCAGGTATACTAAGCCATACACACTTACACTAATTAATTCCTATTCTTAACAGAAAGTATTGTAATTTTTATTCTAGCGGACATTTTAATAAAATAAAATTTTTTTTTGATAGAATGAAATATTATATTTTTATTTGTTGCAAGCAAATTCAAGTATGTATTTCATATGAAAAATAACAGCTTGTGAAATTTAATTTTCATTCGAAGGAAATTTTTTTTTTTATTTATATTTAATTTCTGAACATAAATTATATAAACATACAAGAATATAATAATGAAAACAATGCAATCTGTTAGAACCATTTATCAGTGTCTAAAATCTTAACAAACTATTTTTATGTATCTTGTTAGACTGAAGATTAATTAGTGAGAAATTTTATCCACGTTTTTTTTTTTTTCTCGTTTTTAAATACCTACAGCAAAATTTTACATATGTATGTGTACTTTACGATTTGAAAAAAGAAAAAAAGAAAAGCTTTCACTTGAAAGTTTTTAAAATAAAAATACGTATTTTGCGTCGGAAATTCACCTGAAAATCAAAAATAAATATTTTTATCATCTTTTTGGGAAAATATTTTTGGAACATCATGAAAATTAAATTCCCACTCTTGGTGAATTTTCTATTTTTTAGTATAGAACCGCAGAACGTGTTTATTCATCGTGAATGTGAAAATAAAAACAAAAATTACAGAAATACAATTTTCGTTTGACATATAATGCCAACTTGAATACAATATGAACGCGATTTTTACATTAGCTGCGATTGTCGGATTAAAAACACATATGGTTTTGAAAAGAACAGATTTTTCATACAAAAAAAAAAAGAAAGGATAAAACTTCATCTGTTTTAAAAGTAAATTATATGAAAATAATTCGTTTTATGTTTATCATAGTTCTTTGATATGTGTTATTAGAGAAATTTTCTTTTCTGACATTTTAGACATGTTTGTATGTTTGTATGTACATATCTACAGATTGTATAATTATTCTACACGTTGCTATGAGAATATAAATTAAATTTACATAAATGAAATATTTCCAAGACAATTAATAACATAAAACGTCACGTATCCATTACATATGAAATTTACATGTCATATCAAAATATGTATTCTAGAAATGACATTAAATAAATAAATCCTTGTAAAAAGAGAATATGAAATATGAATTTTTCTCAACGCTTTTAATTACCTAAAACAACGAATTTAAATTGAAGTTTTCATTTTCTAAGATGATTTATGTTTAGAACATAAAATTTCTGTTTCATTTCAAATATACATATTATGTATGTACAATTGTACATACATATGTATATGTTTTTCTTGGAATCAATATTTGTCTTTAAAGCTTTTATTTCCTTAATCTATATGATGATTATATTTTTTTTTTAAATTTTTTTAAAAAGAGAGAAACGTACTCAAAGTGTTGTTAAGCATTTGGTATATTATCTACGTTCTTATTATTTCTGCTTATTTAATCTCTTTGACAAATTCTATAAGATAGTTCCTTTTAGAAAAAAAAAAATTTATAAGAAGAATAATTTTGTTTTTCTTTTATGAGAATTATTTCTCGTGTAAATAATTTATGAGGATATAAAAATGTTTACGAAAAAAAAAGAAAAAGTTAATAAATCGTATCTCAAAAACAAAATAAAATAAATTGAAGCTATAACGTTATACGTGCCTAAAGCTAAATAATCTTGTTTTATCTTTTAAATTAAATTTTAAAATCAAAAGCAGTTACTCGTATTTATTGTCAAAAAGGAAAGATGCATTATCAAAAACTTTTTTTTTTCATAGATTTATGCAAAAAAGCTAAAATACGTTCTTATTTGAAAGAGCTGCTGAAAAAAAAGGATAGAAAAATAGAAAAGGTACATTTTTTTATTAAATGATTTAAGAACTCAAACATCAAAAGTAAAGTACGATCATTTAATTTTTTTTTTTTTTTTGAAAGATTTAAAGAAATTCTCTTGATAATGTCAAAGTGTGCTAATATGTACCTACATTTCATCGGTATAAAATTGAAAATTAATTTCTTTTCGATTTCCTTTCTGTAAAATATTTTATAATCCAATAATGATTATCAGAAAATTGCTTTGCATGTTGTTAGCAATTTTCAATATTTACTTGCTTTTTTTCATGTTTGAAGTATTTGCTCTTTTCCTATAGCTAGTTGTTTTTTTTCTTTCCTTTTCTATGTGATTTTTTTTGTTTTGCCTTTGAAAAAAAAAAGGAATTCTACTTTGATCAAGAACATTACTCTGAATTTGAGATTTTATTTTCAATAAAGAAGAAAAAATAAAAAGAATCAGATTCATAGATACCGTTTGAATTTGCTTAAAACTTAAAAATAAATATCAAGATAGAAAAAATTCCACAAAGTCACTTAAAAGAATGTAATTAAATTTTATGAATATAAGGGCAAAAAAAAAAAAAAACAGAACGTAAAGCCTTCAATTATTATCTAAAACTTTTGATTAAATTTTTTTTTTTTTTTTGATTTTCTCATTTAATAGACTCGATGATATTAACTATCTTCGTAACTAATTTGAAATTTGGTTTTTTTTTCTTCTTTTTTTAAAATCAAGATTGATTTTATTGACAGTTTTTTTTTTTGTAGATTATCAGAAGTCAGCATTATCCACATCATCGAAGAAAAAAAGTATCTGAAATAAAAAAAAAAAAACTTTTATGTTAAGTGAGAATTTCATCTGAAAAATTTTGTATGATTGGTTTTTAGAATTTTGTAATAGAATGTTTTTTTGTTTTTTTTTTGTTATCTTTTTCTCTTAATATTGCTTTAACCACAAAATATAATCATAATCATCATCATTTTCGTTATCATCATCCTTGTCAATAATAATTTTTGCTATATCATGTCCTATCCAACATTCTATAAATATCCCGTATTTATTTTTGATGGGATGAGACTTCATAAAGATTATCTGAAAACTTATTATGAAAATACCATTAATTTTGATTCTTTTTTTTTTTACTCTTTTGTACAAAAATATTTCAGCTTTATCAAAGTACATATTTTATAAGTACATATATGTATGTACATAATATTGATTTTTTTTTCTTTATTGTTATGAACTACATAAATATTTTGTTTGGGTTATCCTTTTTTTTTATATTTGAGACTAAAGTCCATGTATGTGTGTGTGTATGTATAATTTCAAATAAGTAATAAACATTTATATGTATTTAGTGTATGGTTTGATAAGAGAAAAAAGGATATTAGTTTTGTTACAAGAAAAATAATGTTTATATTATTGGGAATTAGTAAATTTTAAAGAAAACTTTGTAAGTTTTGTTATACTTTAGGGTGTATGAAACTTTAAAAAAAATTTAAAACAAAAAAAAAGCCAAAATATTTTTATAAAACCTGAAAGTTTCGATGAACAAGTTTCTAATTGAACATTGAATTTTAATGAACCAATTTTTCAACCATAAATTCCTATCGAATTACAATGTCCAGTATGTCTTGAAAAAAATTATTGAGACAAAAAGAACAAACTAAAGTTCAACACACCTGAAAACTTTATGCTTTAAGTACCTACAACAACTTAATATGTACATGTACATATATTTACCCCGTTCTGCTTTTCTACCAGTTGTACTTCTTTTTTCCTGTACATACATAGTTCTCAGAATTAAAAAGTAAAATTAACCAAATTTTTTCTTACACACAATTAATGTCACTTTCATAACGATCTTTTAAATTTCATTAAATAATATATTACCGCTATTTTTTTCTTTGTAAATTAAATTCTTTTATTTTTACTTTTTTTAATTTTTTTTGTTGTTTTTTTTCTAAGAAAATTATCTTAATTTTCTTTTGCGTTTGGGTGGGTATGAAGTAGGTCATCGTCTTTATCCAAATTTTATGGTAACATAAAATATACCATAAATTAAAAAAAACAAAAAGAGAAAAAACAAAACAGAGCATTGGAAAAAACAATTTGTAATTAATAAATTTCTTTAACGAAATCGTAAAGTGTTTTTGAAAGATTCAAAAACCCTTATCTTAATTGATTTGAATTGATTTTTAGTCCTTTTGGGGTTGGGATTTTAATAATCTTCGTATTTTAACATTTTAGCTTTTTGTTTTTGTTGGCTTTTTTGCTTTTGCTATTTCAAATTTGTTTTAAAATGCACATAAAAAATTAATGGTTAGAGATAATCAATAAATAATCCTTTTAATTACTTCGAATTACTTTTGCTGTATACTTTTACTATTAATTATTTAAATGAAATTAATTTTCTAAACGAAAAATTTAAATTAAAATATGAAATCTGCAGCAGCTTGAATTAGGAGTTTATCTTATTTTACGGAGTAAGAAGAAATGAAAATCGATTATCAATTTCTTTTGTGAAAGATAGATAATAAATGAAATCTTTTGAATTCTATAGAATTTTTTTTCTTCAACGAAATAATAAAGACATTGAAAAAATAAATATAATAATATTATATTAAAAAAACATAAACAAATAAAGTTGAAGAAATAAAAAAAATATGAATGAATGATTTGTTGTTTATTTATCACAAAAATCCTTTCACAAAAGCAAAAAAAAAAAAACCAATTTTATAAAATTAAAAAGCATTTCTTTTATTTTCTTTTCATTCATTGAAAATAACAATTCAGTTGTTTATTTGTACACCCTTATTGATTTCAGATAAATAACTTATAAAAATTTATTTGAGTCGTCAATATAATATGACAAAGTTTATATAAAGTCCCGGGAATTTTATATTTTCTTAACAATTTTCAAACAATCACAAGGACATAAAGTAAACATTCTAAAAAAAAAAAAAAAAAAAAAAAAAAAACAGAACAAAAATTGTGAAAAACTATTAAGTAACTTTTTTTTTTAAATAACAAAGAAAATATAATTTGAAAATAAAATGAGCTTACAAGGATAAGAGTATTTTTCTATTTTATTTTGAACTTTTTCTGTAATTATCCTAGTCAGTTGTATCTGAAATGATAAGCAAAAAAAAATAGAAATATATGTATATACATACATTACATACAAATATTGAAAAACATATATTTCATTGGGAATAAACTTTTTCACAAAACAATCTCATAAACCTCCTTGACTTTTACTTTGTTTTAAAATATGAAAATCATTTTTTATGCATACAATTTAAATTTAAATAAAAATTATGTAAATCTGTTGAATCAAAGATATCACATCAACTTTCTTTATCATCGCGTGTATTACTTTCCATTTTCATCATTGGCTTTTGTTGTTGTTGTTGTTGTTGTTGTTGAAATTTTCATCATTTTTTTTTTTCGTTACAATTTATGGTTTATATAATTTTCATTTCTATTCTTTTCCTTTCTGAGGATGGAAACAATAAAATAAGTTTTAAAAAGATACAAGAATAAATTGCCATGGAGATTTTATTTGTATTTTAATATATTATATGGAAAAAGTTGTCATGCATTGGAATAAAGTAAAATGTACACATGTATGTAAATATGTACATATGAATATATGTATATATGTATGTCACGGTGCAATCATATTTTTCATAATAATTCATACTTTGTTATTATATTTTGTTGTTATTTTTCTTTTGTTTTTTGAATGAAAAAAAAAAAATGAAGGAAGAAATAGAATATTTTTCATTGTTTTTTGCTGTTTTGTGACACACAACACTAAAGTTTTATTTATTTAAAAATGCAATTGTCCTCGATCTTTTATTTTTGTTTTTCTCATATATTAACTAGCATGTGTAGAATTGTTGAAAAAAATGAGATCACAGAATAATGAATTGTGCAACAATTGAAAGAGTGAAACATAAATATAACAACTATGGAACCTACATTTTTATTGTACTTATACATACATATGTATGTACTAAGTATATATAAAACTTTTAAAGTTACCACTTAGATACAATATTGTATCCAAATGGATAAATTTCAGTTTTTTAATTTGATACATTTTTTTTTTAAATTTGTTCGATGAATATCTCAAACTTTTCCATTTTCAAATGCATATTATAATCTTGTATTTAATTTAAAATAAAACACTTACAATGTATACGTCTTCACAGTACTGTGAGTTGTATTGCGAAAGAGAATGTTTTTTGTTAAAAATTAATTACATTACATACAGAAATTAACTATTATAAATTTTACTAAAAAATTATAGTACATTATTAAATAAGAATTGCCATCAGGCTTACAATATGCAATGTGAGAAAAGTCTAAACGAAATTTTTGAAAAGGAAAAAAAAACTTATTATATATTCTGTATCTTTTTGGAATTGCTAAAATAAATAAAAACATGAAATCATGTTTAAAATAATCGGTTGAGTTATAATTTATTCATATTTTTTGTAGAATTTTCCAATCTAATTTGAGGTGAGAAGAAAAAAAGGTGGCTATAAGTGGAAATTTACTGAAACTTCTAGACTCCGTTACTATTACTTTAAAATTTTTAAAATGAGTCATCACTCTATCCAAATCCTTTATTTCTTTTAATTCCTTATATTCCCATTTTATTTAAAATTAAAAAATACTCCCACAATATGTCCTTGTAAACATCCTTTTGATGTTCTTATTAAAAAAAAAAGTGATGTACCTAATTAAAATGTTCACAATATAAAAAAATTGTTTTTATCTTGTTCGCAAAAAAAAAAAATCTTAAATAAAAATTATAAAATAAAAAAATAAACAAGGAACCATTTTAAATTAATTTATGGAATTAAAAGCCATTACAAAGACATTTAGTTAGATACCAATATAATTAGTGACAGATTTTTTTTCTGTCTCCTTAATTGAAATTAATTAAACAGTTTAAAAAAATATTTGTTTTTTAATTTATCAATTTTATCAAATTCCTTTTTTTGATTGTTAACTCCCACATTAAAAATATTACACGTGTAGATTGAATTAATGGACTTTTTTTTTTTTGGAAGGGAAATTACTATATAACAGATGAAAAAATGTTATTATTTTTTATTAAAGCACATACTGTCTACCAGTTAGTGTATGCAAAAAAGAAGAAAAAAGAAAATAAATGTTTTTCTTGAAATGAATAAATAAACTCAAAACTCAAAACACAGATTGAATAATATTTATGTAGCGTGTCCAAATTTATATTCAATACTTGTTTTCAACAGAAAAATGTTTTTTGACACGTACACGATTCGATTCGAGAAAAAACAAAACAAAATAAATTTAAAAAAAAAAAATCTCAAATATATTTTTTCGAAGGTTGTAGGCATGTTAACTTGTTTAAGCAAATGAGTTTTCACGGAGGAATAAATTAAGATATCCTTTTTTTTGCAATTCCAAAATTCCTTTGTGCTAGGTCTTGGTAATTGATTTTATTGCGTTGAGTTGATAAAAAATTTGATTTTGGCTGATTAAACATTCCAAAATTTAATCAATAAAAAAAAAATTATTAAGTAAAATTGAAAAAAAAAAAGAAGAAAAAAAACATTTTTATTTTTATATTTTTTCATAAAATGTGAAATATTGCACTGCAAAAAAACAACAAGAATTTATTGGAAAGTTTCATGGAAATTTATAAATAATGTTGTTTAAAACAACTGTTAGCAAAATATATGAGTTCATGTATACACATTTAACGTACATTGTTAAAGGATCTATACCAAAGGAAAAAGAACGACAGTTTTACTGATGACACATGGCGCCTAGACTATCCTTAAGCTTTGGTTTTAATTGTTAGGAAAAAAAATATATATGTAAATAAAATATAAAATATATGCTGATTGTGCAATACGTTCAGAAATTTATGACTTTTTTTTCGAATTAGGTATATCAAGAAAAATTTATTTCGAATTCCAGAGGTAAAGTGTTCACATAGAGAGAAGAAGAAGAAGAAGATACTTCACGTTTGAATTTTCCTTCAAATCCGAAGTACAGAATTAATTTTAAGACTTAATTTTTAGTTAAAATTTCTCAATCATTCTCGAGTTTGAAAAGTTTTAAAATTATCCTTCCACATTTTTGGCACCTTAGAATAACATCTAATTAGATCATTAGTTGAATACTTTCTACACACCAAATTTAGTTTTATACAAAAAAATATATTTTAGTACGCCATTAAATAATCTTTAAATAATAAGACCAGAAAATTGTTTTAATTTCAAGTACTTTGACATAATTTCCAAGTACATAACCTTAATGATCATACAAAAGTTTAAAGATATGTACATTTTAGGAAACTTATATCTAACTATAATTAAAATAACTTTAAAATATTTGTAAGAAAGAAAATTTTGTAATATGTGTGTTCATTGAAGTAATTAATCTTAAAGAAATTCAAGAAATTCATTTATAATTGCTTTGAAGTACACAACTTTTTATTAATTTCAAAATACAGTATTATTTGATTGTTTCAAAGGCTTAAGAAGCTTTGAGTTACTATGGGAAACTTAATTAGAAGAGTAGTAAATGTTTTAGAAATGTATGAGTTGAGTATGTATGTGAATTTTGATTATTATATGAAACAAAACTTATGAAATTTTGTAAAATATTTTACTATTAAAAATAACTTTAAAAAGTTTCAGTTTTGTAATTGCATTCAGAAAGTTACTTGCAAATGAGTGTTGTAGTACATACTTATAGGATTATTGTTTCAACATTTTCTTACTTCATAAATATTTCTGATGAAACTTTTCAAGGATGTTCTACTAGACTGTAAATGTGTTGAAAAAATAGATTTATTTAGGTGGCTTTGCAGTTGTTCTGAAATAAGTTAATTATTTTTTACGGTAATTATAATTACATACAATTATGTATTATGTTTTTCTTCCATCTGCAGGGTTCATATTATTTTGTTTAGTCCATTTTTTTCAGTAGCACATTTGAAGGTGTATTGCCAGTATTCTAAATGTTGAAATTTTTTTTTTCTGAATTAATATTCTCCTTGTTGTTTAAACAGAAAATTTTTTAATCAAAAATTACGAACTGAAAAATGTTCAAAAAAAAACCACGGCCGTGGAAGTTTTGATATAACTTTCTCGTTCTAAAGTGTTGATAAAATGTCACAAATTAAAATCATTTTTAAAATTAATTTAAAGAAACTTTTCTGAGAAATTATAAAAACTAACTTAAATTTTGGAGAAAAAAGAAATTCTTAAAGTTTTTAATAAACTTTGTGTTTTAAATTTGTTTTTATGATACTCTATGGTCCTGTGTCCAAAAACATTAAAATGATAGAAATAAAATTCAAAGTTTTTCAGATATTTTTCATAAAAAAATGAAAATTATTCTACTGTGCACATAATATTGAATTTCTCTTTTGGAAAAATTTCAGATAAATTATTGAGTTACAAAAAAAAAAAAAAAAAAAGTTTACATACTCAGAAAATATATTATTTTTCAGTTGTTTAAAAGTTTCAAAAAGGGACTTACATACTTTAAAATAAAATATATTTTCCTTGAGAAACTTTAATTTTCTTAAAAATTTAAAATTAAATTTTCATGATAAAAACAAAAATCCACTGATATATTTTTTTCAAATGTTTTTCAAGTAAAATAAGTAAATAATTAAATAAAGTAATTAAATTAAAAAAAAAAGTTAAATTAAAAATTAATAATAAAGAAAAATAAACTAAAATAATTTTTTATGGAATGAAAAGGATATTTCTAGGCAATTTTGTATGTACTCGTATTTAATTTTTGTTGCCTTAGGCATTACCGAAGAAATATTGAAATTTTAAGTAATTTCCACTTGAATTTATATTTATTGAAACAAAAGTTTAAATTTGTATCCATGGTTAATTTATTTTTATTTTTTTTCTTCAGGAATCTTTAAAGTACAAAGTTATGGCTTATTAAATTTTTGTTAACTTTGGTAAGTTAAATTCATTTCAATGTAATCACAATTAACTAATATTTAGTTACTTTTACATGGAAAGGGTGAAATCTAGATTTTTCAAATAATTTATGTTCTTAAAATATAAGGAAAATGTTGAAATTTCGTTAATATTTTAAATTTAAAGCATCTTGTATATTATATCATTATCCTGTTTCATTTCAAGTTTTTTAATTTTACTTACAATGTTTCTAATCTTAACATAAGAAATTTTCCTCATTTGAATTTTATTCTTTATTCGTTATTTTTTTTCATATAAAAATTTTTTTTCCTCATGCCATATATTTACAAAGTCTTCATGCTTCACAAACTTTGTATAAGTTTTTGATCTTAAATTATATTTCCACAAGTAAATCAGTGGCGTATCATTAAAAAAATTTTTCCTCGAGGGAAATAAGAATAAATTACATACAGACGAATCTCTTTTATATTATTTAAATATTCTTTAAAAAATCATGGAATTAAACTTTTCTTCAATTTATTGATTGCCTTGATGAGGGCAACAAAGTGACATTTCCACTCTCCCCCCTCTTTTAAATTTTGAATTTTGTACGTCACCGATTTTTTAACATACACATACATACAAGTTGCGATTGTGAAAAAGCATAAAAATTATTTTAGAATAATAATTTGTGATGTTAATAAATTTTTTTCTCCTTTTGTTGAATAATGAATAAGAAAGTGTATAAAAAGCGTTCACATAATTTAAATTGATTATGACATAGGTTATACATATATTTAAAAAAATTTTCCCTAGTGAATATTATTATTTGAATTTTATCAAAATCCCATTAAATTCATAAAATTAACTAGTTTTTTTTTCTTTTCTATATTTAAAATATCATTTGAAAATATTTAAAAAAAAAATAGAAAAAGAAAATTCTCTGAAATGTTGTAATAATTTTGTTAAGCTAAAAATGTTGTGATTATATTGGTTTGTTATATATATTACAAAGATTTGTACTGAATAATGAAATAGAATACACATATTCTTTTTTCATGTACAATAAAAACAAAACTGTAAAATTTTCTTCTCAGTGGAATTTATATTCTAATTAGAAGCAGAAAAAAAAATTGTAAACAAAGAACAAGTAATAAAATTTTCTTTTTTTTACAGAACAACAACAACAAAAAATGGGGTAAATTCTAAAATATTTATCCTTTCATTTTAGAATTTAAAAAGTGGTGAGAAATCTTTGAAATTCCAGTCATAATTTCTTGTTTGTTTTTTGTTTATGTTTTCTTGTATAAGTATAAAAAAGCTTCCAACAAATTAAATTCTAAATTTAATAAGTCTCATTACAATTTATGTTCTTTTGTATCCTTTTTTTTCTTCAAATTATTAAAATTACATAAAAAAGAAAAAAAAAAAAGGATTTTTGGATGCAGAATCTAAAACAAAAGTCAAAAATTTTGAAATTAAAAAGGATTAATTGGCCATTTTTTGTTTCTATGAAATGAAAAACAAAAAAGTTTTTAAATTTTTATATTCATCATTTTTTGTTTCTATGGCGAGAAAACAAAAATTAAAAGGATTTTTTTTTTCAAATCAAAATTATTCAATAATCCTTTAAATATGTTTTTTTTTTGTATTTCATAGTTAATGTAATTAAGTTTAAAATAAAAGGAAATTAAAATTCTATTTTTTAATAGCAACAAAGAAAAAAATTGTGTTTTATAGAGATAATTGTATGTCAAAATTTCATATACCATATAAAAAAGGATATATTAATTAATTTATCTTGAAAGCAAAAAGCCAAAAATTAAGGAAGCGTTGTTCCTTTATGGTATACAAAAACCCTTAATTTAATATTGTATATGGCATAGAAACAAACATTTTTCGTATATTATACATATTTTCTTAATAAGAACGATGTTTTAGAAATTTCTCTCATTAAATTAAAAATTTAATATTAAATTTCCTTTACTTAATTTTAAGTAGTACACATACGTATACATATGTACCTACCTACCTACATGTTTTGTAATTTGATGAACACATGGTGCTAATATTTCATAAGTTCATGTTAAATAATATTAGTGTAGACTGT
This sequence comes from Bombylius major, assembly GCA_932526495.1. Lineage (NCBI taxonomy): Eukaryota > Metazoa > Arthropoda > Insecta > Diptera > Bombyliidae > Bombylius > Bombylius major. Next base: position 38,045,437 of record OW052043.1, on the reverse strand, counting down.
TTTAGGTTATACAGACTTTTAATTAAAATAAATTTAATAACTAAATCTAATACTTTGAGTACATACGAGTATAAACAACTAATTATAAGATGTAGCAGTACATAACAATCTTTCAAGAAATTTAGGTATAACATTGTAATAATGTTCAAAAAGATTTTATAGAATTTTTGAGAAATTTTTTTCTTGGAAAATTATCTAAAATTTTGATTCTTTATTGGACAGATAGGTTTCTGACATAAAATATAATTTCAAGATTTTCAACTTAATTAAAATTACAATGTTAAACCTTTTTCTCAATTTTGAGTATGTTAATTTTAATACATAAATATTAACTGTTTTCTTGTGTAAATATTCTTCAAATAAATTATATATGAGTTTTTACTCCTATGCATGTATTAAGGCAAAAAATTATGCATGTGTGTATTCAATCTAAAACTATAGAAATAGTTTTTAAGCAAAATTAGGTTAATACAATAAATTAATTAATTAAAATATAAATTATGTAACAATTAAAATATGGTAACGAATACTACATTCTGACATACATACATACTATACAGTTAACATTGTTTATCAAAATTAATTAATCTTCAACAATGATGTATGTAAGTGGGAAATATAAGTTACAAAAAAAAAATACAAAAATTAAAAATAATAATTTCATGAAATTTCGAAAATTAATTTCATTCATTCAACTTAATTGCTAAAATATTTTAAAATTTGCAATAAAATAATATTTCACCAAACAATGTGTAGGTACAATTAGTTCCTTTTAACAAAATATAATATGTACCTATGTATGTATAATTTTTTTTTTAATTTGTAAAATTCTACACATGAATAAGTGCATTTTAATAAAATTAAATTTAATTTGAGATGCAATTTCGCAAAAACAATTCACAAACTTTTATAAATACATACGTATATATGTAAAATAATACATGTAGGTATAGCTGTATTGTTTCAGTAAAATGTAGATTGTTCATATGAAAGTGTTTACATTGAACAGAAAAGATGGAACGGTTAGCAGTATTTTTTATCAGAAATTTCACATATGTCGGATGTGAAATTGGGGTTTAGGAATGATGTATAAACTTTCTGCTAAACATTTATGAAAATTATACTGAATTTTTATTTTTGTCTAAACACATTTTACATTTATTTATTTCATACTTAAAATGTTTTTCTATTGTTGGTAAATAAGTGTAGAATTTCAAATGAAATGTTGTACCGTTTGTATACTACAATTACTTTGTGGTAGTCGGTTACTTGTCTATTTTAAATGTAATTTTATTATATGCCTGAACAATTTTTATTGAAAAAAAAAAAAATAAATAATATGATAGTATCTTATTTTCATCAGTTGATATACATATACTGTACAGAAATTTAATTATAATCAACAAATATAATTCAATTTTGTTGCGTTTACAAATACACGAAAAAAAATTTAATTGATTTAACACGAATCATCATTTAATGTAGAATGTTCTATTGAAAATGTAACCAACCACAAAACATTCTATCGCATATCATGATACCAAAATGCAATATGTACTTTGGTTGTTTTTATCTGTTTTCTGGAGGGAATCAACTAAATGAACAAAAAATACAATCCTCTCCTGAAGCGAAAAAAATGAATATTTTTTTCCTGATGGTGCAGATTTTAATAAGAAAAATATATCGCTACTGCTTTAAATTGCACGAAAGTACATGCATTTCCCTCATTTTCTGTTAAAAATGAAAATTAAATTAAATTAGAAAATTATTCATGAGGTTGTTTTTCTTTTTAGTATTTTTTTTTTCACCACAAAAGAAAATTTATCTCATTTAAAAAAACCGTTTAATTATAAAATTCGTTGTATTCTAATTTAAAAAAAAAAAAAAACATGAAAACTGAAAAAAATGACCTATTTTAACATTTCAATAATTTTTAATTATATTTTTTTTTCTCGTGAAGTTCATGAAGGAGTGTTTGACAGGTCAAATGAATAAACTCAAGGATTTTTTTCGCAATATTATTCTTGACCATTATTTAAAAACGAACTAAAGATTTGCTTAAACTAGAAAACAGACGCCACATCCAAATTTAAACCTTTCTAAATTTTGAAATGTTATATTTGAAATATTCAGTTATATAATATAAAACTTATATATTTTATATTATTCCAATAAAAAAAAAATAATTGCCTTTCATTTCAAACAAAAGTTCAAAAAACTCAAAACCCAACAACCTTAATTTTCATGATTTTTTTTTTATTTTTTATATCTAAACTCATACCCCATTAAAAACATTTCTATATTTTCTAGAGCAAATAATTTTCAAATTTACAATCATACGTTTCAACTTGAATTGTCATCAATTCTTATTCAATTTATTACCTACTAGAACTCAATTGCCATACATTAATTAAAACAAGAACACATAATAAAAGGATATATAACGAAAAAAAAAAAAACGCAAAGTATGTCAAATAGATTCCAACCTTTTATATTGTACTATATGTACGTAGTATAAATTCTATTTAATTTATTTTTTTGAATAAAAAATGAAAAGTCATAGATCAGGTATAACGAAAAATTATATAATAGATGTTTTGTCTATACACATATGTACCATACATTACATACATGTACATAAATAAAATAGAGTAGGTTATACATATATTAATTGTGCATTACAAAAGAAATTGATGATAAATCATTTCATTTGACAAATTACATAAGTATTTTTTCTCACAATAATAATTTTCAAAAATAAAAAGTCTGAGATGTGACTAATGAGAACAAAATGAAAACAAAAACGTTAAAAAAGGAATTCTTGCCACATCAATGATAACAAATTTCCAAAAAAAAGGAAAAAGAAAAATGAATATAGGTAATATTTTATTTGAAGCTATTTTTTTGATTCCAGTGAGAAACCTATAGCTTTTCCAGCCTTTTTTTTTTTTTTTTTTTTTTTTTTCAAAAATGATGTTTTATACTCCTTTTATCGATTTACCCAGTGTGCTTCACGACAGGCTACATCTCCACATCATTAAATAGGCAATAAACACTCGTATCCAATATAGGCGCCTTTAATCCTGTAAAGTTTTTCTTCTTGTTGTTGTTGTTTTTGTTTTTCACAATTTTAGTCTAAATATATAAAAATTACAAAAAAAAAAACCTTTTTATTTTGTTATTTGGAATTTGGATAGGAAGTGATTTTATATTCTGTAAATGTTGTTGTTGTTTTGTTTTCAGTTCAATATTGAATAAGATGTTTGTTCTTTTAGATATTAAAAGGAAGAGAAAAAAAAGGTAAATAAATATATAAACATACTTTCTTTAAATAATTTCTTTTTATAAAATTTCTTAGAAAAAATAGAAGAAAAAAACAATCTATTCAATATATTTTCAATATTTTTTGGCTACGCTGTTGTCGAGGGTTTTTTTATGAGATAAAAATAGGTATACTGTTTTTTTTTTCGCCTACTTACTGTGTGCCAAAATTTTATATAAATTTCATTTTCATTTTAAATTTTTAACGTAAGATTTTGCAGGATGATTTCAATTACAAAAACATCTTTTTTTAGAATAAGGATTAAATTTAAAGGATTTTAATAGACCAAAAAATTTCATCATATAACGTTTTTTGAATATTTAATAAACCTCAAATTTGTTGAGGGCTAATAACAACTTATTTCACTCTTCTTTCAATTGGTGCTTGTGACAGTTTTCTAACTCTGTAATCTGTTAACCCATTCAAAACCAATTACACAACAGGCAGTCGTGAAGATATGATTTTCTGGAACAGAGTACAAATTTAAGGTGTGTAGAAATTGATAATGGACTACAAAAAGTATGGAGTGATAATTTTTTCTTGAAAAAAATTGGCTCTTGCGGAAAAAAATCATGATCTTGAATGTGGCTAAAATATGGAATCTCGTAACTCACCGTTACTAATAACATTCTGAACTTTCTTTCTTATAAACAGAAAATGACTTCTAAACTTTGATTCAAAATAAGAATTCGTTTTATACTCGTTTTTCACCTCACTCCACTGCACTGCTTTAACGGAGATGTTTATTTTTTGACAAAGACGTAAATTAAATGAAAATTTTAATTTGGATAAAGTTTGATCAACCAAAAGAATAATTATCTATCCTTTTTTTTTATTAAAATAAAATTGATGATTAGTTTAAAAAATCAATTAAAAATCAAGGTGTACTTATTATTCCATGATTCGTTAAACAAACAAATTAAATTTCAATTTTAATCACGAGATAAAAACTAAGTAAAACAAAACAACAATTTTGTTTTTTTTTTCAATTACCTGTACAAAATTTACATTTCTCATAAATATTTCAAATTTTTTTTTATTATTTCCCATAATAAATCTTCATTTCAATATTACTTAGCATTTAAGAACCCTCATCTGTCATTCAATACAAAATTTATTGAATAAAATAAAAAAGTATATTCATTTTCTTTTTGCTTATTTTACCATTTTATGTATAATACACTTAAAAGTAATATTTTATGAATTTTAGACACGGAATATTTTGCTTGTAAAAAAAAAAGTGTTTTTATATACGATACAAGAAGTATTATGACAAATATATAAAAATTTATTTTCATGAATTTTTATGCGTTCCCAACGTAAAACAAAGACGATATGACAAAATTGAAAAATTTTTGAATTTCAAATAATGAAAAAAAAAAAAAAAATTAAATTATGTACGAGCATTTTTTATTGAAAAATAATTTAATTTTATTTCAATTCTGAACAAATTACTTCTCTTTTTTGTTTTTGTTCTTTTTACTTTTTAAAATTCTTTTTTTTTACTTTTCCCCCATAATGCTTCCGATTGAATATTTTGGCTTATGAAAAAGAATAAAATTTCCATAAGTACATAAGTAATACAGGAAAATAATGAATATACGTTGAGTGAAATATTACAGTTATCAATTTAAATGAGATGGTGCAAAATTTTAATCATTAAAATATTTTTGTTCATTACTTTTCTTTCTGTTTCTATAATAATTTGTTTCACCCACCAATAAATATATATAATTAGAACATGAACAACGCTGTTCTAAAAAAAAAAAACAACTTCAACCTAAGAAGGACCTTTTTATGACACACACACACCTGTAATGAACGTATTGTGAGCTATTATTGTTACATAAAATTCATAATTCGAAAATATAACTTTTTTTTATCATCGTTAAACATTTTTTTTTCGTCCAATTTCAGCCTGTTAATCCGATATAAATAGATTTAAATACCTATGTGTGTACCTGTAAATCCAATTTGGTCAAAGAGAATTTTATTATTTCATAAAGCATTATATCATATTATAAATCCAATGAATGGTAATAAATTATAAATTACCAGTATTAATTTATGCTTAATAAATTATTGAATTATTGTGGAGACCTTTTTAAATTAATCAAAAATAAATCTTGATTTTGAAGAATGAATTTATCACCTGTTTTTTTTATTTTTTTTTTTAAATTTTTAATTTTCTATTTTATTCTACAGAACGTAATTACTAATTTTAAAAATTAACAAAACATTTTGTACTTTATATCATTTTTCTAGAATATTCAATAAAATGTTATCATATGAGATGATAATATGATCGAATGATGCCTTTTCGGAAATTTTTTGAGCTTTAAAAGGGGTTGAAATTTAGAAATTATCGTATTCATAATGAGCTTTCAAAAAACAAACAAAAATTAAAAAAAAAAAATAGTAGGTAGAAAGAACAATATATTTCTTAAAAAATTTAATAAATAATAAATTTACTGAAAAACAGTAAAACAATATTAAATAATTTCATATTTCCAACTTTTTGTTTTTTGAAAGGTGAAATATGTGTGGGAGGAAAAAATTTCGGAAAAAATATTACGCATGTTTGAAAAAGTATTTAGGAGAAAAATGTTTCAAGGAACATTTAGCTTTCATAAGTTTTCATTTAGTCATTTATTTTCTAAAAGTTCAATTTCATTTGTTGTTCAATATAAAAACTTTTAAAAGAACGGCGTTAGCTCGCCGGAAAAAAAAAATAATACGTAAAAATGAGATACTTTAAAAAAATAATTACAATAATTATTTTTAACTTTGGAATTTGGAAAGAAAAGTGGAAAAAATAATATGTAGAAACACACATGAAGCAAAAAAAAAAAACAGTTGAGAAAATTGATTTAATTTTAATTCCTTTTTTTAATCAATTTTACGAAAAGCGATGTAAAGCAAAAACAAACAACATGAAAAATGGGATGTAATGTACAATTTTTCATTTTATTTTTTTCTTCAACAATGGTACAATGTGAAATCACTCACCGTGTGTATTCATTCACGTTATAATGAATTTTATTTTATTATTGTTGGAAATGATAAATTCCAAAAAAATATGATGAAATGACAAAATTAAATTGTTCGCATTTTTCTAATTTTGTTGTTGTTATCTGTTTTGAATGAAAAAGAAGTAAAAATGAATATTTTGTTTGTAAATTAACAATAAACGAAATGACGAACGGTTAAAAGAAAAAAAAAATGATGTAAAAAAATATCCTTTTGCGATAACAGATACATTATTATGTTGGCTTTTTTTTTCTTGTTTTAGGGTTTAGATACGAAATGTATAAAAGAAGCGTTGTGGAAAAAATTAAATAAAAAAATTATGATATTTAATATTATATTGAATTTATGCAAAAATGTAGGTGATTTTGAAATTTTTCAAAAAGTTTTTTGCTGTCGTTTATTTTGTTTTCGTGAGGAATTTAAACAATTGTTTGTTTCTGTTGTGTTTTAATTGAAATTTTTTTAAAAAAAAAAAAATTACGCTGAAATTGGAAATTCGACAAAATAGGTTAGATTTAAAAATTCATACAAAAACATTGTTATTTTTTGTCATGAAAAAAAAAAAAAAAACAAATTGAATTTTTTGTTTAAATTCACAAGTTATATTCGTATATTTCCTGCATATGACAAAAAACTAAATAAATAGAATTTAGAAGGAAAAAATTAAATTGGAAACGCAATCAAACTTTATCAATGATATGTCCTTTATAGTACATTGTTTCTCATCCATATATATCCTGATAAAATACATATTTCTTTTCATTTATTTTTGTTTTTTTAAATGCAATTTTTTAAACTGAAACCGTATTTGTGTACCTATCCAATGAAAAAACTTACAATATTTCAGTTGATTTTATTTTGTTTTTGAACGATGGATGTGCTTTCACCTTACACTATTATATTGTTAGAGATATCATTTTGAAAATTGTAAAATGATAAATGTGGAAAATATGATGAAATGACAGAAAACAGAATTGTTTATCTTTTTTTCAAAATTGTTTATTATTTTTTTTTGTGTTTTTATTAAAAGGAAAAAAAAAAGATTAAATAATAAATAACATTTTTCATTTGTATTAAAAAAAAATCCAAAGTTTTTTTTTTTTTTGTATGATATTTACTTTCTTAAGTTTACAATTGAAACGGAAAAAACACACATGTTAAAAATAGTCTTTGAATGCAAAGAAGAAGAAAAACAAAGATAATAGCTTTTTTTATAAACAAACATGAATTGGAAAAAAATAGTAATATTTTCTTTTACAATTTAAATCGGATGGCTTAATCTATTTTTTTCTTTCTTTGAAAAAGAACAGCATTAATTCTATGAATCTTGTTTACATATACTCGTACATTTGATTTTATTGAAAAATATCTTCAAATTGAACATGCTAATGAAAATTAATTCAGAATGTAATACATTTTCGTTGTCCTTTTAAATTTGAAAAATTTCCAAAACTTCGAAAAACACACATCATATGTTTTTTTTTTTTTTTTTTTCAATTTAATTAAATAAAATTACAGGCAGTTTCCTTTTTCCTCATTTGTATCCTTAACCCGAAAAATTTATCTTTGATTGTATAAAAGAAAAATGACTATTTTTTTTCAGCACTGTGTTCTTCTTCTTGTATAATACATATGTTCAATTTTTCTCATTTACCCGTATATACCATATATGCTTTTTAGTTTATTTCTTTTGTTAATATTTTTGATGAAAAATATTGCTGTAATTTGTCAAGTGACATGATTTATTACAATTTCCTCCTCTATTTTGCTTCATCTTATGCGTGTAGGCAAAATATAAATACAAAAAATAAAAAAGAGCCTTTTTTCATCGTACAATTGTACCTGATCTCGACAAAAAAAAAGCAAAAAAAAAAAAAAAAAGAATTACACAATAAAAGGTTCAAATCTATTTGACACACATATTTTTTTTTTCATCCTTTGTCATATGTACATATATTCCTAATTCAGTTGATGTATTTACATATATGTATGTGGTAGAGCAATTGAAGTTTTAGAAGTGGGTAATAAATTGAATTGAATTGGGTAAGAATTGATGACAATTCAAGTTGAAATGTAATAAATGTAAATTTGAAAATTATGTGCTCTAAAAAATGTTGAAGTATTTTCTAAGGTATAATTTAGAAAAAAAAAAAGAAAAAAATTTCTTGTAAATTATTGAGCAGTTTTTTGTGCTTATTCCATTGAAAAAAAAAAGGATTTGAAAGAAAGAGTATTTTTAAATACAGAAACAATGAATTTATTCTTAAAGCTAAATAAATCTTTTTAAAAAAAATTTTTAAATTTCATAAAATTAAAAGTAAATTTTAAATTTGAATTACTTAAAGCATATTTATTCACGCTATTTACACAGGAGCTTTAGAGTGCTCTTATAGAATTATTATTTTTTTTTAAATTTTTAATTATTTGATCGTTATAAATACTGTGTAATGTGTACATTATGTGTGTGGATAGTCCTTAGTTTTTTATATTTTATTTGACCTGGTTAGTATGTCATTCGTGTTATGTGATTTTATTTTTTTATTTTTTAGTAATAGTTTCCATGTAGAAAAGGATAAGAGAAAAATTATTGAAGTGTTGAAATAGGTCGTAAACAAGCATCAGGCATTTATTTTTCTCCTATATTAAAACTAAAAACTAAAAAAAGAAATAATAAAAATTTTAAAAAATTCTTTTAATAAACAAGAATTTTTATCTAACTAAGAGAAATTATATCATCAGAATAGGTCAAAGGTTAAGTATTTTTATTTCAATTAAAGTCTATTATACTAGTATTTAATTCTTAAGGCATGTGGTGGAATGAGAATTTGTACACACTTTCATCCATTTCACGTTAAAAGAAATATCAGTTACATGCTTCGAACAGAAAATAGTCTTTCGAATTCTCTTCGTTTCTTAAGTTAATTTGTTTTTTTTTCCCACACATCGAGCAGAAAATTTCTTTATAACTTTGTGAGAATTATTATTATACTTCACTAGTTTCACTGACCATTATTTCCATGAAAATAGAATATTACATTATAATTTTACATGACATTGAAAGTAGTATACGAGTATATAAAGTTGCTAGGTAAAAATAAACTTTCTACTTATATAAGTAATATAAGGAAGAATAAAATTATATTTTAATGACATTGATAAATGAGTTTACCTGATACCATATACATAGTTAGAGAACAGGATTTTGCTAAAGATAATTGAAATAATTAATTTCAACTTTTATTTTTTCTTTTGTAAGAAATGAGATTTTTTTTTTCTGGTACGAAAAAAAAGAAGAAAAGTTATCCAAACAATTATCATTAATGTGTAATATTCCAAAAAAGGAGAGAAATAATGTATATGAGTTTTGTAATTTTTATAAAAATGAATTTCACCACATTAATTTTAATATAAATTCAACATAAAATACGGTCTAAAATATTAACTTAAATTGAATAAATAATTATTACATATTTCATCATAAAAAAAAAAAAAATTACATTATACGTATTACAGATAAATGTAGATAAGTACATTAAAATTTATTATAGAAGTGGTTAAGAGCAAATAATTAAGTTCAATTAAAAATTTTCAATAAAGTCCCATTGAGTATGAACAAAGAGCAAAATAAAAAGAATTAAATAATACGTGGAAATTTCAATAATAAAACAATAAACAAAATACAATAAAAAATTTCATAATATTATATAAAATTTTATATGCCCATTATATTGGGATTCTGTTGAAAAACCATTACAAATTTAATTGAATTTTCATTGAAATTATGCCTTCACAATCAACATCTATGGTTTTACAATATTTTAAAAATTTATATAATTTAAACTAATTTTCATGTAATTCATATAAAACAATAAAAATTTAATTTAAAACGAGAATGAGAATATTTTTCATAATAAATTGATTAAATTTTATTCAATTTTCATTTTAACAAAACTTATTGTATTTTGGGAGATTTTGAATGGGGTTTATTTAATTTGTTTGATTTTACTACATAAAAGTTATTATTTTTAGTAATTTATTGATTTAAAATATGTATAAAGGAGGGAAATTGCATCAGTAATGAGCACATTATCTTGTAATTTTTTATTCAATTATTTTTATTTTTTAAACAATTAAAAAAGTTTTACTTTGAGTAGTTTTTCATTTACGACTTGAGTAACTTTTGGTAACCTAATAAACTAGAAAGTAAAAAAATATTTTTAATATGAACTCATTATTGATGTTGTTGCCCTACTATAATTAATATTGTTTATGAAAAAGCATTTCAATGATTTCAAAAATATATTAAGTTATATTTGGAGGAATGTGGTGGCTAAAATACTTATTTTAAAAAAAAGACCGCAAAACTAACAAACAAAAAGCATTGAAAACATTCACACTGATTTTATTGAACTTCCTTTGGTATTCTGGAAAAAAATCTCGTATCTTAGCTATTATTTTATTAGCTATTTTTGTAATTACAGAGAATTTTGTGAAGTAATTGATGCGTGGGGGAAGAAATTGTTTACATAAGAAAAGTTTTCATTTCTTTTCTTTTTTTAAAACCACAAATGCAAAAGATAAACCACATGCTATTAATTCATAACACTTTGCATGGTATAATGAAAGCTTTTTGTTCAATTTAATTTATATTCTTCAAAATAACCGTTGCGTTAAGGATATATTGGTTTACTAGTCAATGATTTTCAATTAATAGTTAAATCATGTGTACATTAACTTATTGAATTTGCATCCTGAGTGTGATTTCTTTGAATATTCAAAATGTGATATTTAAAAAGATAAATAAGAAGTCGAAATATCAGTTACTTCTAAACAATCTACTATATATACATATAGGTATGTACTTACTTCTAGCTAGATTTATTCGAGTCGATAAAATAATTCTTATACAATTTAATAGATATAGAGATTTCCGAAGCAATGGATTTTTTTTTTTCAATTTGAAATAGAAAAACTATAGTTTAACAATGACACTCAAGTAATTTAAAATACTTTAAAAAAAAAAAAAAAAAAAAAAAAACGATTTTATACATCTTCGCAAGTTATTGATGACGCTTTCAAAAATGTTGTCTCTCACATTTCATATATTTATGAAAAATTACATATGAATCCTGTTCACATTTAAAAAAAAAAAAAAAAAAAACAACAAAAAACAAAATTCAAATAAGAATTTTAAAAATAAATTGAAAATACAAGTTTTTTATCTACTTATACTTCTTTTTCTTCTTCTTTTATATGTATCTAAAATCTGCACTCGAATCTATTTCATGTCTTTGAAGTCAATAAAAATTTATTCAAAAATTGATGCAGCAAAAATTGAATTTATTTTTTATGCTTAAGCAACAACATAACATTCTATGTATATATATGTATATACATATGTACATATTTACATATAAAAAGTATTTTTGTAACAATGAAGCATAAAATTGAAAAATTTCAAAATAGAAATATTATATGTATATAGTAATATCATATTTTGATATCTACAGATAATCTTTATTTATTTATTTATTTATTTTGAAGCTACTCAAATTCAAAATTGAAATTTTATATTCTCACTTTTCATTCTTATATTCTTAGTTTTTTTTTTTTTTAACTTTTCAATTTCTCATCATTTATTTTTTATAAAAAAAAAAAATCAAGAAAAAGTAATGAAAAAAAAAAAAAAACTTGATGTTTTCACTTACTTACAAAATCTTGTATAAAATTATATTTGCTCTAATTTTGAAATATCTCTTCTCTATATTTTCATATTTTTATTTTTCAAAAATTTTTGAAAAAAAAAAAAAACAATATCAAAAGTATGATTTATTCGAATAATAGAAATAAATGAACCGACATTCAAATTAAATGGCAAAAGTGTTCTAATTGCTTTCTATTGTTTAAATTTTCAAATAGAAAATTTTACATAAAAGTTTCATTTATTCATTTCATTCACTCCATTCGGCATTCATAATAGAAACTTTAAGGCTTACACAAATAGTAGGTACTCAAATAAAAACACTTTAAAAAGTTGAACTTTTGTTTTCTCGTTCATTTTTTGTTTTTTCTTCTTTCATTTTACGTTTTTACTTGAAAATTTCTAATTTTTCCAAAATAAGTACGTATAATCAGCTAGAGACCTATTTTATACGTATTGTCGTCACTTTTAAGTGGAGGATTCGTTTCATCTGGTTTTTTTTTTTTGTAAGGCAGATGAAAAATCTCGTAATAGATTTTGCCAGAACGAGAATAAAAAAAAGGACGGAAGTTTGAAAAAAGTATCTTTTTTTTATGAACGGCCTAAAAATATGGTAGGGTGTACCATACATCACTCATCTCTATGTCTTTGCAGATAAACTTTATCCAATTTCATTTTTTTTTATTATTTGTAAAATATTAATATTTCGATACTAATATTTCAATTTTAAAAAAACATTATTTATTCAAAAAAAAAAAAAATAGTAAAATAAATAATGATCTGAAATACAAAAGATTTTATCCATTTTTATTGATTTCATAGGCGCTTCCATTATAAATGCTCCATTATGAAGATAAATAGCATTTTAGCTCAGCAGTGGTTAGTTCATGATGATAAATGATTATTTGCTTTTTTTTTTATATGATAAATTTCCTGTTATTTTAGAATGTTTTGAAAATTCAAAATATACAAAATGAATAAACAAAATTAAATGTGAAACATAATGAAAGCTTTTATTATCTTTTCTAGCCAACAAAGTACGGTTATTAATTTGAATGGATTAAATTCAGTGCCTTTGTACAAATCTATCATCAGTAACATGAATTTCTTAAATAAACTTGTGTTTTCAAAATCTATTTTTCCAACACAAAATATTTTCTTATTGTTGGAATTTAAAAGATAAATTTGATTAGTACTCGTATTTCATCTCTGAATATTTGATTTTCTTGATTGCAATTTATGACATTTTGTACATGGTATATGACATTAAAAGTATCTTTCTTCTAAATAAAGCAAAAAATATATCCTGTCTTTCTATGCTTTTAAACTAACATAAACTGACTATGTGGTACTTATGTAAAATTACTTACCTTTGCATATTTATTACACTGAAAACATCTTGAAAAAAAAATATATGTATATTATTTTAAAATTCAAAATAAATAGAGTATGCTTTAAAAGGGATTTATGTATGTATGTATTTCAAGAATAATAAAACAATGTGAATTTGAGCTAAGAGTTTGCTCTTCTTATATTCTCCATTTAATTTGTTGCCTCATTAGGTGGCATGTTAAATGGAACAGAAAACATAAACTGTGTACACCCATTTTATTTTATTTTTTTTTTTTTTCAAGATTTTCATTTGAAAATTGTCAGAAAGGAAAATGAAATTAAGAAAAATGAAGAGAAGACAAGCACTAAAATGAGAAATGTAGCTTGAATTTTGCTGGAATTATGTATGTGTGTGTGTGTGTGTGTGTGTTTGTAATATTTTTTTTTTCATGACCCATTTTTGAATTATTTTATGTAATTGTTATCCTGTGAAGTGGTTGAATAAAATTATGGTATGTTTCCTATGATATACTTTCCTCTTTTTTTTTTTTTGTATTTCTTGAATAATGTTTGTAGTTATTATAAAATTCATTTGAAAAAAAAAAAATAAGGATAGATTTTTGCTGTATAAAAAAAAAAAATTAGGGATGTCACGTCAGTCACTGCGTTTTATGAAAAAAAAAAGTTGTTTTTTTACAAGCTCTTATAAAATTTTTATCTGCTACATTAAGTACATTATGTATTCTGTAGTATCGTATTAAAAAATATTTAATTCATTTTTCAAATAAAATGTTATTTATTTTTCATTGTTTGTTTTCATCTTGAAAATCTCCATCTAAATCATTTTTCATGAATTTTTTCATTAATTCTCAGATAGTATAGATAAATAATAACTATTTCGTGGTTCGTAATTCCTTTTAATTCTTCTACCACTTGTTTAATTGTATAATTACGTATTTGGTTTCAAAATAATTCTTATAATTTTGATAATATTTTGTGTACGTGTATCTAATAAACCATATTATTATTTATACATATATATTTGTGTTTATATATGGGCTTTGCAGAGAATCACCATTATTTATTTGATAAGAGACCATCAGTAAATTGTTAGTTTTGTGTGTATATGTATGTGTGAAAGAGAATCAAAATATAATTTATTGTTGAAAATTTTCTTCGGTTTATAACTGAGAATTGTATTTATGTGTTCTATACACTTAACAAATATTGGCTTATACCAAAATGAACGTGATTTGAAAGTTGATTATATTATTGTACAAGTAACAGCCAACACATTTTGAGAAAATCTTAAAAGAAAATCTAAAAAGAAAAAAAAATAGTATAGAAAAAGAAAAACGAAATGAAATTAATTTTTCATGTTGAATTCATTTCTATTCAACGCAATTCTATTTGAAATAATAGCATAGAACTTTTCACAGTTTAAGAATCCTATATCACAGATTTAATAAGACGAAATAAAAAAAAAATTGTATGAGAAAAATTGAGGAAATAAAATAGGATACTAACCAGAAGAACTTGCTATTCATTCTGCTCCATTTTGTTTGAATTATTGAAAATGATTTATAAATTCTTTTCAAATTTTACTCTTTGTTCTACATTTTCTAGTTTTTTTTTTTGTGTTTGTTCTTTTCTCATGACTTTTTTTTTTAAATTTTGCAAAAATCTCTGGTACTTGAATGTTAAGAAAATGAAAATACAAAAAAATCAAGGATAAAAGTTGAATCTAACGACACTTCAAGAATTTCAAAATAAATATAAAAAAAATCTTCTCATGTTACAAGTGAAAAAAGTCTTCAATATGAATTGTAGCAGAAGGATTTTGATCATTTAACATTTAAGAAGGATATTCAGAAAATGTCCTTTTTAAATTTATATGCAATTTAGTGGAATAACACATATACACATACAAGCATACATATGCCTTTTTTTCCAGGACATACATACATTACGTATTTTGGTAGTCTATATTGTGATTCAATAAAATATCCTGATTATTTTTCAAGCTATTGCAACATAATCGAATTAATATTGAAAAACTGGAAAATATTAAATTTTGAGACGGGTCACTTGGAAATCCATATTTTATTGAAAAATGTTACAACATAATCGAAATCAATTTTTATCTAAAATTTTTTCAAATAAAAGTTTTAATATTTCTTAAAAAAAAAAAAAAAAGTATTTCGAAAATTGAAAATTAAATTGAAAAACTGAAACAAAATTTAATAAAAACTGAAAAATCTTGAAATTTTTCAAGTTTTTCATAACAAATAATGTGATAAATTTCTTCAATTACATACTTTAATTCTTAATCATTTATTTTTAGATTGAAAAATATTTTCAAAGAAGTACAACATGAGCTTATATTTTGTTTAGCAGATCTTATTGAAAAAAAAAGAACTGTCTATACTTTTTTTCTTTTTGGATGTCAGTACAGGCAAGATAGGCATATTTTTCTATATTCTTTCACAAATTGTTTGAATAAATCTGTCTCGTGTGGTGTGGGGTGATCAGATCTCAATTTTAGTCGAGGGAAATATTTTAAATTAAATATTACCAAGGCAAAAAACTCATCAGGTACTGCCTCCATAAGCACAATACTGACTTCCAAAAAGAAAAATAGTACCTATAATAAATATTTTTTTTATAATATTCAAATGACAGCAACTTAAAAAGAAATATAAAAAAAGGATCCAATTTGGTGAAGAATTTTTGTATTTACAAGATTTTAAATGCATTCACAAGTACCGCAAAATTAATTTTCTGATTCAGTGAACGAAAAAATAATAAATCTTTGTTGTTCTTTTAATATTTCAACTTAAATCAAAAATTTTTTGTCCAATTTATTATTTTTCTGTTTGATATTTGATCAAAAAAAAAACAAAAACAAACAATAGGGATAAGTTTACGAGAAATAACAAACTTTTATTATTAGCAATTGCAATAATATTTAAAAATCAATAATTTCCTTGGACTTTTATGTGTTAAAGGAGGCGGGGGTTGGGAGGATCGAAAAGTAGAAATTTTGAGAAGAAACTATGAAAAATTGAAATAAAATATTATTTTTCTGTATATAATGATGCGAGTCAACAGACACTCGTATTATTTGTGGTAGATTGTCCAGCCAAAAATAATTTTGTTATTGGTTTTTTCTAAACCCCTTTTTTATGAGACTTATATAAAAATTTATTCTAGAGCTCTCTATCGTTCAATTACAGGTATTTTTTTTCTTCTAATTGCAATAAAAACCAACCCCAAGAAATTACAGTTGACACTTCATAGTTTTTTTTATTGTCTAGAGATATTTTTTCATTAAAACCATTTTTTGTTTCTTTATTTCTGTTACTTCACATATATGTAATTTAATAGAAGAACTGAAGAATCACACATATTTTATGGTCATCACAAATTCGACATTGCACTTTAGAAAAGCTGATAAATATAATGAAAAATTTTTCCTATGATAAAAGCTTTTTGAGGTTTTTACTTTTAGAAAACCACAGAAGTGAAATTTAACAAATGGATTTTTATTATTTTGAAAAAGTAAAATAAAAAAAGGGAAAAAAAACTTTTAAAAAGTTCAATATAATGGTTTTTGAAAAACAATGAATGAAAAGGATAAAATAAGTGTTGGAATTTCTGAGATTTCATGAAACTTCAAATTAATTTTAATTAAAAAAGTTACACAAAAAAAAAAAGAAACAAACAAAAAAAAAACACAAAAACTCAAAACGAAAATAAACTTTATATAAAAAGTTTTAGATTTCATTTTACTTTTTATTTGATTGTTACACTTCTTTGAATTTTCTCATCAGGGATCAACAGGATCTAAACCCAAAGTCATTTATTGAATTTAAACAAAAGAAAAATATAAACAAAAATACCATAAAACCATTCATCGCTACTTTTCCATTTAAAACTTTTAATGAAAGTGTTACACACTAGAAATCTCTATCTGTCGGAAGTCTAATTATAAAAAAAACTTTGTTGACATTGACGCGTAGTTTTTTCAAGTGAATAAGAATATTTAAAATCGACTTTAACTAAATAAATAAGATAAGAATAAAAAAATAAATTTAATTTCAAAAAAATAAATAAATTGTTGATTAAATGAAAATAAAGATCTTCGTAAAACAAAACCCTAAATAAGCAAATAAAAATTTTCATCATAATCATTAAATGAAGACGGAAATTTAAAAATAAAAAAGTGGAAAACTACACAAAAGAAATGATTGTCATGTTTGCGTAAATCTTTTCAAACAATCTCTACTCTTGGAAAATATAAAAAAAAAAGTAAAACAAAACGCAAACAAATAAAAAATAAAAAGGAAAAATTGACATGGTTTACTGACAATAATTTCGTATAAAGTAAAATTGAGTTGTAAGGATTTTTAAAGAAGTCCCATTATTAGCACAAGAAAATCTTATAAATGAAGCGACAATAGTATAGAAGAAAAAAATCAATACCATGCTACAGATTAAGATCAAAAAGTTTAAAGAAAAAATATATATTAACCCATAACCACATCCACCCACCCACACCGCCTTGCTACTTCAATAACCATCGAAAAATTTTCATAAAATTGTTAAAAAAAAAGAATTGAAATAAAATCCTTATATTATTTAACGGATTTGTTTCTGTTGCATCATCAAAGGAAAAAAAAATGTTTCGTCTTCTTCAAATTAAGGAGCAGAATTTTTGTGAATTTAAGTTTAAAAATGGTTATGGAAAGATCAAAATGGTTCTAATAATGATTTAGCCGTTCACTGGAGATTTTATTTTATTTTCTTTTTTTCTTTTTGTGAATTCGATAAATCTCAGTGTAATTTTTATATTATCTTGAGAACTGTTAACAGTTTGTTGGTTTTGAACGTGATGTTACATTTTCAGTAATGTTATGGACCATTATCACAGAATATTAAAGATATTATGAATACTTTGTGTTATATAAAATGATTTCAAAAGGAAACGATGTGATAGCAAATTTACAACATGTGTTGTCAGCGGTTAATATTCATTTTATTTCGATTTTTTTTTTTTTTTTGAGTGGAAATTGCAAAAATGGTATTTAATACTGAGAAAAATATTGTAAATTATTACACACAGTGGTGTATTGAATATTAAAATGTAATTAGGGTTTTCAAAAAATAATTTACAAAGAAAAAAAAACTAAGGTACAATAGAATAATTTCAGAAAAGCTTATGGTTCCAATCAAACGGTTTCAAAAAACAAAAATTGGTTAAAAAGGAAAAGGAAAAAAGTTTTAAAATAATCTCAATAAAAATAATTGAATAACAACTAGATACTTGTATGCGTGCAGTGCTTGATAATTCATAACCCAACGGTTTTACTGTAACATGATTTTTTAATTTTTTTGTAATTTGATTTATGTTAACTACTTTTCTAAATTTTTTTATATTAACAAGCATATATTATCACCTAACCTCTATACATACATACAACCAATAAACACATAAATGTATGATATTTATCAAGAACTCATGTTGTTGTTCTAGTATTAATTCTAAAATTATAAACTTGTTTGGAAATTTCTGTAAATAAAATCTTAAATCTGTGGTAAAGCATAAAATATAAAATTTTGCAAGTAAAAACATTTTGTAAGGGCCATCAAATATGATGCAATATTTACACATATTTATGTGTGTACTATTCACATATCGACGAACAAGCACACATATACTTACATACACTTCAAACCACAATCAACTAAATTTTAAACAAAAGTATGTACATTTCATATATGATGTGTACATACGTTTCATACGTACATCTATACATACATAATGTATCATATACGTTTCAGAACAGAATATAATCATGAAACAAAAACAAGTTTTTGAAAGTACAAAATCCTTTTTGTAAATAATCTAACCAAAAAGTACTTGTAAAACAAAATTGTTATAAACTTAAAATTTATACGGCAAATATAACTGTAAATTTTGAAGAGTTTTATACATACATGCATATACACACTACATATTTTTTATGTAAACTTGTATCGATTTTGTTCCTTTTTTTAAAAAAAAAAAAAAAAAAAATTTTTTTATCAAAAACTAAAAATTTTGGATGCTAAATAAACGCCTCAACAGGATGACATAAAATATTTTTGATGTTCCTGAAAAATGCAAACAAAAAAAAAGTGAAATGAAAGATAAATTTAAAAAAAAACATAAAAAAATGAAAGAAGATAATATTTGAAATTGGAATAGAGCCAATTTTGTTTTTGTTGTAGTCATTATTATGAAAAAAAACAGTAAATTGTTGGTTTAAAAGCTGTTGGGATTAATATCTAGGAGATAGTTATGATTTAAAGTTTTCAGTAGACAATATAAGTACAAGGACAACAAACATGTTCCTTTGAATTGTCTGGCTATTTATGTACATAATAATAAAAAAATTTACTTGTTCTTCCGAAAGGATGGCGTATACAGGATCGATAGTCAATTTACAAAATTAATACCTTTGCATGGATGGATTCACATAAACTAAATATCACGTCAGAAAAATTTAATTTAACACACATATAGTTTTCATCAATTATAAATTTCACATCAAGAATATTCAGGAACTTTTCATTGAGCAAATCGAGGAAAAAAAATGGCAAGAGGAGAAAAATAAATAATAGTGCTTCTTTAAAAATGAATCGCTGCTTTGGTGATACGATGCTGATGCTTGTCAAACATTCAAAAATGCAACGCAACTTTTATGATGCGTTGTCACATATTCGAAAAAGCATCGAATCAAATCAAGTATTCGAAATTCCTTATAATATTTAGCTGTCATGTAATAGCATTGCATCGCCAGCTAAAAACTTTGCGTTGTCATAGCAACAAGTAATTTTTAACGCGTCACGAACAGTAGAACATTAGCATCACCAAAGCAGCGATTCATTTTTGAAGAAGCACATAATCACAATTCCACTAGAAAAATTTATAAAAATATATTTTTATTTATTTTTTTTCCATTATACACTTTACAAAATTTAGATCCTTACAATGTAAAAATTTATTTAACTTTTTCTCCCAATCCATTTTAATTTTTAATTAATTAATCCAATTTAATACACGAAATTTAATTATGAATCAATTTCAAAATTAATTTTTTTAATTTTCTCGTTTAAAAAATTTTGATGAGCCTTTTCATTTTTCAAAATAAAGTACACTTACGTTATGACAAATGATTTTTGCTTTTGCCTGTTGGTACTACTGTTCATTTATTTTGCAGGCGTACCAACAAGATAAGAAAAATTGCATTGGTCGAGATAAAATGTACTTTTATTTGTCAATTGTTTAGACTGCAAATGTAACTTTTTTAGTATTTTTGTTATTATTATTATTGTTGTTGTTGTTATTATGGTTATTATAATTACTGTTATTGTTATAATTTTTATAATTATGATAATATTTTTTTTTATTAGTTTTATTATTTATTCCTGTTGAATTTTTATTCTTTAAAATTCCTTTCAATTGATTTGCCATATCGTCTTCAAATACAATTTTATATTTACTTGCATCCAAATCTTCTTTTGATGATAAATTTTTAAGTAAAGATTTTTTACTACAACTTTCAAATAATAAACGACCTTCAATTTTTTGTAATCTTCTTAAAAATGGTGGTGGTTTATTATTTCTACCCAATGAAAATAAAATATATAAACGTTTATTTTTATTTGATAATTTTCCACCTAATCTTGTTTCAAGATCTTGTAATTTTTTCCAAATAATCGGTTGTTGTTCATTACTTATATTGATATTTTTGAAAATATCTTTGTCAAACATATTTATTGTATTTAATAATAAATTTTTGCCTACCTATTAAAAATAAAAAAAATTACATCGAAATTTCTCACAATAATAAATGAAGATTTAAAAAAAAAATTCCAAAAACAAAAACTTAACCATAAAGAATAAAAAAACGTCATTAATTAAATTGACTAATAAAATGATGTCTGATCGATACTTCAAAAAATTTTGCATAGATTACTTTTTTGAATTGTGTTTGATTATTATTATAATTTTTTTTTTTTTGCTTTTTATATTTAATTGAAAACTGGGGTAAAGATGAAAACATATTCCTATTCACTGGCACTGGATAGATACGTTATATGAATATAATTATTGTATCATGTTGGATGATGCTATAGAAAAATTCCATTATTGTATTTCCGTTTTTGATTTGTAAAGACTTGCAATAATCCCATTCAGAATTATTTATATGAATGTCGAGATATTCCTCAGATATTTTTTATCATTTTGTGCAAATATAAAATCATAACACAGAATTAATTAGATTCGAAACAATTGGAAAATTTCATCCAACCGGAGAATTTGAAAAGAACAAAAAAAAAAACACGTTTGAGTACGCTATTGAATTTCGATTGATATTTCAATGAAAATAATATTAATTTTGGAAACAAACATACTCGTACATAAAATTTATCTTAGAGGATTCTTCATATATGGAATTTATGAATAAATAATGTATCTATTTTATTATTGATCAACAGAAATACAATAATTGTAAATTTTAATCGCTTTCGCTTGTATGAATTTCAAGTATACGTCAGATAGAAGAAAAGGATTAATTGTACAGTTTACAATATTTTACATTTTTCTGTAATAATTTATTTAAATCTGGGTTTTTGTTGTTGCAAATATCAAAAATCGAACAAGTTTAATAAGGAGCTTATACGTAAATACAAATTTAAGATTTTACCCTCTTATTCTTCCTTTTTTTTTTTTCTTTAATGATACGTAAAAATGAAAATTACAAATTTTCTTTGTCAATATAAAAAATTAAACAACTAATTTAACAAAGTAACTAACATTTTTCAAGCATATTCATTACAAATTAATGACACCATTAAAACTTGTGCTTCAATTTCAATTTACCAACTTTTTATCTAGGTTAAAATTTATTTTTTAATTAGTTCAATGAAAATTTCTTCCAATTTTAACGTCAATGTAGTAGTAAATGGGAAACATTATTAAATCAAGATGTAACATGTAAAGTTACTTAAGGAAATGTTGAAGGTCTATTTCGTTTAGTTTATGAGTATGGGAAAAAGGAAGTGTTTAGTTGAAGAGCGAATGAATTAATCTGAGAATACTTACTTTGATTAAAGTAGGTATATAATGTGTTTGTGAGTTTGTGAATTGAATTTTCTTGATTTAAAAATATTTGAATAATTTTTATTTTAAAAATTTATATTTATATTTTTAATTTTTTTTAAATGGTTTAAAAAACTTGTTTTGAAAATTCTCCCTGTGCATCAATATGAATGTTGCGGGATACATTGTTTATAAGCATTTAACATCAAAATTTTTAATTTTTGAAATAATTTTTTTTAGTACAATTAATATTTGTTTTGGATTTTTTAGTAACAATACAAATTTTTAAAATTTATTTATTTATCTAAAAAAATCAAATTTCAAAGAAAAATATGAAAAAAAAAAAAAACTTCATATGTAAACAATGAGTAAAAAAGATATATTTTTAGGGTTGTAAAGTGTTTGTTTTAAACACACATTCATGCTAGCAGTACATAATTATGAAATCTCTGAAGAATAATGATTTACATCCGTTTCAAGTGTAATTATATATATTTAACCCTTTGCTTTTATAAAATTGTTATTTTTAATTGTTTACCTAAAGCAAACATGATTCAAATATACAAAATAGAATAGATACAAATTGAATATATTATGTAGAGAATTAAATTTTTCAAAAATACTTTCTTGTTGGTTTTTTTTTTTTTTGTTACTTCTCATTATTTTGTTTTTGAAAATGTAAAACTGATTTCTTTCACACTAATAAATAAGCGTAACGTGATTAAACAAAAATATAATAAATAAAAAACAACTAATTCCAATTTATATTGAAGGACATCATAAATATTTTTTATGTTATACTGTTATACTCTCTTGATGATTATAATTTGTTCTAATTTATTTTAGAAAAAAAAAGTCTTTGTAACAAGGTTTGATTTTCTATTCAATAATGGAATTTATATAGCTAACCTTTTAGTTTTTTACACGTATGGTATAGATTATGCAAATTATTTGTCAAAGACATAGCTTTAATTAATTTTACATTTATTTTATGAATACACCGTCAACTAACACACTAATCTAATTACTTATACTAAATAATTCATTCATTGAAACAATTCTAAAATTATGTAATTAACTTTTTTCCTTTTGTTAGAGGCAAATGAATTAATTTCAACTATATAATACTGAATAGTATGTAAAAATAAACATACATATTGTAGTACATATAAGAAAATGATACATAAATGTGTAACATATAAGGACTATATAATTATGTCTGCTTATATGTACATATGTTTATATTTATGTACATATGTATGAGTAGCTTAATTATATATATTTACAATATGTATTTTGTCTTTGTTTACTGAACAGTGACAAATGTTATGTATTTTCCTTTTGCTTTTAAGTTCTCAAGACGATAAATAATGTGTAATTAAAAGTAAAGCTTTGTATTTCAAGTTTCAAGGAGTATAATTTTCTTCTTTTTTTTTTTTTTGCTTTCATTATTATAGCAATTAAAAAAACATTAACAATAACAAATTAAAATATGACCTTGTACTTTTTAATGAACGTTTTTCGTTAGTTAGTAATATTCAGTAAATTAAAATTTTGTTTAAATTATAATTTTCAAATAGTTAATTAGTGATTTTTTACACTATCGCGTAGATAACTTTGTCTTGTATGTAATTTAACAACATCAATTCAAAATCATACCAGGCGCCTTCGAATAAATTTAAATTTTATTTTAAACTGAATTTTGTGTAATTTTTTTTTGTCGTAGAAGTTTTTTTTACTAAAACTTAGAAGTTATGTTTCAAGAAGACAAAGTTTTAGTTACTTAAATATTCAAATAAAGTGTTTTTTATTTTTTTTTTGAGAACAAAAGAGTAAAAGCTAATTAAGTTCACCGAAAAAAACCCTTTTATTAACTTTCACTTTATACAGAAAGAACAAGATTCTATAGTGCACAGAATAGACAAATGTAATGCATGACGAGACAACTTTACATTTTCTTTAAAAAATATGCACTAAAATATATAAATAACATATGTACAAAAATTATTTTCTTTATATTTTCATATAAAAATGTCCTTATTGCAACACTTTAATCAGAATGTCACATTTCTTTATAAATTTGAAAATTAAACTGTAAAACTATCAATAAATTTCGAAATAATTAAAATTGCAAAAAACACAATTAATTTGAAGACAAGGGACAGATTTATGTTTTTTTTTTTTTCAATAATAATTATTTTTCTTTATGTGACACTTCCCTGGTATTTTTCACGAAAATCCATTGAAAAAATTTTGATTTAGCGATGGGATATGATAATTTAGGACGTTTTGATTTCAAACCTACTAGGATCCTCCAAAAGGACCTCTAGTTTTTGAGATATATCTTTTCAAAGTTTACAAAAAATGTGATTCTGTCAGATTTTAATTTGTAAGTTGAACGTAAGGCTTTTTTTCATATATATGTACAATATATATTGTACATTCTATAGTATATTTTAATTTTTCATTTTAATTAACAAAGCACGAGTGATTTTAGCTCATAAAAGAAACTTTCAATTGAACAGTATATTCTTACAAACTAGTGCCCAAACTAAAAGTACCATTTAAGAAACAATGCAATGTATATGTAGGGTATGTGTGATATTATCCTGTAAAAGAAAATATTTTATAATTTATTAAAGATAAGATACTATGGAGAAAATAATACCATTCTGATTGAAAAATTTAAAAAAGGATATATTCTTATATTGGCTTTGCATGGAAGTGATGTCAAAATAAAATCTCAAATTCATACATGGTTGACATTTTCTATCTTGAAAACTGAACCTTTAAAAAAAAATCAGTGTAACGATCTCAATAAATTTATTCTGTATATCGTATTTCTTGTACACAACATATAAAATATCTGTCACAATGTATGTATAAGGTTGTAAATTTCAAATACATAATAAAATAACATTTCTAATGTGTATGTCAGAAAAAAAAAATTGATGAACATCCGTTATGTATTATATTATTTTGTACATATGTACATATGTATCGCAAGGCGTAGATGAAATTTTAAATTTGTCGAAGCGTTTATTTTTGTGTTACTGTTAAATTTTATTGGTTGACAAAAAAATAAAAGGATAATGAGAAAAATGAAATTTATGCTTTCCCTTGATAAATAAAAATTAAGGAAAAAGGACATAAAAATATTTTTGATTGCTTTTTCTTGAAAGTTATGACACTATAAATTCTAATTTTGATATTAATAAAAAGATATTCTCAATAAAAATATTATGATTTTAATAAATCAACCATTTTGGAAGATAACTGTTGAAGAGAAAAAAAAATAACTGTCAATTTCGAGAATGAGCATCACATGGCGTTATCAGTTTAACCTTAATTATGAGGTTAAGTGTTGCGTTTTTTTTTGTTCTTGCTTCGCAATTAATAATTTAGCGCCAATTTATAACAGAAAACGTTCAAGTCAAATCTGTTGAAACGTTAATTTTGTTTGCTATTCGTGTTATGTTTACTTTTATTTATTTTTCTTTATTTTTTGTTAAATATTTTTCATCTCGTTAAAACGATAATTCATCAAAATGCAGGTTGAAATTTTCTCTTTCTTTAGATTTCATTTCAAAATTTCACACTTTTGAACATTTAATTTAAATTATGTGAATTCATTCCAAATTCTTATACTTTTTTTTTATTGAGAACAAGTATATTTGCTTGCTTTAATGTCTCACATTCACATAAGCAAAAAATTGAAAAAATAAAAAAACATATCTTGAAAGCACTTGTAAAATTAGAAAATTTCATTCATCAAAAAAATATAAAAAGATTTAAATAACAAAATTTCTTTTATGTTAAATTCACGAACGGTATGAATGAAGTCATGTGATTTGGAGTGTAGATAAAATTATGAAAATGCTTTAAAAATATTTCTTTTTTGTTCACACACAGGGTGCTTCAAATTTATTTTATAGAAATGTCACCTTTCATCTTTCAGTTTCTAGCTTTACAGTATTTTTAAAGAAAATATCAAGTGGTTGCTCATTTTTTCCAGTTACTTTCCCTAGTAAGTGTCTATACAGACGTACTTTTTGGATGGAACATTCCACCAAACATTGGAAACATACCATTAGTGCTATAATTCATGCGTAATAAAATTCTGCAACAATGACTCCACATTATTCAAATATCAACAAATTTTATTCCTTTTATGACCAAAACTGAAAATTTGAATTTTGTGAATTAGAACGCTCTTGCTTCAAGCATCTTAAATATCCTATACACAAGAAATTCATACATTTTTATCCTTTTTTTTTTTTCATGTGGTTTACATTTATTTATATGTGATAACCACAAAAAATTGTGTGTTATTTTGTTGTATTCATAAAATAAATACAAAGCTAAAGAAACATTTATAAAATTATCATGTTTATATGCATTTTTTTATTTTAATTTATTTAAATTAAATTTTGTTGTTTGCTTTTAAACAATTGGTTTATCTTTATTTCTTGTTTTTTTTTTTTTTTGTTGTGCACAAAGACAAATTAAAATAACATTTTCATTTTTAAAGAAAAACTTTCTCGTAGTTTTATTAATTAAAAAAAAAAGAAAAAAAACGATAATTGTTTGCGTCTGTCATAGCAAAAAATCAAATTGGAAGTTGGAAGAAAAAAAAAAAATATGTATAAGAAACTTTTTTGGAACATAAAAGTTTATTGAACAAATACCAAAGTTTGTTTCACAAAATTTGAAATAAATGTACAATATCTGAGGTGAACGTTGTAACTACTAGAATAAGTTAGTGTAGTGAACACTACATAGTCTACATTATTGTTTAAGGACGTTGCGTTGTTGGTTTTTTCTTGTTTGTTTTGTTTTTTCATGCTAAATCAAAATAATATCAAAATACACTGAGAAACACTGTTAAAAATTGCATGTAGGTACGTCAAACTTTTCTTTTCATTCTGTTGAATTTTTCAAATTTTTTTTATTTTTTATTTTGAAAAGTAGCTACCTAATTAAAATTACAAACAATTAATAAGAGTAATTATTATCATTTGTAATTAATTCTACTTAGTTCTTTATTCAATCAAAAGTTTTGCTTGAAAATTTTTTTCAGCTTTTTGAAATTGATTAGAATTTTATTTTTTCTAAAGTTTAAAATTTCCCTAATTATTAACTCAATTATTTATACTTTACTTGAAACTTTGTGTCGCTTTATTTCCAACTTTGTTTTTTTTTTTTTAATATTTTTATTAAAGAACCAAGACTTAATTTCTGCAGTTTTTAAAATGATATACGAGTGTACTAAGAATGATAATATATACACAGTACTTTTGAAAAAGGAAAAACAAAAGTTTTACTTGCCCGAAATACTTCCTATAGAAGAAACCATTTCTTCAAGTCATAACTAAATGTCATGTGTCGTAAACTTATGACACACACTTAATTTATTTTAATTAAAATTTAAATAAGAATCCTTGAAATTTCCACTTTTTTTTAAATTTGAAAACTACGTAAAAACAAATTTCTAATAAAACTTACATTTTTGAAAGTGCCCATTTTTAGAAAACAAAAAAAAAATTCATTATTTTCCCTAAAAAATTTTACACTGTTTTAATTGTAAAAAACGAAGAAAAAATGATAATAACAACAATATATAGGTACATTTATGTTCATTCATACATACATACATACTTGCATAATGTGTTTTTTTCTTTGCACCTATTTAATTTACATTTTCTCTTAAAAAATAAAATTTTTATGCATTATAATCACAATTTATGTGAACGTTCTTATTGGTCAAAGTTTTGTCTCTTTTTTTATCTTCTTCTTTTTTTTCAAGTAATTAGTAGTACAAGGATAATGAATATTCCTGCAGTTAAATAAAGGACTTTACCAGGTTAGGGAAAGAAATGATGGAATATTATCAAAAGAAAACAACAAAAAAATTTGTAAAGAAAAACACTTTTAGCAAACTTTTGAAGATAATTTTGTTTTTTAGCAAAAACAAGACAAAAATCATAATAAAATTTGCTTTTTGCAAAAATAAAAATCAACACACGATTTTTAACATTAAACTTTAACTGGACTGGAATGATTCATTCTAGTCTGTCATGAAATAATTGAAGTAGCCGGAATAGCAAAGAAAAAAATTAAGAATATTTGGAGAAATTAAAAAAAAATAAAATGAAATAAAAATTCAATAAGAAATTCTTTTGCAAAAATTGAAAAAATTTTA
Source organism: Bombylius major (assembly GCA_932526495.1). Lineage (NCBI taxonomy): Eukaryota > Metazoa > Arthropoda > Insecta > Diptera > Bombyliidae > Bombylius > Bombylius major. The sequence continues at coordinate 38,016,699 of OW052043.1, read as the reverse complement.
TAACCTTCAATTATTTCTAAATTTTTAGTTTTTATATAAAAAAATTTCTGATGATACTTGAATACATTTATATTTCACTACCATATGAAATTTAATTGGTAATGCAAAAGTTCCAATTACACAGATTTTATATAACTGTATATATTTTTTTTTTAATAACAGTCTTTGATTTCACATAATATCTAAATCTACATACATCCATTGTAATCCACAGTGCAATTCTAAATAAATCTGATTTTAACAAATTTAAAAAAAAAAAAAAAAATCACAACAACAAAAAATCGTACAAAAATTGTGGAAAAAAAAATCATAAAATGTAAAAATGTATATTTTTTTCTTCTTTCTTTAACTCTAAAAAATCAGAATTTAACGACATCGTGAATGTGCAACGTAGTGTGAATTTAAATATCTCATACCTACATACATATGTACATACGTATAATACAAAAACTCATTTTATCAAGGCTATATATGGTGTATACGATTACATATTATTCCCATACATAAAAACATATGAACGAAAAAAATCATCATCAAAATCATGTTCATGTACATATTTCATTTTACTGTGTTTTTGTCTTTATCCTGGCAAAATAAAAAATAATAAAATAAAGTTAACAAATATATGTGTATTCTTGTTTTGTATGTTACACACAATGAATCCTAAATTGTATCCCATCAGGATGTGTAAAAAAAAATGTACTTTTTTAATAGCAAAAAAAAAATTAAATTACAGACTATTCATTCTTTTATTCCTTCTAGTGCAAAAAAAAAAAAAAAATATTGCTATGAAGATATGAAAGTAAAGGTAAATATATACGGTTTGTGACCTTTAAAAGTTAAAGTGAATAAAACAAAATTATAATAGAATCCTTTTTAAAAAGTCGCATGTCTTGTCTAAATTTAAAGTTATTTAAAAATATATGAACCAAAAATTCCAATTTTAGATGCCTAGCTGCTCTTTGAATTTATTTATTTTTTTTAAATTTACTTAAAGCCACAAAGTAATTATTTATTTTGCATTTTTAATTTTTTTCTTTCTTTTTTTGACATTTGCAATTTTATATTCTAACAATTGTCTTCTTCATATATAATTTACAAATAGAATAACATAAATTTTGAAAGTTTCCTTTGATAAAATGTTGATGGACGTATGTATACATTTTGCAATTTAATATTGGTGGGTGGTCATGATAGATTTTAATTATATTCATCATCGATTGTATTCTATACGTTTAAATATTTGTTTTTGAAAAGCAGTACAAATTGGATATTGTGTTCGATATGGGTTTTTTTTTTTATTGAATCAATGTTGTGGATTTAGTTTGCATAAATCTGCCTCTAAAACTAATTTTAATTATAATTAATTGTTTTATTTATGCCTTTTAAGAAACACAATTAATTTTTGTCTGTGCTGAAAAACTTGATATACTCGTACAACTCAATTTTCCTGAACCTAAATTGATTTAGTTCATTATTCTGCGATTCTCTACGTAACGCAGACTACATCGTACGACTTTTAAACGTGTATTTTATAAACATGTATACTGAGAAAATAATGCTTTCAATATTTTAGATCAATACCTTAATGTCTTAATATGTTATAAATAAAATAAAATTGAATGTTTATTACAATGCTTTTGTGTTATTAACTTTTGTGTTACGCAGAATACTACGTATACGAAAACAGATAATGCATCTTTTTACTTTCCATTGAAATTTTCTGCTAACTGAATGCAACAAATATAAAACAAAAAAATTCCTGGTAACGCAGGTCGCAAAATTAGAGGTAACGCAGGCTACATGTAAAAATTTATTATGTATTTTAGCAAATTATTTGATTGTAAATTGAATTCTTTACCGCTTCAATGCGAAAAAAAATTTTTTAAAATAAATTAACTGCACAAATTGTATATTACAAACATAAGGTTTCACGTAATATAAATCACCCATATATCAATTATGATTTATTATTATTTGCAACAAGTTTTCATATACAAATTCCTTTTCAACTATAATTAAATTAAAAATAAATGTATAATTATTTGAAGAAAAAAATAATAATAAAACTGACAAATTCAATTATAATATTTTATGAGCCACAAAAGAGAAAAAAAATATCGTGCTTCATAAAAGCTCACGAAAAGTTTACGCATTTTATTGAAAATTACATGCCTGTGAATGATAAATGATACAAAGATGAATACTGTCTTATCACAGCCACAAAATAACAAAAAACCAAAAAGAAAAATTCACAAAAGAAACAAATGAATTGGAAAAATAAGAGAGAAATTATTGGTAAGGGTAAGAAAATGAATTAATCAATATTGGAAAATATTTGACGAGGTGGGTCTATGGAAAATTATGAAACAAAAAAAATTATTAAGATAAAACTCATGTTGTGTTTTGGTGTGTTAATTCTCAATTAATTTTGATTATAGTTAAGTTGAGATATTGATTGGTTATTTTTCTTTTTATCAAAGAGTGTATGTAATTAATTTTTGAACCTTTTTCAATTCAATTCTTCACTTGAATTGCAGTATAAACTATCGGAATTTTTTTTTTTTTAAAAACCATGAAAAATAATTCCGTGAATAATTAATTTTTAAAATTTTTCTCGTGCCTTTTTATTCTGTTTTTTTTTACCATGTTCAATATATGATAGTTATCCTGGAAAAAAAATGAAGCAAATTTAAACAAACAGAAAAAACTGTTCTACTGTAAATTAAATTGTACAATAAACACACAAGGTAAATATTTTCATTGGAAAAAAAAGAAGGAATTATTGATTAAAATCATAAAATAAATAATAAATTCATTAAATGTGATATTGATTGTCACAATTAATTTTGAATTGTACAGTAATATTTGTTTGTTTAATTGTAGTAAATATATTTTGTAATAAAACGTAATTAAAATCACTTTATAAACATAAAATGAAATCAATAAACTGTCAATAAAAGTTATTGGATTAATTATGTAAATATTGTATACAATTACGTTTTGTGTTATGTTTGATTCAAAGATGTAGAACCTACTTCATGTAACCTCAAATTGGAATCAATATTGAAACAACAAAAAAAATATTAAAATTAATATTGATGCTATTTTATATTTTTAAGTAAAATGCAATGTATATTTAGAGCGACACATTTTTATAGAACTTATACGAAGGATATTTTGATAATTTGCTGGATCGTTTGAAATAAGAATCTTGTGATAACATTAGAAAACTTCTTTTTTTAAATTTTAACTAACTAACCATGATCCCAACTCCGTTTTTTTTTCTATTTTAGGAGTACATGTGTATGTGTTATGTACATATATTTAAAAATGTCCCCTAAATCTTGCTTATTAAATAAATCTGAAAAACTTTTAGTATGTTCATATACAACATAAATAATCAGCATCGAGTCATTTATTTTTCACAGGAAACTGCCAAAAAGTTTAATTTATATAAAAAGCCTAAATACCAAATACAAAAATTTTTAATTAAAAAATCATTTATATTTATTTTACTATTCAAATAAATCTTAAATCAAATTTAGAACACACATACATACATACATATGTATGTTCATATCTCATATTGTACGTTTTTTTTTTATCCTAAATTTTAATGTATGTAAATATTTTTTCTACCAAATTTATTTCGAAATTAATAAAACCCATAAATTTGAAACAAAAAATGATTTTTATATAAAATAAATAAAAACAACAAATAAACTAGAAAAGCTAATAGAACACATTTTGGTTGTTTATCTTATTTTGCTGTTTTTTTTTTTTCTGAGTAAATTACTCTGAACTGATGTAAAATTTTTAATTTTACACATTTTATTCAAACACAAAATAAATAATAACAATTTTCTCATTTACTCTTTTTTTTTTATCAAAACAATAATTTATTGAAAAAATAACAAAAAAAAAAAAAATACTAAAGTGCAAAAATAATTTTTTAATTCATAAAATAAAACTTTAATTCATTCTTTTACTTAATTTTCTTTTTTCCTCTTTTTTCTTATAAATAGCAAAAAAGAAAAAAGAAAAAAAAAACAACAACACCATAATTCATGTTTAAATTACGAGAAGATAAGAAAAATTCTTAGTTAAATACAAATACCATGAATTTTAATATAGGACAATTTAAAATCACCTGAGGATACTTTCATTAATTTATTTTATCGCCATTTACTAAAGAACATGAATAAGATGTGGAAAATTCGATAAAAGAAATAAGAAATTGAAAACAATAAAAGTGAATTGTTGAATGCTCGTGTTTGTATCTACACTATAATAAGCAAACTGAGGTTGATTCTAAATGAAATAAAAATATATACAGATACATTAATACTATATTATCGTTATCTTAATGGCCAAATGCTTAGATTTTATTTTGAACTTTTAAATTGAAATAAATTTCAAAACAAATACTTACCTCCACACATATATATTTTATTTTTTATAAATTGTTTTAAAACTCACACAAAGAAAATATTATTTTGTAAGGATTTTTTTTCTTCTTTTTTTTTTTTAAAAAAAAAGAAAAATTATGAAGGTCATAAAATTATCTTTTACAAAAAAAATTGTTTATGTACTTGGAGAAAAAAAAGAAAATGTTGTTGAAAATTGACTCTCTATGTATTAGAAATATTCTGTTTTATCCAAATTTTAAACTTAAAAAAGTATTTGAATATAATAACAATAAAACCACTTTTAAATTTGTTGCAAAGGGTTTTATGTCCTTCGACACTAAAAAACCACAAATCAAGAGAAACATTATAATAAAAAGAAGATATTGTTAAGAATTTTCCTTAGTGTCACATAATTTTAAGAAAAGAATTTATGAATAAGAAATTTCATGGCATGACCACAAAATAACTTTAAAAGAAAATTTAATTAAAAGACAAAGACTTTCTATTATTCAATATACATAATTTCTTTTATTCAAGGTTACATGTATAGATATGTGAAATGTGGCTCTTATGCCATTTATACATCTAAAACATACCAAGGATTTTTTTTACAAAATAATTGTAAAATTTGAAAAATGCATTGCAAATTGTTAATAACAAAAATTATTCAAATTTTTGTATGAATACATGTCATGTGCAACAAGCACTTTTACTTTTATGTACCTTCACAATTTCAATGAAATGTGTTTCCACATTTTTAAATTCCTTTTAAAACATGTTAAACAAGATGAATATGATAAGAAAGAAAATTTCCTTGAACACGTTTTCTTTATTTAAAATTTCTATTTAACACTTTAAAAAAATCTCGTCTAAATTTCAGGTTTATATACAATATTTTCTCAACGAAGTACAACTTTATTATAACGGTAAATGCCATTGATTTTTTTTTTCTTCTTTTAAATAAATATGTATTTTTGTAATCCTTAAATTCAATTTTAAAAATAAATTAAATTCTAAGCAGTATACAAAAGCTAACATTCTAGAGATATACGTTTTTCTAATTTTCATGAAAATTTTTCTTCTTTGTGGTTTCCATGCTTTCCTTTCAGTTACTTGAACAAGTTTTTGTGATATCTAAAAGTTTATTTATGGCTTTTTGTTAATGTTTGAAACTTTAAAATACGAATAAAACAATTTATTCGGAAAAAAAAAACTTGTAACAAGGAAAAAAAATAATTGGGAATTTCTTAATAAAAAATTTTATTGATAATTATTAACTGTTTTTTTTTTTTTTCAGATAAAACTGTGTGCTTTAATTAACAATTTTCTTATTTATAATGAAGATCTTTAATCAAAAATTGAAAAATATATTTTTTTTCCTAATTACACCGATGACCAAATGATCTCATGGCAAAAAAAGCATGAAATGAACATGCTTCATGCTCTTATTGTATGTTCGTTAGAACGATAAAATATTAAAATCCACAACCAAACACAATTTTAATTACGTTTCTCAATATTCATTAAACTTGAATGTTTGTTTGTGAATATTTTATATAAAGGATATTTTTTTCTAAGAAAAATAAAATGAGGTTATCATGTTTCGGGCACAAGGTTAGACAAAAAAGAATTTAAATAATTTTGTGAATTCAAGCTATTAATCAAGGTGAATAGATTTGCTTTTGTTAATTTTACACCGTAAATAAATCAAAAAATGTTTTAGTATATTGATTTTTCAAATGGATTTGCAATATTAGGATTTTAATTAAAATTTATCTTCTTGTAAAGGTTTCTGATGCGTAACAGCAGAATATGACTGTAAATTTAAAAATGCTAGTGCTACTCAAATTCAATATTTGAAATTCGCTATAAAATTGCTGAAAATACCAAAAAAAATGTAACCAAAAGAATTTACCAGATTTAATATAATACTCATGATTGCTGAGCAAAATTCTCCACGTTTGTCCTGAAAATTGTTTTTTATTTCTTAATTTAAAAAATTAAACCAAAAACACAATTAATATTTATCTATCACGTATTCTCATTAAAATTTCACTCAAAAAACTAAATTAATTCTCATTTCTACTCCCACAATTAAAAAAAAAAAAAAAGTAAGTGAATGTATTTAAGTGGGAGTAAATTAAAAACCTAAGAATTGTATAAAAGTTTTGACAAAACTTATAAATTATGCAATTTTAAATTCTTTCTTTCACTAACACAAGAACATAAAAGATAAAATGATAATGAATATCAAAAAACAAAATATAAACGCAAAAAAGGTCTTTCAAAGTTTATATAATAAGAAAATTAGTGAAAATTATTGTTTTTATACGTGCAAAATGACACTTTTATACTCGAAATTTTTTTTATTAATGCCTGAATCAGGTACATTTAAAGTGCCAATAAAATCTTTAGTGAATGTTACCGACTAAAAAATAAAAATGAAAAAAAAAATAAATAAATTGTGTCAAGAATCAAGATGAAAAGTTTCTAAATCTTAAAGTTGAAAACAGGTAAACCAAGGTCATATAACGTTTGACATGGCACAATTTTTGATAGTTGTATTCAAAGTTTATATATAGGTAATATATTAAAACATGGAAAATGGAATACTTAATTGGAATTAAAAAGATTCCTCTAATTTAATTAAATACTTTTTTTTTCAAAGACATTTCAAAATTTGAAAAAATTTATTAAGGTAATTGACCTCTGTGACCTATGACATCATTTCAACACAGACTAAAATTAAAATTGTTAATCACTGGAGAATTGAATAATTTCAAAAGTTTATTTTAATCATTTTCATAAATACATATACTCATACTTAGTGAAAGAAAAATTTTATACATATGTATATTATCATCGAAAATATTTTACCGTTCTAATACATATTCCATTTAAATGAAAAACAGGATTTAATCCAATAAAATATTCAGGTTAATGCGAAAAAAAAAACTCAAAATCTATTCTGTTTTCACAATTTTTCTTTTATTTTACGTCCCAAAAAGGAAAAGAAAAAATAAATAAGATTTTGCAAATTTTCCATCTTGCAGACAGCATATAAAAGTAAGTGATAAGTTCGAAGGTATAAACATAGTACATATGTAATTTTTTTTTTATTGCATAAAATATTATATATTAAAGGTGCGTGTTTTTGTTTCACAAAAATATTTTCCAAAAATTAGATAAACAATATATAATTTAATTTTTTTTTTGCTAACAAAATGTAGATTTACTTTTATTCTTAAAAAGGTTGAAAATCTCATCTTTTAATTTTTTATTTTTTTGTGTTTTTGTTGTTGTTGTTAAGATAATAAAAAAATTTTTTGAATAAAAAAGATTTTTTATTACTCCGTGGAATTGATAAAAGCATCATCATCATCATCATTATCAATATTTTTTCATGAAAAATTTAAGCAATGGTAATTTTAAGGTTCAAACTTAATGTTTTTTTTTTTAAATAAAAGAATAAAAATAAGATTATATATCCTTTTTTCAACCTTGAAATTACCTTTGTGTAACATTTATGTCTAACTGATAAATATTTAATAGAAAATAACTACTTTATCTACACACACACACAAAAAAAAAAATGCCATTATAATTATAGCATATTTTTAATGCATTATCTCTGGAGGAGATTAATTAATTTCAAGATAACCTTCAGAGAACAATTTCATTAATTAGAATAATTAAATAATTGACTCATATTTCATTTTCTTTGAAACAATTTATGTTATCATTAAAATGTCATTACAAAAAAAAAAAAAAAATAATAAATAAATAAATAAAAATTAAATACCAGAGTATGTGTGAATTATGTGTGTTTTTTTTTTACAAAAATTTATTTATGTAAATTTTTTCATGACATGGTTCTAAGGATTAATTTGTTTATTTTTTGTTAATTTTTTTAAAATTTTTGCAAAAAAATAAATAAACAAAAAAGTGAAAGAAAAAAAACAAACTTTATCCTTAAAAAAAAAAAAAAAAAAAAAAAAAAAAACTTTCATAAAAATGACCTGCGTAGAATTTTTCTTGGTTAATATGCTTCTTCTATTCAGAAATTAATAATGTGTCATAATGTATTCAAATCACGTTTCTAATACTTGTGAAAGGATTTAATAAAAATGGATAATAACTATTTTGAAAAACATCAACATAAAAATTATATGAACTCTGTTCAAGAATGTTAGTGTAGTTTTACTACGTTTTTAAATTTTAAAGAAAAAAAAAAAAGAGGAAGGAATAAAAATTTATTTGCATAGCTGGAAGGAACTTAAAATTAAAGTTTACTAAATTACTGTTAATCATTATGCATATGAATAAGAATTTCTTTTTTAAAATAAAACCACCCACATAAAAACTGAAAAAAAAACGGATTGAAAGTTTAAAATATTACGTTCAATTTGAAAGAAACGAAAGTGGTGTAAGTACAATTTTTATATAAAATGAAAAAATAAATTAACTTCAGAAAAAGTTTGATTATTTGAGGTTATAAAAAATAAAGTAGTGTAAAGAAACTACATGGAACCTACAAAAAAAGTCTCACTCTCTCTGGTATATCTTTTAAAAAAGCAAAATGAACTTACACCACTTTTAAAAATAAACAGTTCTTATGTGAGAACATTAAAAAACATTTTTATTTGTGTACAATCTATCATTTTTTTTTATTTCACTTTTTTTTTATTGTTGATAAATGAAAACGAAATAAAACTAAAATGAAAATATAACAGCATGATTCTGTCATTTAAATATATCTGGAGTTCATTTTTCGCATTTATCTTTTTCATATGTCAAAGTATCACAAAAGAAGGATTTTGTGGAATAAATTCTGATTGTGATTATTCTGAAAATAAAAAAAATGTTTATATACATATATGTATATACATATGTATGAACACTATGAACATATGTACATACATTAATCCTTTTAGATGTGTTTCAGTTGCTTTTTTTCGTCTTACTTTATTTGGATTTCCCCCCCCCCCCCCCTTTTTCTTCTGTTTTATTATTTTTTTTTTTTAGTACGTGGTTATAAATTATAATAACTTCATGTTCCTTGAAATAAGAATTTTGTTAGCTGTGAAAATCATAAACCTTGGACTTTGTAGGTCAAATGTTTTTTTTTTTTCTTCATTTTTTCAAATTATCTAGGGATTCCTCTGAATTACAAATAACAATCTTATCGATTTTTTTTCTGACACACTATTTTTATACACATGACGTACATTGTATATGTATGTGCAATCTACTATACGTAACAATTTTATTCTCGTAGTATGTTCAAATTATTTTTTCAGATTTTTTAGGTATGAGATTTTTTTTTAAAAAACTTTCATTTAAAAAATGATAAATATTCATAAAATTCACAAACGAATGAAAATGCTCAAACATTTCTCTAGCAACTATAACAACCATATTTTTCTTGAAAAAACAAAAAAATAATAATGAGAGGAATAAAAAATATTGTTCTTTGGTATCGAGAACTAAACATTTTCAGAATTAATTGGAAGGCTTTACATCCTAAATCTTGAAAATATAAATGAAAACAAGTAATACTCTTACTTAAGTAGTAATAAGTATTCGTTGTACGCGTATTTATTCCGAAAAATAAATGAGATTATATGCTAAGCCGGAATAAAGAAAATGGAATTTAAATTGCTCTTAGATTATCTTTAGAACAAGGATAGTTGACCTAATTCCTAAAAACATACAAAAATATTGATAAATAAATAGTAATATTAAAGTATGTATTAGAATTATTAAAAGAAAATAACTTTAACAATTAAATATCCTTGCATTATTCGTTAAAGCAATCGCTTCTTGTTACTGATCCATGCCAATAACAAATTTAGTATCTACTTATGAAAAAGTATAATATAGCTTTTAGTTCAGCATTTTGTTTTGAAAAAATCAAGATTAATTTATTTCTTCACGTCTGTTGATTCTTATAATCTTTTATTAACAAGAATCTTATTTCAACACCAAACAAGCAAGAAAAAATAACCTCCGTATTCTTCTGAAATTTTTCGCTGTATTTTAAATTGAAAAAACAATAAATAATGAAAATATATTTCAAAGAAGCATTCAAATTATAGATACAAAAATACTATGCATATTGTATTAAGTTGTCGTCATAAAATACTTCTAAATACTCTTTTAAGTTAATGTATTCTTTTATCAAAGGATATGATAATGCATGCATGCATTTATGCACAAATACACAACTTAAACAAAAACAAAAGTCCGTCTCACATTTTTAAGAGTTCTATATGTAAAAACTCTCTAGCAAAAATAAATCAACTTTACTTTCCCTTGTATAACGTGCATCATTTTATCAAATCAAATGGACTTGAACGAAGATACATTCAATGTCGTTATTCCATAGTTTCTTACTGAATAGCGCAACTTTTTCAGAAGTTTCACCAGAAATGAAACTTCTTAAATAAAGTTTTAAAAACTTTCAAGAAAGAAAACTTCTGTTAACATTTTACAAGTTTATTGAACTTACGATAAATCACAAATTCCTTTTGTTGTGTTATTTTATGTAAAATGATATATTGCCAACCTAAAACTTAATTTAGCTTGTCTTGTAAATTTTAAACGGATAACAAAGGTTTAAGATAAAAAAAAGGAAAATAAAGAAAACATTATTAAAAAATGTTAAAAAGAAACTTCATTATTCATTTTAATATTGAAATTTATGAAAAAAAACACACACACAAAAAAAAAAGGATTCAAAATATTTTCAAACTTTATTTTAAAAGTTTTTCTTAAATCTTTTCTTTTGTTAGATTAAAAAAAAAAAAGTAAAAAATATTGAATGAAGTTCCATCCTTTTATTCTTATTAGAATTTAATCAATCACATGTACAAAAATACAATTAAAAAAAAACAATGCTTCAGAAAGTAAGAAAAATAATAAAAGCTCTGAACAAAGTAACACAAAAGAAAAAAAAACATAGTTCAATTGAATACTTTTTTTTATGGTCTGTGACCTGTGTAGGTAAATAAATAAATATATGACTTATTCTGATTTAAAAAAATCCACTTATCATACATTTATTTTTTTCTTAATTTATTTTTCAAACTTTAAAGTACATATATATACATACATACCTACGTACTTCAAAATTTCTCTCATATTTTATTCAAAAATACAAGGAAAAAACAAACAAAATGTTATGCAGTTCAATTTATTGAATTAAAAACGAAAAAAAAAAATTTATTATCAAATACTTCACATAAAATATTCGTAAATTCCAATTTAGTGATATTTTATGAAAATGAAATGCAAAAAGTATATAAAAAGTAATGTGCTACAAAAAGAATAAAAATAAAAAAAGCAAAGTCAAATAAAATACATCAAAGTAAGTATCTTTTACAGGTATTTGAAATTATATATCTGTAAAATGCATGCAATATTATAAATGTAGAGAAATTTTCAAATATTGATAAATGTAAAACGATCAATAATTTAATTTATGGTTCAATTATTTTGGCTAACATAACAAGAAAAAGGAAAATTGAATAATAAATTATATTATCAATCTAGTTGTGTATGTACGTGTGTATATGTACCTAAGAATGAAAATACCTTGACTATATTTTTACTATATAAATATTTTATTTTATTTAAAAAAAAAGTTTCTTTTTCCTTCCATGTTAAATCATATCTTAAGATTTCAACAATAAAAGTGGTAAATTCTAATATTATGAAATTTTATCGTTATCTTATCAGACATGCAAATTTATTAACAATAAAATTTCTAATATAAAAGACTACAGGAAATTCTAAAACTTATCGACCGGAAACTAATTATGTTAGAATAACGTAATATGTGTATGTGTACAAGAAGACAAAGAAAGCAAGTCAAAAGAAGAAAGAAAAAAAAATTATTTTAAAGCAATGTGAATTAATTTTTAAAGCTTAAATAAAATATTAATTTTTAAATGACAAAAGAAAAACTTTTTATCATTGAATTGTTTGGCATACACTATATACTGTTATTTGAAAAATGTTATTTATTATTTAAAATTACATGGTAGCCAAATACAAATCAGTTTCATTTTGGCAATATGCCAATTTTGTAAAGATTCATTTGAAAAGCCAATTGTGGTGTTTTCTTTCTTTTAAAATATATTTTTAATATGATATTATTTTACATTTTAGGTTTTTGCTGAATGTATCTTTAAATTGTTTAATCCTATTTAGGAATTCTAAAATAAATTATAAGTAATTTTAAAGTATATCCTTGAAATTAATTTTTCTAGAATTTTCAATTGAGGAATTAGATTTCTTTTCAACAGATAGATGTATTGAAATGACAACAAAGTATCAGGTTTATTTTATACATATTTAACAAAATAATCTAATTTATGTATTCACCACATTCATCATAAAGTTACTTCCTTATCATCTTCAGAAAACAATTACATTGTTAGAATAAAAGACCATAATCAATTCATATCTTAATTAAAATTATAATCAATTTCAAGATAATTAGATTTTATATAATTAGTTTTAACACAATATGTATCTTCCTGATGCATATAGTGAAAAATATTATTGCCTCAATAGTTAATTTGTATCATTTCTTGTTCAATCTTTGTATAAATATTCTTTGTATGAATATTTTTAAAATATAATATACTCGTGCATAGAAAGATATAATCTCAATATAAAATTAATACTTAATAAACACTTTAATATAGATTGAAAATTTGATTAGGCCCGTGTGTATATTGATCATAATAACCTGTTCAAAGTAATATAAATTACATATACTTATAAAGGTGTATGATGTACATACATAATCTACACGTATTAGAAAATTTCATTTATTATATATGGTACGTTTTTTATTTTCTGTACTTTTTGTCAACATATTTAGTAAATTGTATTTGAAAATTCTACTTTATTTCATTATACATGACTCGTAGGTCTGTAGAATTCACAAAAGTATAATTTATATAATACTATATTAGTATCACTATCAACTATCACCATCACCTTATGTGTTTTACGATTGTACATACAAATGTACACATACGTACATATAAATACATACATATGTACATGTAATACTTAGATACTAGATACGTGACTAAAATTTTATTTCAAAATATTTTGATATTACATGAAAAATGTCTATAGATATTGTGTTGTTTAAGTGAAAAAAAGTAGAAATCAGTACTTTCGTATATGTATGTATGTATGTATAATGATAGTCCTTTTGTAATTTTTTTCTTCATTTTTTCCTAGAGGCTATATACATAAGCCTATTGAAAATCATAGCCTACATACAGGCGCTGGAAAGATTATTAAAGTAATAGTAAAGCTTAAAATTTCCAACGATTTTCTTCTGAACAAAAAAAAAAAAAGAGAAATAAAATTAAATCAGATTTTCCAACAATTTTCTGTATGGATTTTAAAAGGATTAAGTTCTCGAATTGTCTGTGAAACAGATGCTTACACATATTGAAAATTTTCACACGAATTATTTTTTTCTTCACATAATAAAAATATATAAGGTTCCTTCTTCCTTCGTTCTCTAATTGTATTTTAATTGATTTCAAAAAGGATTTAAATATTCATAGGAACTCCACTTTCAGATTTAGACTACAGAAGAAAAAAAGGATTATATTTTAATCCTAATTATGTGTTACTTAGTTTTATTTGTTTAAAAAAAAAAGTGCCTCAATCCATCCTAGAACATTACAAAAAACAAAACAACTTTTAAACTCATTTTACAAAAAATTAAATTGAAAAATAAATTACAAGAGCCCACATTGCTTTAAAAGAAATATGAGAAACTACTACAATAAAAAATTCAAAAGTATCTTTTAAATGAAAAAAAACAAAAATCTCAACACAAATAAAAACCACAATTGTTACCCTGCCAAACGACCCAATTTTTAAAAAAAATTCATGTTTAAAAAATAAATCTGAATAAAAACAAAATTAAACGAGGGAAAAAATTGAAACTAACAGGTCAAATGTCTTTTTTACATATTTGAATACCTTTTTAAAAATATAACACAAAGCAATTTAATAAAAATAAAAAAACAAGAAAAAAAAAATGTTTACGTAATACAATTTACAAGGATATAAGAATATTGTGATGGAATAAAAAAAAAAAAGAGTTGTTATTCTTAAAACTTAAATGTACAACACACTACATAATATTATACTGTGTGTACGTACATACTTATTCGTAATAAACACAAAACAATAAAAAGCTTTTCTGGGGTCGATTCATTTAATACCTATTGCAAAACAAAAAAAAAAAACAGAAGATTTATTACAACATTTTAATGAAGTTCTTATGCTGTGAGCTTTTTTTCGGAATACATTAATAATGCGATTGTCAGGAAAAAGCTTAAAATTGTGCATATTGCCTGCGAGATGAAGCCGGTTTACAAATAAACAGAGAATTCTGAAAAATTTCCCTCTTGTACATTTTCAAATTAATTAATTTTTAATTTCTTTCTTTATTAAAAACGTGTAGGAAAATTTTTTTAATAATAATAATTAGACTTTCCAGGCCATAATTTTACAGAATAATCTCGGTAAAACATAAAACCTCTTCATCAGTGAATTTATCTTAAAAAATAAAATAAAACTAAATCCTTCACACCTTTTCTTTCCGAAATACTCCTACATTGAGCATCCTTTTAAAGCTCAATTTTTATAAGCATCCTTAAAAAAAAAGTTTATTTCTATAATAAGATGAAGCTTTTCAAATCGGAATCAATGAGAAAGAAGCAGTCCGTATCCGATTAATAAAGTGTTTGGTCGCAAATTGTATTCTATGAAATCATAAAATTTTTTCTCTAATTGAAAATTTTAATTGAAATTTAAAAAAAAAAACAAAAACTTAAAAATTTTTAACTAACGTGAATAATTTTTTTTATTAAATATTTTTTTTTCCAAATTTGAAGAAAAAAATCATAAAATTGTTAAAAAATAAAATTTGACATTTCCGTAAAATGTGAAAATTTTTTTCAATAAAATTTACACTGTTTAAAGTATTGAAAAGGAAGAAGAATTTTTTTATGAAAAAGTTTTGAGCTTTTATATATTGTAAAAGTGACAGAAAAAAGAAAGAAAATTGTGATGAAAAAGTTAAAAAAAAATATATGTTGAAAAATTAAAGTTGTTTTTCTTGTTAACTTTTGTGAAAATATTTTGCGTTTTAATTTAGACAAATTTTATTTTATCTATGAAAATTTATTAATAAAAAAAAAAGAGGATGCTTTGAAATGGTTCTAAAGAATATTTAAGTTGTTTTTTGTTTTAAATTATTTAGTGGAAAATTTTACACAGTTTTTGGATTATAAGACCTTTTTGAGATAGTTAAACTTTAAAATACTTGCAAGAAGTTAATTTGGATTATTTTTAATAAATTTTCAAAAATATTTCAAAATACTTTAAAAGGGTAAGTACAATCAAGAATTTTATTTACAACAAAATCATTTAATTAACAGTCAGTTTTATTTGCTATTATTTGATATGATATTTCTTATTTCTCATAACAAATTCCTTAAGGTATAAACTTAACTTATCTGACATTTTTTTGGTATTTATTTACCTTAAACAAAAAAATACGCAATATTTTTAGCTTTGTCATTAAAAATGAATAAATTGAACCTAACCCACTGATATAATAATTCAAAGAGTTAGATCTCACGTAATTCTCATAACATATAGAGGTACAAATTGTATTCATGTATGAATTATTTATTTATAAAAATACCGTTTTTCTTCTTCTGTATATTTTTCTTTTCTTTTTTTTTATGTTTTGCTTGTTTGTTTGTGTAGAAAGTACATACTTTTTTGAATAGTACAACAAATATAATATTGTGCTACATATTTTCAAGGATTACTTATCACCCAAATTGCTTGTATAAGGAAACTAGAACACATGACATATGTATGTACATATGTATGTATAAATATTAATGGTCCCATTTGAGTAATTTTTGTTAAAATTCTTTTGTATCACAAACACAACGCATTACATCACATTTTTTATTAACAATTCTAACTCCATTTTAAAAATTTATATTCGTTTATTTTTTTGCTGGTTAATCGCAAACATTTACTGTCAATTTTAATTATTTAAAAGGTAATCTAAAGATTACATAACTACGCAATTTTAATTTGAAGTTCTATGAATTTATTTGTTTAGTATCAAATTACAACATTCTGACTTTAACGTATATTATTATAATTGATTTTATCGATTTCAGGATTTTAATTATTTTAAAATATTGAATTATTGATTTAACCTTGAAATAAAATATTCTATTGTTGTTAAAAGTTTTAATTTATTTCCAGATTTAGTTTTTAATTAACTAATGGAAAATATGTTCTTCGAACTACGAATTAGTTGGATTTTTGTATTAAAAAATGTATAAAAAAATTAGCATGCTTTGTTTTGAAAAAAAAAATTTTTAATAAAATATCCCTATAAATTTTTAAAACAATTTTTTACTACTGCGAATCCTTTTTCGAAGAAAAATTTAAATTACGTAAATTAATACTTTATTTTGTATGACATTTTTTTTTTTAATTAAAAAACATTACAAAAATTGCCAAAAATAACGTTAGCAACAAACTTAAAAGGAACTCATTTTAATTGTACTCTTAAATTAGAAAAAAATCTTCAAAATCATTTCATTATATTTTCATGTGGAGTGCTTGATTTCGCTAAAATTTTAAATATGAGGTAAAAAAAATAATTTTTCATTTCCTGTTCGAATTTTTTTTTTAAAATTACAATACAAAGTGTTCACAAAACTTGATGAAAATTTAAGGAAATTGTAATTTACAGGAAAATGTTTTTCCTTTTAACGCAATATTTTTTTCCCTTATTTTTTAATTATATTTTGATGAAATTGGTGAAACTCATTTGTTAATATTTCATTTTCACTATAGTATATTCAATTTAGATAAAAGAATATTTAATCAAAGAATAAAAAGCATTTCATACTCAATTAATGAAAGTTTTTAGAATTCGACACCGATTGTACAACAAATGGTGTGAGGGAGTTAATTAAATTTTATCAGAAATAGCTTTCTATTTTTGGGGTTTTTCTTCCTTTTATATACTAGGTAAAAAATTAATAAATTTATTCATACATTGTATATACATTATAGATACATTGGTATATGTAGTATTGATGAATTACAAAGAACTTTTGAATAATTAATTAAAATTTTTTCGAAGGATATTATATTTTCATTTCCAGAAATTTATTTAAAATTTTCAATTTAAATTTACACCTTATTTTTCAAATTCTGAATTTTTTTTTATATTTTCCTCTTTTTGTGCAGAATAAACCAAGCCATCTGGAAAATCTATTGTATTTAACTTGACATACACATGCAGATAAATTTCTATAGATTTTCCTTTTTACTCTATTTTAGTGTTGTGTTATTTATTACTGTCGACATCATTAGTATACTAAAAAATGCCACAGAGCTTTTTTATACATCCGTTATTTATTTTGATCTTCAGGTATTGTGTCCTAAATAACAGAAATCCTGTTTGTAAATCTTTAAAGTCAATATATTCTATATACAAAATAAGATCTAAAAAACTAAATAAATAAATAGGAAAAAAGAAAAAAAAAATAATGAGGTAATATAAATAAAAAAATAAAAATTTGAACTATTGACATTCTACTTTTTTTTTTTTTTTTTTGGGTTCATATAAATCACTGACATAAACAAAACTTAAATTCAATGGCCTGAATTTAGAATGAGTATACGTGTGAGTATACGGAATTCTATGATAAATTTTAGATATTAATCAAGGTACAAAATAATCCAATTTTTTATTTTTGCCATTGATTTTATTTGATAAATTTAAAAACAAAACATTAAAATTGAAATATAATATTTTTTCATTGAATTATCTATTTTTTCTTCTTCGTTTACTTACAGAATCTTATATTACAAAAAACTTCAAAAATGTGAAATTTACAAAACAACAAATCATTTCAGTTTGATAATCACTGAAACTGAAAAAAAATAAACAAAACCAGAAACGTAAAACGAAATATTTTCTTGCCAAAAGGTTGTGATTGAAAAATATTTATTTTAAACCACTTTTTTTTCGTTTTTTTTTTTTTTATGGTGAATATAATTTAAAATTACGAATAAAAACATTAAAAACAATGACAAAAAATAAATTATCCAAAATGTCTTCAATTACTTTCTATATAATATTAATTTCTGCACATTATACACAAACAGCACCAACGACACCTATAAATAGTCCCTTAAGTATCACATTCATTTTAAATAACACAGATGTAACAAGTATAGGAGAATCAGAAAAAACAACAATAGCATCAATACATTTTGATGAATTTCCGTCTAGTACAAGTTCCAGTATTGTAACTGAAAAACATCAGAAAATAAGAAATGATGATGAAGCTGATGACGTTATTACGAAAACGTTACCACTAACGGATAAATTCATGAAACATTCATCTAGAAAACAAAATTTAAAAAAACCGAAACATAAAATTTCTAAAATCTCTTTAAAATTCGAAGGACATAATATAAAACATGCAACTACGACGCCACAGACATACTTAGCAGCAACCACAACAACAACAACAACATCAGTACCGCAATCGCCAAAAATTCCATTTTCAATAGAAACAGCCACTATACTTTCAACTCCTGTTTTCCTTAATAAATTTATTTCAAAGGATGATACTACCATAAGCTCATCTATGTTGTCAGAAAATACAAAAAATGTATTCACAACACAAAAAATAGAACCACAAATAACTTTAAAAACAGTTTCAATAGCAGAAGCAACAACAACAACAACAGATCAATATTCAAAGCAAAATATAACTACAGATAAACAAAATAATAAGAACGAGGAATTGTCAACCATCCCTTCAACAGAAATAAATATTCATGAAGATTTTAGCAAAGCGAATGATAGTTTTTATAGAGAACTTCCGGATACATTTTCATCGCGACTTCCATTATTAACGACATCAGTAAAAACAACAACAACAACTGATACTATTAGTGTAGGATATGAACGTGATATAAAAACCATTGATGATACCCAAGCTTTTTCTGTTGTTAAAACGACAACAGCAACAACAACACCAGATTATGATCCAATGGTTGATTTCGAAAATCGTGAAGATACAAAAAAATTCAATACCACTGACAAGACAGTCTTTCGAGAAGACATCAAAGACGCCACTATTAACAATAATAATCGTCCACTAACCATCATAGCCAATAATGCAAATAAAAATGACTCGATACGAACTACCACATTATCATCCTCTGACACTGTTCTCATACACGCTAAACCAATACAAATGGAAAAAATGAAAGGAGATGAATCGAAAGAAAAAGCTATTAACTTACATGATGTGGAAAAAATTGATTTAGAATCAATACAAAGTTATTATCAGCAAGGACAAATAAATCATACATCGGAACAAAGAAACAGCAGTTATGGTAATGGTAATAAAAAAAGTGTAAATGATAAGGATAACTTGGAAGAAAGAACAATATTTGGTAGTTTTAAGAAAAAAGTAGGTGGAATCGTTATGGGACATGATGGCGTCAAAGTAACTAAGAAAAAACAGTTAATGGAAGAGAATTTCAAAGATGATGAGATAATGGTAAAAACGTATATAATGAACATTAGTAAAGAAGAAAAACGATTATCTGATAATGATAATAAAACAAAAGAAATTGAAAATGATGATGGCAGAATCGTCGAAGAGAACACTAATAACACATCAAGTATTTTCCGACGTCATGATGACGACAGTGAAAATTCTTTTTCAAAAGATAATGCACCGATTATTATACGAGAAAAAAATATTTTAGAAGAAGGAAAAAATGATGACGGAACATTAAATTTAAAACAAAATAAATTTTCAGAAGGAAATCATGATTTAAATAATAAAACATTTACTCATAATTTTAATGCAGAACACTTTCAAAAAAATATTGACTTTTTGGAAATTGAAACGAATACCAGAAAAATGCATGCTAATGAAAAATTGAGATCTAGTGCTTTAAAAAGTAACAGAAGTTCTTTGATAGAGAAAATTATGCCTGCCACTCTTTCATTACCAATAGAGGTTCTTGGCACAACTCAAGCATATATTAATCTCGATCCAAGGGAAGTAATTGAATCAACAACAATTTTAGAAAATCCAACAACAGTTGTTTCGAATGATGATGACACTACGATGAGTAGAACTGATGCAACAGAACCCGAAGTTGTAACTGAACGTTCCTTAGTATCAAATTCTTTTACAAATGTCAATAAAAATGTGGAAGTTCTTGATGTTGAAGTACTTCCTGAAGAAGTCACTTCTACACTCACTTCCACCACCAGTGAGACTGTACCAACAAAACATCAAACGAATTTTGAATCTATTTCAATGAAAGGTATGTCTTACACAACCACCAGGCATAAAAATAACATTACAAGTTTGATTTCTGATACGCGCAGAAATGGATTTCAATTTTTGACATCAATACCAATCAATAAAACAGAAATTAAAATGAGAACTACACCAATAGTTCAGTCAAAGAAAGCGTCTGATATTGTAACACGTAACTTATCTTCTTCCAAAAGTGATAGCAAGAAAAAAGCTGGAACAATTACTTTTCATCACATTGGGTTTAACAAGAATGCCAAAGCAAATGATAAACAAGCAAAACAAAATAAAAACCAAACAGATTTTCCTGGTATAGAGATTCAAATAAATGTTTCTGAAGGTGATGGACGTCATAATTCATCACATCATCAAATGTTGGAATTCTCATTTCGTAAGAATGTCAAAGAGATTTCCTTAAGACGAGGAAATAAACAAAGTGAATTTCCTTTACCACAATCTGATTCGATAATTCAACAAGAAATTGGTTTACAGCAAGCTTCAAGCTCTGAATTGATTACTATAAAACCAGGTGATATTATACAAGGTGGAAATGAATTTTTGAATGAATCAGATATTTTGGTTGTCGAAATAACTGACACAGGAAACAATACCGATGATTCGATGTCGAGTAGCAAAGAACGATTTATGGATGAGAACCCAAAATTTACAATTCATAACGATCACGTATCTGACTATGATTCTGTTGGTAATGGAAAAAATTTTGCCGATTATGAAATAGAAAATACCAAAAATAAACCAACTAGTCGAGAATCTGGTTCAGATGATGATGATTTGTTCATTCCAGATCTCAAACTTGAACCTTTGGATGAATTCAATGCAGGATCAAAAAAATCTCCTAAGGACTCATCAACTGAAAGGGATTCTGATACAATTTTTTATATTTCAAATACTGAAGTTAAAGTGATAGAGTCAATGCCAACACCAAGTACTCCGTTAAACCATCAAAATACAAATTACACTTTTCAGTTAAATCAAATAAAGAATTCAACTCATAATTCGCATTATAGTCGATTACCACCAAATTTTGAATTACAATTTTTTCCCTCAAACTATAAAGAAAACATAATTATTAATTTTCCAACTAATAATTCTTCATCTGATAATGAAAATTCATTTGGTAAAAAATCAGTCAAACAATACAAGGAAGACATCATATTGTCACCTTTAATTAACAATTTCGATCCACTTAAAATTATCAATAATCGAACTGAAACTGAAAATAATTACAATTTGCAAATAGAAAATCAAAAAATCCCAGAAATTAAGTTATTAGAACGAGATTTTGCGTTAAATAATAATAACATAAGTGTTACTTATCTTGGTGAATCTTATATTGAAGTAGAAGAATCATCAAGTAGTACTAATCAGCCACCAGATGATAATAAAAATGGTAATATTCAAAGTTCATCATCATCATTCATTCCATTAAATCAAAAAGAATATGATGGTTATACCGCAAAGCCACCAATCCCTTCTACTACATCAGAAACAAGTGAAAATCCAGTCATAGTATCAAACGTTATTATACAGCCAGCAATTCTACCAGAAATATCGATTGGTGTACCAATTATTGGTGAACTACCACCACAAATACAGCTTAAGAATATTGACTATATGTCAAGAAATAACAGGGATTTCAATAATGAAAATGACGATGGAATTCAGTATGGTGGTGATTTAATTGCAAATGTGGGTGGTGTGAGTAATGTTGCTGCAAGCGGTGTAGGTTATGATGTCGACAGTGAATATGGTTTCAATGGTATTCATAGAATTGGTAAAGCAAGTGATATTGACATTGATAAAGATGTAGCAATTACTTCACAAATTATTATGCATGCTGTTGATAATCTACAAAAGGATCAATTAGTTGCTGAAGTTCCATCCGGAAGTAATATCGATTTACAAGATATTGCTGCTTCAAAAAGAAATGACTCAAATGCAGTAAATACAACAATGCCAGAGAAATTAGGTAATGCAACTGCTTATTCAGTCCTTGATGACAATGAAGGAGATTTCAGTAAGTAGAAAAAATGAAATTTTCAATAGGATAAAATTTAAACAAAACAAAAAAAAAATTACTTTTTTTATAAAATTAATTAATATTTTTCATATTTTCTAAATTTTTAATTAAGTTCGTATTTCATTTTGTCAAATTTGAAATTTTTTTTTTTCATTACGAAAACTGAAACTTCCTTCGTGTTTTAATTTTTTTTTTCAAATAAATTATTAAAATTTTGTTTGAATCATTTGCTTAAAAACTTTCCATAGGATATTCAAAAGGACGACAAAAAAATACACGAAAATTATGTCATACAGTCATGGAAATCTCATTTCAAATAATTAAAGTCTGTTCTAAATTAATAAATGATTCAAATTCTAAAAAAATATAATTTAAAAATAAAAAATTTCATTAAAATTCTCCACTCTGTTTAATCGTAACGATCCTTCGCATAATTTATAATTAATTTACTAAACCTTTGAAGCTTTCACCATTTCATAATTTTTTTCAGGTTTTACCGACGTTCAGACATTATTTTTGGCATGTTTCACAACTCTGGTGCCTCTTGTTCTACTTGCTGTAATGGGATATGTTGTACGGTAAGTGTGTAATTTTTTTTTAAATGACATTTTGCTTTTTTTTTTTTTTTGAGATTTTTTAAATGAAAATAAAATTGCGTTTAAAACAAAAATCTACTCATTATTATGTTTTTAACCCAGTTGAAATTAAAATATAGGGATATACCGTTCTAAATAATTAATGAAAGTATACTGAGTTGTACTTAATAATTAAAAATATTAAAAATTAAAAATATCTGACCTACATACATAGTTCCTCCTTTAGATACTTGTCGTCCGTGTAGTTGCTGTAATGGACTATTTTTTTGATTATTTGAAGCTGCACCACATATTCAACGATTTTTTTTTTTATGTACATACATTTTGTGTCCTTGTGAAAAACACTTTGACGAATGTTTTAACGTAATTTAATCTGAAAAAAAGTGAATAAAAGAATAATTTAAAGTCGTTAAAAATTGGATATTAAGTATGTAATTGTAATAAAATTATCTTGATTTTTCTTCATATTTTTCTTCTTTCTTTTTTCGCCTTGAAATGTGAAAATATTAAACTTGTTTTTCCTTAAAATAACCTTAAAGTGTAAAAATAGAAAAATAAATATATGATCCTTTTTTTTTTTATTTTTTAAGTTTTCACGTACTTTTCTAATTCTCTTATGATTAAACCCTGAGAATAAAATCGAAAACTTCTTTTATTAAATTCAATTCTCAAAAGAATTAAGAAATTCTATATGTGAAAAATAAACTTGTTTTCCTTTTTCTATCCTTTAAAACATTTTTATCTTCAGAATATATTTTTTATTATTTTTATCACAGAAACAGAGATCATGAATTTTAGAATTCGATTAATGAAAAAAAAAGTAAATAGTTTTTTAAAAAAAAAAAAAAAAGTATTTTTATTTACAGAAATTGAGACGATTTTGTATGTAGTAAAATTAAATTTATTTTTAAAAAAGAAATAAATACATATTCCTTTATTTTTAAAATTGAATAATAAAATAAATTACAATTTTAGATTTTTATGGATAAAATACGGAAGACATGATAGTCAAGGAGAAGGTCTTATTGGTGATAATAGTACAGATCCATTAGCTGCAAAATCAATGGATTTATCACAAAATGAGGTAAGTTATTTTTCTGTACTTAAAATAACATAAAATTTTACTACAAGCAGGTAGGTGTGATATTTTTTTCTTCTTATTTTTATGTACTTGCACTAAACTATAAAATAAAAATGTAAAAATTTGCACTCTTTCTGGCACTATATATATTTTTTTTAATTTTGTGGTTACATGCATTTTCAAAGTAAAAACTAAAAACACAAAAAAAAATTCGCGATATTTCAAATAAATAATTTTTTAAAAAAGTATCAGAAATTTTTTCAATCGAAAAATAAAAATAACAAATTTTGTAAATATTGAATGGCTTCTAAGCACTTTTTGTTTTTGCATCGATTTAAAAGAGCACTAAACAAACTAAGTACCTACTAGTTCAAAATAAAAAAAAATGAAAACCTATATGTGTAGTAAAAGCAAAATATAGCTTTTAGTAAAAAAGAAAAAAATTAATAATGATGAATAAATAAAATAACTTTTACTTTACTTGTAAAGGATTTCAAGTGGATTTTAAAATTCTCTTTAGATCAGCGTACCGATACAAATTCATATTGAAAACTAAAGAACAAAAAGTACTTTCCTATTTAGGTTGAAATAGAAAACATCTATGTATAAAAAGTTTTATTGTTTTTTTTTTAAATTCATATCTAATCCAATTAATTTCTATTTTTGTTTATTCAAATGCGTCACAAAGATAGTTTTCATAATAAAAAATTTGAAAATACATATTACACGTGTAATTACTTTTATTATTAATTATTATTCATCAGTATAATAAATTTTTAAATTAATTCTTACAAATTGTCTTTTCATATAATCAATTAATTCAAATTAATTGAAATGTAAACAATTAGTCAATTTTACAAGGTAAAAATATACCTGTTTCAAGAATGAAATTTTCTTTCTTATTATTTATTGCTTTTTCACAAAATTTTATTATACAAAAAATTATTATGTTTCTTTCTTTTCTTTCTTAGAAATAAAAGGAAGATATTTTTTCATATTTACAGTAAAAATATAATAATTTACACCTAAACATTATTATTTTGAATTAATTTTAAAGCTTTTGCACTTCCTATTCAAGTAATAATAAAGGTAAAGGTACACACATAATAGTACTTACCTATACGTATACTTACTCTATAAAAACCATATTGTCATACTCGTAAAAAAAAACACCCTCTTGTCTTTTTGTTTTTGCTGTGTAAGCACGTATTGTTGGTTAAATATAATATTTTAAGATATTTGTATATAAGTATTTCTATAGATCCTTGATATATAAGTATTCTTAGTATGTGTGTTTATGTGCTTGAACTTATATATTGTATGTATGTAAATATAAAAAGAAAATATTCTACTGTAATTCATATGTAATTTTGTCTACGCATAAAATATAATTATTGATATTACCTTTTGAAGAGTATTTGACCTAGTTTCTTTCATAGTCATATATAGATATGTCTTATATTGTACAAATAATATTCATGTTTTCTTAATTTTAAACACACCATTATAAACAGATGTTGCTTAGCATTTTTATAATTTTCTTTTCTACTTTTTTTTTTTTTGAGACTTTGTTATTTTTTTCTTTGTAAATACTTCTAAATACAAAAATAAGTATATTTAAAAAAAAAAATAATAAATTACTGAAAATTTTCTTGATAATTTCATGAGGATAAAATCAGTTTCAGTAATATAATAAATAGTATCGAAACCATCTATAATATATCTATGTAGTATTATAGATGGTTTTGGTAGTATCTATGATATTTTAACATTATATGTATATGTATGTAAGTAATAGTAATATCTTATACATATACGAGGTGAGGTCAACAATTTTTGCGAAATGGTATACTTTTTCAGAGATAAATGACAACTTTTATTTTTATTTTTCAATATATTCGCCTTTATTACTAACACATTTTTTACAGCGTTCTAAAAGTATTTCTAGACCCCTAAAAACAGTTTCATCTTTAGCTTCAAAATAGTCATTTATGGCCTCCTTCAATTCTTCTACATCAGTAAAGTGCTTTCCACGTAGCTCCTTCTTCAGTTTTGGAAATAGATAATAGTCGCTAGAGGCGAGGTCTGGACTGTCGGGCGGAAGATCAATTTCTGTGAAGCCACATTTCTCTATAGCGCTCTTCGCTATTGATGAACTGTGTGCTGGTGAGTTTTCGTGTAGAAACAGAAGTTTTGGAACCCACCTTGCGGACACTTTTGACATATTAAGATGATTGTAGAGGATATTAAGCACTGTTCTTTCAAATACCCCCACCATTTGTGGAAGTTCTGTCTTTTTTAATCGAGCATCTTCCAGTACAAATTTTTCAACTTTTTCAACAACGCCCGGACTTGTTACCTCAATTGAACGCGTTGTATGAGGACTATCTTCTATAGTGATTCTTCACCATGTTTAAAGATTTAGACTATTTTTAAATGGTTGCAACGGACAGTGTAAAATCACCGTATACTTTCAACATTTCCCTGTGGATATCAGCCGGTATTTTTCCTTTTTTCGTCAAAAACTTTATGACGGCACGATATTCAATTCTATTCATTTTCACTTTCACTATGATGGGTCACTTTATTTTAATTACTGTCAAAAAATTACTAATTAACATATTGACCTGCAACTTTATTTTTATACCTTTGAGAGTCTGATCTATCTATGAAAAAAAAAAGAAGATTCAGGGAATTCTTACAAAAGTATATGACTCCTCGAAAATTTTTGACCTCCCCTCGTATATTTTAATAAAATGGTAAAATTATCATGAAATGTTTTAATTTAGCTTTAAAATATTTTTGTTTTGTATATTTTTTATTAATATGTACTATATGCTTTTCACTTACCTTGTTCTATGAATACATATCTTTTCCAATAACGATTTATATTATTTTTGACAGCTCTAAAGTAGATTTGAAAGCTAATAATAAAGCAATATATCGTTTTTTAATTATCTTTTTGAAATTATACCTGAAAAATTTGTTAACAGAAAATTATGTTAGCTTATTTCAAGAAGAAGAAAAAAGTATTTTAAAGCAAATAGCATACTCATATCTCATAAATCCATCTGCTTAAGCTGATACACATATATTCAAATCACCTGTCATATATTCACTAATATCCTTCATATTTGAAATTATCAAGTCCTCTTTTCAACAAAATTCTAAACATTAGATCTAAAAATACTACAAAAATTATATAGTTATTATCTTGAACATATTGTATACTGCTGAAATTCTATAAACCTTTTAATCCTTTTAACAATCGTTTCAAATACATTTTCTATTTATGATACAAGCATATATTGTCTATCAAATTACGTACATACTCTGAAAGTTTATTAAATATTGAACTTTTCCCTTAAATACTGCACAATAATGTGAAAAAAAAAACAAACAAAAAATTATTTTCATGCTCGAATTGACGATTGAATTGCTTTTTACACAATCTATCATCGGCTGTGTTATCAAAATCGAAATTTCTTATCCTTAACAAATAATGGAATATGTAGCTTGTTCAAAAATTACATCATGAATGCCAAAATATTCTAAAAACGGGAAAATAAAAAATAAAAACACATTTTCAAACTGAGGAAAATAAAATGAATACTTGTTGTACGAGAGATTGAAAAAATACATACATATATGTTTTTTTTTTTTTGTCTATTAACCCCATATTATTACTCAATTTTCTCTATTCTTTTGTTGTTGACGATCAAAATAAAAATAACTGAACCATGTATCGAATTGTATTATCCTTTTATATTTGAATATGTACACAAATGTTCCTCTTCTATTTTTTTTTATTATTCTTCTTCTATATGTAACATTATATTGACTCACAAATTCAATTGAAAATTTAAATTTTCCTTTGAACAAAAAAAAAAAGCTTTCGAAAATTTTTTCTCAAAGTTTTGACGTGTTTACAGAAAGCAACAAAAAAAAATAATAATAAGGGTAAAGCATAACTAGAAAAAGAAAAACTGATTAATTTTTTACCAGTACAAGCAAAGTTTTGGGTTAAGTATAAAATTAAATCAGAATATTTCAAATATTGGGATTTCAGGAAAATCAATAAATGAATAAATCGTTTAACGTATTGGTAGTAATTATACAAGAAAAACATTAATAGAAAATTTGCAAATAAAATAATAATGAGCTCTTGAGAAATTATTTGTGTTGGAGATTCATCCGTGAGTGATTAATTATGAGGTATTTTTTGTTTTTGTCAATCTGAGAACGTGAAAATATGATAGCAACCATTCTTTATGTATAAGAATTTGTATATTTTGTTATATCCTTTAAATGTTGCCCTGTTTGCAAGCTTATTTCAAAGATATAAAATGATGAAAAATGAAAAAAAAAATTGTTGTTGTAAATATGTAATATATGTTTTCCATTAAATGTTTTTTTTTAATATTTCATTTTCCTTTAAATCTTTCGTTTAAATTTCCTGAAATTTACGTTTTTTTTTTCTTTCTGTTTGTACATATACTTATGTATTTTGGTGTATATTTTATATGTTAACCTATACAAATAATCTTTTTTATTTACCCATTTTTTTTCATTCGATTTATTTTATTTTTTTGTTTTGTTTTTTATTATAATATCATTGTTGTTGTTGTCGTTATATTGTACATAAATCGGTGTCCTTAAATCCTTTTTCAAATAATTGTTATACACATTGAAAACAAAAAAGAAAAATACCAAAAAATGATTTTTGTTTTATTCCGTTTTTTTTTCTTCTATTTTTTTCTTCTTCTTCTTATTTTTCCCATTTCAGTTTAAATCAACCGAATCAGGAATAACGATCAATCGTAGTAATGATACCCTAGAGTCAAGTACTGAAATTCTTTCAAAATATGATGATGTTGGTGGTGGTATTGGTAGAGTATTTAGCCTAACTCAGAGCGGTTCTGAGTGTATAAATGGTTGTGCTGTTGTCAGTGGTAATAATTTAGTAAATTCAAATGATACAAGAACCGCCAATAATATCAGTCGTTCAGGGGCAAATGGTTCAGTTATAACAATGACTTTAAAAAATAATCACCTAATCGTTGAAACGGAAGAACGAAATGTAAGTTACTCTTTGTATCTAAAACAAAACAAAAAAAAAAAAGGCACTTAAATTGAAGACTTCAATGTTCTTGATGTTGAATATCTTTTTTTTTCTTCTTAATTTTAACTCAACTATGTAAATGTTTTTCACATTTTTTACAAAACTATCTCTCAACATTTGTTGCTATAGAATCAGTCTTTAAGGAAATACTTCAAGAAACAAAATACTTGATATTTACTTACCTGTCTTAAGAATTTAAGAAATGCTCAAAAAAAAAAACAGTTGAATTCTAAAATTCATTTATTTTTATTTGTTTCATTTTTTTCCATACTTTCAAAAAATGCTCTATAAATCTTGAAATACTTTTGCAAAAATTTAGTGAAAATATTTTGAATGCATGTTTTGTTTAATTTGCCAGTTTAAAAGTCGTATAATACGACTGCATTTCATACTTGTTAATCTTAATAAATTTATTTTCATTTTTAGGATATTTCTCGTGATGCTCGTGAAACAAAAATGCATTATACACCATCTGAAAAAGATGGCGTATTTGTGGTTAAAGTTGCTAGAGGAGCTGATTCAAAAGGAATGCCACCATCAAGTCCACGTAACGATAGTAATGAAAAAAAACTCGATATGTGTACAATAAATATAGAAACAAAAACAAAATTAGATTCAAATGAAATGAAATCATCAAATCATGAAGAAGTTGAAATTCATCAACCACCACCCGATGGTAATAATGATGAAGAAATTCTGGTTGAAATGAATGAACAAATGGATTCAAATGATAACAATGATGATGACTATATAAAACGAAATTTAAGAAATTCAAATACGGGTCTTTCACAATCGGATTTAAGCACTTCATCAGGAGATTCAAATAAAGGATATACGTATGGTAATCAACAATTGTATGAAGTCAATGGTGGATACAATGATGAACCAAATTTAACTCCAGCTGAATTATCATCTGCTCGTCCTTCAGATAATTCTCTAAATCCTTCAAATTCTTCTTCACCTCCACCTCCTGATTCGAATGGTAAACTAGAAAATACACATTATTCGAATGGATATGATACAATTTCAAATCACAATACAAATAATGGTGATGATGATGATGATGCTATGGAAAAAAAATGTGTTATAAAAGGAGCATTGTTAAAACAGGATACAGTCATTGAAGTTGCAAATCCAGTGAAAAACCTAACAAAAACATTAAATTCAAAAGATATAGAGAATGGTGAACATGAAACTCAACAATTAACAGACAGTAGAATATGTCCTCAACAACAACAACAATATGATAATCAGAATGAGGATGAAATGAATACTGAAAATGGATTTGATAGTCTTGTTAGCTTACCAGCACCACCGTCAACAGAAGAAATAAAACAAATGAATGATATTATTTTATCTGAAAATATGCAATTGGATTCATTACCACCACCACCACCCCCAAATGATATGTCAGAAACTACTATTTGCATTAGCAACGGTAATCAAAATGAAAATGGTATAACAAAAACAACAGCAACAACAGCAACAACAACAACAACATCTAAAAAAGAAGCAGAAATATTTGAAAGGCATGACAATGGCGATGGTCATTCAACAGAAGAACAAAATGGTGTTGCTGTGGTGGCTGTCAGTGACAGCAGTTAATGTTAAAATAAATTAATTTATTTGACATAATTTGCATTTAAAATAATGTCCAGCATATATTTTAATTGTATTATTGTTTATTTTAATTAATTAATTTTTTTTTTCAAATAAATAATGCACACACACACATACATACATACCATCCAAAGAATCAATTTTTTTATATAATTCATGTTTCATTGTATTTGATCAACGATTGATTGATTTTGTTTTTTTTGTTTTTTTGAAAATTTTATAAAAATGAATTATGTTGATCTACGCATTTTGTTAGAAAAATAAAAATTAGGAAAAATATATTATTAAAATATTTTTTAAATAAACAATATTGTGATTTTGTTGAACACAATTACGATCCATTAATTTCAGAAAAACATAACAAGATTTTCATTAATTAAAAAATAAACAAATAAACTTTGAATGATTTGTTGCAAAATTGATTACAAATTTTTTTTTAAATAATTTTAGAAGCCATAAAATTAGTATAAACATATTTTTCACTACAAGATTATAATTAAAATTGAAAGAAAAATAGAGAAGAAAAATACACAAATTACAAATACAAAAATTACAATTTTTAAATACAGTTTTGCATTTTAAATCTAAAAAAATTTTTTTCATATCTCAAGCTTACTAAAAATTTCACATTTTTAAAATTTAAAAATTTGTAAAGAAAAATGACAAGCCATAGATAGATAGTAGTAAAGTAAATAACTAAGGAGTATAACACATACATAGATAATAAATACAAATAATAAAAAATTTAAGGACTTTGGGGTTTTAATTATACATTTTTCATGATAAACCATTTTTTAATTTAAAAAAAAAAAAATATTCCCCCTATTATGAATATTTTCACTTACTAATCTAATTAAGTAAATATCAAAGTAGGAAATAAAATTTATTCACAATAAAAAAAAAAATATCTATACACATGTATACTTACAAACATTTAAACATAATAATGTACTACAAACTAAAATTTAAATAAACATGAAATAAAATTAAATTCCAGTCAATTGAAACTAAAAAAAAAAAAAAAAAAATGTTTGAATGAAAAATAAAATAAAAATTCAATCAAAAGTAAAAGCAAAATCAAGATGCATACCAAAAATAATTAAAAATAAATAAAAATCAGATTTAAATTAAAATCAATAATGAACTAAACATATTGACAATTTTTTGTCTTTAATTTTATTTAAAAAAAAAAAAAAAAAAAAAAACAAAAAACTAAAATAAATAAGAAATTTGTGTTAAAAGACTTTTCACATGAAAGAATTCAAGTTAACTTTTTTGAATGAAAATTTATTCTGTCAGAACAAAATTTTATCTGCTATATATTGACCACCAAATTTAAAATAACGAGGACCATAATGAAAAAAAAAAAGTTGTTTTTTAAAATTTTTTATGCATTTAGATTCTTCTTCAAATTCACTATAAATTTTCATTTTTGTTTATTTAAAAGGATGTTGTTTTTGGCTTTTAAACGTTTTAAATTTGATTTATTGATCATTCTATCTTTTCTGAGAACTTAATTAAATTTTAAGAATTAGTAAAAATCAATATTCTAATGAATGAAAATTTCAAAGAAAGAAAAAATACAGAAATAAAATTTTAAAAAAAAAAAATTAATTGTACAATTTTTAAACTAAAACAAAAATTTTCTTTATCTGATTCCATAAAAAAAATAACTTCTATATAGCTACCAAAACTATCGAAAATAAATTTAAAAATCATAAAATAAAAATTAATTTTTTTTCTTCTAAAGTACACGATTTTTTTTGCAATATAAAAAAAAAAGAAAATAAAAATAGAAAAGAAACAAAAATTATATAAGCGTTACATTTCTACTTTATAATTAAAAATAAATAAATAAAAAAAGTTGAGTATACAAAAAAAAAAAAAAACAATTAATTAAAACTACAGTAAATTTAAGTTTGTAATTTATTCAGCATTTAATGCAAAACTATGCTATAAATTGTTCAAAAAATAAGTGTAATTTGTAATATTGTCAATGAATTTAATTGAAAAACAAAATTATTAAGAAAAATATAGGAAAAAAGGATATTAAAAGATGAACATGAAGAGAAAAGGATGTTTTTATTATTATATAGACTAATTGTATTATGAGAAAACGAAAAATAAAAACAAAAAAAATTTTTAAAAATCATAATGAAATTTTTATATATAAATTAATTTAAAAATACACACATAATTAAAAATTTTAAAAAATTAAAGAAGAAAAAAAATCTAGTTAAATAAGAAATCTTAACACAATTTACATTTTTAGTACATGTATACTTATAAAATGATAAAAGAAATAATTGCAATAATTATGAAATTGCTCACTGATAAGAAATATGACAATATTTAAACTATATATTGTCATATTTAATTGAATTGCATGCAATATAATGAAAAAAAAAGGATTAAATTATTATAATTAAGGTGTAATGAAAAAAAAAAAAAAAGAAGAAAATATTACAAAATATAAACGAAATTAAGTCAATAATCTTTAAGATAATGAACGTATTAAATACAGTAAAGAAATTCGTATATGAAATGGAAAAAGGATAAGAGAATTTTTTTTAAGAAATAGATTTTCACATACATACTTATAATAATTAATTAAAATTTAAAAATTAAAAATATAAAATTAATTTTAAGAATAAAACGAATTAATTATTAAAAAAAAAAAAAAAAAAAAAGAAGGAAGAAAAAAACAGATGTTTGTATATGTTACGTAAGATATTCGAGATGTTCTGTGTGCCAAAAAAAGTAAAGAAATAAGTTTTTTTGCCAAAATAAAAACATGTGAAAAATTTAATTAAGAAATACAAGTACAGAAAATGTATTTTAAAAATTACTGTTTGCTACTAATTATACGTATATAATACAGAAAGAAAATTTAAATAGAGAAAGAAAGAAAAAAAAGTTGAACAAACGAGAAATAATTTTCAGAAAATAATTGTAGTGTAATAAAAAATAAATTTGAAATAAATGTGATTGTTATATACATTAAAAAAAAATGCGTGTTGCTTTCTATTCAAAGAATTCAAAAATATAAATTTCTTTCACAAAAATTCACTTTAATAGTTACTTTACATAATGATGTAATCAATGTTCATACATATGTATGTATTTCCTATTCAAAGTCGTCTTTCTTTTCTGTATGGTCCCTTCAATTTTAAAATGTCTTGCAATTGTCTTTGTTTTCTTCTCAAAATTAAGATGAAAAATCCTTTGTGTATTTACTTTAATCCTAGCATAGACATTTTTTATTTATAAAGGATTTTTCCATGTTCGTATAGAAATAAAAGCTTTGTTTTGTTATGTCTGACCTCTACACATACAAGTTAACTAAAAAATTAACCAAAAATAAGGTTTATGTTACAAGTATTCCTTTAATTTTATCTATTTTCTCTATTATTATGTAGATTGCATTAAAAATTGAGCTTTTGGGCGATTCTCTGGGTAGTGAAACCTCTTAGTGAAAATTTGAAAATTGAAAGAAGTTATAATAGATTGTAGACAAGACATCTAATTTTGATAATTCTTTCAAACATAAAAGAAAAAATATATCTAAATGATACAATCAATTTACAATCAAATAATTCGCTAGAATAATAATAAATTTATTACTTGTAGTCTGCGTTACATTTAATTTTTTAGTGTGCGTTACGAAGAATTTTTTTGGTTTTTTAATAATATACAAATCTAATTTTTGATACTATTGAATATCAATCAAAAAATATACCTTCTACGATGTACATTTCAAAATAATTGTTGCACTTAGTTAGCAGAAAATTTCAATGGAAAGTAAAAAGGTACATTTTCTGTTTTTGTGCGATGTAGCATTGAGCAAGTAATACACGTTAGTCTGCATTACATATCAACAAAAATTTTCGAGTTACCTCCCACATAACAGCATATCCTGTGAAGGATACACAAAAGCTATTTCAATTTATGAACTTTTCATATAAAATCCTTAGCGATTCGATGAAAAGCTTTCATATGTTTTCAAAGGTACACACCTTTTTTGTAAGAAAATTTTAAACAGAATTGCCAGACACACAATTTGGAAATAATTTGAGATTTTAAATTAGAAATTTACCTGCATTCTCAATTTCTAGTGAGATGTTCTACAAAAATGCATTCAACTGTAATTTTATTTCTAATCCTGTGAAAAAAAAAATATCTAAAATAACTATGTACTATGATTTTTCCCCAATTCTGAGATTTTGTTTGTCGAAAAAACATTAGTTGTTTTGTCATCTAGTTTTCTAAAAAACTTTACTATTCACAGTTCCAAGAGGCACACTTTGAAAATATTATAAAATTTATTTAAACACCAAACATGTGTCCTTTAAAATTTGAAATAATGAAAATTACTCTTCGGAAACTAACAAAAATTTTTTTAATTCATACTGTAACAATCCCTTAAGTAAAAATTAATTCAAAACTTTTCAAATTACCTAAATCTAATCTACCTTCAATAAATAAATTCTAAACTTTCATTAAATTTCAATACTTTTTTTTTTTAAATTTGAAAAACTAAAAAACAACACACACACAAAGTTTCAGATGAATAAATTAAAATAAAATAAAAGCAACTCTTCCACTACAAATTCAAAAATCTATCGAATTACAATCTAAAAACATAATTCAATACGAATGAACCCTATTTAATAAAAAAAGGATTACAAAAACAAAAAGCTAACAAAAACTACTCTCATTAATAGTCGTATTCAAACATATTTTTCTTTTTGTTTTCAATTTATTTTTTCTAAAGTTTTTCAATGTTTTATTTTTTCCAATATATGATGAGTATTTAATTTTTGTTTTTTTTTTGTTTTGAAAAATTTTGGTTATTTCATGCTCGATTTCAAAACAAAAATTAAATTAAAAACAATTAAATCATCAACAAAAACATAAAAAAAAAAAAAAAAAAAGGAAAGTACAACACACAAAATTATGGTAGAGAATTGCTAACACTCAATTTTTGTTTATGATTACTTTACGAATGATCATGAATTTGCTATTTGAAAAAAAAAAAACATAAAACATAAAATAAAACACAAAACAAAAACACAAACGTTATAAAGACTGAATTGCATCAATAACAGAGAAACAACAAGCAAAAACCATTCACAATATTTAGATTTATTTTATTTTTAAAATATGTATGTATGTATGTATTGAGGTAGATAGAAAAAAATAAGTGAGAAAAAAAATAAGTATTTTCAACTGGGAAAAAATTTGTTAGGTATTTTTGCTTTGCATTTTTTGTTTGAATAAGTGAAAAAAAAAAAAAAAGTGTGCATTGAGGACTCGTATAGACATTATACGGATACACAATAAATTCATAGTGAAATGCACAATGAATTTTGGGGCCAATAAATAAATTAATTGAAAATTTTAAAATAGGAAAAACGAATTAATTATTTGAAATTATGATGATTCAATTTTGAAGAGAAAAAAAGAAGATAAAAGGAAATTTTCAAATATTATTTTTGAAATGAATGTCCAGGGGATAACGATTTGTTTTTTACTTGATTTTTCCGCATGTGAATATTATTTCCGAAAATTTATAAGTAGAAATTAACATTATCAGTCAAGGATTCTGAACAATACTTAAATATTGAAAAATTTATCATGAACACATATCTTAAGTACTTGACAATAAATATAAAAATTTCCTTACTCATTTAGTCCACTAGTCAATAGGTGATTTGGTACTGTAACCATACTGCCTCCAAAAAACAAAAAATTAAGTTCATATATCCTCAATGAAAATCACAACTAATTATGTAATTTTTAATTTCAAGAAAAAAACACATCCACACAAACAAAACGAAGGAAAATAAATTTTATCACTCACTAATTTATTTACATATTTTTCTCCTTTATTCTCAAATTAGAATTTTTTTTCCTTTACAAATTCCTATACTTTAAATATTCAACAATTTATTTTTACCCTCTTCACTTTCAAAAATTCCATTAAATTAAAATCAAATTCGACAAAAATACATAAGAGAAATGGCTAGACGGTTGTCGTCAACAACTGATTGACCTTCAAGTTATTTATATTCATTTCACCCGAATAAATAAAAGGAAGTGAAAATAAAACACAAAAATTCTTAAGTATTTTATTTTGATAAAGCTTCACTCCTCACAACATTGATTTATTGCTTATATATATGTACATATATTCTTTTGCATTAAAATTAACTTTAATAAAATGTTTTAAATCACAAAGAAAGGACCTAGTAGGTATAATCAAATAATTTTTTTTTCTATCTGAATTCTCACACGAAGTAAATAAGAAAATACAGGACTTTAATGAGAATTAAAGACAGCAAGTCGATTTATTTTTATAATCTTCTACAGCCTATCAATTTCAAATTAAAGATTCTAACGTAGACTACATAGAGATAAGAAAAACAAAATTATTATCGAAATATTTATGTTTATACGTCTATACTCACAAACGTTTTGATTGACATCGTGTTTAATTAGTTTGATATTATTTTTCACCCAATTTTCTAATCTGGTGCTTGTCTGCCTACAAGGTTATATGTTGAACTTTGACCTTTGATTTTTTTTTATTAGACTTATTGAGTATTTTTTTTAAATACATACGAATTATGAATACATACATATATTTATATACTTTTACACTTATTTACATAAATCTATTCATAGGGATTATATTTCCGTTATATAAAAATGAGAAAAACAAATATATTTGAGTATATACACATACATAAGTTATTTATAAAATATCCTTCTTAGAATTAACTTAGACAATGTATTATTTTAATTTAAAAAAAATAAAAATTTAATTAATGGCTACCTCCATTGCAATTAAAAAAAAGTTTCTATTATTTAACACTACGTGGAATGACCTTAGGTTTTAATGTATTAGGGTACAAATTGAACAATATAACAACAAACAAAAAATATTTCAAGACGGTAAGGAAAACTTCTTGTCTGTTTATTAATTTTTGATATTTTTTCAATAATTTTCTTTGTATAGAACTTTCAAAGGAAAATCCAAGGAAAGTTAGATTTTATAAACAGCTTTCCACTATAACAAAAATTCCTTTTTTGGGTATTATACACTAGCTATAAAAGAAAAGTCTTTTTAAGGAAACCCGTACAAAGTGTCATAGAAGTATTTGCTCTAAACAACAATCCAATTTGATATCCTTGTTGCGTTGCTTCAACATTGTGACGAATGTTTATTTTCACTTTCCAGAAACATAAGATTAAAGTTGTTTCAAGAAATTTCAAATCTGAATAAATATTTTGATCTCTTATTTTCAGACAATATCATTATCAGGATAATTTTTCCCACGCAATTTTAACATTCAAATTAAGGTTACGCGTATACCATATTTACAAAAAAAAAAAATGTCTATTTCAAGGTTACAGTACATTTTTCTAATTATAAGATTTAAAATCACGTGTCTCTTTTCTAATATCCTTTATATCCCTATTTCGTTTTGAAATTTTCTGATCGTTTTTATGATTATACAACAATATGTTTATAAATTGACCCTTTTTTCTTAATTCTCACAAGAAACATAAATATAAGTAATTCAACAAAAGCAAAACAAGTGTTAACATATTCTTGAAGGGCAAGAGAGAAAAAAAGGAAGAAAAAAAAACAGATAAGTGAAAATCCGAAGCAATTTAACCGTAAAGAAGTTTCCTCACATACATATATGTAGATATATACACGAATATGTAAATTGAATAAATTTAAATGGAAATCAAGTACATGACCTTTTTCTTTGACTTCCTGAAATTTAGGTTTTCACATGGTAAAGAGTTTCTGTCAAATGAACATTAAAATTTGAATTTTCTTTAAATTTTAGTTTACCCCTCTTATACGTATAAACATATAACTTATGTGATCTGAAATTTAAACCCTTTCAACAATTTTGTTTTCACAGTAATAAAATTTGGTAATTCTTTTGGTTAACCAAATAAATTTATTTTGTTTTTTGTATGTGTAATAGAATTACTTCAACTTTATTTGCTAGTAAATTATGTTATGATTTTGAAAATATACTCAAGAAATTCGTGTGAGATTTTTGAAACTTTAAACTAAAAGAGCATAAATTTTTTTACTCCAAAAAACAAACGATTTGAATTTGAAAATAATTTTTAAATAATTTATATGTATTTTCTTAATCCTGCCACAAAATTTATAATTTCAATTAATTTGGGAAATACCACTAAGGATTCTCACAGAGTCTACCTGTACATTATGTTTTGAATATATACAGGGAATTATTCTGTGTCAATGCAATGTCCAAGACTAGCAAGCAGAAGAATTGCAGTAGCTGGTCTTTATTTTACAGGTGTAAGTAACCTTCAAGCATATGCTTGAAATCAGAAGAGACATCGAGGTAAAAAGGTAAGATAAGTTGAGAAAGAGGATTAAAAAGCAACTTAGAAAGTAGAAATTTGTTTCAAGACATATGTAGTTAATAGTGCGGAACGTGGAAAATGACTGACACTTATTATCCTTGATACAAATTTATCTATTGAATTTCTGTACTTACTTTAAGGAGCTACTTTGAATCCAGGAGTGAATTTGTGCACTTTTGAAACATAAGCGAAATAAGGGAACTTTTTTTCAAATACAAATTCAGCTTGGTATTGTACTACCAGTCGAATCTATACGAAACAGTGTTAATATTTAATGAAACCTTTTAATAATGTCCTTTTTGTAGCAGATTCGAAAATCAAAAATGAATGTTTAAGTAGTAACTAAGAACGATAAACGGTATGACATTCCGTGGCGCATTGGTAAGCCAGCTGTCCCGGCGGAAAGACAGAAAACTGTGGTTCGATTCTCAGTCGAGTCGAATGTCGTTTTTTTTGTTCTTAGCTACTACATTTTCTTATAAAATTGAAAGTTTTCAATCAAATTTATATTGAAATGTTGTAAGATTCTGCCAGTCAAAAGTAACTGGAAAAAAAATGTTGAAACATTAGAAACAGTAGAAACTTCTTTTGTTTGATTTCAAGGGAAATGTGAAACTTTTTAATTCATTTGATTATTTATTTAAAATAATAGCAACAACTTAGAAAATGACAAAAATATTGCATACGCCTTTGCAAAAAGTACTTGTATAACACGAAAAATTAAGAAAAAAAGTACACACCGCAAAATCTAATGAGATTAAAATCATGTTTACAAACAGAATAACTTTTTCTTTTCTTATTTACAATGAAAATAAATTTTTCCTTTTTTTTATTGTTCTTTCTGTATTTTTTTTTTTATGAAACATTATTTTTTTTAACACGATTCTAATTAAATTATAAAGCCTGAAGGTTAGTTATTCAACATTACAAAATGTAACATTTCACTGAAGGAGACAATATGAGTTATGTATGTTGTGTATAGTTTCATATATGACTTGATGATGATGTTTCTGTTATTTAATTTTTTATTTATCTTTCGTTTTGAATTTTGTTAGACAGGATAATTTGTAAAATGTAATACAAATGCACGTGGATGTAAACGAGAATGAAATTAATTTCGAATATGTTTTGTTTTTTCAAAAAAATGTCTCCATTTTTTCAACTTTTTAATTCCTTTTCTCCTGGTTCCATTAGTAAGTTATGATTAGAAGATGTGTGTGACTTGGATTTTCATAAACTTTAGAATGTGGAAAAATATTTGAAAATGATTTTAAAACGTTTAGGACCTAAGACGTTTTCATTCTTATCTTGATAAATGTTGATAATTTCAAAATATATACTTAGACGAATTAAGGATATTTACAATAATTTTCACATCCTTATTATCAATATATTGTGTTAAGTTTATTAGTTAGCTTTTCATTTATTTTCACTGATTTTTTTGTTGTTGTTTTTTTTCTAGTATGATAATTATAGTAGAGAGGAGGAGTTATCTTCGAAAATACAGAAGAAAAAAATCATATAGAACAATAAATTGATA
Source organism: Bombylius major (assembly GCA_932526495.1). Lineage (NCBI taxonomy): Eukaryota > Metazoa > Arthropoda > Insecta > Diptera > Bombyliidae > Bombylius > Bombylius major. Next base: position 37,975,412 of record OW052043.1, on the reverse strand, counting down.
CATGTAGAACATGTGTACAAGTGCATGAATCCACGAAAAAGGTAAAGAATATGAAAAAAAAAAAATTCCTTTTTGTCCAACTCATGCACCTATGTTGTAGGCATATTTTTTTCGATTTATTAAAAAAAAACGCTTAAAAATAACATGCCATTAAACTAGTTGTTGGACATGAAAAATCTAAAGCCACGCCTGCTATATTTTATTTTTTTTTTACTTTTCTTATTCGAATAAAAAAATCATTTTTGCTTGCTTTTTTTTTAAGAATCCTTTTTGTCCAAATTCATAAATTTTTGTTTTTTTTTTTTTGTGTGTGTTATATTATCCTGACGGATAATTACATTTAAATAAAATAAAATTTTCAGAAGCATTTATGCGACAATCGGTTTTTTTTTTTCTTCATTTTTTTATCTGTTTTCTTCTTCTTCTTTTTTTTTTTTTGTATTTAACTTTTATTTTGAGGATACATATCATTCACTTGAATAAAAAGGATTGTCTGCAACCAACTGGGAATGAAATGTAAAAACAAAAATATGAGTAAAGGAAAGGGAAAATTTTTTGAAAATGAATTTTTTGGTTTTTCGATTCATGAAAAATTAAAAATCATAGTTTGGATTTTGGGAAATGTTTATATACATGTGTGATTTCAAATTTAAAAAACGGAAACGGAAATACAAAACGGATCATGTTATATAGGTTTATAGTATATGATGATACAATAAATATTGCAAAAAAAAAAAAAAAAAAAAAAAAAAAAAAAAAAAAAAAAAACAATTGATTGTTGTAGGTATATTTTTAGAACTGATTTTCAAGAAGTACAAACCCATCTGGAAAAATTTAATGAATCTAGGACAAAAACAGAATGAGAAAGGAAAATTTGCTGCAGCAATTTTGGGGTTTTTTAATTTGTTGTTTTTCAAAAGTTTTAAAAAAATATTTCATTTCTTTAAATAAGGAATATTAAAGTCCTCCGAGTAAGGTGTGTATTATTTTCGAAATAACACAAAAATGAGTAATTTTTCAAATTATACAAATTAGGCACATAGACATTTATGTATAAAATGTTTTTTTTTTTCCTTCCTTTTTTATTTTTCTGCTTAATTAAAGAACAAAGTGTGTATTGTTATATTTTTAAAATGGGTTATTATGAATATACTGCAGTCAGAGAGTTAGAATTCCAAAATTTTATTTAACGTTATTTGTTTTTTTCATATTGCAGATTGTTGCCAAACGATAAATATATATATATTTATTTAAACCACCTTGAAACATTAAAAAGGACGAAATCTAAAATGCTAGATTATAAAAATAATAAAAAATAAAAAACAGAGCAAAAAAAAAAAAACAGTGAATAAAAAATAACTAAATACAATAAATAAACAAACAAAATTCTTACAAAGAATTTGCCGCAATAAAAATTTGTTAAGAACCGTGAAATATTCACTCAAGTAGAAAATATATATATTTTTTGTTTATTTTGTATATTTTTTAAGCATTTTTGTTAGTTATTCTTTGCTATTTTTTTCTGTTATTTTTATTTGCATGTTTTAATTTTTTGTTTTCTTTTATTTTTATGATTTTAATAAAAATTATATAAAACAAAAACAAAAAAAAGCATCAACAAAAATCTAAAATTATGGTTAAAGAGAAAAATGAGGGTAAAAAAATTCCATTTTCATTCCCACACAGGAAAAAAAACAGACCAAAAAAAAAAATAATCCTTTTCGAAAAACTACATGCATACATAGGTATGTATATACATACATTTACTGTGTACATTATAATATGTAATTTTATAATTTTGTATTTTAATTTATGCTTAAATGTCAATCCATATAACTTCAGCAAAATTTTTGAATAATTATTGAATTTACCATTTTCCGATTTCAATAAAATTTCTTTTGTATTTTTTTGCCCATATATGTAGAGTAAAAATCACAAAATTGAAAATAATTAAATAATAATCCGTTAATCTATGGCAGGATATCATGTATGTTTTCATAATGTGTAATTCATATTTTATTGCAAATTGTTCAACAGTTATTAAACGAAAAGATAGAAATCTTCAATCTTCATCAAGTAAATTTATATCTTTTGAGAGATAAAGAACGATTTGCAAAAATTATTATTTTCGGTAGTCTAAGATACTTTCTTAAACTAAATTGGTCATGTCATAATTACTCGCGTATTTGTCGAATAGACATGGAATTACATGTAAACTGAATTAAATGGTTTCGTTTGTTGATTATGATTATATTTGAATGGAATTTTTCTAGGATGCACATAAGTATTACCACGTATTACATACCTACGTATAACATTAACAAAATTTAAAGTGAGAATGAAGCTAAAATTGTAATTATTTTAGATGGGTAGGAATATTTACTTATGAAGAAACTGTAAATCTACATATATGTTTTGTTTTTTTAAAGAATTGTAAATTAAATTTTTATTAAAAGAACAACATCATTTTTTAAAGTTATTTTAAAGTTATCTACTTTTCGTACTGTAATATTTTTAAATACATATTTCAATAAATTTTCTTCTAAAAAATAATTTTCTCAAAAAAAAAAAAAATAAGTAAACTATAAAGAATACTCGTATGTGGAAAAAATTTATGAATATTTTGTAAAATCAGTTTTATCAGCTATAAAAATTATATCATGACAGATATACATAACCAATGGACTACTATAATTCATTTGCATTATTCCGTTAACAGAATTATGATAAGAGATTGCAAATAATGGAATAAAAAGTATTGAACATGGAGTGGAAAAACAAACTACATTAAAATGTAAATCATGATATGTACGAAAAAAAAAAAATGTTATTTGAAAAAAAAAAAATCAGAGAAAAAATTTTATTTTTTTTTGTAACAAACCCTTTCTACCGTCTTTCTCATTATCATCATACACGCATTATAATGTCATATAATAGGCGCATAACTACTTGGCACATTGTTTTCAATCAGCCAATAAAAATACAGTCGTTATTTTAGAGCTTCCTGATAAGTATAGTTTTATACATACATACATATATACATTACATACTATTTTTTTTTTATTATTATTATTTGCAAAATAAAAATATATAAAAAAAAAATAGTTGAATACAAATTGGAAAAAAATATCATCAAAAGTTGAAAAAAAATAATAATGTCCTCTCTTATCTCATTCTACATAGCCAAAATTATACCAAAAATACCATCCTAATTTTAATTTATCCCATATTTTTTTTATTTTTATTTGTTTTGTTGGATACTACTTTAAAAAGCTACATCAGCCTCATCATCATCATCATCATCATCAATTACACATGAAACACGAGCTATCTATATATACAAAAAGATAAAAAAATCAGTTACCTAAATATTTTTTTTTCACCCTTATATGTACGTATATTGTAGGTACATATAAAATTAAAAATACATACATGATATTAAAAAAAAAATGTAAATATGTATTATGTAGAAAAAAAGCAAATTTTCCTCATTCTACAACGAAAATTTTTTAAAATAGGCAAAAATAACACCATGTATCTACCATCATTATTTTATTCTCATTGATAAAAACAACAAAAACAAGTAATGACGATCCTTTTTTTAATATTTTTATTTCGTTTTTTTTCTTTCTTTTTTGTGAATAAAATGCGTCAATATAACAAAAGGAAAATAAATACGATTGAGGTTGATAAAGAAAAATTAAATAGGTTGTGAGAGGTAATGAAAATACAACACATTATCATTTTTCAACACATCTCCTTTTACTCCCAATTCTGATGATGATGATGAGGATGATGATGGTATAATATCATCTTTTTGTATATGTATATCATGTGTGTAGAGTCCTAAAGTTTCCATTATATATATTATAATATATATAAGTATGTATATGAAAAAATAAATATATTCATTATATTACTATATATAAACCAAGGCCACCAAACCTAAAACACATAGATACTTAAATGTTGTACATACATACCATATACATAACATATATTCATGAACACATATGATGCGAAAATAAAAATTAAAAACTCCGCCTTTATACTTATAGCATCAGCCCATAACCTAAAAACAAAATAAAAAAATTTATTTATTTATTTATTTTTTTTTTATAAATTAAAAAAAAAAAGTACTTTGAGAAAGGTGAAAAAACAATTTACAAAAACAAAAAGGCAAAAAAGGAAACAAAAAATTTATTAAATGAAAAAAAAAATAAATAAAACTGATTTGTTTTCAATAAAATAGTAGTTTGCATAATATTATAAATAGAATATAAATTACATGTTTGCTTATTTAAAATGAATTACAATATCCGCATATAATATGTAAAAGGACGAAAGCAATATATGTCAATACTCATACGTAGCCATAGCTGATTTTGAAGTTTATTAGGTAGTCGAATTGATCAAATTAAATAAAAAGGATTTTTTTTTTTTTTTTTTTGAAAACCCCAAAAATCCCCTAAGCAAGTTTCAAGCTTCTTATCATAAAGAAATAGATAAGAAATATAATAAAAAATCGAAAATATAATAGCATAACCACCCAAATTTAAAAATAGACTGTGTGTCATTTCAAGGATAATCCTTGCTTGAATTTTATCTGTGATCAAATGATGTAATTTGTCAATAAAATCACCTTATTAATATGCCTATGTTTTTATAATTTAATACAATAATATAATTTATGCATTCACTCATGAACTATTGAAAAATTTGATATACAATACATTTGATTTTTAGTATTTAATTTAACAGGACATCACAATATTACTCTGTATATACATATTATGGAAAATATTTACCAAGGTTATGATGAAATGTGACAGATCTTTCAATCGGTCCTTGGTCACAATATTTCTTCTTCAAACTTTTTACAACATGTGAAACTATAATAAAATTTAAATTAGCAATAAAAATTCTAAAAGCCAGATTTTACTTACTTTGAAAATCGTGACCAATTGCCTGTTAGTATGACAAAATTTGTTCAACTGCAGATATAAAATTTCAAAAAAAAAAAAAATTTTACATGCATAAATTTTCAAAAGTAGGTATTTTAATTTAAATTTTTGAATAATTTACTTGGGCCGGTATTGATTGAAAACTCACAACCTGCAGTATAATTTTAATATTTTGTGTGGGCTGTTGTAGGCAGAAAACAAAAAGATTGCAAGACAAATATGTATAACTACATATGTATTTAGTTAACACGTAAACACAGTAGCGAAACAACATTTTCTATCTCATAAATTTTGACAGGATATTTTTTGAAGGACAAGTTTTAGCAAGTTAAAGCAAAAAAGAATACTAAAATCAGCAAAAAAATTTAATACAGTTATTCAGCAATTAATGTTTTTTTATTACTTTTTCTGATTTTCCTTTTCTTTTAATTTTTAATAATCTATTTTTTCAAAAGAAAGAAAAAGTCATGATGTGAAAGTCCTGTTTTTCGTTTTAGAGGACTGTGATGATTTTCAAGAAAATAAAATTATAATACTGAATAATCGTAAACATTATCCTTCATATTACTGCAATTGATTTGAAAACTGATTTAATATTGAATATCATATGTATGATAAAGTTATGGCCGTATTCATAGCTGTTTGTGTACGTATCCTTGTATCAATCAAATAATTTTATGATTTTATTTTAATTTTTTTCTTGTTTCTTTTTTGTTTTCTTTTTCTTTTAATTTTTAATGTTCATACAGTCGGTAAACACATTTAAATCAAATATTATATGTACTTTAATAGCAATACTAAATCAATTTCATTTTAATCATTCTTAATTTATACATTTATGTATACGTGTATGTATGTATTAGGGTTGCCAGACGTCCTACTTTGACGAGGATTGTAATCTTTGCTTGAATAATGTCCTCTATCCTCTTGAAGGCTTAAAAATCCTCTCGAAAATTAAGCCGAGGAAAATAACATAAAACAATATTCCTTCCTTACAAAAGCGCATTCTGAAGCGAAGTTATAAAACAAAAAGTAAAAGTGGTCTTCTTTCCTAAGGCTATGTATTATAACGGTAGTGTTATGAATATTAAATGGCGCGATAAACGAAACAAATCTCTTCCTGATCTTATAAAAGCTGAACTTATTATGTTCTTCAATAACACAATGAATTCTACAACTATGTAAAAAATGAAAAAAGTAATTCAATGCGCTAAATCTAACGAAAAATATGTTTTAAAAAAATAAAAATATAATCATAAGAATTTGTTCATTGTAATACTTTTTTGTTATTTACATTAATAATGATTTTTTGTCATTCATATTATGAACCTTTTTTGTTTTTTGTTTTTTTTTTTGTTATGTTTTTTTTGAAATATTTCCATTATAATTTTTTTTATATAATAAATACAAAACGGAGAAAAATCGAATACTTTTTTTAAATTACGTATTAAAACGGCATCTCGTTCTTAATCCTTAACACTTTTAGAGTATCTATCTGATGAAATCCAATCCTAAGCTAAGCCTATTAATATTCTTTGTCCTCGAAAAATTTATAAAAACCTGGCAACCCTAGTATGTATGTATATGTATAGCAAATATATATAGCACATCTCTATGTTTATACAAAATTCAATTCAATCTTTATAAATTTTTAATTTTTCACTAAACAAATTATGTATGTGATGTACATAGTAGCAAAAAAAAAAAAAAAAAAAAAAAAAAAAGAGGAAAAAATAACAAAAAATTATATACGAGTATGTACATACATACATATGTGTATACATTTTCGATTAAAAAGGAAGCTTATATTAAAAATCAACATCATTTCCATGATAGAACATTGCAAAATGATAAATAATTCAAAAATGTACAAATAATAACTGTAACATACATATATAAAAATTGTGAAATGCATAAATTAATACACGGTGCACTCTTTTTTTTCTTGTTCCTTTTTTTGATTTTAATAATGTACATATAGGTAGTTTATATAATATACTATAATAAGCCGTAGAGATACATTCGATTAGTAACTGTTGAAAAATTCATAAAAAAAATCATATTAAAAAGTTTGCATAATAACATTTATTATTTTTTATAATTTTTTTTTTTGCTTTCTCTACCCAAAACAAAAAAAAGGAGAAAAAAAAACAAACACTATCGCAAATACATTTTCTCCGCTTTCCTTATTTTTCTTTCTTCCGTTTTGTTTGATATTATTTATACAAAATCACTTAACCGTGAAATAATTTTCTACCATTTTCCTTTTTTTTCTATTAATACTCATAAAATTACATCATTTTTATGAAATAAAATAATTTAATATCTAAATTATATTATCAAAATAATGTCCATGGATAAAAAAAGAAAATATCCGTGGAAATTTGTATTGAACCGCAATTTTAATGTCTGGAAAAAACAAAAAAAAACACACACACACACATATTTCAAAAGTGGTTTTATACTAATTGTTTTCAAGTTTTTATATTATTATTTTTTTATTTATTTAATAGTTCATTATAAATGAACTTTTTTATCCTTTATTCGGGATACAGAAAAATAACAAACTTCTGTTATTTATGTACCATAAATACATAGACATAAAATATGTAATAGAAGACTACTTTTATTATTTTTAGTCGTATAAAATTCCAGTACAGAAATACATATACTTAATATATATTTTATAAAACATTAAAATGATGATGACGATATATCGATGATGATGATGATATTTGATGATGCTTATGATGACTAGCTACATTTTATATAAGAAAAATACACAAATTTTTATTCGCGAAAAAAAAAACAACATAAACTACCGACCTTCCATTAATTTCCTTTTTTTCATGTGAATTTTATAAGGTATAATGAAATGGTTATCATTGTAGATTAAAGATGTTGGTGTATCTATAAAAAAAAATTATACTTTGCAGTCATGAATTTAACTTCATCTTTTTTTCATCATCTATTTCTTCTTCTTCTTCTCCTTTTATTGCTCATCATTAAGTTAAATTTTTATAGGATCTGTTATTAAATTTCAAATGGTTTTTTTTTTCTCGATATTTAATGTGTACTCTAAACCTTATTAATTTAGTACAGATACATCATGTGTATACTTACATAATGTACATATATTTTCCATATACATACATACATATTTATATTAAAATTTTATTGCTACTAAACTGTGTTACTAATTTTTTTTAAATGTTAGAAAAAAAAAAATGGTGATTTTTTTTTTTTAATTAACTTAGAATTTTAAAAAACAGTAAAAAAAATTATTCGATGCAAATTAATTAAATAATTACATAATTACTTGTTAAATTTTTAAGCGAGTCTTTTTTTTCTATTCAAGAAAAAAAAACTTTCAAGAGGATACTGTAATCAAAATAAAATTTTCAAAAAAGACATCACATTTTTTTTTTCTGAGTTTTGACACAGTTTCTGCAAACAAAAATATGTACCTAGGTAGCTTCTAAAAAATTCAGGTATTTTTGGTAGTCATTATGAAATAATGAAAAACGTTATTTGCAGGAAGCTGAACGATTTTGAAATATTACAAGAACTCATGTATCGCACACATGTAAATTTTAACAAAGTTTTCTGTGAGAATTTGTTTAAAGCATAGAGTGCTTTCATAAATGCGTCGACGACGCTGACGGCGTAAAAATCATGTTCATAAATGACTTTCCAGTGCAGTCGTGGAATGGTATCATGTTCATTTATTCAAGCATGCAGCACAGTCGGCTGAAATTACTCAATCGTTTTCAGGCGACTGCGATGTTTATTTTCAATTAAAACGAATAGTGTTGCACATTTTTTTTCTGATATTTCTTTAGTTCGATTTTAAATTTAAAATAAAATTTAAATTAATTAAAAATTATTAAATTTTATAAAGATTGTGACGTCATATTTGAAGATGGCGAATCGTGTTCATTTATTCTAATAACTGCTTGCATGCACAGTTGACGACTCTGATTACAATTCCAGTGCATTCGAGTCGTCGACGTAGGTTGACGACGCATTAATGAAAGTACCGATAGATTGTACCAATGCAATGTTGGGTCAAATCTTACAATAAAAAAAATACAAAGTTTCAATAGAAAAATAATGACAATCAAAATCTAAAGCTTGAAAAAATTTATTGCATCAATACTACCGAATAAATTCATTTTTAAGTAGTATAAAATTACAACGTTTAAATTCGTCGAAGGAAACAGGACAAACAATTTTTAACATAAAAAAATTTAAACAAAAAAAAAAAAAAACAACAAATAAGTAAATAAAAAATGCTCTTACATTAAATCACTGCAATTATCAAAATTAATTAACTTCAAATACCTATAATTTTAATTCCCTAACAAATGAAAAAAATTCAATAAGGATTTTTTTCAACATTAAAAACAACATGACATTTGCTAAAAAAATATTATATCTTTTTTTTTTCCATATTCAAAAATAAACATTCTTACTATTTAAATGTTTTACTTCATTAAAACACATGATATGAATGGCAAAAAATCTCACTGACTGAAAACTCTAACAACTAAAATTTTAACACGAATACGTTATTCAATCAACAACAAAAAAATTAAAAAAAATAAAAGTGCATGCATAGAGCATCTAAAAAAATCAGGATTCATCTAACAAAAAACATTTTAAAGCTACAGATAAAAATGTTGTGTTTTTTTTTTCAGATTTTTCATAAAATATAAAAAAGCTATTCATTTTTTTACATATACTACACATATGTATATATGTATGTGCATACTATGCTTCGACACTTCCAGTGAACCACAAGAGGCAATGTTCAACAATATAAAAACTTTGAAAAAAAAAAAAAAACAGAGAAAAAAAATAATAACATTGGAAAAAAAATTGAAATAAAACTTCAAATATCACAGAAAGAAAAACGAAAAAGAATTTTCGCAGCAAGAAAATTGCATCATTATATACCACACGAGCATCAGGTTAGGACCAGGATAACAGCAAAAACAGAAAAAAAATACCATCACACATAATCGACGATGGCAATCTCTCAACATATTGTGCATCAAGCATTGCTATTTATTTCATCCTCGCATATACATACATATAAAACGATTTTCTCATAAAAAAATACACAATTTTTACTTTTTTCTATTTTTCGGTTTTTTAGCTTTTTACCATTTTTTTTTTCTCTCATACTTTCTCAAACCCTATTTTACCGTTATTTGGCATATAAAGTCGTTCATGGTTCTTTTTTTTTCTCTGCGGTAATTGTGAAGAATATGCATTTTTTTTCCTCATCATGCATTTTTATGTCACACAATACACACAGTGATTCACCACATGAGTAGTTTTACTGTGAATCACTTTACACTTTATTTTGTATTTTTATATTTGTTTTGAAAAATAGCAAAAAAAAAAAAAAATAAAAACATATCCATAACATTTTTTTCAACGACCACATCCACATGTGAAGAGAATGAGACTAGAATTTTATGTGTATATGTTTTTTTTTCCGAGGATAACAAATTCAAATTAAATTTACGTAAAGAGGTTTGATACGATATATACTTGCAACAAATAAAAAAAAAAAAAAAGCTCAAACGAAAATAAAAAGAAAAACGAAAAAAAAAATGTAATAACAAAAATAACTAGCAATTTGATCTCATGTCCTATGTAATGATGTGAATTTTAACAGTAGGTATGAAATGAAACTTAAAATTCACAAATGCAAACATCCGACACTAAAGTTATCGTTTTTGTCAAAATATAGCCTTAGGCAATAAAGCATAGTTGAGCTTCTGCATTTGTATATTATTTTTTTCATTTTTTTTTTTCAACGTTACCATCACAAAAAACTCATCATAAACACAGTACTTACTGTATCACCTCACCTTTATTTTATCCTGAGGTAAAAAACAAAGTGCACTCATCCATGATGCTGGTGTCTGTGTATGACAGACGCACCTACATACATATTATATATAACACTGAAGTTAGAAAGTATGGAGGATATATTCGTAAAAATATTTGTATATTGTTATGTGTGAGGTGTTCACATTGCATACATGTAGGTTATAGGAAGATTGTATGTAGTATAATAGGTTTGATTGCGTTTCATCATATATTTGTTTTTCTACTCATAGATCATATGCATACACACAATATGTACACATATGTATATGAAATAAGAGAATCCTGTTGCTGGCAAGTATATTTTGCTTTGATATCATACACAAAAAACTACGGCAACATGACCTCGTCCTTGAAAAGTTTTACCATTTTTATTGCAGAAAAGTAAAAAAGCGATAAAAAGAAAACGAAACAAAACATTTTTGGTTTTTCGATTATAACATGCACTTTGCTTTCACTTAAAAATGATGTTAAGTTTTTTGTGAAATATAATATATACTGTTTTTTTCTATATTTAGTCCTGTGACAAGCAAAAAGAAAATATGTATGCAGAAAAAAATTTGTTGTATGTATATTTTCAAATAAAAACAAGGAAGAAAAAAGAAGAAAATGTTTTTGAATTGCCGAAAATTTTTAACTCTCCAGTTTTTGTGTGTATATTTGATTTTATTGCATTTTTTCTAGTAGTTTTTTGTTTTTTTTCTGCATGTACATATGTATGTGTGTGTATGTACTATTATTTATCAGTAAGTTTTTTTTTTTAGATATAAAAAATCGTGTGAGTAAAATGAAAAACAAGAAAATTTTCCGGAAAATTGTTTATGGGATTATTAAACAAAAAAAAACAACAAAATGTATGTAGGTATAAAACAAAGTATGTACAATATAAAGAAGAGAAAAAAAAGGATATATGAAAAGATATGTGGTATGTACATTTGAAAAAAAAATATATATTGCATCGTATTGAATTAAAAATTGAATTTAAAAAATCAAAAAGAAAAAAAAAAGAATAACATAAAAAGAAAATAATAAAATAAGAAGGATTGCGCGAAAATTGATGAATGCAAAGCAGCTGAAGATTTTTTAAGCGTGTGAATGAGAATGAATGGAACTTACGGACACATGTTAAAAATACTTTTTAATTTTTTTATTTTTATATTTTAGTGTATGTGTGTGTTTGTGAATGATTTTATATTGTTGTTAAATGGTATATAGGATTATTGATGTTGTTGAAGCAACAAGTGACAATTGAAAAGAAAAAAAGTGCATTGATTGTTGGGATTTGAAAAATAGATTTTTTAAGATTTAATGGAATTTATTAGATTAAAATTGAACTAATAGGTGTTATAGCTTTTCCATTTTTTATAAAAAAAAATATGTAAAGCATTTTCAAACCGATAATAAACTGAATTTTAAATGAAATTAGGACACAGATGCAACAGATACAAAAGTGTGACCTGCTGCAGCTGGAGTATTATGGCTTCTAATTAGGGTTCAAGTTCAATCTAAATTTACTCAACATCAAATGAATATTAATTTAATAGAATAAAGCACAAAGAAGCTCAGAATTATAGTAATATAAAAGAAAACTTTTGTCTATACCTAAGTAGACAAATTATACAACTCACATTAAACAGTCTGTGTCCTGTAATTCAAATCTATATCATATGTGATAAAATATAATATCCATTCCACATAATATGTGGTATACAAATACATAAAACTCATCCTTCTTTTTGTTTGCTGTATAGAAATATTCCTGGACGTGCTCATGCCATTACTATACTATTTTATTGTATCTAACGAAAAGCATTCGAACGAAAACTAGAAAATAGATACATATGTATGTATACTCGTATGTATCTACATACATATGTACCGACAAAAGTGGTACCTATATGTCTGAAAATAGTGAAGTACAGTAAGCAGACATAACAAACAAATTGAAAGTGAAAGTTTTTCAAAACATAATACCTACAATCAACAAGTTGCATACACACACACACACACACATACATATTTAGTTTTTATGAATTACAAAATGCAATTTCAATTTTTGTTTTATTTTGAAAACGATGAATAAACACATATAATAGTTTTTCACACATGTTTTGTTTTCAAATATAAATTGGTTTAAAATATTTTATATAAATCTACAAGTTTGACCTAATTTTGAAAAATGGTTATTTAATGACAAAATGTAAATTAGGTAGTATATAATACAAAAAGGCAAAAAAAAAATAACAATTGAATTTTATTATTACATAATCGTATTTTCCTTGTGAACGTTGCATACTGTAATCATAGTGATGTAAACGAAAATTACAAAAATTAATATCCCGATTGAAAATTTTGATATTTTTCAAATATTTTTTACAGCTACATGATTTTTACTATGAATTCAAATTTAACGATATTCAAAAAAAAAATATATATAAGGGAAACCAAAAAGGACATAAAGATTAGAAATTGTACCAATTTATTTTTTTAAAAATTTTTTCCAGACACTTAAAAACAAAATCAAACTAAAAAGTGTGCACGTTTGAGAAACAACAAAGAATACGTTTAAACTTACAGCCTCGCAAAATTGTAAGTTTTAAATAGTAATTTTTTTTCCAGGATATTTAATAGGAGCTTTTGCTTTGGGAACTGATTTACTAAAATCCAGCTTTCAATTTGAAGCTTCTGTCATTCAAAGACCTAGCTTAATCGAAAGATGGTACAACGCTTTGGAATAATATGATTTTTTTTATGATTTAGGAATTTTCGTTTTATCCTATATTTATGACTGTTACCTAAAATCAAAACATAGTCGTAAAGACTGATCCACTAATATAACGTAATTGATTATGGCTAAAACAGTACACTAAACTTCCTCAGGCTTGAGGAAAAATTGGTGCAAGTATCGCACTCTTTTTGAGTCCAACGCCTCGCATTCACATAGAGTGTGTTTTGAGGTCTCTTTGGTCTCTTTGCAGAACCTGCATTTGTCATCCTCTTTGAGCCCTATCTTGCTCAGGTTATAGTTGAGTGGACAGTGTCCAGTAATAAGTCCCGTGATTGTCCTTAACTCGTTCCTATTGAGGCTGATCAGTTTCCTAGCAATATTTTTCGAAGGTTTAATAAACTCCTTCGCTTGTTTGTTACCGGGAGTCTTCTCCCAGTAGGATATGCATCTTTCCATCTCCCATTCCCTTATAGAACCCTTGGTGTAGCTTTTAGGCAGTCCACAGAAGGGTTCTGGACCTACAAACTTAGAGCTGGCGCCTTTTTTGGCTAGGGAGTCCGCCAGCTCGTTGCCTTTAATTCCTTCGTGTCCCGGAACCCACATAAGGTAAACTTTGTTTGTTCTGGTGAGTTTTGTTACAGTTTTTTTATGAGCGTTGAGGGCTTTTATCGCTGCCAATACAATAAAGCCTATAGACAAATTTTTAAACACTTTGTGGATATTTTAAATTTTATCTATTCCAAAATTCACATAATTTAAATACATAACTTCACATCGAATAATAAAATTAAAAGAAAACCAATAAAAAAAATGTAATTTAAAATGAACTATACCAATTACAAACAATTAACGAAAATAATCATATTGAATCTTTTTAACATAAATAAATTCTAATTCATGTCAACATATCACATAGCTACCTATTTTAATCAACAACCTTTCATTTTTGATGTATATATGTATATCCTAGTATGTATGTATTTCACTTTAAATGAACAACATATCAAATTTATTAAACTACTCATGATTAAATAAATATTTTCGAAAACTGTTGAAAATCATTTAACACCCAACTATTTCACATATTCAAACAACATACGAATATGTATGTACATACATACATCATATGTTACACACATTGACATACATCTGTATACACATAATTAAAACATGAACATTATAATTACCAATTAAAACAATATTAAATTTTGCCTTACAGATAACAAAAGTTTCATAAAAAGCTTTAACCTTTTCTACACTTTAATTTATTATACATATATGAGTTTTAATGTGTGAAATATTTATACATATGTACAAACATATAGAAATTTAACTATATGTAGTTTAACTGTTGAATTTTCTATCGTATGTGATGTAGAAAAAACTATCATATCCTTGTTAAAGGATGTGTTAATATCCTTATAATAACATAATCCTTTTTCTTTATATACCCTTCTTTCTTTTTACACTCATAATAAAGTTGTTTTTATTCATAAAATTGGTTCCTTTTTAGTAAACTAGAATATTGCTTCAGGATATAATGATAAAGATATGAAAATAGACTTTTTAGTATAGTTGAGAAAAAGGTGTTTTTATGTATGTTTACCTTTTTTGAAAAAGGATTTCTCAATAATATACAACATACACTTGATAAAGATGTGAGAAATTTCATATGAAGTATTCATACAAAAAATACGTATATGTTTTGTATATATTGTACGTATGTATATCTGATATATTATAAAGTGTTATTTTTTATGTTAACATCAAAAATGATTTTAATTGAATGACATTTGAAAAATAAGTTAAAAAATCATAAAATTTAATATTTGTTATGAAATTGTGTAACTTTTGTCAGTTTCAAACGATATGTGTTTAGAAATGTGACATATCAATTTGTCAATAATTAATTTCATTTGAAAAATGTCTAACACATAAATTGATCTTAGAAACAATAAGGGTTGCAAAAAACAAGAAACGAAAAAACAGAATGATAAAGGATGGAAATAAAAAACCATTAATAGTTCAATTTTTTTTCAAAGATTTTTTCTCATTTAATAAAAATAACCAAAAATTATTAATAATAATTAATAATCTATCAATCAACATCTCATATTTATCGTTATATATACTTTTAAAATTCATTTTTGTGAAAAAATATTTGCTTTATTAAAAAAATTTTTCAATTTTATAATACAATTTGTGTAGATAAAGCTCACTTCAACTATTCAATCATTCCATTGCTCAATTAATTTTATTTGATTGCTAAATGAATTTATTTGCTAGTTTAATATTTTTTCGAACAAAAAACATAAACTCTTTTACGTAATCTCAGATATAAAAAAAATTTCCCTATATGTGTGTATATTTGACCACAATAAAGCACATATACATACTCGTACATATAGAGCATGAATATTTTTTTGGTTGCAATGCAATCTCAATATTTAGATAGTATATCATTGGGCTAACTGTCAAACTTCGTCGATACATTTGGCAGGAAACAATAATTTATAATGACATTGGACTCTTAAATCAAGGATTTTTTTATTGAAATTATTCATGAGTTATTAATAATTTCCTAAAATGAAGTGGTTTATATCATATGACTGTAAATGACTATCGTTTAGCGAAATCAGTGATATTTTACTTTACTTTACTTTACTTATTTTTCTATAAAGAAAGACGAAACAATCGTATGAGGTTTGACCGTTAGATCCGCCATATATTCTGGTACATACATATACACCAAATAAAACAAATTTTACGTGTATATTAACCGAGGAAAAGAAATAAAGAAATTGAAAATTTAATCATTCATCCTCAAAAAAAAAACAAATCACCCTTACCTACCGCCCGATTTCCATCAACAATTTACTGTATCATGACTTTCAATTCAACCATATTCTTTTTTTTTTCTCATTTTTTTAAGTGCACAGTATTTCATTCTTCTTTTTTTTTTTTACAAAAAAGTCAAACTGAAAATACTTTTCATCACCATCACACTCTGTCATTAATATAACCAACTGCCACCAAGTCCTCCACCCACACACATACAAAAACAGAGTATAGTAGTAGACATTCTAGTCAACTATATTAAATATGTATAAAAAATGGAATATCCTGAATGGGTGCTACACGAATGCTATTCAATGGATGCATTCGTGCATCAGTTTCACTTTCACTTTACTAAACTGGTAGGTAGGTAGGTAACCCATACAATTTACACTGAGCTTGAGCTTCTGATGCTACAATGCGTTGTGCAAAAGGACTTTATGAAATAGAAAGGCTTTCGGGCCTGTTGTATTTAAAAATATTTTTTTTTTGTTGCTATTAGAAATTTCTATGTATACATATAAGAATATTTTTTTTGAACTCTCCAAATACAAAAAAAAAAACAACAGACAATTGAGGGTGATGTCATGATAGTACATGAACTCTAAATTTTTTTTTTGCATCCTAACTAGTGATGCCAGTATGACTTGAATCTTATAAATATAATGTCTTATATCTCTCTGGTTTTTTCAATAAATTTTACTTTTATTCGTCACAAAACTGTTTTAAATTGTTTAAAAATATTTTTTAGTGACTTAATTTTTTACATATATGCCTCATTAATCAATTTTAATTATAATTAGCTAAATTTTACGTCAAATTTTAGAATTCTCACGATCTGGCAACATTTATTCTAACTAGTACATGTACTTAAAATTTTTGTGAAACTGCTATTCTGCTTAAAGACTTTTTTCTTCTCTTTTTATAGAAAGACAATTTCACTTGAACCATAACAAAAAAATAACAAAAAGTGTTAAAAAAAAAATTATCGTCCTTTTTATTGTTTTACACAAAAAATTATGAAGTGCGAGAGAAAAATTTTTTTTTTATCTTCTATTTAAAAAAAAAAAAAGCAGAAGCTATTTTGGTCTCAAACAACCATTTCTTTTCTGAATTGTTGAAGTTTTAAGTTTTTTTTTCGTTCTTTGTAAGGATATTTCTAACTTTATTTTTATTTTACATTTTCAGCTCTTTTTTTTTTTTGTCTCGATGAATCATTCAACACGTTTTATACTCGACTGTTTTGTAAATTTTAATAATTTTTGTATTAAGGTGATTTTCATGAACATAGTCAATTTGTTAAGTGCCCTTTGACATTTTTTTGTTTTGTTTTTTTTTTTTACTTGAAAATTAATAAACCATATTTTATTAACGAGATTTACGAAAATATGGGGAGTATGGTTTTTTGAAATCGATCCCTTTTGATATTTTATTTATCAGACAGTTTTATTTTTAAATTATGATATTAACTAGAAATTTACTTGGCTTTTTTTTTTTCTAAATAAAACTGGCAAAAAAAAAAATGAGACGATTATATGGTTTTTTCTGAAAACATGTACAGTCTTAATGATCCTAGCTCCAAGAATAAACTGTCACTCATTATGGAAAAAAAAAATGTTCATTACACATTTGAAATTTTATATCCGAAGACGTACTAACATTGCAAAAAGTTTAAATTAAATTAGAGTTAATAGAATAAAACCTTAGATAAAATTAAAAAAACTCATAATCTAGATATATCATGTATGATGGGATTACAAAAAAAAAATTCAACCCACACGTCTTCTTCTTCTTCTTTCCGTTTTCTCTCTTTTTTTTTTTTCCTAACTGGAAAAGCATGACATACGAGTACACATCACAAAAACTTGCTGTCGAATGAAAGTTTTTACATGAAATTTGTTTTTTTTTTCGTTCATTTCTAATATTTTATTTCTTGTTTTTTTTTCTCTGTCATGTGTATAATCAAAAACCATATAACTACAAAGATAAACAATTGCCATATATCCTTATGTCACCATTAATTTTTACTTCTACACCTGATATCAGGTGGCTACATGTTTACTGAATGTTATCAACATTTTATGCTTATGCAACAATTTTAAAATCCAGAGCAAACCAAAAATACGTTGATGTTGCTAAACATTATATGTACCCAATAATGTGTCTGTTTACCAAATATAAATAATGGTTGTTGCTACGGCAACATAAATTACGATTTATACTTTTGAATTTATTTTCATTTTGAATAAAAATACATATTTTTAATTTGAAATATTATTTCTATTATACCTCTAAATACATACTATATACATACTCGTATATACAAATACTATATACAAAATACATTTTATTTTTCAAATTTTAAAAATATATTTTAATATTTTTCATCTTCATTGAGAAATATGAAAATTTTATTCGTAATGAATCAGGAGATCAGAATCAATAGGCACGTTATTTCATTTTCTATTACATTATAGAATATTTAGATATGCTAGTTTTAGAAATACTATAATGTTTATTCATTAAAATTTAATCTAAGCAAACTCTGATTTTAAAAATTCTTTTTTTTAAAGCAAATATGTATTTTTATTCAAAATGAAAATAAATTTAAAAGTATAAATCGTAATTTATGTTGCCGTAGCAACAACCATTATTTATATTTGGTAAACAGACACATTATTGGGTACATATAATGTTTAGCAACATCAACGTATTTTTGGTTTGCTCTGGATTTTAAAATTGTTGCTTAAGCATAAAATGTTGATAACATTCAGTAAACATGTAGCCACCTGATATCAGGTGTAGAAGTAAAAATTAATGGTGACATGAGGATATATGGCAATTGTTTATCTTTGTAGTTATATGATTTTTGGTATAATCTACGTATAACATATACTATACATATGTTTGTATATATTAAAAACATACATAGTTATAATTTTATATCCTTTTTAATTTGTACACACTCTCATTTTTGGTTTATTTTTTGTTTTTTTGTTTTTTCTCTTTCATATTTATTTTTTAAATTTCATATATTACAGAGTTTTTCATTATATGAAATCTTAAAATAATCATTCTAACAAGAAAAACTTTTTTATTATTTCAAGTAAAATATGTATCTGAAAAACATAACCCAAACGTAAAGATGAAAAAAAAAATTGAATTTAATCATAAAATTAAAAAAAAAAAAAAATTGAAAGCAAAAAAAATACATAATATGAAAAAAAGAAAATATCTTAAAAATAATTGCGAGTTTCACGAATATTTTATATCGTCATATATGTATGTATGTAAGTATATATAAAATTATTGAGCTTAAGTAAGTTAGTATGTATGTACATATGTACCTATATGTGTTGTATAGAAGCGGATTTTGAATACATTAAAATTATATATTACATGTGAATACACCCCTGTATGTGACATATTGTATACATATATATCTAAACATAATACATATACATTCTACACACATAGTTAATATATTATGTAGCGTACTTTTTTTTTGTTTGTTTTTTTGGAAAAAAATTAAAATTGCTCAAAAAGGCTTGAATAAAACAAAGCGAAAACAAAAGTGAAAGAAGATGAATTTTATATAAAAAAAAACAAAGAAAATAAAAAAAAACAAAAAAAAAATGAAGAAAAGAAAATAATAAATAAATAAAGTATGTGTGTATGATGGAAAAAACAAAGAAGTTTTATTTTTTCATCTAGTGGGTGGCTGTGGTGGTGATGGTTTAATTGCTGCCTCATATTTTAGTATGAAGGTAAATGTGTAGGATGCCAAGAAAGTTTAATAAAAATGAATACTTTTAAAAAGTGTATAACGTTCTTTTAATATTTTTTTTTTCTTTGTTACTGTATGAATTATTTTTTTATTTTTTTTTTTTAAAGGAAGAACAAAAAATATTCAAAACTTATCGTATGTTCTTCTGTATATACATGTTTAGTAAGAACATGAGAAAATAAGAATGTTATTTAATGAAAAAAAAGGACCTAAAACATACATATATTGTAAAAAGATTATAAATTTGTATATATATGAGTGTATTCCAAATTTTTTACATAGCTACACAAGGTATACAAACAGGTGATGAATATACTTACTTCTCTGAACATTTTTAGTAATGCTTTAGGCTAATTTTAAGAGATTTTTTTATTTCATTTTTAATATTAAAAGAAATTCGTAGAATATTTTCGAAACAGAAAAAAAAAACACAAAAACAAAAAGCAAGCAAGTTTATACGAGTATTTTTCTAAATTTAAATTAGAAAATCATGTTTTATATATGCGATGTTTGTTTGTACATATACACGCCAGTATAGAATAAGATTTTCTTTTTAAACAGCAATGCTTTATTTTTAAATTATTTAAATATTCAATTATTCTTAGAATTAAACTTAATCCCTACAGGTTAGCATTTATGTTTTTTTTTATTTTCCTTTAAGTTGTATGTTATTAAATTTTTTCTGTGTAAAAGATTTTTCTTTTTAGAACTAAATATGACGAATGTTCATCAGAACAGGCGAAATGTCGATTTCCTTCTAACAAATGAGTCAAATGCAATTCAATTTAATCGAAAAATATTAAACTGTAATTTAATTAAACTAATAATTTGTTTTTAATTAAAATTTCCAAATTCATGATGATCCTTTGACTGTATGCTTAAAAAGTCATTGAAAAATTTTATTTTTCGAAATTCAATAAAGTGTTTTTGGAACAAGTCCTCTAACTTAATAAATTAGTCATGATTGATTACATTTCGAATTATTATAATTTTTTATAAATTTAAAAAAATTTTTTTTTTTTACGTAATTAAATTTAATAATTCTACGATGTGAACAATTTGTTTTCGCATGTAAGTATACTTACTCCTCTTTTTTTCTCACACTCCTTTATCTGTATAAATTTTTGTGGGTGTCTAAAAAAAAGTACCTATTTTATGTAAATTTGAAAACAATTTCAAAATGTAAATACGTAATTTTGTGTATGTAAGATACATACCTAAAAAGTATATACTAGTGTCCCATATGTTCATACCACAAAACTACCATAAAATTTACATTTAAAATTAATACGCAAAATTTTTCATCATTTTTGAATTATTTCAGTGTTTTCTTCATTTTCAATATTATATGTAATATATTTGTATACACCTATAAATATTATATTCTACTGTTTGTTTTTGTTTTTTCGTCGTACAATGTAGGATTATTAAGACAATATAAAGGAATATTTCATGCATGATATGTTAAGATAAAATTGATAACTCATGTTCAAATACATGTTACGTATCTAAAAAAAATTTTTTTATGAAAAAAAAAAACAAGTAGATATACTGTTTTTGTAAATGTTTATTTTTTTTTTCTAAATGGAAGTTTTTTAATCTATTTCAGATTATATTTAAATTATTTTTAAATTAGATAGTATCATATACCTATGTAGAAAAAAAAAATACAAAATTTTAAGGGAAAGTTCCAAAGGGATTATAGGATTTGAAAAACAAAAAATGAAAGTCCTTATTATAAAATTTAAAACAAATTTTTAAAATTTAATTTTCTTTAATCAAATGAAAATTTTACTGAATCTAAGTTACATTGTGTTTCCCATAGGAAATGAAAAGGAGATGTATGAAACTTGAAATTCAGCTTTGATAAATCGTATATACTCGAATAACATAATTTCTTTAAAAAAAACATAAGAAAAACTTAAAGTCATAGGTATTATGTTTTGGTTTAGGTTTTTTTGCTTTAGATCCTTATTGTAATACTTTACGAAAAATAATTTATTTTGAGCTTTGGCTACCCTCAGATATTAACATCAGATAATTATCCCTTATTGTATGTATGATAAAATATATGTATGAGCCCCAAAACCAGTATGTTGTTCCCGAAAAATTTAACAGAACACTGGTGACTAATGTCCTTTTTTCGTGAAAGAAAAATTTAAACAAAAATATGAATTTAAGTTTAGACAAAGACAAAAAAGATTTCAAAAAACAAAACTATTATAAAATCTTACAAAAACAATAGACTCTAATTACTATTTAATTAATCTATACGAAATCGAACTGAATAAAAACGTTACTAGAGCCAAATTCGAAATTTCAATTCAAAAATTTTAAATACTACGTAAAACTTCAACAGTAAGACAAATATCTTGAAATAAAAAATTAAAACTATACAAACAATATGAAATATAATACGAAATCTTCTTTCATCTCATACCAACTTGTTCATTTCATCATTTTATACACCTTGCTCCTGTCATATATCCTTTTCCTTTAAAACATTTCAAAACTTTCATTTTTATATGCAGTTTTCACTTTTTATATAACACACGCGCACATAAACGTGGTTAAACGGTGTAATTCATATTGCTTGAATCGAAATAAACAATCATTCATTCATTCTTGTAGTATAGTCTCCATAGTCATCATGATCGTGGTTTTTCGCTCTTCTACCGAAATCAAGAAAAAAAATTTAGAATTAAATTGCAAATTTTCAAAACAAAAACAAAAAAGAAAAAAGAAATTCACCCTTCTTTCCATTTTATTTTCATTTCAACCGTACAACGAAACACAACAAGCAAACACATAATAACTAAAAAAAAAAATGATAAGATTTTTTTTTATAATTTTAGTCATCTAGTCATCTTTGAAACTTGTTATCTTGAAGTATAATAGCAAAGCAGAAGCTCTTCAAAAAAAAAAAATTCAAACAAATACTAAATACAAAAAAAAAAATTCGAACTATAGAAAAAATTCTCCTCTATTTTCATTCAAAAAAAACAAAAAACAAATAAAAAATCTTGTTTACGCATACAAACGCAAGTTAACCGGAAAAAATCAGAATGAGCTAAAAAATGAAAAGAAAACATATGGTGAATAACATCAAGGGCAAATTTACTAGAGGGTGGCATACCATCATCACCTTCATCATCATCATCATCCATTATTTACCCACTCATTTTCATCATTTTCATGAACCCAGAATGAAAAGTTTCTTTATCTACGTTAAAGATTCTGATACACTTACCTACAATTTTCTGCATTTACATATACTCATGCAAAATAATATTTTACATATGTACAAATATATATAAATGAAAAATGTTTTAGTGGGTGGCTTTTAAAATAAAGAAACCACTTTTAGTTCATGTCTCAAAATAAAAATCTACTGCAAATTACACAATAACTATATACAGAAAACAAAAAAAGGTTTAAATGAAAAATTTTTCCACTGGAATGAGAATTAGATACATTTTTTTTCCTGATACATACCATATATGAAAACGAATTCTAGCCGTACATTATACTAAAAGAAGAAGAAGAAAAATATTTTTAAAATTGAATCCTATATAAGGACGAACAACAAAAACAAATGAAAAAATGATGATGAAATTCCATGTGACAAGAGACTATACACTAACATAAGAGTTTGTCTAAGTGGTGTAGATTTGAAAAATGAAATTAAAAAAAAAACAGGAGAAAAATAGAGGAAAATAAAAAAAAATGAAAGTGAAGTTTTTGCATAGAAAATTCATTATCGTCGTCATCCAAATACTCGTTGAAAAAAAAAGAAAAATTTTTTTTTATAAAAAACAAGAGCAGACTTAGCCTTAGTCCTATTACCCTTCAGCCTGTTTATAATGGTGTCGTCGTCATTGTATGTGTATAGAAAAAAAAAACACAAAATACCTTACATATATTAAAAAAAGGGTACTTTTGTGAAAGGCACAAGTGTTTCCAGCCATATAGAACGCATTGTATCAAACTTACTGCTAACTCTAAAATTGTAATAATAAATGCGTTCATATAATATTGGGGAGACCGTAATGAGAGTACGTATACCGTACCACCCTATTTTTTACCCCCCATTCTACTAGTTCTTATTGAGTTTGTATACCATTTTCAATAGTGGATCATTATGAGCTAGCAAAAATAAAAATAGAGAAAAAAAAAATGGAAGTATATAGGTACTTCAGATGATATGAATGCTTTTGCTACCTTCTGGTATATTTTTTTTTTTTTATCTATGCACGATTTTTTATTTTTGTTTTTGTTTTTTTCTACTTTCTATATTTTAGTCGACATTATACACATAAAAATTTGAATAAAAAACTTGAACACTAATAATGTCACTCTAGATGATGAGAGGTACAGTTTTTTGTAGTTAGATGAGTTTAGATATAAAAGCAGAAAAAATGATAAAAACAATTTTTTTTTTTTTTATAAAATAAATAAAGGAGACGATATGTGAGGGTGAAAATTAACAGAAGATGAATGTATGCGGTTCTGTTATGTATACCATTCGTGTACGTGAGTTTTAGAAAAGAAAAAAGAAAAAAAAACATCAAAATCATTCATTTAGGCGATTATATTAAAAGTATGTTTGTTTTTTTTTTGCTTCTATGTTTTTGAAAACACAACTACATTTAAACACGAAGGGTGATTTATTCATATAATTTGAAAAAAAAAAAAAAAAAAAAAAACATTAAATGAAATAGTCTGAATATAAAAATATAATGTATGTTGAAGATGAAATGGGTGGCTTTTAATTTTTTATATTCTGATTGTTTCCTTTTTTTTTATTTTTTTTTTTTTTTTGAAAGAGGAGGAAAATCTCGTTTATAAAATCAAAATTTGTATTTCATGATGTTATTTATTTTTAGAGACCAATATGATTTTTTTAGAAATTATTTATTTTTTAATTAATATTAATTTTTATTTAGCTTTTTAGTAAGTAAATAATAAATTACATTCATTAGATAGTTTAAGTAAAATTAGTGGATGATCAAAAAAAACAATACGAACAATACAGTTAGTAACAGTAACAGTTTCATCTGACTAATCTATCAAACTAAAGATACGATACAGAAACTCCAAAATAAAGAAGTTCAAAAGAAGTTTTCAAATTTGGTTTCTGTTTCAAAATAAACTTCAATAATTCGAAAAATAAGAAAAAACTCAATATCCTTTTGATCCTAACAAAGTTTGGTGTACATGTTCTTTTTTTTTTTTTAGGAAATTGAAATTGCTTTTCGAAAGTGTTCTCTAATAACATCTATAATAAAGTTCAATAGCAGAGAGCGTGTTATAAGTCACATAAAATAGCCAATTTTTATATACTTATAATCACATCTCTATGTACATACATGTATATTTGTTTTTTAGGAAACGTTATACAGATTTTACGTTTAATATTTAAAAATCCCTGAAAGGATATTCGTTACCCAATTAAAAATTTAAACTTTTGGTTAATTGCAGACAATTTACAAATTTACTTATAAGTATGGAGTACAATATACATACATACATACATACATAAGTAATACCAACACCATCATTTATTCCAAAATATTTTATAGAATATTCTGAGGTAAAGTTTATCTGTTCTTCGTTGTAAATTTTTATTTTATTGATTTTTTTTTTCTGTTTTTTCTTTTTTGTATTTTTATTATCTGCCTCACATATCCAAAATATTTTTGCAGTATTTTCAACCCTCTTATTAAATTACAATAAACATTTATTTATCTCCGTTTGGTTCTCATACTTCCTGAATTCTGAATTAAGCAGCTAGGAAAAAAAAAACAACAACAGAAAACGCACATTTTTTGATATTACGATACATGATTATACACATATGATGTACATATTACATCTGGTGACTACATACTTAAATAGGTATGTATATATATGTACTTATTATTTATACATTTTATTATTTTATTTTACTTCTTTTTTTTTTCCTCTGCAATACAGGAATGTTGAACTCATTAAACTTTTCATCAATTTCATACATGCTACATCAGCTATGATAGTCAAAAATAAAAATAATAAAAAAGTAGGAGGTGGAGTTTAACATTATACCATTCTATTAAACATACAAACAAAACAAAAAAATGTTGTGAATCCTGAAAAAAAAAATCAAACACAAAAAAAATAACTATACGAAAAAAATCATTCTATTTTTTATTTTATTTTCTGGAAAAAAAAAAATGTGAAATAAAATAATCACAGGACGAAAAAAAATTATTGCGACTTTTTGTTGTTGTTGTCAAAATTACCTGTTCATGTATTGTACAGGCATATTATATAAAAAATCATTCGACTAGTTGGACATTAAAAAAAAATTATAAAAAAAATATATATATGTAGAAATGTATTTTTTAAAAAAAAAAATAATAAAATAAAATAAAAAATAACAAAACAAAATTTTTTTAAAAAAAAAAATAAGCTAAAGCCACGCCCGTAACATTTTTTTAATAATATTTTTTTTCTATTTTTTCAATCCATATTTTTAGTCTTTTTTTTTTAATCCTTTTTTTTATATTTTTTTTTTCGTATTCCATTTCACGGAATTTTTAAAATTGTATATTTACGAGTTTTTGTATTTTTTTGTTTTATATTTTGTTCTGATTTTTTTTTTCTATATTATATCTATATTATTTATTCTGTCGGATAATTACATTTAAATAATATAAAAATTTCAGAAGCGTTTATGCGACAAACTTTTGGTGGGTTTTTTTTCTTCTTCATTTTTCATTTTTAATTTTTTTTTAACGAAAAAAAAAAAAGATTATCTTATTTTTTGAAATTTTGTTTTATTTCCATTTTTCTTTTGATTTCCGATGTTTTTTTTTTTTCATTCATTTATTTTATTTTACTGTTAAAAGTATGTGTTCTATTAAAATGATAAAAATCAAAAAAAAATAAAATAAAAGTATTTCGTGTATGTAAATAATAATTCAAAGGATTGTCATAAATCAGCTGGGAATCAATCATACATAATGAATAGAAACAGAATTTTCAACCATTCTGTTTTATAAAGAATTCAGTTGTTCTATCTATCAAAATATCAAAAAATAAAAAATAAAAATGTTAAAAATGAAAATTCTTTTGTTTTCAACGATTTTTCAATGATGATTCCACTCTATAATTTAAGACGTTTACTTAGCCCTATTTTTCTTTTGTATAAAAAAAACAAATAGCCTGTCTCAATGGTCAAACAGTCGCGAATTCATCCTTTTGAATGTACTATTCCTTTTGGAATACCTAACTACATGCCAGGATTGAAAATTTTCATTAATGAATAAATCATTTTATAAAATTGTTGTTAGTTTTCATTTAATTTATTTCATTTTTTCATGAAAAACATTAGCCAGATTTCATAAAATTTACTAAATAATTTTTAATTTTCATCTTTTAAAAACAATAATTATCTTCAAAGACCAATAATAAAATTCAACTTTTTTTTCTTTTTTTTTCAAAAGACGATTTTGAAAAATTTATTCACTTGGATTCTTTTAGAACTAGCGCAGCGTTTTTCTCAGTTTTACAATTGTATTTTACTACTCTATCAGAGATCTTTCCAAATGACTATGACTTCATTATAGAATTGAAAAATTGATTGGAGTGAAAGATCCTGTGAAATCATGTAATGGTAAAATGGTAATGGAAATAGTAAACTTACACCCATATTCACCAACAGGTAATAAACTTATGACTTGAAATCGGTTTTCACCGAAAAGCTTTTTTCGGCATGATTTTAATAATCTTCGAAGAACTATCAAATAAATCCAAATAAAATTCACGTTTTCCATGTTTATATTTTGTCCCAATTATATATTTTTATTATATTATATTTCTATTTAATTATATGGGTGGTCATAACCTGTTCATAAACTAGGATGGTGAATAGAGTTGACTGTCATAAGTTATGACTTGATGATGAATATGGCCGTTAATGTCGTTCAAAAGAAACGACCTCAATAGAAAATTTACCGAAAAAGTAATCTATATAAGTTAGAAAACTTTTCTCAAACAAAAAAAAAAAATACAATCAACAGCAACTACACTTTTTAGAAGTTTTCGAAAATATTTATTGCATAAGAATTTGCATTGTCGTTAAGCTTTGTTTATCTAAGTCAGCAGTAAAATTTTTCAAATATAAAAATTTTCAATTTAAAAATTTAACGATTCGGAGAGTTAAATTCTACTTCTTAGATATTTTATCACATGTATATGTTATTACCTATATATTTAACCCAAAATTAAATGTATAAAATATAACAAATTTTCCTGCAGTAATAAAAGTATATTTTTGTTACTACTGATTAAACACTGAATTACACCACCATCCACCCACATGAATAAACGGATTTTTGCTATAAATAATAATAATAATAATAATATTACTATACTATAAGCAAAATATAATAATAAATACATATTATGTACCTCAATTTTGTAATTTAAAAAAATAATATGTTTCTTTTACTAGCATAATGTAACATTAAATAACTGATATGGTATACACAGAATTTAATATGATGCCACGTATAAAATGTGGTCAAAAGACTAAAACAGAAAAAAAAAAAAAAAACACAAAATAAATGAGATATGAATGACATTTTATTATAGGTAATTCTTGTATCCTTCTTCTTGTACATTAAAATTGAATGAATAAATCCTAAATGTAATATTACTTGAATAAAAATGGTTCAACAATATTAAAAAAAAAACAACAACACGAACAGACTTTATTTATGTTTTGTGATGGAATTGGAAATACATTTCAAATGGCCTTCTTACTTCATCTACAAACTCATAAAGTTATCATAAAAGAAAAACTTTTAACGATCTTATCATTAATATCATTGAAAAAAAAAAAACTGAATATTTCGCGAAAAAATACAAAATAGATGAAATAAAAATACATAAATTACCATCAGTATCCTTCTCTTGGAAACCATTAAATTCCGATCACGAAATACATATCAATGCGGTGTTGTAAAGAATAAAGACTATAAAATAAGGAAACGCACTATAATGGTATTTTTTATTTCATATATGAAATATATAACATTACATGTGTAGATAGGTCACAGTTTCGAATATTTTTTAATATTCTTCTAAAATGTATTTTTGAATAAAAAAAAAGGAAAAAAAGAAAAAAGAAAAAGAGAAATTGGTTTGAATAAAGGCAGAAGAGAGGTGGTAGTTAAAATTGGCTTTCTTATATTTTTTTTTTCTTTCTTCAAGTTATGTACTGGTTATAAAATTTATTATTTTTGAAATTTTCAAATATTTTGTCATAAAAGAAATACTAAAAAATAATAAATATACATATAAATAAAATTTGTGATCGTAAAATTACATCATGTATTTTCACAGTTTATGGTTTTATAATTTTCAAAATTTAAAAAAAAAAATGTACCTATACCATTTCGTTGTGATAAATTTCCCAAAATGAAAATTTTTAAGTACATATTTTTATGTTTCAAAACCAAGTAAAATCTATAAAGAGTTCAATTGAATAATTTTATTTCAATAAAAAAAAATTTAGAAACAAGGACTTTTTATAATTGTCTAAAATGTTTAAAATATTTTAAAAGAAAGAAATCTTCAAAATAAAGAATCACAAAAAATTCCGGTCGTCTAGAAAGACGGACAGATTTTGATGTAATTTCATGAATTTTCTACAACTTTCTTGAAGAAAAATTTATAACAAAGGCCGTCTTGTCTTAGGCTGGAATAGCCTAGATTATATTTTCAGGAGCAAAGCTTATCATAGAATCACCTTAATTGATAGGAATTTGAAATAGTACATTTCTTAAGATTTCTCTGCTCTAAATAGTCTAGTCAATATCATCATGGTGTATAACAACGTCAGTACAACAATCTTCAAAAGAAATCCTTGCAACTTTTTCAACAATTTTTCGTACATTGTTTTTTTTTCTCTCTCTCTCTCTAGAATAATATCTTTTAATTATGCTTAATACCTTCAAAATCAACTTCCGTCGGGAAGTTTTAGAATACTTGATTTTTTTTTTCTAACATGAAATATCCATTAAAATTAGCTTTATAGTTGGGTGTAGACCATTCAAACTGTTTTCAAAATTCGCATTCATGTATAAAAAGAAAAGAAAAAAAAACATAAATTCTAAAATTAAAAATGAAAGAAAAACACTTATGGATACAACCTACTTCAAAGTTTTCTTTTCAAGTATATAAACTCTATAACGAAATCCTATACACATTCAAAGATATTTTACAAAAATTACATCTTTTCAATAAAATTAAGGGGTCCTACACCTTCAGCATAATGTACGGTATAATTATGAAACACAATCTGCCAATTTTTAAATCGAAAAAAAAAAAATTTCAAAAACTCCTTTCCACTACATACAAAATATAAAAAGAAAAATATGAATTCAAATTTCACAGCCTTCACATTCAAAGTCACATAATCATTAATAAAAACAAACAGGATTTATTTTTGTCAACAACCTTGAAAAATTTGAAGAAAAAAAAAGCTATGTCTACTTGCAAATTCACCCATGTCAAAATATATTAAGCATATCTTTCATTTTAAAATTTATCAAAAATTTATAAAAATGGGGAAAAGAAGGAAGTCTTAAAAAGCCACAATGATGTCATTATTTTTTATTTCTTTCTTCAAATAAAAAAAAAAAATAAACACAAAAAATTATGTGTTTTTTTCTTCTACACCGTTTTTTTTTAAGAAGTGTTGAAAATAATATTTTGTGCCAAAAATGAGAAGAAAAAGAAAACATGTAAAGTAAAAGATTCTTTGAAAGTTAAAGGACAACAACATCTTTTTTTTTTTTTTTTTTTTTTTTTTTTTTTTTTTTGCTTATGTTTTACGCAATTTAAACTTTTGAGAATAATGAAAATAAAAACAAAAGAAAAAAGGTCAAATTATTTACATTAATGTGATGAACGTGGAAAAAAAACAAGGTACGAAGGGAGAAAAAACATCTCTTATTGAAAGAAAAGTGTTTGGAAAAAGCATTTTTGTTCGTAAGAAGAAAGAAAATAAAAAATAAAAAATTTTTGGTCAGATATAACAAGAATTAATCTTAAAAAGGCACATTTTAGAATATGTTATTTCTTATTAGAATTTTTGCCTTAGTTTAAAGGATCAATTTTCTTTTTTTATGAAGTCCATCATCCAAACACTGAAATGTTCAAAATGTACTAGTAGTTTCTTCAAAGTTAACAACTCAAAATGTACAACCTTATAAAAACTTAATTTTTTTACCCATCAAGATGTTTATAAACATTTGCAAACTTATAAAAAAATTTTCACCTGCCATGATGTTAATTTACCTGGAAACATAATATTGATTCTTGCTTAAAAGTTTGAAGGTAACGCCTAAAATTACGCAAATAAAATTAGTCAATAAAATTTTGAAAAACTTTTTTCACGTTATTCTGGGTAAAATTTTTTAAAATTATGTTTTAACTTTCAAACTGTAGATTTTATTCAAATTCATTGTTTAGGCAGATAGATTACGTGGGTGTATTTGTCCTTATAATTTTATTTTATTTTTTGAGTTTTTACATGGTTTTAACCACTTTTAATTTATTAAAAAAAAAAATTTTAAATTAGCTTTTGAGCTTATAGACCTGTGGAATTTTCGCAATAAAATTTCCATGTTATTTTTAAGACATTTATTTTTCTTACATCTACAGCTTCTTTTTTTTTATCGAAATGATATACCAGATAACGGATGAGCCCAAAAACAAAAAAATTTGGAAATTTTCTTTTGTGAGTCCTCCAATTTTTCAATTGAAAATCCTTTTAAAAAAGGAATTTATGTATGATGATCTTTACAATCATTAAACAAAAGAAATTCCAATGCATTTTTAAAGTGAAGCTTACACATTATTTCCAGAAAAGAAGAAAAAAATCAAATAAACAAACAAAGAAAAACGATAAAAATACGTTAAAAAATATTCTAATCGAATGTGTGTAATTACAAGAATTCAATGCCATGACATGACCTGACTCAGTTCATATCAGATTCAGGAAACAATAATTTTTTTTTTTTTTCAAATTTACCAAAATCATTCTCCTTTGTAAAGTAATAAAACGGAAAAAATGATGATTAAAATTTATTATTCTTCACTTAAATTTGCGTTTTGTTATTATTTTCGTTTTTTTTTTCTTTTTTCGTCTTCATCTTTTTTCTTTTTTCTGCACACCTTTCCCATTTAATTTAAACAAATGTCATATTCTTTGAGCCAAAAACTCAATCATAATCTTACGTCATATTTTTGTTCTCAGTTTACTGTTGTAAAGTCTTTTTGGTGTTGTGTTGTGCTATAGTAAACTTGTGCTATAATTCGCGATTTGAAGGAAAAACAAAAAAAAAAGAAGTAAAAAAAGAAACAACAACAAAAAAAGAAAAATAACTTTATAATAAAGAAGGAAAACAGCATGAAGCAGAAGATACAAAAAAAAAAAAAAAAAAACAGAATATAAAAGCTAATGATGATGATGATGGTAATATAGATACCAGAATACCTATACATAGATTGAATTTTGGGATAAAAGAAAGCGGATTTCTTCTATGCAGTAGGTATAGGTGGTTATAAAAAATGGTACCTACTACATTATATTAGGCTATAGTAGGTACACATATATTTTATTCAGTAAAACATGATAGCTAAACCCAATGAATTAAAAGACGAAACCAGTTACAACTTAACTGATGAAGAAATAAAAGGGTGTAGTGGAGTGAGATCTTTACACAAAAATTTTTGGTAGAGAAAAATTGGTTCTTAGCATTATTTTTTTACCAAACAACAGTATGGGATGAGATGAGGTCAAGTACCTTGCATAGAATTGAAATAAAAATACAAATATACCTATGTATGTATTAAAAAAAAAAAAACAACCTAAAATGAAGTAGATGCATGCACATAATATTCAACTGCATGACAAATGGCCATTTGATCATCAGAATGAACAACAAGTCAACAACTTGTTAGGAGGCCTAGAGGAGGATGGTTTAGGTTATGTGTTAGTATTTTTTTTCTTTATTTTCTTGTGTATATTCGAACAGAGTAAAACATTTTGTATAGCTACGTTTCTTCATATAACACACAGGAAAAAGTTCATTGTACTTTAGTTGGTATCCCATTTTGAACTCACTTTTGGATAATATAATTTCAAAGAAGATTATTTTCTTTTCTTCTTCTTCTTTTTTTTTTTAACGAAAGTACCTACTAATAATCATTATCTTTCTATATAAGCGTATTATATTTTTTAAAAAAAAAAATTGTTTAACTTGTATTTCATAGCATGAAAGGAACAAAAAATATACATTGTATCAATGGACAGGTGTAAAATGTATTAAATTTTGTACTCGTGAAATTTAATAAATATTTCTGTCTTGAGATAATTTAAAAACGTTTTAATTAGAAAAAAGAAAATATTCTGGGAAACACAACAAAAAAATAATAATAATTTTATACATGAAAAAAATTATAAATATGTTTTAAAGAAATTGGGAACTATAATAAATGTATAAGGACTCAAATTTCAATTAAGAGAGTAAAATTTTTTCATATTATGAATACAAATTGCATTTAAATCTTTTGAAAATGGGACTACATTTTGTTTGAATTTTATGACATGCACATGTAAATTATTGAACATGTTTTTTCCGTATTTGGACAGTAGATATATGTACATATGTATAAATTAAATTATAACAATTCAATGAAAGTTTTGCTCTAAGTCACAGAAGGAATTTTTAAAAGGTCAAAGGTCTAAATATTTAAGGTCAAAGATCTAAATATTTTTAGATTTTAATGTTACGTTGAGCTCTTCCTGTCTTAAAATATCCTTATTTCATTGACCTTGTCACAATAAATGTGTAATTTATGTACCTATATTCGTTTAACCCTTCCAATTGACACTAGAACTCTAGAACTACTTAAAACCATTCCATATACATAGAGTTAATGGGTAAGGACGAAAAGTATTTTAATATCTTCTGTAATAATTGAAATAATAATAAAAAAAATTGTTACTTATAAGAGAAGTACTATATTTGGTGTAGGTACTGATTTCAAATAAGAATTTTAATGTCATAAGAAAAATATTTTAGGTAAATCAGGAAACAGGAAAATCTTTGAAATACTCGTACTATGACGAAAAATTCACTTTTTGTTTGATAAGTGAAAAATAGTTTTATTTCTCTCGCTTCAATTATTTCCTCATTCGGTACATGACCGCAACTATATTATTAAATTAAAGTTATAACTTCATTTTTTTATAAAAAAAAAATACCAAGAAAAGTAAATTTTTGGAAATGGAAAAATTGAAGGAAAATTTTTCAAAATTTTTTATGTATGAGAATTGATAGTTTTAAAATAATTAAAAAGTCCTTTCAATCACACATGTTATTTCGAGAATTGTTCAGTCTGAGAAAAGTAAGAAAAAGTAATATTTTTATAATTTCAACATAACTTTGTTTTTTTTTTTTTTTTAAATAAAACAAATCTATCAAAAAACTGCATTGAAAATAGGAAAATAAAAATATGGTAAAGAAAACGTTTTTATTTTTTATTCACACAAAGAGAAAATTTCACCAGAAAAAAAAAAGTAAATCATATTTACCCAAAAGGAAAATATTTGTTGTTTATATTAAATTCTTATTTATTTATTTTTTTTTCTTCCTTATTTAGTATTTCTTTTACTATATTTGTTATGTGTGATGTGAATGTTTTGATTTATATTTTATTCTCGCAAGAAAAAAAAAAAAAACAAGATTTTTTCTTTTACAATTGTATAAAATGAATTTAACACACATAAAAAAATTAAAAAAAAATAAAAAATAAAGGAAAACATTTATTTTGAAAAATTCAAAAATCAAAAAATAAGAAATATTCATCCATATGAATTCTAAAAGTGATGGAAGGTGGAGCTTTAGGGGATATAATGTATTAAAAAAAAAAAAAAAAAAATTTCGGGACACATAGCTAGCCAAAAAAAACAACGAACATTACAACTAAAAAAAAAAAACATAAAATATAAAGTTTTTAAAAAATTTATATGCTTTGTAATAAAAAATCTCATTTTCTAGGTATATTCCTACAACATATACTGTAAAGCCTTTTTGTTTGTTTTTTTTTTCTTTTTTAATATATTTTTTTACATTATAATTTTTTTTATAATGTTATCGCATTATATTTTATACTCGACATTATATGAGCGGTACTATTTTTTTTCTTTTTTTTTTTTTTTGTATTTGCTTGCTTTACGAAAATATAACGAGTTGCTGATTTGTAGTAAAATACAAAAACAAAAAAAAAAGGGAAAACAACAACAAATATATAAAAAAGGCTAAAGGGACGAATCTCATCCATTCTATAGTATCCCGAAGGGGAATTATATTTATATGTATAAAAATTTACAATATATAACATATATACAAAATATAATATATGTATATAAGCATACCTACATATGTATATATAAATTACAATAACATAAACTACAAGTGCCAAGAAAAAAAAATATATGTAATATTAATATAAAAAAAAAGATAATTTGATATTCATATAGTTAAAAAAAAAAAAGGATATAACAATATACAATGAAATGCCTTGTTATATGACGTTTATATTTTTTCTACGATTATGCATAATATATGTATGTACGAATATATGTACAGGAATGTGGCTATAATATATATTTTCTTCTCTGTAAATTCAAAAATAACAACAACAAGATATTAAAAATACAAAAAAAAAAAAACTGTAATCATAAAAATTGTGTAACATAAAAATGTACTCATACTTAAAAATAAAATAAAAATAAAATAAAAGTATATTTATATAATATAATATAACATATGCATATATAAAAAACTGTTTCTATACGTCATAAAATAAAGTTTGGTGTATAGCCGCTACTGCTGACTCTTTGTAAAAAAAATAAAAAATAAAAAAAAGAAGAGAAGTTAAAGCTAGCTAGAAGCTATATCCTCCATCATTATCATCCTGCCATCGTATTTATCTAAAAAAAACCTACCTTCAAAAAAATTTTTCACCCACTTTAATTCACTCATTCCTCACATATTATATTTTTTTTTCCTTTTGTTTTGTTATGTTTCATTTTTTTTTTTTAACATCAAAAGGAAAGTACGAGAATGATGGTTAGTATGTATACGAATATTCAGGATATAGTAGAGATATATGTATGCTTATTCGCATCAGGTTTTCTCTATATATATAGTCGAAATGGTTCCTCAATTCTCATATTCCCAAAATAAAGGACTATGTTACGAAAAAAAAAAATTATAATAATAAATAAATAAAAATTTAAAAAACAAAAAAGAAGTAATACATAATAAAAAAAACTTTACATTTTACGTCACACACCCCACATTCATTTTTTTTTTTTTGCACTGTTTGTTGATGATTATACAAGCTTGAGCATATTTATAAAATTTAAAAAAAACGCGTTTTTTTTTCTTTTTTACTTCATAAAACAGGACAAATATAGAAGTTATAACCCACTTTTGC
Organism: Bombylius major; assembly: GCA_932526495.1. NCBI lineage: Eukaryota > Metazoa > Arthropoda > Insecta > Diptera > Bombyliidae > Bombylius > Bombylius major. The sequence goes on along the minus strand of OW052043.1, from coordinate 37,938,631 downwards.
CTTCCATCCTCATCATCATCTTCATCATCATGTACGTGTACAAAATTAAGTACATAGTTCAAACAAGGATATTCATAGTCCCTAAAAAAACAAAACTACACATATACATAACATCATAATTGTCGCTCCAGTGATAATAATAATAATAATAATGTAACAACATTCAAAATATTCTACATTATTGGGTAAAATGGTTCTGACACACAAAAGAATGGTCCTTCAAAATAAAATTCTTCTTCTTTTTTTTTTGTAGATATACAACAGTAAAAATGTGTAATTTTTATTTTATATTGAAATAGGAAATTATAAAAAAAAATAATAATAAAGTATGTACGAGTAACATATGTAAGACAAATATTTAATTTAACATACTGAAAAATTTGTTTGTTTTTAAAAAATAAATCTTTTAATGATAATTAAAAAATTATTTTAGTAGAATTATAAAATGTAGAATTATTAAAAATTCTTTAAGTTGAAAGTTATTTATTTATAAGTTATAATTTTTTTTGTTTCTTTATTTTTTTTAAAATTTAGAATACTCTTCACTAAAATGTTTTGAAAAAAACGTTAGTCGATCATCACGAAAGGATGTACTGTCGAGGTATGAAGAAGCAGTAATATTGCAAAAGTTGGCATAGGAGTCCAAACAGAAAAAGGATTATATTATTTTTCTAATATTCTATAGAAAAATTATTTGAAGAAATAATACAAACTTTTAAAAATTAAATAATAAAATGTCACTGGAATATTAAGAAAGGTATCCACGCATATAAAAAATTCAAAATATAAATTCCCAAATTTTTGGTAGCAAAAGATATGTAGCTAAATTTTTAAAACACCGTATTTGTTTACAATTCAAAATTCTCAATAATTTTGAATTTTTAAACTATACATCCTCATAATTCAAACATTTGAAAAAACCCAAAGACATTGTTATATTAAAATAACGAAAATAGTACTTTAGTAACACTTTTTTCTTCTTGAATTTCTTTTCAATCATCCATCTTCTAAATTCCAAAGCAAAAAAAAAAAAATCATTTAACACCTACTTTTGAATCCTCATTTTTTTTGTTTTTGTTTTTTTTTTTGTAATTTCTTTTAAGACATTTCTGTCAATGTTTACCTTTGAATTAATTTCTAAAAGAAAACTTCATTACGCAAACACATTTTCTATTTTCTAAATGTAATTTTCAGAGGATCTTTAAAAATGATGAGAAAAAGAAAAGTCTGTATATGTATCTGTTTGTATGTATGTATGTTGATGATATATATTAGACATGTGTCATATATGTGTAGATACAACTATTAATTCATTTTCTTTAGAAATTATGAAGTGAAAAAAATTTAACTTATTTTTCAGGATTAAAATTAAAAAATAAAGCAAAAAAAAACAGTGAAAAAAAGAAATATTTTTCAAATAAAACATATCTACAAACACATTCATCTTTCTTTTCCCTCTACTCTTTACAGATATATGTATGTATGTGATGAAAAGCCGATGAATAACAATGAAACTTAAAATTTGAGAAGGCATCCCATTAAAAGAAAATATGCTCGTTTTTTTTCTTTTCCTTCTTCTTCTTCTTCTTCTTCTTCTTCTTCTTTTTGTACCCTTGGTACTGGCACTGGTAATATAAGTTGCACGATCATAAAGGAAGGTTTGTATTTGAAACATTAAAAAACCTATATTTTTTTTTTGCCATATTCTTTTATTATTTAGGCAACTCATACCATACATAGTATTTTATATTATTCTTCGAAAAAAAAAAAAAAAGATGAACGAAAATGAAGAAGAAAAAAACAAACAAGAAAAGAAAAAATAGAACAGAAATAATATTCTAACTGCGGAATGACTAAAATATTCACATAAAAGCACAAGTTTTTAAGTACAAATTCATAAAAGGTATAGAGTAGGTGGCACATAAAATATAGAAAGTAATAGAATATATAAGATGAAAAGTCGTAAAAAAAAAAACTTCCATCATCTAACTGTAATGGGTAATGTAGGCAGATACAGTAAAACTTTCGCTAATTCTATATAGCTCCATCTGTGGCATCGGTTCGTCCTTGTACAATATACAATCGTTAAGAATGTGAAGTAGTTAGTTAGTAAATATATGAGTTTTAGGGTGGTGATTGGAGACTGAATGAATGGGTACACTACAATGTTTTGTGTATATATGATAATATTGCATAAGGCCTGAACTTCTTAATAGACATCAACATCATCCTTATTTCTTATAGTCCTTATTCATATATGTACATATATATTTTCTCTTTAGTGCGTTCATTCGATTCCGCGAAATACATAAAACTTGTAAGTGCTTTAGAGGATATCAAGTTGAAAATAGGATTCGCGTTCCCTTTAGTGATTTTTTTTCTTTTTTATCGTTTTCTTCTTTTCTTTTTTAAACTTTTTTTTTTGTTCATTCTTCGTTTTTTCTTTTTGTTTTGTTTAGCTAGGGGTAGCAATGTGTAGAGGAAAAAGTCTCATCAACCTACTACAAGGCTTTAAAAATACAACAATCCATCAGAATTTGTTGTGATGCTTAAGGGTGTAGTTTTGAAGTGCTTCTTTGCTTGTTCTTGCTCCATAGTCGTCATCGTCATAATACACATTATAATGAAGGTATGTATAGTAAGGTAGTTACATATTCGTTTCATAGAAAAACGAAAAAATAAAAAAAACATGTATTATTTCTTCTTATTTTTAAATATACATTTTGTTGCTGTTTTATTACTTTTTACTGGAAAATTCATTTCTTACTTTATAACTCAGACGTTGTTGATTTGAAACTGCTGGCTGCTGGTTTATACTGTACTTTTTTTTTTTTAAGTCCTGTGTAGAAAATAAAAATACAGACAACAACTATACACATTATAAAAATAAGTAACGTTATGGATTCTAAAGTTTTCTAACGCAGAATAGAAAGTAATGTATGTATATGTGTATACACATTAAAGTGTTGAAAATAGGATAGATACGGTGGTAAAATAAAAACGAAAATACGATATATATAAGTAATAAAAAGGGCACAAGTTAGAGTTTGGAAAAACGTATAACTTTTTTTTTCTTTTCTGTTTTCGTTTTTTTTTTCTTCTAAAAATGAATAAGGGTAGTAAATATAGTGTACTAACTGTGTGTACATGCGATATTATGGGGAACATAATAGTAAGTATAAAGTAAAAGATGATATTTATAAAATAAAAAAAACAAAATAATAATAAATAAAAAAAACATTATACGAGATGTGAGTAGCGCGGAGGGCATACATACATATATTAAGTATTATGTTTAGTATAGATGCTAATGCTTAAAAAAATAATAAAATATAATATAAAATATAAAAAAAAGTATACATACAGCCCTTAACCTGGTTATATTCTCTACGGGTTTTGCGCTTGTGCTCTTTCAGCAACACAAAAAACTACGACGACTGAGTTTAGAGAAAAAATAAAAATAATAAAAAATATGTTTTTTTTTTAAATAAAAAAAAAACATCTCATTCTAATCAGATTTTTGTATTTAGTACATTCTTCATGTTACGCCCTCTTTTTTGAAAAGGCTGTACTATATTTAACATACGATAGTGTGATTGGTTTTTACATTCTTATATACAGTAATAAAAAACATTAAAAAAAATAAAAATAAAAACAAATTTGCTAAAAACTCATTTAGATAAAAATTTTAATATTAAGTGAATCCTGTTAGGATATCACTAACAAAAAATATACTAGCTTTTTTCTTGTTTTATTTTTTCATTTCTTCATATATCCTTTTTTTATTAGACACACTCTTTTTTATATTGCCTAATTATACATACACAAAATTAAAAAGGATGTGTGTAATATTATTTTAGAAAAAATTATGATTAACTTCAAACATCCTTTATTGCCTTTCAAGGATTTTTAAATTTATATAGAAAAAAAAAAGTAAGTTATAATTAAAATGAAATCAAAATTTTTTTTATTTTAAAAAGGAAGAGAACTTATTGCTCTTCCAAAAGTCTAAATAGTAAGTATACGTTTATTCTTTTCAAATTGAATAAGAAAACGAAAGTTTTGTATAATGTACAAGATTTTATAAACAAAAACCCACTAAAAACAAGAAATAATTTAAATCTCGAAATGCATTAAATTATATTACACATTATGGTTCTTAAGGGATACACAAATCTTTATAATACTTCCATTGAAAGTACCGTTTTAGTGAAAAATGATACAGAAGCAAAACATACCAACAAACAATTTATCTAAAGGATATCTTCTCTTATTTATTTTTTTATACACGAGCAAATATCAAAAGCATAAATAAGCATCAATGAAAAATTTCACAAAGGGGATATAATAAAAAAAATTTTTGTACAAAAAAAAACTCACCTTGAATTTTCCGATAAAAAATAAACGTGTCAAAGTTTTTTCCACAGTATCAATGCTTTTGCAAAACCATTTTACTAGTTTACCTTCTAAATAGCTACAAATTTGTACGATTAATTGTTGACACACTAATTAATTGATTCCATTAACCATTTTTCAACAAAAGTATAAATAACTAAAATTTAAAAATATACATCGAATTGTTGAGAAATCTTCATGTTTTGAGACCATCCTGTGTTTATTAATTTAAAAGTGTGTGTATGAGCTTTATTTTGTACAAAGATTTTCACGAAAAAAAAATTTTGCAATTGAATTAAATATGGAGATCGATAAGTCTTGATGCAATTTGAATCTAAATTATAACGCGAATGGTCAATTTCTGTGAAGCCGAATTCACGAACTGTGCGTTTTTATGTAATAGGAGAGCTTCTCTTATTGATCTTCAGTCCACAATTTTCAAGAATGATTTGATCATGCAATTTACTCCATTAAATCGGCATTTTCTTGAGTAGTTTTTGTGCTTTTCGAAAACAGTATTCAATTGACTCTCTAATCTTTATTCCAACGAAACAATTTCGTTTAGTTCAACTGTTTTATATGAAGGAGGAAAATCATCACATACAGAACCCATTACTGACATTTTTTTAAAATTTAATCACGACTGACGACACGGTATTCAATTATTTCATTCTATTTAAATCACTTATAGTGATCTTACCTTACTTGATCCGATGCTGATTAAAATAAGAAATATGTCTTGGAAATTCTTGGAATTCTATGACGCATATACAGTGCTGTGAATAAGTCATGGGACAAACATAATTTTTTTAAAAATTTGTGAGAAAAAAAGCGAATCTTTTCGAACAAACTTCTTATTTTATTAATGATAAATAACTTACATATCATTCTCAAACATTTTACAACAAAAAAACTGGATATTTCAACTTAAATTGCTTCCAAAATCCACAAAGTTATAAATAAGCCATGATACCTGTGAAAAAGTGATGGGACATATGATATCAATTAATGACGGAATATTGTATTAATATTAATTAAATGAAAAGAGCACGACATCCCTTTCATTTAAAAAAGCCTCCGCGGTCGTCTTGGTATAGATTCCACAAGGTTTTTAACAGAATCTTGTGGAACATTTTCCCATTCGTCTGTTATTATGTTTTTCTGAGTTTTTTCTCCAGAAACGCCCAAAAATGTTCTTTTAGGATTATGTCAGGGCTCTGTGGAAGTGTTTCAATAACATGGAGACAATTATATAACAACCACAACCGAAAATTTCAAGCTTTATGCTTTGGGTCCTTATCTTGATAAAAACAAAAGTCATCAACAACATCCAACTTTTAGCACTTTGAAGTAATTTTTTTTTTTAAATATTCAATATTTAATACTGGTCCATAATATTTTTTATAAATTGCATGTTTTCCCCTCCATTTTACCTATTATTCTCAGACCAAAAAGGTTTGTTAAGAGAGATATTTAAAAAATATAAATCCACCTATAAACGTGGTAGTAAAAGTGCACTTTTATGGAGTGCCTTGTGGAATCTATACCAAGACGACCGCGGAGGCTTTTTTAAATGAAAGGGATATCATACCAAGTATTAGAATCGTGAATACTATGGAATACGTGCTTTTTTCACTTAATTAATACAATATTGCGTTATTAATTGATAATATGTCCCATCACTTTTTCACAGGTATATCATGGCTTATTTATAACTTTGTGGATTTTGGAAGCAATTTAAGTTGAAATATCTAGTTTTTTTGTTGTAAAATGTTTGAGAATGATATGTAAGTTATTTATCATTAATAAAATAAGAAGTTTGTTCGATAAGATTCGTTTTTTTTTCTCAAATATTTAAAAAAATTATGTTTGTCCCATGACTTATTCACAGCACAGCACACAGCACAGTACGTATGTACATTATGTACTATATATCAAGGTCGGGATCTTTTGGGCTTTTATATGTATGTACACAAACTGGTATGCAGTTGCTGTCGCTGTGTAAGAAAATGTCAAATATGTCAATTCTCGAACTTTTTTTTTTGAATTAACTTTAAGACTATACCAGAATTAAATTATGAATATACACTACACTTGTAATGTTTAGGTAAGAATGAATAAATATAGAAGACAACAACAAAAATAATATTTTTTTGTTTTTGTTTATGCATTCATGCATGTTAAAATATTTTGAACAACTTCATAATTTATTCAATAAAACTCTTACTACAATTAAATAAATAAATCAATTAAAAAAAAATTGTATGCATTTACATACTTCATTCTTTAAATTGTTTTCACCATTGTGTTTTTTTTTCTCTCTCCTAATTACAAAATTTAATTCCAATTTATAATTTTGAATGACAGAAAAGCTTTTATCAACTTTTTTTTTTTTTTTTTTTTTTTTTTTTTTTTGTAAATAAATTCAAAAGATATTAAGCATCAATTAAATGAAATAAAATAAATTTATAAAAAAAAATAAAAACTAAAATTAAAATATAAGTAGGTATGTACCTGCATTTTAAAAAAATATATCTAAATGAGTGAAAATAGTAATTAAACATACATGGAATATAATAACCATAATGATTATTATTATTTTATATATTATTTTTTTTTTTTTTTATAATAAGTGAAAGAAAAATAACCGTAACGAAAATAGAAAAAAAAATTAAATTGTTGATGGTTAAAAAGGAAATTGTATTCAAAAGCAAAAAAAAAATAAAATAAAATAAAATAAATAATACACATAAAATGAAAAATACAAAATAAAAAGGAAAAAAATAATAATAATTCCATTATGGCATAGAGTATCTTTCAATTATTTATTTTTTTTTAATTAAATTTTTTTCATTGTAGGTGGAGTTATATATGAGGTAGGTATTTTTTTTTCTTTTTACTACATAATTTTTCATTATTATGCGAAAAGAAAAAAATAACAGAGAAAATATAATGAAAAATTATTTTTTTTTTATCATTTCTCATATGAAATGATTTTTTTTTTCGCATTATATTTACATTGGAAAAAAAGAATATAATAATTTTAAAAATTTTTGTTTCATTAAATTAAATATATAAAAAAAAGGATTATACATCGAACGTGAAAAGAAATTATTATTAAAAAAAAAAGTAGGCAACAAAAACCTTAATTGTAATGATGAAAGAATATTTCTTATAATTAAATTGCATTCAAAGAAATTCTATAAATTCTCACATTGTCCATATAAGCACTATTTTTTTTTTTTTAAAACACATTTTATTTTTCCATGCATAGTAAATTACGTTTCGGATATTACATAAGTACATATACATATGTTAAGTACATTCAATAATACATAATAATAATATTTTATTAATTTGTACGTAAATATGTAGATGTGCTTTATTTTTATGTAAATTCATGTATTGTATTTTTCAGGATAATATAAACAGGTACCGGTGAATTAAAAACTACTAGAAATTAATTATGCAATACTATTACAATATTGTTGAGTATTTAACAATAAGTAATTATCAGCTAACATAATTATATGTACACACTCGTATACATTGTTTTGAATTGTTGTGTTGGGCATTGATAAAGTCTTCAGTAATAAAATTTACAATAGATATTTTTCCATTATATTGTAAAACAGTTTCATACTTTTAATATTATTTTTAAAACAGTCAGTCCTCTCAATTATTGATATTTATATCCCATTTATACAAAAATTTATTTGAAATTCAAATCTATAATACAATACTTTCCTTATTTTGAAAGATATTCTTACATGCAAATTATGAATACACGAGCACAAGGAGAACAAATACTACGATACTAAATTGCGTTATTTGTTATTTACTCCAAATAAAGTAAAAGTTCTCACATGAATTTCGTTACGAGTACAAAACTATAATTCTGTGAACTCAAAACTTTTAGAAAAATAATAAATTCATAGTTTTGATTTTTATTCCTGAAAGATACAAAAAGTACATATATAAACTTAATCTGTTCTAGTTTAACTAAAAATCAAATAAATAAACTTAAGAACTTTTCTAATTATAAATATTTTCAAGGGTAGAATCAGCAACAAAATTATGACAAACAAAAGAGAATTAAAATTAATTACATAATTCAATCAACGGATGGAATACATGCAGGATTCGAATTTTTAATATACACACCTTTGTAACGAACATGTTCTGGAAATTATATGATAAAACTACAAAAAAAATTTGATCCTTGAAAAATGTTCAAAATGAAATAAGAATAGAAAAATTTTCTCTTTTGTAACATTTTTAATCGACGTCGAATTAAATGCATTTTTTTTTTTACAAAATGAAAGGAAAAAAAGTTATAATAATTTATGATGAAATATAGAATAAAGTGTCCAACAATATATGAATTTAACACCAATACCAACTATCTAATTTATTATTATATGAAAGGGTTGCTTTACTACACTTATTAGATTGATATCATAATCAAACCATTTAAAAAATAAATATCGGATGTGAGGCGCGAACAGAACAAAAAAAAAAACAAGAATATTGGAAAGTATGTGTGGAAAGTGGAAAAAAAAATGTCAGTTGAGAAAAATAAAAAAAATAAAAATAGAACCGGAACAAAAAAAAAAAAGAAGAAAAATATTATAAAAAAATTATTGTACATACGTTCTCTAATTAAAAATGATAAAAATGGCGACGAGATAATACTCATTCCAATGTCATTTGCCGTGACGATAACGATGTAAAGGGTTATAGCGATTAAAACCAAATCAAAATGTTAATGTGGAGTGCGAATATAGATATGGACAATCATCCCCAGGCATAAATTATTCTAGAGGAAATTTAAAAAAAAATGTAAATATTTAAAAAAAAAACAAAATAACCACCATTAAAAATTGTAAAAATAATATAAAAAAAGAAAACTAGCAAAATATGTGAAAAAATAAATGCATTACATGATTTAAAAAAAATAAAAAAAACAATGAGGAAAATCAGGAAAAAAAATCCATTAGTTCAAAGCCTCCTTTTTAATATCCTTTTCACTAATGTGGATATAATGCAACACCACGTATTAGGCGCAACTACTTAGTATGTTATTTGCAATCAGCCAATAAAAATGCAGTCATTACTCTAAAGCTTTCCGATGTGCATAGTTCGTGCACTCGAAAAAAATGGAAAAAAAATGTTTGTTTTCTTTTTTTATATTTTTCTTTTTTAATATATATTTTTTTAAATAAATAAAAAACCAAAAATAATAAAAATAAAAATTGAAAGAAAAAAGAAAAAATAAGTAGAAAAAAATTGCACCAAAAAAAAAAAAAGCCAACAAATAATTCTGGACCCTCTTCCGTACACATATGTGTTAAAAACGCAACGCACCATCCTAATTTCATTTTTCTTCATGTGTTTAATATTTGCATCCCAAACAACAACAATAACAAAAACAGCAACAGCAAGCAACATTTCACTCACATTGCATACATTATCCTCATCAACATCATCATCATCATCCTCATCAATGTGCATATTATGTGTGCAATTCTGTCATAGGAAAAAACTGATTTTTTTCTACAACCCCTATTGCATATAAAATTAAAAATATACGCAAAAATGTGAAAAAATGGAGAAAAAAAAGCAAATTTAACTCATTTCATGATTATTATTTTATTTTTTTTTTCAAAATAAGCAACTATAAACCATCATCATTATGTAGTCCTTTTTCCTACCGCCAACAATAACAACAACAACAACGTAAACAAAAGTATGGAAAAAAACTTTGGCAAAAAAAAAGTAGATAAATGCAATTGAAGTTGTTGGTAGAGGTAAATTAAGTAGGTTGAGACCCAATGAAAATATATTATCATCCCTTTCCATTGAATCTACATATATGAATAAAAAAAACATGCATATTTTTAATTTAAAAATAAAAAATATAAAAAAAAAAAAAAAAATAATAATAATACTGCCAAAATGTAAAAAAAAAAGAAAATTATATTTTACTACTTCCAATTTCCATCATCAAGCGCGTATAAACCAACCAAAAGTACATGGACACGTGATGAGAAAATAAAAATTAAAAACTCCGCCCTTCCTTAGCCAAATCAGCTCATAACCCCAAATAAAAAATTAAAAAAATATGTATAATAATTTTTTTTATTTATTTAAAAAAAAAATAGTAAAAATTTTCAAAATAAAAATAAATAAAATTTATTTAAAAAAAAAAACAATAGCAAAAACAAACAAAAAATTATTTAAAAAGACCTGATTTGGTAGAGAAGCTTTTGAAAAAATCCACGGAAACATTTGCATTATTGGAAAAAATATAATTTTTATGTTGTGGTATACAAATCAGCTCCCCTCTTTCCTATTCGTGGTTAGCACAAATGTGAAATATTGGAAAAAAAAACAACAATAATAATTTTTTAATAAATAGATGTCTTATAATTATTATATCACTACCAGTTTCATTTTTTCATCTTAAAAATTACAACTCGGAATTTCAAAATCATAAATAATCGCTGAAAATTTCATCATAATTTCCCCAGTAACCAAAGGTTAATTGAACTAAAGTTGACAAAATCTCATATTTTTAGTGATGATGTGTATACTGTGGAAATACTCCAGAAAAAAAACCCTATTTATACCAACAAAAAATAACCACGAAAATTTTTCAAAACTTGGTTGTATTTCCATTTATTTCATCTCCCGAAGAATTGATTACTGGGATTTCACATTATATTTATCCACCATGTTGTTGTTTTGTTGTTTTTGTGGGTGGGGTGGATGCGAGTTAGGCATCCACGAGCACTCAGACAGGAGAGTCCATTGTACTCAGCACCCCGACTTATGTCATACATGCACCTACAGTTTAAAGTGGAATGCGAACCACTAAATTCGTTGGTAGAGAACGAATTTTTTTTTTATTCGTATGACAGGGCTTGGTACTAATATTTCTTATAGTTTTTGTGGACTTGGCTTTTTTATGAAGCAAAAGCCACTAAACTAATTAGTACCGAGCACTTATACCCAACTCAAAGTGAATTGGTACTCATTCAGAGCTGAGTGCATTCAGGCGGACTCGAACCCGAGACCTTCAGCATCAGAAGCCAATACTCTACCGCTTCGTCCACTGCCCGCCTTTTTATCCACCATAGAAAACTTTCAAATATTGAACAAAATTTTGCTTCCAATAGAAAAAAATACTTTCTAAAAAACAATCGAAATCATAAGCCAAAAAAGTTCTCAGAGGATTCATTCCAAGAAACATTTTAAAAAAAACTAGAGTATCCTGTTATATGAAAATGGCTCGAAATATCAAAAATACTCCAAAAAACCAAGAAAATTCAAGAAAAAAACTTTGAAGGTCAACTGGAATACTCTTTACTTCAATTTCTCGAAAAATTTGTCGTTTATCCGTGGAATAGCCTACCTCCCAATACGCAGTATAAATTAATGAATAATAAATAAGAAAAAACAAACACATGTGCCATGTGTATAAGCACCCTCTAATTTTAACGCATTTTTTAACTAAATCATGTATCATAAAAATTGAGATCCTACAAACATATATACCTACTCTTAAGTATTACCACTACTTTTGATTCTTCATTCTCATCCTTAGAAAAACGAAAACAACTACCTTTTAACAAAATGTTTCATATATGTATGTACCTATACATATCACTTTTTTTTACTAATAAGGATGCTGTTGAATTTTTTACTGATATATTTTCAGCAAAAAAAAAAAAAAAATTAATATCCTGAAGAAATAAAAAAAAAAAAAAGTAGATATAAAAGGATGAGTATTGTATTACATATTGCGTGTACGTGTACTACTGTGCTTATTGTATAACATATATGAATGGGAAATAATTTTAAATAAAATAATAAAAAACATTATTTAAAGGATGAGGCAAAGAATTTTTGGTTCTTATAAATATATAGATTTTTGAAAATCTCATTTATCTAGGTATATACAAGTAGGAATCCTTTTGTTTTATGCGATGCGCACTCATACGCGCTTTTTTATTTTTTATTTTTTCATTTTTTTTTTTTTTAGTACGTGTACATGCTTTTACATATAAGCTAACAAAATGAGAATGTAAACTTAAATGTATGTATAATAAAATATAAACAGTACAACAGCAAATTATGGTTTGTATATTTTTATAAGGATATAAGTATATTTTACATATCGTCTTATCCTCTTCTATCACTAAAACAAAACAGATAGCAAAAAAAAATAAAAATAAAATAAAATCAACGAATATATACATATTATATAAGAAAAAGAAAGGATCCTATTAGAAATGGATTACTATACTCCTCAGCATTTCGTTTGTTTTTTTATTTTCTCATTTTTATTTTATAACGTACACGGTTTTTATTATTTCATTTTTATTCCTTTCTACATTTTTTTTTTTGCAAATTGATGTTAAACAAAAATACTATGCTTTAAAATATTAATGTGATTAGATTGTTTATTACTTTTTTTTTTTTCTTCAGAAAAACATCTCACACTTGATAGAATGATTGGACAAGAAACATAGTGCGTATAAATTTTCTTATATATTTCTTATATGATTGGTAAGAAGAAGAAAAAATAAGGATAAAAACGATATTGAAATGTTTTAATATATGTATATATGAGCGAATTTTCTACTTTATTTCACCAATTTTTTTCGATATTTTTGCATTTGTCGAGACGAGGAAAAAAAATTTACAATAAATGAAGAATTTCCATCAAGGCAAAGTAAACATGTAAACTAAACAATACAAAAAATAGATGAAGTAAACAATCAAGAAATATCAAAATTAGCATAATAAGAAAACTTACCTGTAACGTTTATGTCAGCATGAATCCATGTTCAAATATTTTATCTTTCATTTTACGGAGTCCAGTGTGATCAATTCTTTTGTATGAAGCTGTGGTATGGACACCAAATAGAAAAGAATTATAAGAGAATTGAAACATTTCAAATGTGGCTATACAGAGAAATTCTAATAATTTCTTGAAAATCAAAAGTGAACAACACATCAGTTTTTAGAAAAATGAAAAAAGAATAAGAACTTAAAATTTTATTAAAGAAAGAAAGCTTAGTGTTGGTCATATATTTATGTATGTCAATTCAAACATTCAGAAATGTCTGTGACAAAGGAAAGCTTGAGTCGATAATTTCCAACCTTCAGAATTGAGCGGCATTTTAAGAAGACCATTACGCACTTTTCAAAAAAAAAAAATGTCCGCAAGACTTCCAAAGCAAATTAATTATTCAAATTAAATTCACATGGGAAAAAAATCTAGAAACTGAAATCTTGACACATTAATGATTTGAGATTGACGTTTAAAGAATTTTTTCTAAAATTTCATACATTGGGTTTTTTTTCTAATTTTTCTTTTGATAGTTTCAGTCTTAATTTCTATATTTTAATTGAATAAAAACTATTCTACAGAAAAATCTTCAAGAGTTATTGGATGGTCATTTTATTAACTCAGTCCAATTAAAAACATATAAGAGATTTTGCACCAAAAACCAAAATATGGTATATTTATGCATAACTAAGATAAATACTTTTACTTAAAATCTTATTTAGATTTGCGCTCAAAAATGAAAAAACCAATAACATTTTGAAACAATTGGCTAATTTTTTTTTTCTTGAAAGTTTTTTTGGTAGAACTGTCGAAATGATAACTCAGTCAAAACAAAACTGGATGTGCATATTGAGTACATTTAAGGATGTAATTTCCTGTTACTTTTTTGGTACATTTTTTAAGTATGTATAAAGACAAAAATGACATGCAAAATTGAGTAAAATTTTGAAATTCTTTTTTTAAATTTTCCTTGGATTCAGGACATTTCGGAAATTTGTTTCTTCTTTTTTAAGTTTTTAACAGATGTGTTCTTTATCGTCCTTAAAATAATCTACTAAATTCTAAATATTAAATACCATTGACACACGGCAAATTTTAATATTTTCCCTGAAACAGGACCATTTTTTCTTTAACCTGACGATTAATTTAATACACCGCAAAGAGGTTTTTATTTCTTCAAATCTTTTAAAACATCTTGAGAATAATGTTCAGACACTCATCTCTGTGGAAGACAAATAGTGCGTTGTGCATAATATGGTACACCTTTTTCGGAAGCTTCTCTATATTTTTTAATTCCATAAGAGTTATAACTTTCACCAAATCTCAAATAATGCCACTTTACGATTTTTTTAAAAATATATATATAATTCGATTATGACATGTTTTTTTTATGCTTCTTTCTTTGTAAACTTATTATTTTTTTCTTAATCTCTATTGAAATTGTTGTTTTGAACAAACTACTTTATTATCTTAAAATTTCTTTTCACTTTTTTTTACAATATCGTTGCATATTTCTTATTTTCTTTTTTACATTTTGTAGCATTAAAATGCATATATGTACATACATATGTATCTCCAAGAGTAATGTATTATGAGTGTAATGTAAATATCATGAAATATGTTTTATTTTGTTTGAATTCAAAAGAAATTATTTTTTTCACAATGCAATATCTTATTTCAGGTAAAATGTGATGTACCTACATACAATGTGCAGGTATTATATGTAAAAATAAAAATTTCATATGCCACTTTCAAAAAACCAAGAAAATAAAAATTTAAAAAAACTAAACAAGCTTATTGTTTGTATGAAATAAGGTTGATTTGAAAATGTTTCGTACGAAAGATGATATACATAATATATAATTTACCAAATATTATTATTTTTGTGTTTTATTCGTGAGATACAGCTTTACCCAGGAAAAAAAGAACTGCGATGTGAACAAAAACCATTTTGATTAAAATTCAATCATGATCCTTTTAGTAAAAATCACATCAGTTGTTGTGGAAAAAAGAAATTAAATAGGAGTTAGGACTCATGTTGAAAATTTCTCAAAATTTTACATCATTGTCCAAAGCCTTGAATTATAAACTGTGATAAAACTTAAGAAGGTTTTTCTTTTTCATAAAATCGTATTTCGTATTCCACTTTATCCCATATCTTTACAATACAATCGTTTTTATCCAATTCAAATAATTCTGTTAATTTTCATCAGTTTTTTAGTAAGTCACGTTAAAAATATCCTTTAAAAAAATATTTTTTAGAACACTTTCAAGAATTCAAGTGTTTTTTTTTTTTATTATTATTTTTCTCTTATTTACTTCCACACTTACTCCCCATTAAACAACATTGGTAAATCAACAGGGATTTTAATCATATTTCCACTCACGTCGTGTACATGTGTATGAACAAAAGGAAGATAGGATCCTGGATGTATTTACTATTTACTTAACCAACATCTAAATTATAATCATCACTCACCATGCGACAATATTAATTTTAATGGAAATTTTAAATTATAATTGCTTCCTTCTGACTAGCACTTATTTCAAACTACCCATACCATAAATTTTATACATATAATATTAAATCGATACAACATGATGAATACGCGATGATATCATGTATTGTGCTCCACAAAACACTAGGCACCTATTTATGGCTATGTACATAGGTATACATGCATGTACTATCATCTATATACATACGTATACATATATTGCATTATAAAGTGAAATAATATAACATCTTGCAAATAAATACATTATATATTGCATTGAAAAGGTATGTGGAGAGTATTATTTTTTAACAAATTGCAGATCATGTGTCAAAAGGTTGGAAAAATGCAATTTTTGTCCAGCTTTTTCTTTTTCCTGTATTAACAACGATTTTATTTTTTTTATTTTTTCAATTTTATTTTGCTTTGTTTTTTGGTTTTTTTTTTTTGTTCAATTTTTTTATTAATTTTTTATTATATTAAAAAAAAAACTTTATTATTATTATTTTTTATTTGCATAATAAAATAGAAAAAAAATATGTACATTGGTTTTTTTTTATATTCATCATCGTAATTGAGACACCCACCACCTACCTACCTGTATTTATAAAAATAAAAAATTAAAATTAAAAAAAGGTGAGTATTTGTTTTGAAATGAGAATATTATTATTATAACTGAGAAGACATACATCAAAATTTTGTATAAACTAATATGTATTGATAATATATACGAATATACATATATGGTACATGTATAATTTTGTGAATATGCATAAATGTTTAAGGATCAAAATTAAATAAAAATAATATTTAATTTTTTTTGATTGGAAAAAAAAATAAACAAATATTGCACAATTTAATTTTTAATTAAATTAAAATTTTTAAATAAATTTTAACTACCATATAAATATCTTCTATATTAATTAGATATTTAATAGGATAACAGGATGATTCAGAGAAATAAGACAGGCAATAAATTACTAAACTACAAATTATTAAGAAAATCATCGATTTTTCGGAAATTCAATATGAAACAAATTGTATTCAGGAAATCTTGTAAAAAAATTTTTTTTTCAAATTCTTTTGAATTGTTCAACTGATATTCTCGAATGGTTTTGTGAAAATAGAAAAAAAATATGGAAGCAAGAATTTAATTAAGTTTAATGTTCTCTAGGAGAATTAATTTTACTTCAAGGAAAAAGTATTTTTTTGAACGGTACTGATAATTATTCTAAAGCTAAAATCCTTATACATTTTACATTCAATGAAAATACTCAAATTTAAACCGCTATTCTTATTTTTTTATTTTTCTTTTTTTTTTTAAATACATACCTATATATGTATATTAAAAACCAAAAGCAAAAAAATAATTGAATTATCAAAAATTCCTGTTTTTTTTTTATCAAACTTTAAATTTATTTGTATTTAATTAAGTATTTTATTTATCCTTTTTAATTATTTACATAGACCGTAAATAAATTCACTACTTTAGGTGAATTATATAATGCAAATTAATTTTCACATACAAAAAAAACCCTTTAAAATATTAAGCAAAAAGAATTATATATGAATTTCAAATATCCATACATGCATACAATGTACATTTGTATGTACATATATGACAAATATGAGTAAATTTATTTTGAATGAAGGTAAACTATGTGTGTACTATTAAAATATGATTCCAGGCAAACATACAATAGTGTAAATTTAAACGTTAAATTACATGTTATCCCTTTTCAATGGAATATTACATTTAAAATTATTTATTTTGGTTTATTTTTAATTTGTGTCAAAACATTTGAGATTCCCATGTTTTATTTGAAAAAATAAACAAAAACTCCTTCAAAAATTCATTTGTACAGGATATAAGGATTTAAGTTAGAAGTAAGGTAAGTATAGTTATAATAATTATTTAAATAAAAAAAAATTTTAATATAGCACGTTTTTAAGACGGATTAAAAGGTATAAAATAATTTTTTCTAGCCCATACAGATTCTTAACCCCATACAGATAATCTTAAAAATTTGTGATTCCGAATTTTAATAGGTATATGAAAACATTTGTAAGATTAAAAACGAATAATGTGGGGCAAGATAATAGAAGAAGTATGAAGAGTAGTGCCCCACATTTTTCGTTTTCAATCTTACAAGTGTATTAGCTAGCTAATTAAATTCGGAATCACAAATTTTCAAGATTATCTGTATGGGGTTAAGAATCTGTATGGTCTAGAAAAAATTATTTTATACCTTTTAGTCCGTCTTAAAACGTGCTATATTAAAAGTTGTTTTTTATTTAAATAATTATTTTCTGCTTTTTAGTCTTATGTGTGTGAAATTTGTCAATTTTTTATATACATACACGTTTGGTATAGGCCATTGAACACTTATTTAAAATTAACAAATTTTCAGTATTGTTGAAACAAACCTTGATATTAATACCATGGTATCCATACTACGTGTCTGTCTTTAGCATACTAAAATATTTTTGACTTAAAAATCAGAGTTTGCTTAGATTAAATTTTAGTAAAGAAAAATTAATATTTTATTTGTTTTAGACCAAATTTGAGGATCGAATACCATAAAAAGTAAAATCTTAAAACTTTCATTAGCGATGTAATATTGCATTGTCATGCAGTTCTGAGCTATGTTGAAAGTTTCAAGTCTCTATCTTATCAAAAAGTTGATTAAAAATCAATTTCTAAATTTGTACCGAACAGACAGACAAGAAACCAAGCTAATATAAATATTTTAATATTTTAATAAATTGGATCTTAACAAGATAAAAAACTTTGATCTTTTAAAATTTTCTATACTTTTCTAATTATTTCAATTTTATCCTTGGTAATCGATAAGGTGACCATACGTCCCACATTGAGTGGGACAGTCCCGCATTATCAACCTTCGTCCCGCATTGCTTAGAGTCCCACATTTTGTCCCGCATTCGTTAGAAACCCACATTTTGTCCCACATTTTGTACACAAGATAAGTTCTAAAAAAATTTCCTGAAATAAAAATTAATGAAAATTCTTTATTTGACGAATTTTCGTTTTTAATAAATTATGCAACTACAGAAAAAATCTGTTATTGGAGCAAAAGCAAAGTTGAAGTTGATAAAAGATGGGTAGAAATATTTCACCACTTTGAAAGTGAATTTATGCCTTATCAAAGTTTATTAAAGATAGTGCAATATGTGTTGTGCATGCCAGGGACGAATGATGTAACTGAAAGAGTCTTTTCTATACTGAATAACATCTGGACCACTGATAAAACACAACTGTCAGTTGATACTTTAAAATCAATGCTAAATCTAATCTTCCAAATAATTGCGAAGATTTCTATAATAGCGTAATAAAAGAAGATGCACTTTTGAAATGAATTTATAAATAATGTATAATTTTATTTTTCTTCAGGTGTTGTGTCCCACATTGACTCAAAACAAATCTGGTCACCTTAGTAATCGACATTATTTTAAAATTATCCAAAACTGTCATACATTACAGAAATTTAAACAAATTAAGAAGAAAAAATTAAAATTAAAAAAATGTTACACAAAATTCTTTATATGCAAGCATATTTCAAATAATTGTAAAAAAAAAAAAAATCTAAAAATATCTTCGAGGAAAGAAAAAAAGCTTCCTACATACACGTCCTTGCATGCAAACTGTTTTTATGTTGAAAAAAGATAACAAACATCTTCAACATAAATACAAGAAAAAAACTAATAGAAAAATTACCAATCTTGATGATTTAATGAAGGATATTAGTCGGTAAATTGTGAACCTCCAAACAGCTATTATTTTTAATTTGTTAAAAGCATGCAATCTTATATTAATATCGAAAAATAAGAAAATGATTAAAAATATTCTGGTTTAATATTCCCACAGATATTATCAATGTTTTAAAAAGAAATTTAATGCAATACAAAAAAAAAAAAACAAAAACAATTTTAAAGTTCAAATGTATTTTAGATTTTCGTAATGAAAATTTAAAATACAAAAAAATTGAATACAAGAAAATATTTGGCAATTCGGGTTTTTGATTTTTGTTTTTCAGTTGAAATGAAAAAAAAAACTAAAAACAAAGAAATAAAACTTGAAGTAATACAGAAATACGAGTATATGCATGCTGGTTACAAGAAATAGTTAGGCGGTACATGGATAGATATTTTTGTTAAGATAAATTGTGAAAAGACGTCGAAAATAACAACGACGACGATGGGTAGAAAAAATAAAAAGTTTCACATATAGCTATATTATATAAAAAAAAAAAAGAAAAAAGAAAATTCACGAAAACTATACATCTATATAATAATGATGATAATCTCAATAGTATAGTTTTACCACAATTTTAAATACTAAAACTGGTTTGCACCTTCCAAAAAAGTGCATTGGCTTTTCCTTTTGGACCATGATAGGAGAACGAGTTGCATACCACACCACAAATATGAGATGTTCTCCAAATATCTTTTTTTTTTTCTGTTAGTACTTTATATTACTATATTTCTGTTTTTTGAGCAAAAAAAAAAAAAAAAAAAAGTGTAATACCCAAAAAACTTGCTAGAAGCAAACAAAGTATAATCTATACATTTTATATATTCTTCATACATTATATTTTATTTAACTTTTTGTGTTTTTTTTTTTTAAATTTTTTCAAATAAAACCAACTCTAAAAGATACATATAGTCGAACTATGCTATAAAAGAAAGCAAACCGGTCTGTTACTGGTCCTTTGAGCTCTGAATGGTTTCTTTTCTTTTCAAATTTTTTTTTTATTATTTTCAAAAAAAAAAATAAAATAAAATAAAAATGTATAAAACACATCTCATTTCTACATTTATTAAGCTTTCATGTACATTTTAAGCGCATTTAGTTTAGGAGATTGTCGAAAAAAAAAAAATTTTTTTTTAAGAAATAAAAAATATTGTTGCAACTAAATGCAGCAATATCTTCTTTTTTTTTTTTTTTGTGATGCTTAACAACTTTCAAAAAAATGGTTATACATTTTTTCTATACATAAAAATAACAACAAATGAAAAAGCACAGGGTGATTTAATGCATATACAAAACAAACCTGTATTATTTTCATGATTATGAATCAAAAATGCACTTTTTTTCATCAAAATGTATTTAAAAAAAAAAAATAAACATAAAACAGTACAAGCTATTAAGCTTAAAAATCTTATATAGTTTTTAAAAGCCAATGTAATTGTTGAAAAATCTAAAAAAAAAAATCCCCATTTTATATAACAATTTTTCTTTTTTCTGAAAAAAAGTAGCACGTCCAAATAAAAGGGAAACACAAAACAGTCACTGCAATAAGACAACATTGGTTAAAAAAGCAAAAATCCTATTACAAACAAAAGAAGAAAAAAGAACTTTTAAACTAAAAAAAATCCTACTTTCATCATTGAAAAGTTTATTTTGTAAATAAAATATAAAAAAAAGGCATTATAAATAATAGCACCCTAAAAGCGGAACACATTTAACAAAAATCCAAATTTTTTTTCCTTTTTTTCCATTTTTTTTTTAAGTATAGAAAATATTTTCCAAACGATATGAAAATCATAATATCTAACAATTCTGCTACACAGATACAGATTAAGGTAAAAAGCATAATATTTTTTTCTTTTTTTTTTTCAGAAAAAAAAGCACAAAAAAAAAAGATACTTGAAGCACGTTAAGAACACAAAAACAAGTCAAAAAAAACAACGAAAAAAAAAAATAAATTTGAGGTGAAGTTACTTACATTTTCCAACTGTATACTAAAAAAAAAAAACAACATTTTACCTAATGGATTTTGATGACATACAAATTTCTATGGCCAAACTGCACTATAAACTCGTTCTATACCCAAAACAAAAGTAAGAGATGAAAAAAAAAAACGTTATTTTTTTCATAAGTGGTAAAAAAATGCACAGTACCTAACTTTTTCATATACATACATGTATACAAATAATTTTTTTTCTTGTTATTTCTTTTCTGCATTCCACACACACACACATACAAAATGTATAAAAATTTGAATAATCCATAAAAAAATAATAATTATTCATAAATGGTAGAAAGGTGAATTATGAAAGTATAATGCAATTAATATAATATGTATGTGTATCTTATTAGAAAAAAAAAATAATGCAAGTAAAATCTTTAAACAAAACAACAACAACAACAAATAGTGAGCATAAAAAATGTGGCAATACCAATTGGTAAAAATTCAAAAATTGTATCTATAAAAACGAAAAACAAAAAAAAAACAAAAAAAAAAGTGGTAGTCTTTTTCAAATATGCACCTCCATATAGACAATTAAAACCATATTTAAGGATTAAATTTTTTGTGTGTTTGTGAAAAAAAAAAAAATGCATCAGATATATTATATTGCATTGAAATGCAAATGTTACGTTATATACTCATATAAATGATTTGTTTATATCGGAAATATTTAATGTGAAAGTTCATTTCAGAGTTTATCATCATGATTTACCTTTTGTTTTTGTTTTTTTTTTTCTAATTTTTTGTTGTTGTGCTAAGTTTAACAGTATATATAGTATAGTATGAAACAACAACAAAAAATTCTGTTCGTGTAAATATTTTCCTATCAAGTACCTCTTCTATATTTTATTATTTTGGTAATATTTTCACAATAAAATAGAAAAATCTAGGGATCTATTTTCAATATTTTTTTTCTTCTTATTTTTTTTTTTTTTTATTAAACAAAAACTCTACAAGCAAACAATTCATTTTTTTTTTCTTGCTACATAAAAACGTTTTTATTCATTTGATATTTTGCTTCTTTTTTTTATATACATATTTTTTGTCTGATGATTTTGATGATGATGATGATGATGTTTAGTAGAGTAGCATTTAGTTGTTGGTGCACATTTTTGCACATTAGCTTGCACCCATTATTTTGTTTCATTATAAAACTTCTACCTTTAGTTTATTTTATTTTATTTTTTTTATGTATAAGTATTAAATATCTACCTATTTACCTAACAAGAAAAAAATTTCTGAAAAAATAATAATAATAAACTGAAAAACTGGACGGTATAGTTAGTTTTTTTTTTTTTACATAAGTATCTATAATATATTAACAACAACAATTGTATTAAAAACAGCGATAAAAATGGCCGAAAATAATAATTTGCTTTTAAGTCTTTGAAACAAAAACAAAACAAAAAAAATTAAAAAGCCAAAAATAATTGCAACAGAGTAAAAGCAATTGCCGAAAAATTATATATGTAGATACACAAATACGTATAAGTATGTATATATACGTAGATATTCAAAAATAGCATTTATAAAACCACTTTTCTGCAAATGCTTTTGCACACGATGTATAAATTGCATCTTTATGAAACCAAAAAAGTGATGTGTTACAGGTATGAGATAAAAAAAAAATCAACAGCAACAACAACTAAAAAAGACTAGATGTCGATGATAAAGAAAAGCAGAGAAGTAAAAATGAACAACTATTTCATAAAACTGATTCAAATTTCCTCTTTCTCTTCTTTCAACCACTAATATTATTAGTTCTGCTTTGCAACCTATAATACTAACATTTCGTCCTTCTTCTCGTCCTTTTTATGAATTGCATTACATATGTACATAATATGCATACGAGAATATGAATGATGTTAAATTTTTCATATTATGATGATTTTCATATGACATACATTTTTCATTCTTCGATGATAAAAATTGTGAGAAGTGTCATGAATGAAGTTTTTTTTTTTTTTTTTTTTTTTTTTTTTTTTAAGTTTTATGCTATCGTTTGATATGATGTACTTATGACAGCTTTTAAAAACATTCAGTTTTACGGAACGAAAAAATTTCATGAGATTTGTTAGGATATTGTTCTTTTGTTTTGTTTAGTAAATTTTATGTACATACATATATAAAATTAACTTTTTGTGTATATATCAGTAGATAAAATTAAAATGGTACAAAAATATTGAATCCCTTTGCAGAAATCTGAAAACATTAATTTTTTTCAATATTTTATTAATTTTCAATTGATTTCTCCACTTCTATTAGACTTTTGTGCAAATCTCATTTTCGTGAAATTCTAGCATCTATTGTATCCATCACTGTTAAGAAAAAAAAAATAATGTAAAGGTTTCGAATCATAAATTTGCGAAAAATTTGATAAAAAATCCATGCATCAATCGTAAAAAGATCTTTTAAAAATTCTTAATTTTCTTGCTATTTTTACTTGAATTATTATTGAATTTCGTTTTGCTAAATCTTGTTGCCGTATAAAAAATAACTGTAACAGCTAGTTTCACAGTGGAAGCTTAAGCCAAAGCTTAGCTAAGCTTTTGTAGATAGCTTAAGCCTCAGATAAAGACTACTATACTATTTTTATTTTTGGATGTCAGTACAGGCAAGATAGGCATACTTTTCTATTTTCTTTTACATTGCATTTAAATAAATCTGTCTCGTGTGTGGGGTCATCAGATCTCAATTTCAATCGAGGGAAATCTTTTAAATTAAATATTACCAAGGCAAAAAACTCATCGGGTACTGCCTCCATAAGCACAATACTGACTTCCAAAAATAAAAATACTATAGATTTCAAGTTAAACTCAGTTTAACTTCCACTGTGGAACTGAAAAAAGTGAATAAACTCAGTTTAAGACTTAAGCTTCGCTTAAGCCTCACTGTGAAACCGACTATAAGAATATTTTTTTCTAAATTCTTTTAAAAGGATATTTTTTGGTACTATTAATTATTTATAATAATAATCGAAAAATAAAAAAATCATTTAAGGTTCTTATCACGTTTCTGAGAAAGCTCAAACACTACATAATATCATACAATCAGTTGGACTTCTATAGTGGTATACATAAACGAGTACATACATAATATTTTTGTTGTCCTGTTGTAAATGTCCTAACAAAAAAAAAAAAAACTACATAGAATATGGTGGATCAAAAATATTTAAATTCTGATAGTTACTTTGTCCCCCACTTCTCCTCTACTTTTTTTTCCTAATTCCAAATTACAGTATTGACATCAGAATATTAAATTCTTTTGCATTTTAATTAACGAATAAACTTTGAAAAATAAATATAAGATATTATGTCAATAGACTCTGACGTTCATTGACTGTAAATAAAACGAAGATCAATATCGTCAATGACAAATGTTATGACAAACTTCTCAACAACAACGACAACAACAACAGCAGCAATAAAAATTATATTTTACAATAAAACCGTCTTCAATTTATGTACAAGCACGGCCTTGTCTAGTTTTCAATTTCTTTGTACTTGATTATATAAAAAGATCTTACCCTCTGCATCATCTTTCTTGCTTTTTTATTATTATTTTGTCCATTTTATAATCATTCCATTTATGAAGAATATAAAAAAAAAAACCAAATGTAGTAGCAGACATAGCTTACAATACGACGACTATAGTATACTCATATGAGTTCTATTATACGACGATAAAAAAAAAATTGTTTATCTTTTTAATTTTATACATTTATATCCAATCATATGAATGCCACAAAAATACAGCTACCACATATGATTAAAAATAATACTTTTGCAATTGTACATACATATATCTATTCGTAGACAAAATATAACCTAATGCCATAGTAACCGATAAATACTTGAATATCTACTATATATAACAGTAAAATGCTTTTTAAATGATCTGCTCGACAAAAGATTGCATTAAGATATTCAGTCGGACGGATTCTATCTATACATTTTATAATAGCAACATCCAGAAACACAATTTTTTATAACACAAATACATTATCGTGAATTGTGTATATAAGTACATACATATATTTGAATAAAGGCCCCATCAGAAACTAACAAGTTTTTATTTTTGTAAATAGACCGTAAAATAAAATCATCTGTCTAGAGTCTAGACAATCTAAACTAACGTTTTTATAGTAGATTCACCACACCATATTTGGGGATACGTTTTCAGTGTAATAGTAAATTTTTTTTTGCACAAATACAAAAAATACTCTAGCAATCCAACCAGTTTTTACACTTAAATTATTAATGCAATTGAAAATTTTATTTGAAAATTTACGACGATAATGACATTTTCTAAACTCTAATGTCAAGATCATGATCATAATATTACTAAGAGCTTTTGCTTTGGGGCTTTGTTTTCCAACATTTAGACTTTATCTGATCATTGTACAAATGTATATGTATACATACTTACTTTATCTATTTGTTGTAGATACACATTTAAAACAAATTATTGAATTCAAACAAAAATAAGCTCTATTCGCAATAATAATAAAAAAAAGAATAACAAAGATACAAATGCACATTAGTATGGTGCGATGTTGGAGACGGGTTCAATGATCTTGACCTCTAAAGTTGTACTCCATCGCCGTCATGTCATTTATCTATTTCCGTTGGTGGGTTCATCATCACAATTATAATTTGCATTTGAAAATTTAAAAGAAAAAATGCTATTAAATTGGATGCTGTTAGTTGGCTGGTTTTATAGTTTTAATCTTTTAAAAAGCAAACAAATAATAACACTAACACATATATTATGATATCGAAATTCAATGTGTATTCAAAAGTATCTTAAAATAAAATTTGCATATATTGTACATTTTAGATATTTTAAATAACGTGGGCTTATAGAATCTTTCTGGATTTGATATTTTAAATTTTGGTTTTTAAAATTTTTATCTTAAAACAGAAAAAAAAATTGCAATTTTTAAAAAAATAAAATAAGTCCCAAAACAACTTCTAAGAAAACAAAATGTTGAAACGTCGCAATTTTAGAAATAATTCTTTATGTTGAATAAAAAGCAATGTGTATGTGTTTTAATGATGTGATATCAGTTTTGGAAATCTAAACAAATGAGACTTAGAATTTTTTGAACAAAAAAAAAAAAAGATTTGTATTAAAAATTTAATATCTGGATTTTAATTGCACTTTTGAACTTTAATGTTAGCTTGTGTATTATTTTTTTTTTGTTGTTGATTCATTTTGGAAGATGATCTAATGCAAATCCAAATTAAATAAATCATTATAATTCTTTGACACGTTTTAAGACATGAAACTATGCTGAAAAATAGTCTTGGAAACAAAACAAAAAAAATTATTGACATTTAGAAAAAGTTTCATGGCAATGTCATGTTGAATGATAATTCTATTTTTTATTAATAAATTACCGACTTCTGATAAGACTAATATAATGCAAGCGTGAATTATATTCTGGGTACATGCAGATATTTTTGGATAGACCAAAAACAATGATTTTTGTTTCTTTGCTAAATAAGAATTTCTCGCAAAAACCATTTTATAAACATTTTCATATTACACATATGTACTTAATGTACAAAGTAAAATGCGAACCACTGTTATTCATATAACAGTGCTGGAACTGATATTTGTGTATACATAATTTTATGTACTTACTTATAGTTATAGTAATCAAAGCCCCCAAACTATACATACTTCTCAACTATATACAATTCAAATAAATCAGTACTCATTCGAAGCTGAGTGAACTTAGAAAAATTTGATTACACGAGACCTTCAATTTCAAAAGCCACACTCTATCAACATCAATTTAAATTCCCAGAAGACAAATCTAAGAAATTCCCTAAATTTTACATTGGTAAAATAATTTTCCTCATATTCTATTACTATGAGTAAAATTGTTGAAAAAAAAAATACATAATACATAATATGAATATCCAAACGCTTAAACGCTTATCAACACATCGTATCATTATCATTCTAATAAATGTCGAAAAATATTTCTTCTACTACTCTCTTGCTACTTTCACATCCTACGACCTTCATAGATGAACATTGCATATGTTAACAAAATATTTTTCAATTTATTTTTAACAATATCACTTTTATTCGTCTACGTATCATCATAATCATTATCATCATCATTATAGTCATACATAAGTATTTTCGTCACCGTTTTATTTTTTTTTTTTCTTCCTAAAACAACAAAATTTACGTTTTGTTAACTTTCATTTTTTTTCCTTGTTTCTTTTCTAAAAAATGATGAAATCGTCAATGACTATAATAGAGACTTATCATTCACCAAAAATATCCCATTTTATGCCCATTTACAGAATATTTATATACATATAACGCAACAATTTGTTACATATACTGAAATTACATATATTATATGCCATATTAAAGTGCTTATACTCGTATGTATACCATATTCTCAAAATTATATTAAATAACACACAACCATTCCGAAATAATATAATAGCTACATATTGTACATACATAATATGTATATAATGAATGTATATGATTCGTCTTTAAGGATATTGTCAAGAATATTTTTAAAAAAATTTACACACAACAAGGAAGGGACCGACGACCGTGCAAAAAATGAAAGAAAAAAATGTACGAAAATCATCCAACGATATTTTATATGTAATGTACAAAAATAAGGAAATCCCCATAAAGCTTAATATTAAAAAAAAAAAAGTCTGACGACCTTTTTTTCTTTCTTCCTATGTGTGGTTGAATATACATTTTTATACATATAAGGTCGAATACTTAGGATGTCTGAATAATATGTAGGTCATGAATATCTTCACATCATCGATGTTTCAAGCATACAAAATATGTATACAATATATTGCCGACATCTCACCACCTTCATCATTCTAAAGTTGAGACTTTTCACTCAATTTTATCAAAGCAAAAATACATTATTTCTCATTCCAAATTCTTATGATTTCGGTCGTCGTGTTATTTTTTTTTTTTTCATAGGAATCAACAAAAAGCTACTATTTTGAAGATTCAAAACAAAAATTTTCTATGGTAAGTAGGTATTAGAAAATTTCATCCCATAATATCACTTGTCTTCGAATATCCTTTTTCAACTGGTATATTACATCACCGCATCACTACCTTAGTATATTTTTTGGTAAAACTTTTTCTGTTTGTTTCCTGCGGTCATATGTGTAATACCATCAACCACCAAACCACCACCCATTTTAATATCTCCTCAGTCCGAATTAAGTTACCATGAATATTACTTCTTTTCTTCACCATGATATTATTTCACTCACATAATATTTAGTAGAGGGTAAAAAAAAGGACATTGCCAGTTATGAGATGATGTTAAAATGTATATTTTTTGAACAGTCAGTGGTGAAAATCAGAGATTTCGAAAAAAAAAGCAACAACAAAAAAAAAAAAATCGAATCAGAAGATGTATAAGAGTATGATGGTCTGTATAGCATAGCAATGTGATGGGCAGACAAAGTGTAAATTCTTTCAACATAAAAAACGTCTGAGTAAATATAAATCTAAATCTGGGATAAATTTCCTTATGTAATGGAGAGTGAATATACATATTAAGGAGTCGAATAAAAGTTGAGACTTTTTCTTGTTTTTATTGTAACTTTGTTGTTTTTGTCGGACTTTTTTTTTTTTTTTTACTGTTGAAGCACTTTTAACAAAGGAAGAATATTTCTTGTTGATATCCAAATATATGGATGTACATATTATGTGTATATATACATACATACACATATATATTTGGCTACGTGTAAGTATATTTTTCAAACTCATCCTTTTTTCGATTTACTTGTGATATAAAATCATCTTTGTTTTTTGTTTTGTTTTCTTGTTCTTCTGTTGTTGTTTTTTTTGGACTGTTGATCTTTGGCTCGACGACGACGGCGACGATGATGACGTCGATATATATAAATGTATACATACATACATACATATATACAAAATAATGATTTTGGTTGACCCAATGGCTTTATTAGCTTTTTGGACATGACCTTTTCTTGTACTTTAAATCTTTCTCCTTTTTTTGGTTTCTTTTTTTTTTTTATACACTTTTTGGTATTGTTCCTTTTAGGTGGGGTGAAAAGGATTCAATTAGTATATTATATGTATATACATATGTAGGTATATCTATAATATATAAAATAATACACATGATTGTTATATATGTACATATTATTAACACTTGAAAGGGTCATAAAAGGTTAAGACGATTATGGTACACACATAACATTATGAATATATCCTTTACCAGAAAATTGTCTAAAACTTTATCTAAAGAGAAAAATTTATGATTTAGGAAAATATGTTTAATAAGACATATTTTTCATGTTTTACATGTGTTTTTAAATGTTTTGTTTTGTGTCTTTTACATATTAATGGGTTAAGATAATGAATTAAATTAAATTTAAATTGTTTATAAGACCTCTTGTGTGATATTAATTAATCATATAAAATTAATTTAATATACTTTACTTAATTGGGTAAGTAAAAGGATTAAAAATGAATTTATTATTATGGCTTAAAGGGTTTTGAGAAAATTTATAGAAAATTTAAAAAGAATTTGTACTGAATTATATTTTATTTTGTTAGATAAAATAATTAATTTGATAATTTGTTTTTGAGTTAATTTGAAAATATTATTTCTTTAATTTTTTTTTTTTTATAATTTACAATCAATATTTTTCATTTGACACAAAATTGAAAGATGAACAGAAAAAAATCTTTTAAATAAATGCCGTCGGCACTTTATTTATTTGAATTGTGCATTGGAAAACATCATATTAATTTCAATTTAGATATTGTCTAATTGAGAATCTTAAAATCTTATCTCAATCTTAAAATTTTTTTAAGTAATTAAGGGTACTTTGACTTCTTATTGCTAACTCGATGGTAGAAATTCAGTAAAATATTACCATGGGACTGGAGAATTAAATGAACTTTTTTATTTTACAACTAAACAAGAGTTTTTAAGTATTAAAAGAAAAGAAAAACATATAAATCCCTTGATAGAAAATTTACAAGACTGTTTTATGCAAATTTCATTAAAGGTCGTCCACGGAGTCACACACTATATTTCTAAGAAAACTTTTTTTTTTGTTTTTCAAATGAACTTAATTCTATTATCGATTTAAAACTGGCGACTCAAAAACCTTAAAGTTTTTAAATAATTGATTTTAAATTCTAGAATCTTTTTGAATTTATTGAAAGACTTTTTTAAAATAAATAAAAATAAAGAATATGCATAATTTTCAAATAATAAATTCTGATTATGATTTTAAATTACAAGGACATTTTATGTTTTTTATTTGTCCTTGATTACCTACCCTTGTTTTATTTTTGGAGAATTAAACACATAAATTTAATAAATATAATTAAAGAAAAATGAAAAACAAAAAAAAAACATTCTAGACTTAATAAGAATTGTAAAAACAAAATAAATCAAAGTACATAATAGTCTGCTTATTATAATTCTTTACATGTTGTGTATTTTAACACACAGTAAAGTATATCTTTAGGCCAAATTTATATAATAATACTCAGGCATCAATCCATAAATAACCTGTTGCCAACTTCACCCATACCCTTATATAATACTGCTTCGAATACTTTTCCATCACAGAAAAAATTTAAAAAAAATTCAAAGATATGAGAAATGATCCTCTTTACGCATATATAATTCTATATACCTGAATTTACATACGTACATATATACATACTATACATATGTATGTATGTATAATAATACTACTTCTTATTTATCGCAACTCACTGAAATTTTTGATATTCGTTCGTCGGCGTCGACCATTGTTTCCCTCGCAATCGTCTGAATATTATTTTATTCATAATCTTCTTTTATTTTTGTATTTTTTTTTTTATATACCGACTGTTAGGTCGAGGTCATATCGATGACCTCTTGGTTTGTTTTCCATTCTTTTTATTTACTTTTTTTTTCTTTTTTCTCAACTTTTCCTCTCTTCTTTCCATCTGTTAGCATCACTTATACATTTTTCTTAAGAAATCCTTATTTCTTTTCTGTGAGACAACCACACACTTCCTTCGTAAAAATTCATTCTGCTATACCAAAACGAAAAAATGTATAACAAAAATCAACTACAAATAAAAGTAAGTAGAAAAAAGAGGACTAAAGATGAAAAATACGAGAAAAAAATTAAGGTCGGATGCTCCTAGGTTTTCTGTTCTTCGATTTTTCTTCTATTCATTTTGTTTTTCTTTTATGTTTTTGTTCCCTTCTTCTCTTGAAAATATTTTCACTTTTCTTAATGTTTTTTTTTTCCTTTCTAGTTACAAATATGTATACTTAAAGTCTGTATACCTTATACATAACAGCACCCAAAAGCAACCGTACCACCTCCTGAAACTGTTACAGTCTTTGCATACAAATACAGAACCAGATCCTTATACAATCGTTGATAAATACGTAGACAATTTTAAACGAGAGAATCTTAGTTATTGAGGAGAAAGCACATAATAAAGGATACACATAAGAAAATACCGAAGAAAGTTTTTCGTTACTTTCTCTTTTTTAAAAGTTCAAATACATTTTTATATGAAAAAAAAATGAAGACTATTTTATGGTTCACATTTTTCCAATATATACATGAACACGTACACATCCTTGTTCTTTTTTTATATTTACCGCACTTTTACGTTTACATGTACTTTATTTTCAAGTAAATACACGTTATATCCTTCTATATATTGTATCTTTTCTTTTTTCTCCCTTTACATTGATAGGCATTTCTACATATAGGAAAAAGGAAAAAAAAAGAAGCGAATAAATAAAAAAATAAATAAATAACGAAAAGAAATTGTAAAAGTAGAGAAAAACTTTCTCTTTCAGTTATCCTGGAGTATCATTCAACAATCATCATCATCATCAACATTAATTTGCTGTTGCGAGTGATGCTATTGTAGTAGTGTATAATATACAAACAAGGACAATTACAATTTATTTTTTCTCATCATTTAAACACCCAAACTGTTGCTAATACTCTACAGGATTAGAGCAGTGTTACTTCGTGCTCGACCTCTCATATATTATATACTACACTCATCCTAATTATTATTATTTGTTGAAAGAAAGTAAGTATATAGCTCGCAGAAATAAAATAAAAATGAAATATTCCTTTTTTTTTTTTGCATTAAAACTGTTATTTTTATTATTATTTAGTAATTTATTTCTATTGATTGCCAATATTACCAGACAGTTACTTCTTAAATTTTTCCAATAGCATCAATTATGATACATAAAAAGCAACTTTATTTGTTTTTTGCTTGTTTGAGTTTTAAAACTTGAAAGGAAGCTTAATACCATAAAATTCAGATAATACTATGTAAAATAAGATTTCAGACTTCACAGTATTTTTTTTTTATATCAAGAAAATAAAAATTTTTTGTTAAAAACATAAAATCCTTTTTAAAAAAAAGGATACGCTGAAAAAATGTAGAAAAAAATTCATGATATATCGCCCGACAAACAAAAAATCAAAAATACACATCAACATGATTGTGTGTGAAAATTATGGACATCAACCGAATCCTTCATGCAATATGAAATGTGAATGTAAACAATGACGACGACGATGCGGAGTTTTTTTTCTTGATTTTTTTTTGGATTGAACATTTTCGTATGAATTTATTGAGGTTGGTCAAGGTAATTTTCAAGAATGTCTGTGAGAAAAAAAAAACAGAAATATGTACTGGGTAAGCTTGAAAATATTTTAATTTTTTACTGTACATTAGTTCTGGGGAATAAGTTAGTGACAAATGTTATCGATGTTGTTGACTGGCCTATAATTTAAATATTTTTGGCAAAAAATGTTCTAATTAAAAAAAAATTATTTGTAAAGAAAATCTTTGAAAACCTTTTCTCGAGAAAGTTTAGGGAGGTTAATGAGCTTTAAGTGAAAATTTTCACACATCTTTATTAGGGATTTTTTTATATGTCAGTTTTTTGAAAACAGAATAATAAATCTCCTGGAAAACTTTTTTCCTAGAAGGAAAAGCCTCATTGTTTTAATTTTTAAGAAAAAAATTTAGGTATGAAATGAGACAAAATACAAATAAAAAAAATTACAAATAATTTCTAGATGTTATACAAAATCAATAATGATAATAAATAAGTAAAAAAAAAGAAAACAAAAACCAAAATAAATGATTAAAAAAATCGTCTAAAAGACAAAGAAATAAAAAAATCTATATATTACATCGAACAAAGTGATTTTATCACTTTGCAATAATATTTACCACACAAAAAATAATAAACGGTTTGATAAGCAAAACTCATGCAAAAAACCTTTTAAATTCTACTTGAAAAAAAATTAATAGAGAAAAAGAATAATCAAAAATATTCAACCAATCTTCCAAAACACATCATCAATAGAAACCAAGTGAATGAGCGCTGGTGGTTAAATAAATGGATAGACGGATGAACGAATTTACAAAAAAAAAAAAAAGAAAAAACGAAAAAAAATTTTCAAAAAATTTTTTCGTCAAAATCAAATGGTCCATTTAACTACTCAACTCATGTTTTTATTAACGTGTATATTGCATTTTTGTAACTCAAACTCTAATGTTCTTTTGAACAACCCAGTTCATATGGTGATTGACTGCAGTGTTGCCAACAAATTATTCTGCTAGCTATAATGAGTTTTGAAGAATTATTTGTGACTACAAATTTAGTTTTTAAATTAAAATCAACCAATAGGACAGAAATTGAGAAGTTTTTGAGACAAACTTAAATATAAAAAAAAATTAATAATTACCTACTAACCTGGTGTTTTTTTGAGCTTTTTGTATATTTTTTGTCGAATGATAATAGCAACTCTGTTGGCGGTAGTTTTTTCTGCAAATTTCTCTGTCATACAAATAACACCACTTTCACTTTATTGTGTATACTACTGTTTGTTGGTTCAGTTGCCCAATTTCAAATTGAAAAGACGAACCTTAAAAAAAATTGAACAAAAAATAAGTAAACTAGAAAAAAATTACTAAAGGCATTATCTAAAGTACTGAATGATTGCATGAATTTTAGAGTTTAGGGTCTTGGCAACCATGACATTGTACTTTGAAAATAAAAAAATCACAAAAAAAAAAACGAATATTATAAAAATATATTACCGAATCCATAATAATGTATATAATGAATAATAAACACCCATTATCATCATCTAACTCATTCCAACAACAACAAACACAACAAAATATAACAAAAAATTTAAAAAAAAATTAAAAAAATTAAAATAAAATTTATAATCAGAAAATAAAATCCTTAAAAAATGTAAAAAAAAAAAAAATTAAAAAAAACAGACACAAAGTAGAAAAAATTATATTGGGGAAATGTGTTTTTTATAAATGTAATTTTTATTTATGTATTATATCATCATCATTGCGCACTGGAGCAGCATTGCAGTTTTTGCAATTATAACAACATTACACACATTCAGCGCGTTACACTTTTTGTTTTTTATATATATTTTTAATTTTATTATTTTATTATTTTTTTATTTAAAATTTTTTTTTTCAACACTCAATGAGAGAAAGGAAAGGTGCGTTTAATTTTCGAGTAGTAATGATGAAAAGAGTAGCCAGCAAAAAAAACGAAAAAACAAAAAATTATAATAGGAAATGGCAATAGGAAAATAACCAGGGTGTAAATGGTTTTATTGCCAAAATTATACAATAAACTATACCAAAGTATATACCAGAAATTTTCATGATAAAAATAA
The DNA here is from genome assembly GCA_932526495.1 of Bombylius major. Lineage (NCBI taxonomy): Eukaryota > Metazoa > Arthropoda > Insecta > Diptera > Bombyliidae > Bombylius > Bombylius major. Next base: position 37,903,341 of record OW052043.1, on the reverse strand, counting down.
GATTACTGACATTGCATTATACTGACTACAATAATATATAGTATCCATAATAATATGTATTATGAAGTAAGGTGGTACTCTATGTTCCTATAACACTTTACCCATATTTCAGCCATTGTCACATTGAACAAAACACACTGAACCTTTTTTGAAAATATTTTTTTAAAATATGTATTAACCAGGTTTCTCAAACTCCGCAAAATATACAGAAATGGGGGGAAGTAATTTGATAAATTCGCGAAATATTGCCGAACAATACAAAGTCAATAATGCTATTAGCTATAATATAATGTCGATAATAAAAAAAAATAAAAGTAAAAAACTACAAAAATAAAAAAATAAAAAAAAGGAAATGCCAACCAACTGGAAAGGTAAGGATTTCCAAAAAAAAAACACACACACACAAAGCCCAATTCACATGATCAAGGAATCAAATTAATCAATACACAGCTACACTACATTACCACCCACAATAGAATCCTCATAGTCTTTCACATCACCATTATGATTAAATTAAATCCAGGGCATTACGAAAATTCAACAGTATAATATGGTAGGTGTACAACACCACATTTTCATGCTCACATTACTCTTTGATACTATCTTATATAGAATTTAATTTCCACATACATACGTACTGTATTTTTTTGTTCGAAATTATTACTTTAAAAAGTTACGAATACAACACGTTCCGAGGAAATTTTTTTTTATCAACAAATAAAAACCATTTACAAAATTTCATATTTTCATCACCTATTGTACCTACATAATATTTTTATTCATATCTCACTCACATGAACAAAACATAAAATTTAATTCTAATATCTTAGAACATTTTTTCATAATCTCAGAAAATATATTTACAGAATCATCCGTTTCATACTAAAATTTCTCTGTACAAACATAGATACATATACGCCATGGTACGTATTCAGGTGTTGTACAGCATTTATATCATACGTAAACGTATGTACATATACAAACAGTAAAAATATATGAATATATCTACTGTACACCTAAATGTACAAAATCATTCTTCAACATGTGATATTCAACAGGCATCTTAAGTGATACATTTTGACATGCAGAGATTGTATATACTATACAATATATATTTCTCACCAATCTCCATCACCAACTGATTTTGAGCTCCCAAAATACACTATTTCTTCACATATACTAAAGTATATATACATGCATGTCAAACGTACCTATTATGTACATATATAGTATTGTACTTATTGTACATAAACATGCACACACTAATTTCATAATATCACATATTGTATAATGTCACCTTAAGGGTATGTTTATATCTTCTCATCATAAGCCCATTTATTTTTGCTTTTTTTTTTGCTATCCTTATCCGATTCCTTACATTTGTTCGGTCATAAGGTGAATTTAGCTATGATTATGTATGTACATGAACGGCAGCAGGTTATATGTACCAAGAAAATGAAAATAAACATAAAAAGAAAAATAAAAGAAGAAAAAATAATACCTATATGTACTTATATACACATATTGTACATTCAATAATATACAACATATGGAAAAAAATAAGGCTAAAATAAAAATGGTATCATATCTACATTCGAAGCATACACATGTTCATATATCTTTTAAAAGCTATCAATAAGAAGATTTTCATTGAATTGAGAATTTGTACATTTACAATTTTATTTTGAGCACCTGCCAAATAATGTAACTTATTCAAAATATGTGTTAAGGATACTAAAAACAAAAAAAATAAAAAAACAACACACAGATATTGGAATTTAAAATCAAAATTAAGAGTTTTTTTTTCATGAAAATTTTACTTATATATAAATTTGAAGGAAGAATATGCTTAGGGAAAAAAAAGGATAAAAATTTTATTTTAAAGAACTTTTGTTTTGTACCATGTTTTTGTTTTTTCATTGAAAAATTTAAGTTTCATTAAAGGCATTTCTTTTCTTATTATCCTTTTTCCTCACTTTTAAATGTAGTAAACAACTCTGTACAAGATTAAAACATTCAAATTTTAAAAAAATTTACCCAGTTCAAGGATAATTTCAATTATTCTAGAATATGTACTCAAAGTACTCAAAGTTTACATAAAAATTACTTTGTATAACGATCCCTTTTAACATGAACAAGAAATGTCAAAAAAAAAAAAAAAACATGAAAATTTTCTCACTATCTTGCAAGTGATCTTTATGACATATGTTTGTCGTCTACTGTTTTTTATTTCTTACATAAAAAATTAAATTTTGGATAATGTGTATAATTACTAGAGGTGTCATCACCCTTTGACTATGTTCCATATTATCAAATTACACACGAACTATGTATTGTCATAAAAAAGGATATGATATGATAGACATTTTAAAAAAAATTCATGTTTTACAGAAAGGATGTGTTATCTTAAACGTTATATCCTCACCTGGTGTACATTGTGTCCAATTACAAAATACAGTAGCATTTAAAACAACATACACACACATACACAATGATTCATTTTAGTGTGGCAAAAGTCATTTGTTCAACGACAAATTGGTTAAGAATTTTGTAATTTTTCTTGATTCTGTAACTCTTTTTTTTTTCTAGTGTAATTTTTTTGTATAATGTAATCTAGAATCTAATGCATTTCGGTTTCCTTTTTTTTTTTTTGTATAATATCCTGACTGATAAATCTAAGCAATTTCATAGGCTTCTTTCAACAACAAAAATGGTTTAGTTATAAGTTAACATAGAAAAAATCAACAACAAAAAAAACTTTAAAAATAACGACATACATTATATTTGTAATTTCCTTTCACCTGCCCACTTGAATGCACATTTCAAGTGTTTCATGGTTAAAAAAATCATGTATTTTTTTTTTATTTTTAGTTTTTTACCTTTTTATTAAATTTAGATACAAGTATGTAATTCTTACAATAATACTAAATTCATGTAGTACCTGTAACTTGTCGTCATTGCTTATGATACTACAACAACAGATACATACATGAAAAATCTGTTTTACTTGTAATGTATGCATCTGAAATTTTCGTGCTGCAGCGTATACCTATATGTACAATTTTTGATATAGAAAAGATAGGTGCTAAGATAGGTGTATATAACTATTATACAAAAAATATAATTTAGCTTTTATACTTACTTATAATCTTGACTCTCAACAACTTTTATTTAACGTTTTTCTTTTCTTTCAAGAGAGACATGCTATGTCATTTTTGATTGCAACAGTGTAATTTTATGCACATTAAATTATTACCTTGATATGAACAAGGTTTACTATTGAATTTTATATCTCGAATGAGACCCAACCTTTGATTGACCATATATACCTATATAAAAAAAAAAAATTTTTTTTTATTGAATTGACTGCAGTTCGAGTGAGTATATACCGACAATTATACATCAGTTTTAAATTAGACATGACTGTAAGCATCAATGACATGGAAACAATAAGAAATTTTCCTTGTTTGTTTTTCGTGAAAGGAATTAAGGATTTTAAATATTATTATTGTTAAAGTTACATCATTCACATACATAAAATCTAGAGTTATATACGAGTACTTATCAGTTTTTAAAACTTTCCATCATACCCAAAAATTACATGGCTGTTCACTGGTTTAGTATTTTTTGCTATAATTTTCATATAAAACTATGACGACAATCACTTAACAAAATCAAATAAAATGATCTACAGAAATTTTCTTTTTAGCTAAATTCAATTTTCAAGGATTAAAATTCGTGAAAAAACAATTAATCTCTAACAACCATAAAAACTGCCTCAAACCTTTCAGTTCAAATTGAATTTTTCAAAAAACTTCAGCAACAAAGAACCAAGATATTTTCATTTAAAAAATTCTTCTTAAAAACGTCAAATTTTTTTTAAAATGGCATGTTCACTTAATAATTTTGACAGTAAACGTAACGTAAAAAGTAATCATGCAATCTCTAAAAATGAAAAATAAAATTTAAATATAAACATCATATGGCCACCCTCGCAGGGATGTGGATCACGTTTTGTGTAAGAAATTTTCTCTTCCTGGTTATTTTTTTTTTCGTCTTTCATTTTCATGTTTCATTTTTTTGTTAAATTTAAAACTGACAACCCTATCAACCCTTCTAAAAAGAAACGAAAAAATATGCCAGTCCATTTAACTTGAACGTAAATTTGTAAATTGTTAGTCTCTTAAATTAAGAAGAAGAAGAATAATAATAATAAGAAAAAATGTATAAATACCTTAAGAAATACATGAAGAAATCTTTTAGTGATAAATCGAAAATTCTCATCACGATGTACTTCTACCCAATTGCTTACAACATTGGTCCAAATTCAAGAAAAACATCTTATACCATGTAATTTTCATATATCGTGCTCATCGTCATCATCATCATCATCATCAACATCTAACATGCATTTTACCATTCCAGAGTACAACGACCATAATTCCTTTACCCAGATCATCATCATCATCATCCTTGCATCTGAGACCTGTTTATCAAAACAGATGGTTGCACACCTGAAAAATACAAAAAAATAAAATAAAATCAGAAAAAAAAAGTTGAGAAAGATCATACACAATGATTTTGTTACCGTTTTTCTTCAATCCTTTATTCCTTTTATACATTTTCTTATTATTATTATTTTTTTTTTTTCTTTTATTTTAAACTTCATCAATTTCGATTAAATTGCATTTAGGTTTTAATAAATAATCATGAAGCTCTTTCTGTCTGAATCACCAACTAAATTGTGGTGTATATACGCGTAAGCAAGGAACCAAAGATGTAGGTACAAAATATATATTTTGTTTTGCATTTGTGTAGATTATAACATCACACAGTATTTCTTTTTTCTTTTTCTTTTTTTTTGGAAAGTTGTGGCTTTATAAAAAACAAAAATACATAAATTTTTTTTTTCCTCTGAACATTTTCACCATAGCTTAACGGTATCTTTAGCATTTTTCTTTTCTCCTTAAAGGTATTTACAGATTGTTTGGTTTGTTATAGTATCTCAAGTATCTGATTTTATTGTGATGGTGTATTTTTTTTTTTTTGCGAACATTTCTTCTTCATCTTCTTTCTTTGATCAACCTCAGTTTTTTAGCTTTTGTGTTTTTTTTTTTTTTTTATACATATTTTTATTTTTATTTATTTTTTTTTTTTTTCGTAAATTTATTCCTCACTTATTAAAAATAAAAATCTACATTTACTTTACCTAAATTTATATCTTATAGGTTCATACGTTGTTTTCCTTGAAAATTGGTTTCCAACAAAAATTAGTTTTAAAATCCTCATCATTCTTCACTCTTTTGAAAGAAAATAAAAAATAAGAAAAAATTTCAACAAATGATGTAGTGCATTTGTAACACAATGGAAATTAAGGTCTTATAGAGGTTATCATTTTGGCAAAAAAAAAAAAAAAAAAAAAAAAAATTCATTTTAGTTTGGTATGCAAGCAAGTACTTACAATTTTTAAAAACAATTTCAGACTTAGGTTGATTACCAAAAAATATTTTCTGTACCATTTTTCTTCGCTGAATACAAAAAAAAAAAAAAAAAAAAAGTTTCTACTATTCGTGAATTCACTTAAAAAGGGACCGCTTTTTTTTTAATGGACAAAACTTGAAAAAAATTTTTAAAGAAAAAATAAGTAACATTGCTTTTTTTAAGTAATTTTTTGTTATCCGTTTTACCTTTGTTCAAAAAGAAATTAGACTGAAAGTTAAATTGTTACTCTTGATGTATAAAATGCCTTTAGGGTGAACAATTTTTATTATTTTAACTTTTTTTTTTTTGTTTTCGTCTTTTATTTCTCGTGATTTTTTTGTTGATAAATATCTGTGGGAGTACTGTCGAATATTCTTGAACAATATTATAATAAAAAAAAAATTAAATAAAAATTTTTTTAAGACTAAAAATACGTTTAATATAATAAAAGGAAACCAGTACAGTTCCAACAGTACTTAAACACTGTCCGTACCCAAAAATTGGTAAAATTATTTCAATTTTTTCACTATAATTTTTTAGACATAAGTTCTAAAGCTTTCGAAAACAAAGACATTGGGACTTGTTTGTTGAAAAAATATACTTACACATTAATTTACATGCACACCTACAGAGATTGTCCTTAAAATTAAAAAAATCTATTAGTACATTTCTCTCGATTGTATTTAGGTCCATCTGAGAAAATTCAACAGATTTTTTGATTTCATCAGGTGAAATTTTTCATCTACCCTATTCTTTTAAACCAAATTTATTCACTTTGGTCGAAAATTTGTTTGTTAAAATTACATTGAAACTATTTATTGAAGATTTCGTAATATAATACACGCGTCCTTGTTCCTATTTTCTATGTACTTAGGCTTATACCTATTTTATCAACAATTATTCATAATAAATTCCCTCCTTATTTATACGTATTTTATGTTTTATTTTTTTACAATAATTACAATTTACTGGTGCATATGTGTCTGTATTACAAATATCTTATTATGATCATATAATAAGTATTCAAGGTAGTCCAGACCGGACACCATATAAAATAAATATATCTTGCGTAATCATTCAAAGTTGATCTTCCAGCAACGTGTGTAACCGATCAAAGCAGATGTGGTATTTCGCATAACTGCACTGTAGCAATTTAAACTTTTATTTTCTTTATTTTTTTTTTTCTGTTTCCAGTAAAAGGGAGAAGGAAAAAAAAACTTGAAGCAGAATCTTTAATTTACTCGTTTACTTTTTTCATTTTGCCACCTTCTTTCTTTTATTTTTATTTTTTTTTTATAATAAATATTAGGTACCTACCTACCCAAGATACAAAATTCTTAGTCGTTTTTTACTTTTCAGATTTTTTTTTTTTTATCTGCATAATTTATGTGATGAACACACATGAAATTCTCGTGTATGTGTATTGAATTTTAAAAATGTGTTGGAGGAACTGATTGAATGATAGGATGATTGTAAATGAAGGACATTATGGATAAAATACACTTTATTTGTATCGATGTTGATTTTTATTTTTTCTTCCTTTTTTTGAAAAAAAAAGAAAAAATAATAAAATTATTCGTAAATTAAGAAATTATTCAATATTTAATTGGGTGCTACTGAATATTTTTTTTATATCGAAAATTCTTGTTTGTTATAAAATATGAAGAAATTTAATGAGACAACTTTTTTGTTGATGTTTAAAAGTCATATGTATGTATGAGAAAATGTTGATTGACCAGATCACAAAATGAAAAGAGAAAAAAATAAACAATATACTCGTATAATAAATGCGAATATACGTAACAAATTTTACAATATAATTATATTACATTACTGTAACGTAAAGATGCTTACGTAAATTAAGAGTTAACGAATACGAGTAATGTGATGCCAACAGTTAAACACTCATATGATCCTCAATTCAATCAATGAAAATTAACTCTGTTATTGTAAAAATGAATTATAATTCAGAAATATTATTTAAATTCATTTTTTGAAACTTTATCCTTACTTGTTTCGCCGCTTTAAAATTTTTTCAAACAGAAATGCCTCGGAAGTGTTCAACAATTACATAAATCGAATTTTAAAAAAACTGACCAATAAATTACATTAATATTTTTCACTGCAACATAGGAAAGGCAATAGTATCTTGAAAATAAAAAGAAATTCATCGAAGTGAAGTTCCGACGTAAATTTTTCTTTAGGAAGCTTTTTTTACACGAACAGTTTATACTATTTTTTTTTTGGAAGTCAGTATACAGGCAAGAATAGGCATACTTTTCTATATTCTTTTACATTGCCTTTGAATAAATCTGTCTCGTGTGTGGGGTGATCAGATCTCAATTTAAATCGAGGGAAATCTTTTAAATTAAATATTACCAAGAGCAACAAACTTATCGGGTACTACTGCCTCCATAAGCACAATACTGACTTCCAAAAATAAAAATAGTTTATGCTTGTATGGCTTTTACATGACAGAAAATAAGATGTCCTGAATAAATAATTTTTTTTTTTTCGATTTTCTATTATGTTCGAAAATTTATATTTTTTATATTACAAACATTCTTATAAATTCTTAATTAATTCAATTTTCTATCATTTTACCCAAATTTTCTTGCATTATTTTTTTTTTATTATTTCAAGTTAGATAATTTTTAAATATATTTTGAGTAGAGAAATTTATAATGGAAACACGCGATCGCATTGTTGTTACCCTTCATGTTTTATGCACAAAATAAAAATGACTTAAGTCAAGAGAAATTTTTGAAAGACCCATCATACTTATACAAATGAAATTTTAAAACATATATGTATATACTCGTATGTATATATATGAATCTGCACTAACACAAATTTCCTATAAACAAAATTTTTATTTAGAACACAAACACTTTTTTGAAACTCAAAAAACTTGAATACATATGTGATAAAACCCAAAAGCAAACAAAGTTCATGTAGATTTTTTTTTAGGACCCTTTGAAGAAAAAAATAATGCCAATCTTACAAGAAAAAGATATTTATACATATATGTACATATATGTGCTGCATTCAAGTGTATTTGTGTTCTTTACACACACTTTTTAAGAAAAATAAAATTATAATAATCAAATGTTTGAAAAATATCAATGTCTATGTTTTTTTGGTCAATAAATTAGTTTAACGAAGTGGAAAAAAATTGTATGTGTTTTTTTTTTACTGCAAAAATTTTGAAAGTGAACATGTATAGAGAGAGATTGCATTTTTTGGAGTTAGGGAACCTATCATATAACTTATATTTTATAAAATGCTTTTAGTTACACGACCAATAGTATAATCATATATTGATGATGGACATTAAACTAAGAAAGAAGCAAAAAAAAAATTGTTTTTTTTTGGTTATGTATTTTGATACATATACGATAATACCTTAAATAATGATGCACTTTTTAAAGAAAAAGAGAAGAATGAGAAAAAACAATTTACCAAAAATGATAAGTCGTTGTATAAAATCCAAAAGAAAACAAATGAACAAAAAAAATAAATAAAAAAGTATGTAATACAGGCAGAAAACTATTTGGAAATTTAAGAATGTATTCAAGGAACCGAAAATCCTCTTTTTTCTTTTTCTTTTTTCTTTTTTCAAATATATCAGATTATGTTTTATTCGAAACAGGCATTAACCTCGAACTAAACATTTTTTTAAAAAAGTTACATGAGAATAGATACAAAGTAAAAAGAAAGACTTGTTTTAGAAATTTTTTAACTTCGTTGTACTTCAAAATTTTTTTAATTAATAATTTCTTTTTCTATTTTGAATTTTTTTTCTTAAAATATACATTTTTTTTACTATTCAAAGTATGTAATCAATTTCCCTTTTCCATACTTATTTAATTCACTAAAAATTTCAATTTGATTTCAAAACCAAATCATAATAATAGTATTAAGCCGTCTTTTATATGGTTAATCTAGGAATAACACAGACTTTAATTTTGTTGGTCAAAATTTTTTTTTACGTTACAATACACTTCATTTATCTATTAAAGTTTAACTTCACAAGCAGCAAATTTTCCAAAGTCAAGTTTCACTTCAATTTCACAGTTCTATTCAATTGTCAAAGTAAAAACTTCTATTCGTTCTTATTATACCAGATGAACAATTGATTTAATATGAAAATACAGCAAGGTGAATTACCCTCTTAATATTTTGATTTTTTTTTTACCCGCTGCTTAAATTAGAATTGCAGTTAAGCAGTTGATAGACCTTACGAGTATAATGTTTTTTTTTTCTTTCGATAATTCAGTGTCATAATTCATTCGAGCATAATGAAAACCAAAATTTAAAAGTTATACATACAAATATTAAATATGTAGGTACAAATGTTAACATATAAAAAAGTATATACGTACATACATGTTTAGGCAAAATTAATGATGTAAATTATGCATCGTGTTGCATCATTATTGTGATTTTTTTATATGATTTTTCTATTCATGAGACAATTTTAATTAATTTTCTTTGTTATCAATTTTGTGAAATAGCATTTTCTTTTGCAAAAATTAAAAAAAAAAAACAAAAAAGAAAATAAAAAAAGATGAACCATAATAATTCAGCCTTAATCATAATCATTTCATAATTATTCAAGATATTTTAATAATTATTAATTATGATGATTTTTTAATTGAAAAACCAATTATAATACAATAATTTGGGCATATTATAAAAAAAAAATCCGTTATTTGCAAAATTTCTTTTATTTTTAAATAGATATACGAATTCAAATAATCAAAAAAACATCAATAATATAAAAATAAAAAAAGTTTATCTCAAAATTCGTCAATTTAATTTTTTTTTTCCTCATTTCCCAATGTTTTCTTTTACTTTTTTTATTTTTTCAAGTTTTCTCTTTTTTTTTTTTATTTTTTATTATTGACTATTTTTTATTTTGTGTGTTCCCATCCCATCCCAAAAAACAAAAATGGGGGGTTATATATTTCACTATAAAAATTTTGTGCACCATACTACACATACATCAGATTTTCGTATGCGTTTTTACATGTATGTATGTTCAGTACCAGTAAAATTCCTTGCATATAAAGTACGTACCTACATATAATTTGAGGATTGAATAAAAATAATGTACCTACTACTGCTTTTTTTTTCTGGTATTTTTATTGTATAAATACTAAAATTTATAGATATAATGAGAAATAGAGGGATTATCATTATATAGATTGCTTTATAAAACTCGATAGATGGAGAGACTGGACATGGATGGCGAAACCATAATAATATTGATGACGTGCGTTTTTGTCCAAAAAAATAACAAGACAAAAAATTAAAAAAAAATAATATACATATTATGTATGTATGTATATATAAATTTAAACCCGCATATACACGTGTTTGTATTAAATTTGAAATCTTTGTAGGTGTATACTGCATTTTTGCATTTAACAGTCCATGTATGTATATACGTTTAATTGATGTGTATAAGTACCTAAGTATTTTTTTTTTTTGTAATGAATATATTATATTTGTGTTGTGCAACATTATAAAGGGCTATGTATCCCCGAAAAAATGAAAACGTTTTTTGTTTTTCTTGGTTTTTTTTTTTTTTTTTTGCGAAAGTAGTAGCATTTATTATTAGGATTCAATATACATACATACAATATATCATACATATACCTGATGGTAGTAGCAGAGGAGTAGAACGGAAGTTTGAAAACATAATGTGGTAAGGGCCAAGCGAAATTATTATTCATTAATAACCTCAACTTTGTTCAAAATCTACGGCTATTACAATATTGATGATGAGTGAACTAATGGGTTAAACTTATATATGAACGAGGAAAGATTAAAAAAACAAAATGCTGGAAAAAAAAGAGCGCAGAAAGCAGTGTTAAATTTGAAATTACTCTACTTTTTTACATTGGTATGAGAAAAACGTTAATGGTGGATGAAGGATCAAAAGAAATGAAAAAGGCACATTTTTAATTTTTAGTATATTATATAAGGACATACTTACATTATGTGCATAAAATATATGTAAGTACATAAATAAAATATCATAACAAAATGTTTGTATATAACATGACCGCATGTTCGCGTATACATATTTGACATTTTGAGTAAAAGCATTATATTTCCAAAGCAAATTTCATACTTATATGATATCAAAAGCATATATAAGCAAATAAACATACATGAATTATAATACATACCTATATGTACATATGTAATTCTCTTCTGTTATGTATGCATGTGACTTGATGCATGCTTGCATGCATGCCTTTTACCTTACGTCTTTCGTCCTGTACGTCTTACGCATCATATAATATGTACCTACACCATATTTTTTTTCGTACTATCGGTTAACGAAAAATCGCAAGCATTTCACATCTCGTATGTATGTATGTATGCATGTATGTATGAATAAATATCAATGTATTGATGACATATTTTGGCTGCGTAACGAAGCCGCTATAGCTTTTTTTTTATGCATGCATGCATGTGCATTTTAAGTGGAGTGGGGATAAGAAAAAAAAAGTATTTATTTATATGTGATGATGATGTGATGTTATAATATAGCCTACTTTTTTTTATATTTGGACAATTTTTATTTTTATTGTTTTTTATTTATTTGCAACCATTTTTATTTTCATTTTTTTTTTATATATCATTATTTAGTTTTGTTTGATTTTTTTTTTATTTTTCTTTTTCAAAAAAAAAAAAAAAAAAAAAAACCTCATATAAAAATGTATGATGAGGAGCAATGAGAGAGTAGGTACAACATTCTCCAAACATTGAAAAATTGTATTTACACACAAGGTTTTGGCAATTTTTTATTTATTATGATAATATAAATTTTGCCCTGCACTGCACGCCATACATTTTTATATAAACATATATTATATAAATGTGCGTGTAGTGGTTCTCTATACCCTTTTTATTTTTTATATTTTTATTTTGTGCATTTTTTTTCAATGCTTACACACATTTTATAGGTGCATATTATGTTTATTTTTCTTTTTGGTTAGGTTTTTATCATTTTTATTATTATTATGTTCTTTTTACTTTTTTCGTTCATTGTTAATTTTTTTCTTTTTATTTTTATTTTTTGGTGAATTTTTTTCCAAAACAAAATTTTGAAAAAAAAAAATGAGCGATTTGCAGAAAAAAGCGAAAAAAAGTATTTATTTTTTTTTTTTCATTTTTTTTTTATTGTCAGTTTTTTTTCCATTCTGGTTGGGCCGATTTTTTATATGTCGACAATAGAGGACAAGCCCCGCATCCATGTGTAGTTATACAAATGATGATGGTTTTTTTTTTTTTTTTTTTAAATAATAATTGAACTCCTCTATACTCTACAAACACTTTATATAGGTACACTATACACATTTATAGGCTACTATAATAACACTACTTCAACAACTTTTGCCGAAAATAATTTTTTGGATAGTGCGGTTGATTTTAGATGAACAGAAGTAAGCTTTTGGAATAGTCGTGTATTCTCTTCAAATTTTAAAACATTATAAAATCTTTGATTGTCCATTTGTTTAAAAAATATTCAATTATTGGTAATAAAAAAAAAAAAAAAAATTAATTATTTGTTCTTGGAAAATATCCTTTTTCACTATAATTTAAAAAAGAATAAAAAACGTTTTAAATAAATAAAAAATAACACAAGGATAATACGATAGTTTGAAAATATTTTCAAAATTAACGTTAATTTAAAATTTTTTTTCAAAAAAAAAAAAAAAAAAAGAAGTTATTTTGTGAAAATTTTAAAGAAACCGTATTTTTAATTTATGAAACAATTGTTATTCAACAGGATTAAAATTTTAAAATTTAAAAGATTACAAAACAGTGTCAAAAGATTTGTGGTTTTTTTAATACAAAATTTCTTAAAAATTAATAAAAAGTGTTAAAAACTATTAAATTTAAAACAAAAAGTGGAAAATTACTTACTTGCAAAATATATAAAATTCATTATCTATATATTGAAAACATTGTGCAAAAATATAAGTATAAGTTTCTAATTAATAAAAATTTAATGATAAAGTCAAGTTTAGTTAATTATTAGATAATTAGAAAATAAACAACTAAAAATTAAAAAAAAAAAACAAAAAAAAAACACATAATAAACATAAAATTGTTATTTTTAAAACAAAATAAAAAAAAAACTTTGTTTTATTGTTTATCTTTCATCAAACAAAATCATATGTAACATTTGTGTTTTAATTACCTAATATTGATAATTTGAAATAGAATATTTTAAAAACTTTTCTAAAAAGTTATTTTGAATTGAATTTATTATTTATTGTAAAAATTGAAAAGATTTTTTTTTTTCTACATGGAAGGTTTTAAAATGTTTTACAATAGTTTAATAAAAACACTAAAGTAAAATATCTTTACTTAGAGAAATAGTGTTGAAAGCTTCAGTATAAAAATTTAAATAAAAAGGCTTACTAAAATTAAAATTCATTCGTTACAAATCAGAGTAAGTATATACTTAAAATTCTCTAATTAATATTTTTTAATTTTCTGTTTAAATTGAAAATTTTCATTTAAAAAAAAAAAAGAAAGTAAAACAAAATCAAATGTAAATGAAATGAACTTTAAGGAAATATGTATTTTTATAGTTTCATTTTTTTTTTTTTTTTTTTTTTGGGAAAAACTTTTCTTTTTATTCTGAGAATTTTTTTTGAAAATTTTCATTTGTTTCAAAAATTATTTGTTTCATAGATAAAGAAAATGATATTCACGTTTAAACTGGAACGTTAACTTAAAATTATCTAAAAAAGTAACTAAAAAGGGTACGTCTTAGATAAGAATGATGATGAGAAAATTTTGCAAACTACCGTTGCGTACAAATTTAAAAAGAAATTGCTTTGTTATATTTATCACTTTCCAAAATTCAATTCAAACTACGATTTTCAAATATATACTGAGGTCATTGCAATTGTGATGCAAATTTATGTAAATACACAAAAATTACACATTATTTGAAGTTATTTTGATGATTTAGTCAAATAATCTTTTTCAAAATCAAAAAAAAAATAAATAAATAAAAAATAAATAAAAGTCAAAGTTTACGTAAAAACAAAATTGATACTGAAAATGTATAAAAAAAACAATTTTTTTGAAACCTCAGTTTTCCCCTATTCTTAAAACCTGTAAAAAATAAAAACATAAAAATAATTAATTGCAATTAATTTACTTTTTACATAAGACTTAACCGTTGAACGTTTAATAGCCAACATTCTTACAAAATGAAAAAAAAAACTACAACAGTTGTTTACTCCATGATTGTGATTAGGTCATTCATAAAGGTCTCATGTGGTACATTTTTATATTCCTCAAGAGTCAAGACTGAAAACAAAAACTACAAAAAAAATAAAAATAAAATAAGGCAACGTCAACAATAAATATGTTCTGCATTCTGCATCTGCTAGAAATTAAAACGCATCATCATCGCTACAACTTACTTCTACTCCAACCAAGCATCATAACCAGATTCTTAATTCGTTTTCTTTTCTTAGTCCTTAACTGTTATTTTTTGTGTTTAGTAACGATGTAAGAGTCTCATTGTAAGAATATTTTACAACATATTGAAATTTCAATTAGAACTTTTGAATCTTGTCAATATAATATACAAGTATTTCGATCAAAATATCATCTTTATCCTTTTTGCTTTGTATTTGACATTTCATGCTCAAATTTTAATCAAAATTCTAACATTTAGAACAAATACATTTGAAAAAAAAAAAATAAAAACAACCAAACATCCAAAAACAAAATCCTAACAATCAAAATTCAAATAGCAACAAATAACCCTGATGATATCACGAACCAAAAAAAAATCAATGTGTTTTTTGTTGTTTTTCTTTTCCATTTTCCTAGACATCCTTTTGATTTATTTTTTTAGACATCCCAGAAACAAGAGAAAAAACATATTTGAACTTCAAAATAGAAAGCACACATAATACATACAAGAAAACAAAAGGAACATTTTAACATCAATAATGTCGTAATTTCCAAGTGAAAACAAAGCTTATTGCACCCCAACCACCAACACAATCACTTTTATATCATCCTCCTTTTCTTTTTGTTTCTTTTTGTTTTATGTGCACGAAGCACGACTAAAAAAAATTTCAAGGACGAGGTCGTGTTGCCGGTAACAGGAATTTTTTTTTCCAATATTTTTTTTTTCATAAGAATAACATGATAAAAACAAAATAGACACACAAACACAAACCAAACTTCTACAAAAGTCACGAGTGCGATGAATAAAAGTGCACTTAATTTTCTACTTCAAAGTGGGTGGTTGACAACATCATATAACGATAAAAAAAATATATATAAAAGAAACAGAGTAGAAAACAAAAAAGAAAGCTTAACTACTTAAACACAAAAAATTGTGTCCTGTCGTCTGTATATGCATTTTTTTTTTACCACCCAACCAACCAACAAATAATCATTTTGTTCAGATGATAGCTTTATCGCCGTCAAATTTAGATGCAGACACATAGCATGCAATATGTACATAAATATTGAACTATGCAACACGATTTATTAATTCTGTGCTTTCTGCAATCATAAATGCACACACAATTTATCCTTACAAAAAAAAAAAAAAAAAGAAAGAAAAAAAAACATGAAAAAAGGTAGAAAATGAAGAAAAAAAAATTGTTCTCCTTTCACTTTAAATAAAAATGCATTTTTGCTTGCTTACATTTTACTTGTTTTGTTGGCTTCTATGCATTGCCTTGAGCTTGATGCATGTGATGCATCTCTTGGTCTATTGAAAGCTCATACAATTTTATTTGTAGGTTTTACTCTTCTTTTTTTTCAAATTTCTACAATGAACACGATTCATACTGATTTTTTATATTTTTTTTTTGCGTTCTGGTGCTAGATAAAATATCATAAAAACTGTTTTTTTCCTTAAATAGCTCATATTTACCACCAATGTGTGTGTGTAATTTTTTATTCTAAAAAAAAACTGTTCTGCAATTCCTTTTTTTTTTTTTTTCATTATCTGCAAACGCAAACTGAATTTTTTAAACGTTTATACATTTTTCAAATCATACAAAGCGAGGTAAAAAAAAAAAAAAAGTATAAAACAAAAATGAAATAACGAGAAAAAATATTGCCGGAAAAATAAAGAAAATTCACAACAAATTTATGAGGCAACAGTTAGCTGGTATATATCTACATAGTAAACCTAGAACACAGATCGTTTTAAATGTGATGAAAGCTTTTTGTCGTCAAGTATGTGTTTTTTCTAAGTGGTTATATGACGTTGATGCAATATCGTTGCTATACCACCTAATTTTTTTTCTACACTTTTTAAAAAATAAAAAATAAAAAAAACCAACACTTTTTTTTGTATGAGTTTTTTTTTTCTGCTTATCCTTTTTTTCTCCCAAAGGAATAAAAAGTTTCACTTTTATTTATTTTTCAAGTTTTGTATTTTTTCCATTCTCACTAAACATTATTGCTTGTGGCTTACCAAAAGTGTCGAAAGTGCATTTTGGTTTTTGAAGTTTGTTTTTTTTTTTATTCTGTTTATTTAATAAAACTATTCTGAATTTTTTTCTTGTTTTTGTTCTATTTTCAAAGTTTTTTTGTTTTTTCTTTGTATGAATGTGTTGCATTTATAATAAATAGATGAATTTTGTGTAACATATGTATGTATGTACATAAGTCGGTGGAAATAGGAAAAAATATAAATAGAAATGTGGAAAGATTGTTAGTAATTATTGTTTACATTACTTTTTTTAAGCTTTTGATAAATAATAACACTCAAAAGTGTTGATTTTGAAAAAAAAGGATCTACAAAAAACATGAAAAACGAATGAATTGTTTAAAAAAAAAAGCGTTTTATTGAGTAAATTAAATATTGACTAAAATTTTATTTTTTTTCTATTGATTGAGTTTTGGAGAAAATTGTTTTAATTCAAAAAATGTGGGAAATGCGCTCATGCAATTTTCTTAATTAAAGCAAAATTATTGTTTAGTGAATTTTCATTTGAAGAAACAAACAAGAAAAACTGCATTAATCATGAAATCCATCGAGGAAAAAGACAACAACAGAAGTTTCTCATCATGTCATCTCAGCATGCTTTTTTGAATTTTTGAAGAAAAAATGACTTAAAGGAACTTTTAAAAACCATATTTGCTATCTTTTTGGTAATTCTTTTAAGTGTCAAATATTCTGAAACAGATGTTGGAAAAAATTTAAAATGACATATGACCTAATGTCAGAGATCTTACATTTTAAAATGTTTACTGAACTCAAGAATGAAATACATATAATATATAAACTTTCAACTTTTTTTGTAAGAAATCTTTTTTTATTTTGTTGTTGTAAGCCTTTCCCTTCAATTACAAATTGGTGACAGGAGTAATTAGTAAAATTTGATTTATTTAAACTGAAAATTGTGTTTTAAAATGTGGTAATAAATTTTATTTTTTCTTTGTCAAATGATGAATCTAAAGTCGAGTACATTACGTACTTAAAATATATGAACTAAGTATGTAGTCAAATTTAGTTTTCAAGTATTTTTAATAAAATTTTTTGCTAAGTTCTTCCTAAATTCTATACGCTGATATTTAAAAACAGGTTCATTTTGAAAACAATTTTATTAATGACTCAATTATTTTTTAAACTAAAAATAATTTTACACAATAAATTCTTTTAAGCCCTCATTTATCGAATCTACAATAAAATTTCGAAACCAATAAACAGAAGACAAAGAAGATAGCTAATTTTTTTAAAAGGATAAACTGACCACGGCGTACACGTTTTATAACGCCATTATGAACTCATTAACCCAAAGTTAATAAGATATTCGTTATCGAAAACGTTCTTATTTTTTTTTTTTTAATTCGACCATGCAACATTGCATTGAATAGTTCAATACACATATCCAAAAAAATTTATGATGGTCAGTCACCGAAATATACGAGTATGTATATTTTTTGCCATGTGCAAAAAGAATAAAAAAATAAATAAATAAAAAATTGTTAAGCTATGCATTTGCTTTGTATTATGTCTACTAAATCTTACCTTATGCATAGTCACAGTCAATTTTTATTTTAATAAAGTCTCCTGAATAATGATCATCTAATAAAAAAGAAAAACAGCATAGCCCTAACAAGTAAAATCTTTTAAAATTTTTAACTAACAACGAACAGCATCATAAATTCTATGGGAAAGAATAGAAGATTCGCAGTCATGATTGGTTCATTAAAAGTAAAAAAAAAAAAAAAAAAAAAATGCCGAATATTGTGAAACCTAAGAAGTTTGCATTTCATAAACGTACATAGGTATACACGTACATATGTATGTGTAATATAAATCTTGTTGATGCGATTAACAAAACAAAAGCGAAATATAAAGAATAAAAGATTCTCTAAAGGAAAAAAGGTTTTATGTAGATGCATCCATCGTTGTCTTCAAAAAAAAAAAAAAAAAAAAAAAAGTCACAAAAAAAAAAACCTTCAGCATAGACTTGCACTTAAAATCCTCTTACCTTTCGTACCTTACAAGATGCGTTTTTTTAAAATCCTTAAATTACACTTTTATGAACAGTAACAAAATGGGGTCTGAATTTTTCAACATAGAAAATTTTTAGGCCCACAAAAAAAAAAAGAATAAAATATAAAAAAAATTGTTCTCGAGATAGAAACCAAGCATGATTTTTTGTCTTATTCTTGTAAATGTAATATACAATCTTGAGGTTTGAATCAAAAAATATTCAGAATTCTTCTGTTGTTAGAAAATATATTTTAAAAAATGTCCATTAAATTTTAATTTTATTTTCGTTTCAATACCCTTTTTCCTTGTTCTCTTTGTGGAAAAATAAAACAAATGAAAAAATATGCTTTTTTAAAAAAGATTGTTCTTATTCTAAAAAATGAATGCCCCCCCTATACTCTTTTGTCCACTTCTATCATCGACATTGTTTTAAAATCTTATTTTAAATCTTGAATTTTGTTGTCTACAAAAATTGTTTTTTTTATTTCTTGATTTGTAATAGCAAGCTAAAAAGCAACACATTCTGCAATTTTTTGGAGGTTCTTAACCCTGGCCTAGAAGTTTATATTATAGAGAATAACTTCATTTTTATTTTAGATTTTTATTTGTACGAAAATTTTTCAACGCATACACAACACACATATACAAATATAAAGGATACCAATACAAAAGCACGCATTATATATACGATATACAAATGCTTAGCTTTGTTTGTTTATGCATTGCATATTAGGGTGTGCAAAATGAAATACACATATCAGTTATTTGCTTGCATTTTTTTTTTTTTTTTTTTTGAATCTTACTCTCACAATCTCATCATCCAAAAAATATATTATACATATATTGTATTAAAGTTTTGTTGTTTTTATTTTTTTTTTTTGTATATAAGATTCTTAAATATCAAACTTGATTCTTTTGCTTGCAATCGTATTTGAAAATCGGGTTGTATATACATACATATATTTTTTTTTCTTGATGCATTCTTTTTTATTAATTTTTTTTTTTTTTTATTTTATTTAAAGTTATTTATTTTTAATTTTTTCGCGATTTTTTTAATCTGTGCTTCCTCTAAATATTTATTTATATTCAACTTTATAGAACAGTGTAAAGAAAAGGAAGGAGATAGAAATAATATACTAAAATAAAAAAGAAGTTTAAATAAAAAAATGTTAAGAAAGAAAAAAGAAGAAGAAAAGAAAATTAACAACAACAACAACACAATATTTTTCACAAACATATTTTTAAAATACGGGGGCCAATGACCCTTGATTTGTTGCATGGTTCTTATAATGTTTGTTTTCGGCGTGGTTCTACTCCTTATAAACCAGCAGTACCAGCTATAATATGTAATTCATTTTTTTTTTTTTTTTTTTTGCGAATTTAAAGTTGATTGTGTCGACGATATTTATATGACGACAACCAGCTAAATGATTATTTAATGCATTCTGAATCAGAATTTTTTTTTTTCTCTTTTTTTTTTTTTTTTTTGTTCATAATACATAATAAATATTCTTTATTTACTTGTATTTTTGATATGTGTAATTAAAATATGATGTTATTGCATGTTATTTTGTTGTTAAGTACTAGAAATTGACTTGAATAAAAAATTATTATTTTCTTTTTTATTTTTTTCTTTTTTTTACTTATTTCCTTTTTTTCTTCTTTTGAATTTTTTCAAGTAAATATTTTAATGCATTTTTAAATTTAAGACTTTATTTTTTTCAATTATTTTACAATGATTAGAAATTTAGGTTATGGAAAATTTTTTCTGAAAAAGATTATAATTTTTTTATTTTTGTTTTTTTTTTTTCAATTAAAATTTTAAATATTCTGTGTAAATTAAAAATTGCTAGAAAATTGTCCAGTTTTTTTCTTTCTTATACATAATTCAACAAGCGTAAAAAAATCATCAACAAAAACTTTCCATTATTGTAAAACTAGATTTTATTCTCAGAACGGACGTTATCAAGATAATAAATTACCAAATAATTTTCAAAACATCTTCTATGCGTGCTTTTTAAGTTTGTTCCTTAAAACATTTTTGGATTTTAGAAAAAATTATAAACTGAAATAAAATAAATCAAATATATATTAAAAAAAAAAATAATCAGGATACTTAAAAAAGATCCACTTGACAAGAACTTCCTTTAACTCATAAACAGGACTACAGTAACAACATCCCTTAAATCAAAATACATATAGTCGCACTCAACCAATAGTCTCTACTTTAAAATAATTTTAAAATATAATTACTATTCAACTCACATCCTCTGTCATTATTTTTAGTTTATTCATCTATACCGTTAATAATAATAATAATAATATATTTGCCTATAAAATTTTATTTTAGATTTCTTATTTGTTGAACCTTAAAATTCATAATGCATATATAAAGTCCAAATTTTTTTTTTTTTTTCGGTATTTTCAATTTTTAGCTACTTGAAATAA
The DNA here is from genome assembly GCA_932526495.1 of Bombylius major. Lineage (NCBI taxonomy): Eukaryota > Metazoa > Arthropoda > Insecta > Diptera > Bombyliidae > Bombylius > Bombylius major. The sequence goes on along the minus strand of OW052043.1, from coordinate 37,881,887 downwards.
TACCATCATGCATCATTTATCTTAATTTGTTGTTTATAGATGCATCAAATTGAAAAAAAAAAAAAAAATGAAATATAAAATAGTGTTCTTTTTCGAAAGTTTGAATATAAAGTACCTATGTACACGTATATTATGCATAAATGTTATTTTATTTCTTCATTTAAATTTTAGCAACACAAAAAAAAAAATGGTAGGTTATAATAAACTTTATTTAATTAACAACCTTTTATTTTTTTTGATTGCACTCACAAATTTTTATATTCATACTTAAATGCATTTTTATTCAAGTATGTTATTATTATTATATTATAAAGTAAATTAAGTAAATTCTTAATCACACGTGAACACATGTATATAAACATATATCTGTATAGGACACACATATCATATATGAAAAATAAAAATATTTACCTATTTAATTTCACATTTTATTACAATTTTATTTAAATTATTCTTTTGTTAATGTGAATAAGTAGATACTCTTATTTAATTTTTTTTTTTTTTTAAATATGCATGTGTGTAACACATTTTAATAACTATAACCTCAAATTAAAATTATCTTTTTATTTTTTCACTTTTTAAAAATTCAAAAAGAAAAAGCAAAACAACATTTAAAAAAAAATAAGTGAAAATAAATATTTATCTTTATAAATTTTTCCAAATTTAATTAATAGTTTTTTTTTTTTTTTTAAATTTAAAAAAATATATATTGCAGAGAAAAAAGCATTCCAAATGATTAAATTTTTTCTCAAAATCTAAATAACTTGGAAAAAATTTTAAAAATAAGTCGATCATTTGAAAACTCAAGCAGCAAAATACAAAAAATTTGGAAATAATGTAATTTTTTACTTGTAACAAGCTCTAAGCTCAAGCTTACATTCAACGTTTAAAAATCGATTAGGCTGATGGCTTCTTTTAAAAAAAAAAGAAAATAAATAATTTTCAATGCACGATGTCTAAAACTTTGACTAAAAATAATATCACGGAAATTACTTTTCTGTTTTCTCAGTTTTCTGTGAGTTCAAAAACTGCCTGATGTTTATTATCCTTTTTTCTTTAATTTCTTAAGAAAAAGCGCCTAGACTATTAAATTTGGACATAATTATCTAAAAATCATATCCTAGATTACTCATTATTTCGTTGAAAATTTCGCTTTAAAATAAAATAAACTGACACTTAATCGTGAAATAAGTGATAAGTAAGCGTTTAATTAAATACGTTTAACGTCAAATAAATTGATATGTCACTTTTTGCATCTTATATACGTTTTACCTGTCCCATTTGTTAAAATATTCTTGACAATTTGAAGACATTATTTATTGTAATATTTATTCAAGTTTTTCAACCAAAATTTTTAACAACAAAATTATAAATTTTTCTTTTTTTTATTTCTAAAAAATTTTCAATTGAAAAATTATATCGAAAAAAAAAACCAGAATTATTTTAAAACATTATTTTTTCTCATATTTTTCCTATCATGCCATCCAATTTTTCATTTTAAGGAAATTTGTCCCATTTAATTATAGGATGTCTATGCCTTAAATATTTTTTCAAAAAATAAGTCAATAATACTTACCAACACGCACATAAATTTTAAAATTACCCGTGAAAATCAACAACAACAACAACAACAAAAAGAAAAATTAGTATATATGCAAAATTTTTTTTTAAAGATTAAAATAAAGTACAATTTTTTTTTTTTTAAGTTTGACTAGCAACCGCATTAGGGAAAAAAATGAAAATAAAAGAAAAACAAAATTGCATATTGAAAATATAAAAAAAAAAAAAAACCCCAAAAAAATTTAATGTTGTGTTTGTGCTGTTAAAAGAAATTTTGCACATTTTTAAATATTATATATCGTAGTGCAAAAAGAAAAAAATAAAAACAAATTTTAAAAAAAATAATGATTATTTTATATGGTGAGTTCATCGACATCCCAAAATGACGATAAAAATACTCACGAAAAATAAAAATAAAAATTCACAAAAAATAAAAATAAAAATAAAAAAAAAATTTAAATAAAAAAAAAAATTATTTTTTATATAGAAAAGTGCATTGGCATGTAAGTAAAATGTATACTAATACAATTATAATATGTGTACTGTGTGTTGTACAACATTATAAATATGGGCAAACACAGCACTACTATTTTATTAGTAGATGCCAGAAATTCATCTTTATTATATATATTTTTTTTAATTTTTTTTTTTTTTTTTTTTTTTTTAAACAAAAATGTTCAAAAATTCAAATCTACACACTACAACACATCACAACAATTCACTGAAGCTGAACAACAAGCTGGAGAAGAAAAAAATTTGCAAATTGTTTTTTTTTTTTTTTTTAAATATAAAATGCATTTATCAGAGAGAAAGATAGAAGGGAAGAGGGTTGTTTATTTTAAGTTAGTTATACATAGGAGGTTTAGAGAAGTACCAATATCAAAAAACAAATTTGAAAGAAAATAAACCAAAAAAAAAAAAAAGAAAAAAGAATTAAAACCCATCTGTGGTTATATCTTAAACATATTTTGTTTGCAAGGTATGTATGTATGTGTCAGTGTGAGTTTTGCATATTGTTATTTTGAACTGTACAAAACTTGATGGGAGGAAGTAAGGATTTTATTTCATTAGATTCTTCTTTTTTTTTGCTTTTATTTTTTTGAATATTCAACAAATACCTACGTAAAACAAACACGATCAATGATCTTCATTTTGAAAATTCATTTCTTCATATACGAGTAGTTTTTAACATCCTTTCTCTGTTTTTTTTCTTCATTCATTTTCTACTTCTTCTTGTTCTTCTTCAAGAACTTATAGTGATTCTTAAGAAAACCGGACGTTGATTTAAAAAATTAGGTAAAAAAAAAAATTAAAGGAGAGAAGGAAAAAAAATTACGGAAAATAGTTAAAGGGTTTCAATTCAGTCAAAAAAAAAAAAATTTTTTTTTTATTCATATTCGTTCTCCTTTATATTTTTAGTCATCGCTTTTTAATCATTTGCATATCAAAATGAAAACCATTTATTGTGTTTACATATACTATACATACTTATAACAATTTAGTAGGTATATATGTATGTATGTATTAACATCATTAGGACATTGCACCTTGTTTCAAATAAATATAAGAGGTTACACACAAATACATACATAAATTCATATGTATGCTATGTGTACAGTAGATTTTTAATGCACCTGAGAGGTTGTCGCCCTTGGTTACTATGAATTTATACAACGATCATTCCAAAATAAAAACAAAAATTATAATGTAGAGCAAAAATATAAAACGTTTATTTTTCAATTTCTCTTATTTTTTTGTTCTTGTATAGCCGGCAAAGTAAAATCTTACATGCTGGCTTTAGAATTATTAATTACACATTTTTTTTTTTTTTTAAATTTATTTTATTTTGTGTTATTTTTATGACAAAATAATTATAAGCTTTTGGAACTTTATTTCCATATAATTACTAATTTCCATTTCCATGTTAAATTTAGTGATTGTCGTATATGCATATAGGAGTACGTATTTAACAGATACTTTGTATTGACGTAGAAAAATGTAGATTTTCAAGAAATTTTAAATTTAAATTTTTAAATGTTTTATTTCTGAATTGCAGTTAAAAGTTACTATATGACTCACACAATTCTTAAGTATCCTTTAAAAACGTACAATAAGAGAATTTCATTCCATAAAGATATACCTATATTAAACACCTTAGAAAGAAATTTTGTTTTTGTGAAAATTGATAATTTTCGCAAATTTTTGCATTCAATTTATAATTTATACAGGGGGCAAGGAGGATACGATCTGTTGAAAATGAATTCCGCGTTGAAAAGTTAAAAAAAAAATACAAAAAACGCTCTTTTACAAAAATATTCCGTTTGAATAGCTAATCTTTTTCTCATTTAAAATTAAAACCTAACAAATTTTTGCTAACATGTTCTAGTGTTTAAATTTGCATAAAAAATCGCTACAAAACAATAATTTACGTCATCTATTTTGATATTTATCTACAAAATATTTCAATAGTAACAATGATATAATAAATTTTTGAAAAAATATCAAACGATAGAAGTCTAGACAGGCTATATCTTTAGTTTCTTTTAAGTTGAGTTTATAAACTACTAACACACTTATTAGCAAAAAAGTGGAAATAATAACAAACGCCCAGTTAAAACACGTCCAAAGAAAACAAAAATTGACAATTTATAGAATATACATATGTGTAGCTCTGCATATAATTAGCATTTGATTAACAAAACAAGTGCAAAATAAAAAATGAAAATAAAAATTATCACCTTCAAATGACAAATAGATAGCAGACAGTCAAAATTATTCATTATGAACGTTCACCTGATAAAGTTTGAAATTAATTTTATTTTAATTTTCTCAATAATTTTTTTTTTTTTGTCAATTCTTTTTTTTTTTTCTTAATTCTTTTTTTTTTCTTAATTATATGCTAAAAACTTACAAATATCTAAAGAATAAAAAAATATTCATTACTTTATTCTCCCAAAATCTCATTAAAAACAAAAAAAAACTTGAAAAATTTGGCTCTAATGAAAAATTATTTATTATTGTCTAACCTCCGACTTTTTGGTATGCAAAAAAAAAAAAGTTTAGCTTATAATTTAACATGTACATTTACGTAATTAGAGAAATTCGCTAACAAAAAGTAAATTAATTAAAGAGCGATTTTGATTGCGCTAAATTTTTTGTTTGTTTCAAATTTATTCAATGCTTTTATAAGTCATAGTCGACATCTTCGAGGGGCGCAGATAAAACGTTGACCATTTCAATTAATTTTTTTTTCACAATATAATCTCAAAAATTGTTTGTTTTTTTTTTCTGACTCATTCCTATTGAAATTATTCACTTTTTAAATTTAACTGGAATGTGTTCATTTACTCTAGAATATTTTAAGATAAAACATCTTCCAAATTTCATAAAGCTTTTGTTCCAAACGCAATAATAACCTTTTTACACCGTCACTGTTAAAAAAAAAAAAAATAAAAGTGTTTATTTTTACTGACTGATGAGAAGAATTAAATTTATTTACCCAAAACTGTGTTTTGTCGTACTTTTGCTTGTACACCAGGTAAATAATAATAATTATAATTACACACATACGTATATATGTACATATTATCGGTCAGCAATCTGCTTTTGTCATACAAATTTTCAACGTGAGCATTAAAATGAATTTTAAATTAACAAATATTTCTGTTACATAATTTTCAAAACAAAATAATTTATATATACCTACTTAAATAAAAAAATATTTTAAAAATAAAAACAAAGTAAATAAATAATAAATGATAAAAAAAAAAAAAAAGAGTAAAAACAAAAACAATGAAATTATAAAACAATTCGATTCTTTTCGTTTTTCTCTCTATGTTTTTTTTTTTTTTAATGGAAATGACGTGAGACTTTTTATTATTATTTTTTTAATTCTTTTATCTCATCATATGACCTTCAAATTCAAATTGAAATACAGCTTATTGACCTCTTAACCAAATTAATATAAATTGCAATTCTATACATGCAAAAAAAAAATTCTAATAAAAGTAAAATAGTAACAACAACAAAAAAAACAATATAGTCTATATTTTTTTTTATCATTGTGATTTTTAAAAGAATTTTTTTATGAATTATGAAAGATTGTTGTGATTCCAGACGAACTTTAGATTCTTGGTTGGATTTATTCAAGAGGTACTCATATGTATGTTAGATAACCAATTCAAAAATCATATAAGCCAACCAGTTTTTTATGAGAGAGGATAAAAACAAACAATTTATTGTTGCAAAATACCAATACCAACAAACACAACAACATAAACTTAAAATAGGTTAGAAATGTGACTTTCAAATGATTTTGAAAAAAATAAACATAAAAACAGTTTTTTTTTGTAGCTTTTATACAATTTAAAAAATAATTTATTTTTAAAAATTACAGATTATAAAATTTATTATGGAGATGATTTTATAAAGCTAGAGATGAGGTATACCTACTTAAAAAAATTTCTAGAAAAAAATAAAAATTTTAAATAATTTAATGACCTAAGCATGAAGTTTATATTCAAATCAGATACTTTAGAATGCATGAACATATTGAAAAATATACAAAGATAAATGATACAAATTCAGAAGATGATATATATATGTACGCATATAATTCATTGTTGGCTATTTCTTGACTATTCGCTTTGGAATATACATATACCAACAATTTTCGGTACGCTTTCGGATGTTTGAACTACAAAATATGTTAATTTAAAACGGTGTTAAAATTTTTTCTCAAAAGGTGAATGAAATTTTAAATAAATCGTAATAATAGAAAGAAGAGTTTAATGTTCATTTTGAACTGTTGTAAGAAATTATAAGATTTTCTCTTAAGTAAAGAAAGTAGGTGAATAATTGTAATTTTGTAACTAAGGGCAAAAAAGAATTTGAAAAAATATTTCATTATCTTGAAAGATAAAAAAATATAAATGTGTTTTTATTTTTTGAAAATCTATAAAGATATTTTGAATCGATATCTTATGTTTTCTAATAAATAAAATCTACTACTTTAACTTTTTCTTTTCTTTTTTTCAAATAAACCGTTAAAAATATTTTATAATCTATTTTATCTGAAGCATTGCACAATTCAAAAAATTAAGTGCAAACATTTTGAAAAATAAAATAATTATAAGAAGTTTGTTTTTCTTTCTTTATTTCCATTACATTTTAACGAATAAATTATTTGAAATTAAACACTACAAGGGGAAACAAATACAAGAAAAAAAATGTGTTTTTTATGAATTTTATATTTGATAAAAAAAATTATTATTACCTATATATTATAACACGATGACAAAAAAATGAATTTGAAAGTAGGTGTGGTGGTCTTATCAAAAAAGATATTTTATTTTTAAAGTTATTATTAGGAACTAATATTACAAAAAAAAAAAAAAATAAATAAAGCTAAATGAAGAAATTTATAACTTATGAAATTGCATGGAATTTTTTCGTTATAATTTATAAAAAAAAAAAAGATAAAAATATAAAAATATTGGGAAAACCCAAATTTATGAAGGAGACTTTTCTTTGTAATTTAGAATTTTTGTTATTCCCTTTTTGTATTGTATGTCTTCAAAACAGAATGTTCCTTTCCTTAGAATGAATTTTTGAGACCTTGTATATGTGATAGTTTCATATTCCACGGAAAAACTGTGAAGTTTCTTATACGACAGACTGCGGGCTGAAAATTTATTTTCTGCCATTCTCACACCTGTTATAAAAATGTTCAAGAAAAAAAAGTATCTGGAATAAAACATCTCAATTCTTTAAATTCATAATTATTTCTTGTTTGTTTGTTTTTTTTTTTAAATACTTTCTATTATTTTTAATTATTTTTGTTTTTGTGGTGTAATAAAAACACAAATTTACAATATAATGAAAGAAAAAAGAAAAAAAACACATAATCAAAAACACACAAAAAAAAAAATTATAAATTGTGCATTTTTATATTTTAATAATAAATTGAAAGCCAGTTCAAGGTTATCTATGCATTAAAAAGCTTCAAGTTCAATGCAAATGCCATTCACCTCATCCAAAAAATTCAAACAAGTCTAAAAAGTCTAGAAAGATAGCACATACTAACATATAACAAAAAATAAAAAAAAAAATAAAACATTTTTGTGCTTTACAATTTTTAAATTTTAGATGATGTTGTTTTTCTTGTCTCTATATAAAATATTATTTTATTTTTTTTTGGTTCGCACTTTATATCTATACTTTATCAAATAAATTCAACTACCACTAAAATAAATGTTTTTTTAATATTGTAAATAAAAAATAATCATATATAAATACCCAGTTGGCATCCAGAAGGCTTTTTTGGAAGTTTAAAAACAGTTGAAAGCCTTCCTTTCCGTATCCCACATAATATCTTTTTTACATGGGCATGTCCTAGGCTTGGAAGGTATATGTTCAGTTTTTCTTCGTTTTCTTCTCATTACCTTCTACAGAAGGTGAAAAGAAACCTTCCAAATAGCTCTTAGAGAAGCAAAAACGAAAAAAATGGGTTAGAAAAATTTTTTAAGACTTCTAATACCATCATTTATACCTTCCCAGGAATTTTTTACAATTTACTTTTTATTTCAAAACTTCTACATGCCTTCCTAAGGAAGGCCTTCCGACTTTTCCAACTGGGTATGTTCTTTATTTATTTTATTTTATTTTTTTTGTTTTTTTTTTGTTTCATTTTTATACTTGTTCGGTGGACTGCGAAAGCTATAATAAAACTAACTACCACACATTAGAATTTCATATCGAAAAATTTTTGTTTTGCGTACGAATAAACATTTTTCGTCATACAAAAATATATTGTTTAAGTTTTTTTTTGTTTTTTTTTTTGTTTTTCTTGTTTCTCTACGAAAATATTTTTTCCAAATAAATTAAGTGCATTTAAAAGGCGATTAAAAATTTAGATTGTAGTCTTTTGTTTTATTTTATCGTCGTGACAATGCAGTTAATAGAGAAAAAGATGAAAAAAAAAACATGGAAAAAAACTGGAGTTTCTAAACTTGAGATTTTTAGAAAAGTTATACCTTATTCAGGAGAGTTTTTATTTAGGAACACAAGTTGAAGATCTAGTCGACGAAACGTATTGAATTCTTAATGAAAAATACTTTCGTACTTAATTGAAATAAGGCTTTTTTTCGGTATATCTTTCTTTAATCTAATTTCTTTTGAATCTACCCTCCTTTCAGTTTTTTTAAAATTTTTAAACGTTTTACAATTTAAACGCAAAGACAATCCTTTCCGAAAATGTTAAAGTTAAAAAAACTGAAACAAAAATACAATTCGTTTTACTGGAAATATGAATTTTGAGAATAATTAAGAACAGGAGAAATTAAATAAGGACCATTCAATATCCTAGAATTGTTTTTAAGTGACGAAATTCTAAAATCTTTCAACTATCTTCCGAAAACTTATTCTACGCTTGTTTTCAAAATAAAATACAATCTTTAATTTTCGTTTGTTTTTCATTATTTTGATAATTTCAAAAATATATTGCGCATTTCTTTTATTGATTATTTTTTTTTCTTTCTAGCATCTTCCATTTTTTAATTTTAAACCAAACACAAAAAACATTGATTTCTTCTCAATTTTCTTTTCAATGTGTAAACTGTAAAAATTTGACATTTGAATGTCCTAGCAATCATTAAGTGCATTCACCTTATTATTTTTCTTTTCTTCTTTTCAAATTTTACTAAAAATGATTAAAAATAAAAACAAATTTCTTATTTATTTAATTCAATTTTTTTCCTTCTTCGCTTTCAAAAAAATTCGGAGCTAGAAAAAAAAAAGAAGCTGTATGGTGCAACAAGTACACAAATAAAAAAATATACACATTTTTTACAGTGGTGGGATTAACATAACAACTAATAAAATACCTATTTTTTTTTTCTTTTTTAATTCTTCTTCTTAAAAACAAAAAAAAAGGCAAAAATATTTATTAAAAAAAAAAAATGTAGCACAATGCACTCAGAATCATCTAAAATAATCACAAATACTTAAAAAAGTATTCGTATAATGAATTATGTATATATTTTCTGTTTTTTTTTTATTTCTCATGCACAATCTATTTCTGTGTTTATCGCAAATTTTTTTTTTCTTTCTTAATTTAAAAAAATTTTCTTCTAGAATCATTTTTTTCAAATAATAAAAAAATCAAAATAATGCAAATATAAAGCGCCATAATTATTATACATACGTACGTACATACATTCATTTCAAAATTTGTAATATAAAAAAACCAAAAATTAAGTAAATACATTTATGCCATTTTTTGTGTTACCTTTTTGCAAAAATTTAAAAAATATATTCATATATGTATAATCTTTACATTAAAATCAAATAATAAATTAAGCAATATTTTCATATAACAAAAATTTTGAAATATCTATTTATGTATGTATATATAAGTATGTAATATCAAAAAAAAAAAAAAAAAGTTTAGATAAGAAACTACCCTTCATATATTTTTTTTTTAACAAAAATATTACAATTGCTTTGCTTTCTTTTTTCGTTTTTGGATTAAATCAAATTAAATGAAATGGAGACAGACTACAAAAAAATGAAAAAACAAAAATTTCAACTAAATATTAAGGCGGAATTAATTTTAGAATTATACTTTTTTACATTTGAAAAAAAACATGCATACATAGGGTTCCCAGATTGGCTTGAAAGAAAAAGAGGACACTTAAAAAAATAAACACTAAAGAGAAATCTACAAATGCATATTATGTATTTCTTTTTATAATGTTTATTTATGATACATTTCATTTACAAAACTTATAAATTAATAAAAAAAATAACAAAATAACATAATAAAAAACAAAATAAACAAAAATTTGCATGAAATTATTCATTCTCATGCGAAAATTCTTATTCTTATTACAAAGGTACATATATACAGTGAAACCTTTCTTAACGGACACCTCTTTTATGCGGACACCTCTTTTATACGGACAACCTGGAAGCAAATGGTTGGTTTCTATTGACATAAATGTGTACTTTACCTCTATAAAGCGGACACCTCTTATATGCGGACAACGAAAACTTTTTGACTTAAAATTAGTATGAAAATCCTCTCTTGAACGGACATTTTCTAACAAAGTTGTTTTGGAAAAAAGTAAAAACAAAATCAAAAGTTAGAATATCTGCTATTTAAGTTCGAAGAATATTTTCAGTGCTATATACATAACAGTAAATATTTACAGTTAGCATATTTATGTATTATTTCTTCATAGGTTCGGTATCAAACGAGACGAAATTATTTATGTATTAGTTCAGTCAAAATTGTTAATGAGTGAAGTAGTATTTAAAGACAGTTTAAAACAATTTTTAAAATACAAAAAAAAAAGTTCACACACTTTGTCAGAAAATTTGAAAGATTTCGCTTTGAAAACTGATGACCATCAAGCATTGAATATTGTTTCCAACTTGATAAAACATTATGAGAACGTAATATCAAGTGGCAAACATTTACGTCAGAAAAAAATTGATGAGTACTTGAAAAATTAACAATATATTATGTACTATATGTGTATATTTTACAATTTATTGATATAAATTATATCGAACTTAATACGTACAAATAAACTTTTATAAAAATTCTAGAACTTTCACTTTCTTATAATTTTTTTTTACTTTGCATAACCCCTTTCTAGCGAACACCTCTCTAAAACGGACAAACTTTTTGGTCGTCAAAAGGCTGTCCACATAAGCGAAGTTTCACTGTAGTTACAATATTTTTGAAAATGTTTTTCACCATTACAAAGATATATCTCCTATTCAGCTTTCTCCTTTTGATTTTTTCAATTTTTTTTATTTCTTACTTTCAATGCTGACAATAATTTGTATTTTTCCAATAATGAAAAACATTTTGAAAAGTACATAGGTACATACCTTGATATTTCTCATTTCAACTTCCTATTAGTATTGCCAGAATCTCGCTGTGCTAATGAATTTGTAAATTTGTAATTTGTAATCCAAAAAGAAGACAAAATGCAATATTTTTAAAAAAGATACCGGACAGATTTTTCTAGCTCGAATAGAGGACATGTCCTCTCAAAAGAGGACGTCTGGGAACCCTATGCATACATATACGTACACACATGCTTGTAGTACATATGAATATACATATATGTATGTATGTAACGTCTGCATTTACATGAGAAATTAAAAAATTTAAAAAATTGTTTTTTTTTTCTTCATTTATATTATTCGAATGAAATGAAATCAACAATTTCATAGGAAGAAGAAAAAAAAATTTGTACAGCTGCTGCTGCTATACTTCAGGCGTCCAAGTTCAAAGACATTTTAAAATTACATTAACAATTCAGCATTTATTTCTTTCTTTTTTTTCTCATAAAATTTGAAAATGAAATCGAAGTAAACAATATATTTAACATAATATAAAGTGTTTTTTTTTCTTCTCTTATTTGGGGGTAATGTGTGAATAAATTAATTGAAGAAAACAAAAAAAAAAAAATAAATGTAATGATTTTTGATTGGTTAAATCTTTTTTTTTTTCCCTTGTATACCGAAATCTAAAAATTATTGTTAAAAAAAAATTAATAATTATTCTCCACCAATAATGAAATCAAATACTTGAGACCCATATACTTATATAAGTACATATGTATGTATGCATGTATTGCGAATATTCTGAATTTTATTTTTTTATTTTTTAAATAAACTACATTTACACCATCATAATTTCTATAGTTAATCATTTTTATGCCATAATAAAAACATCACCATCATTGAATTATTGCAACAACAAATAAAGTAAAAAAATTCGCAATAAGTATATAAAAATGAAATATACATGATAATATATTGTATTAATAAACACCTTATTTAGAGGCTGCATTAAATTAAGAAAAATTATGAATTATGTATTATATATTATAAATGCATACATACATACACAATGTGTGATTTGAAGTTACAATAATGCAATTGACTGATAACATTGTGACCTAATTTTACTGCAAAAAAAAATTATTTTTTTTTTTTTCAACAAACTCAAATTTCATTTTGAAAAAAAAGAAGAAGAAGAAAAATTTTAAAATTCCGAATGAGAATGAGATAAATAAAAGTTTTATTTGCGAGAAAAAACATTTGGATTTTAACTTTAAAAAAAAAAAAATGTAAAAAATTATACTTCATGCTTGAAAAACCTTTTCTCTCCCTCTAACCAATTTTGACGAAAAAAATTATCGAAAATAAGTTTTCTAAAAAGATGCCCTGTTTTTTTAAAAAAAAAGAAAATAATCTTGGTAAAGTACAATTTTTTTAGAAGCTGTATACAAAGCTCTGCCCGAATGTATGTATTTGAATTTATGTCCTAGGAAATTAAAGTGAAATTTTTACTTAATAATTCCAATACAAGGATCTATTTATTTAGAAAAACGTTTTATAGTATTTTATTGCTGTGCTCTTTGAAAAACTTTATATAAAACTTTTATGTACTTAATTTTTTAAAGGCGGTATTCACCAATGAGATTTAAACTTAAAATAATTTTTTAAAACGAATTGAACGGCTAACTCACCTTAACAACCTGATAGGACACGTGTCGCGTTGAAGTTCACGTTTAGGTTACCACAATTCAATATCAGAATTACGATTGAAACTCACGTTTAAGTTAACACAAATTACGGCAGTCCCATATCAACTACCTGATAGGACACGTATCGTGTTAAGGTCCATAATTATAAAAGGATCACGTAAAACCGTGGACCATCCGAATAGTCTAACGCGACATTTGTGACACACCGACATACATATAACACCAATTAAATCCCTCTTCCGACTATTGAGATTTATTAAAAATACTAGCATAAAATATAATATAAGCATAGCGTAGGGCATAATACTTTTCAGAATAGGAGTCTGACTTGAATAAAGAGTTTGTGTATTGTAAACAAGAAATATAAGTTCTTTTAATTAGAATTTACGTACAAAATCACAGGACAACGGAAAACCCGAATCCTGGAGCGGCGAGCTTTCCTGTGCCTTAGAACCACGTTGCTCCTAAACCCATAACGAACTTTGCAAGAAACCTTGTAAGAGGAAAAACCAGATATAGAATATAAATTTGACTCATACGCAAAAATTGCAGCTAATTTTAATTTTTGGATAAGTTTACAGACAACTTCAAATAAATCTGGTTGATGAATATCCTCCTAAATATGATGAAAGTATTTTACAATTTCTACAAAAAAAAAATATAATTAATATTTTTCTATTTTGTTTTCAAATAAAATGAAATTTTATTGAGTACTTTAAGCTATTACAATATCAAAATTGCGTATAGGTTTATTTACATACACAACCCTTATACAAAATTTACATGTATGTTCGTATTTTTTATTATATTACCATTAAAAAAAAAATTTTAAATTAGGATTATACTACACAAGCATATCTTTTATGTATTTTATTTCCTCATATAAAATTAAAATAATAAAATACAGAAAAAAAAAATAAAAAAAAAAAAAAGAATTGCTAATACATAATTATACACATATACGAACGCACGAAATTAAAATACAAAAAAAAAAGCAATAACATACCTATATCCTTTTTATATCCGCATACCCTTAAATATTTGTTTTTTCTTTTTCTTTATCCATTTTTAATTTTATGTTTCTCTTTACAAATAACAAAAAAAAAAGCAAAAAATAAGTGTGTGTATTTGTTAGTATGTACTTTCAATACATATATACTGTAATATATATTTTAGTAAAAGTTATTTTTTTATTTCTACTTTTTTTTTTTATAAAAAAAAAAATGGAAAAATTATCAATGTAGCGGATATTAAAAAAATATATAACAACACAAATCTCTAATATTTTGGTGATGCGCAAAAATTTTCTCTCAGTGAAAAAAAAACCACCTCCAAAATAAAAATAACAAAAAATAAAAAAAAACCTAATAAAAAGGAAAAAGTTAAAACAAAGTATACACTTTTTAGCCTCATATTAAAAAAAATGTTTTTTTTTTTTTTGTAATGTTGATCGGGTGGTTTAGTCTTTTATATTACTTGTCGTTTAAATTGTGCTTTTCTTTTTTTTTTCCTTTTTTAATTTTTTTTTTTTTTTTTTTGTAAATTTTGCCTTCAGTTAATGTTGAACCCCTCTTTTAATACAAAAAAAAAACATACTATCGTTTTTTTTTTATTTTTTTTATGATTTTTTTCGTTGTTAAAAATATATCCTATGTAAATGTATGTGTTTGTATTATAATTTACAAAAATTAAAACAGAAAGTAAAAAATAAAAATAAAAACAAAAATTGTTAGTTTTTTTCTATGCCATTTTCTGTCGGTAAAATTCATATGATGATGATGATGCAGGATAACACAACATAACACACTAAAAATATTAACATATATTAACTTGTATATAGCGAACGCGACCCTCTTTGATCCTTCATCCTTTTATTTTCATTTTTTTTTTTTTTTTCAAAAAAATATCTACACTCTCTTACTTGCTTTTTTTTTTTTCTTCATATAATTCACTTATTTTTACAATTATTTATTTATTTATTTTTTTTTTCATTTCAATCCCAATCATAATAATAATAATACAAAGTTATCATATTTATGTATTCGCAAACACATCCTTCTCCACATCCACACCCACCACCCCATTTCTATTTGTACACAACCTTGTATACCTTCTAACTAATCCTTATTGGATGTACATACACAAAATGAGCCTAAAAAACAAATAACGAAAAAAAAATTATGTATTTTTTTATTTTATTTTTACATCATTTAATTTTTTTTCATTTTAACATAACCCTCCCTGAAGCACATAAATACAATCATTTCACTACTCACCTATGTTACTTTTACTACAAAAAAAAAAAATGCTAAAGCTACATTATCCTCTCACACAGTAAAAATAGTCTAGATAATATAATGTTGCAGTGACTCTGGCAAAAACAAAAAACAAAAATATCTAACAGAAAAAAATTGCTTTCTGAAAAAAAAAATGTTTATACAGAAATTCTATGTTTAGATACACCGATTCTCTATGATGAGTTTTAACATACATATACCTATTTATGGTAGTTAGGATTTTTTGGGAGGTTTTTATGTTTTAGTTTCATTACCATTTTTATATTAAAATATCCTTTTTTTTTTTTTTTTGTCTTTGTTAGATATTCATTTTTATTTAGCATTTTTCCTTTTTTTCTTGTTTTTTTCCTCCTTTCTTCCTGCTTTCCAATTCATACTACTTCACTTACATTTCCTTTTTTGTTGTTTTATTTTTTTTTTCCAAGTATGTATATGTAAACCATAATAATTTTTAGGACATCGTTTATAATTATAATTTCTAGAGGATCAGAATAACGTCCTTTTTTTCACTTGCTTGTACAAATTTTTTTTTTTTTTGTCATTTTTTTAAATTTTTTTTTTAATTCATTTTGGGTGAATATAGTAGGTAGTACATACATTGTCTGTACCCGAAAAAAAAAGTGATACGCTTCCTCGAATTTCAAATGGTCAAAACAAGCACATGGTACTCTTTGAATAAATAAACGTGATATAATTTTTATATAATGTTTAAAATATAAATTATTTTCGTTGTTGTTTTTGTTGTTGTTGTTTAGGATCATAATACCATACAAACGTTACATATATTTACCACAAAACAAAACAAAAATTACACACATTCATATACATATATGAATATATAAATAAAGGTGGATTTTTTTATTTTTATTTTGGACTTCCTTTTTTTTTCACATATGAACGAATTTTTCATTGTTACCTTTTTTTTTTATTATAGGTTTTTATTTGTATACGCACGTACATCATTTTAAGTAGAAAATTTTAATTAAAAATTATAAATTATTTAAAAAAAATTTTACAAACGAGTTTAATTTGAAGCTTTCAATCATATTATTCTAAAAAGTTTTTACTTTTGAAAGGACTATGAAATTAAAAAAAAAAAAAAAAAAAAGTAAATTATAAAACCAAAGTGTGTTATTCCAAAAAAGGCTTAGAAGCACAAAATTTATGTATTTATAAAAAAAAGCTCCGAAAAAAAATCTTCCATTCTTGAGCACTTGTCTGATTTCTCTCATCCTGTATCCTCTATTTATCTTCAGTCTTTAATAATCTTTAATAAAAATATGCTTTTTTTTTTCTAACAGCGGATATCAAATTTAAATTTCCACACATAGTTAAAAATTTTTTTTTACACATTCGAAAAAAACTATTAATTTTTTTAAAAAAAAAAATATATTAATAATATTAAAATATCGAGTATCTATTTTAAATCCCTTAAATAAATCAAAATAAACTAAATAAAATTATATTTTTTTTCTTTTTCTCCATTATATTCATATTAGCTATAAAATTATTTTAAATAATACTTTTTTTTTTTTTCTGTTAAATAAAATACATAATTCAATAAATCACATATTCATGCCACTCATTTATTCATTTTCACTCTTTTCACCTCTTTTCAAAAAAAAAATAAAAAATAAATAAATACTAAACAGATTATCTACAACTATATGAAAAAAAAAAATAGAGTAATTTTTAAAACAGAAAAAGTGCATTCAAATTCAAATACAAAAACACAACACAACAACAACAAAAAATTATTAACAAAACAATCAAAATATAATTTTTCAGCCTTATAATTCTTATACATTTATAAATTTGATTACACTATTCAGTTACAATGAAAAGATACTACAGAAACAGTATATTTCAAAAACAAAAAAAAATACAAAAGCCAAAATAAAAAATTCGGTGAAAAAAATCTTTTTAAAACATTATGCAAGGTTATTTTAATAAACAAAAAAAAAAAACCAAAAATTTAGGATATTCATACATAAATGTGATAAAAACATATCACTGTTTTTTATTTTTTTTATTTTTTTGGTTAGTCATATCTTTGAAGTTTATTTTCACAATATAAAATTTATCATTGTAATGAATTTTTATATTATATTATGGTGGGCGGATATGATAACTAACTAATACACAAAATCATACTTTACAGCACTGAAGTGATTAAAAAACATAAAATTCAAATTGCAAAAAAAAAAACCGAAAAAAAAAATCATGTTATCCCCATATATGCTATTCAGAAGTATACGAGTATACATATAGTATCTATAGATACAAATCCTGTGTGTAGAAAAAATAACATAATACAAAAATTTAAAAAAAAAAGTTTTTTTTTTTTTTACAGTAATAATAATGGTTTGAAATATTCTTTTTTTTTTCTGTGTACTATATAAATTTCCACTATAGGATATTTTATTATGCTTATGATCTTTTTATAATTTTATTTTTATCCTTTTTCACATGAGGTGCACATTTATTAAAATATGTACACAGGGTTGTCCAACCGAATAATAGCTTTTCTTAAAATAATTAAAAAGCTTACAAAAATTTGTAATATGTAATTGTTTTGTTTTTTCCTTTTTGTGAAAAAAAAAATATTAATAAGCTTGAATATTTAAAAAAAAACTTTTAAACGAATACTTTTTATAAATAAAATGCACTGTAAAATGCAAAATTAAAAATTAATTATAAAGCCTCTGTAACTATGATGATATTCGAGTAAAGAGTTGTTCGAGAACGTTTCGGAAGTTTCTCAGTAACTTTCTCCGTTCTTTAAATTCATTTTTTTCTAATATTCCATCATATTCAATCATTTTGACGAAAGGATCGATTCTAGACAGGAAGCCTTCTATTCACTCATCCTAAATCCGAAAACCCCATGTAAATCCGTTCACGTTTACTACCCTAAAACTCTTCCCAAAAATTTCACTTTTACTCACAAAGTTATTTAGTCAAGGGTTAGTAAGTGGATAAAAAGTATATAAAAATTAATTTGAAAATTACACCTACATATTTCTTTAACAAAAAAAAAAAGGATCTATAGACCTATAGGTTCTTTGAACAATTTTAAATATTTCAGATCATTTTTTGTGTTGAAAAGAACAAAACAGTTGTAAAACTGAATTATCCTAAATTAAAGTAAACATTTTTTTTACAATGTTCAATAATAAATTCGCTTTACTAGCATCCTTTGAAATTAAAAAATAGAAAAAAATTGTAACGAATTTTTAAATTTTCTGTGGTTTTTTAGTCCTGTTCATGCGCTAAAATTTATTTAAAATATTTGTTTAATTTTTTTTTTTTTTTTTGCTTATTTTTTCAAATTTAAAAATTGGTATTTGTAAAAATGTGTAAAAATAAAAAAAATAATGAATAAATAACTTACCATAAATTTGTCTTAATATTTTTTATTCCAAAAACAAAAGGGTGTCCTTACTACTATTAGTGATCCTTTTGTGCATTAAAAATGAATAAACACATTTTTTTTTTCCAAATTTTTATCAGAATTCAAATGCATTTACTGACTGTCTTTTTGATTTATTAATATTGGTTTTTAAAGCACGATCCCACACACCCACCCTGATTTATTTTTTCTCACATGCAATTTTATTTCATTACATAAAAAAAAAAATTTTTTTTTTATTGGATAAGCTTGAAATGAAGTTTTGTGAAAAACTGTAAAAATTAAATAAATTTTATAATTCACACTTTAAAAATTTTCAATTAAAATTCTTTTCATCATTTTTTTTTCTTTTATTATTTTTTTTAGTTAAAATAAAAATAACACATTTTATTTTATTTTTAAAGACCTCCTCCAATGATATTTCTATCGTTTCATAAAAAATTATTTTCCAGTTTATAATTTTTATCAAAAAAAAAAAAAACCATCCTTATTGCATTTTATACGTCAATTAGCATTTTGTTTTTAAGTTATTTTTATTTTCGAAAAAGTGGATCAAAGTGTACCAAAAAAAAACTGTTTGAAAAAAAAATGGTACTCTTTCAATATTTGAACGTCCACTACATATATAGGTTGAATAGGAAAAATATTGCACATGTTTGTATGAGTATAATTATAATTTCGTAAGTACATAATATTTGAATATTTGCACACACATTGGAACAAAAAAAAAGAAAAATTTAATTTAAGTTTAGTTTTTAAAAGAATCCATCACTCATTATTGATTTATGAAATTTTGAAGAGCTTTAGGCCATATTTTTTTATTTGATTTTTTTTTTTAAATTTTTTAATAATATTTGCATAATATATACTTTTTAGTCTGCACAAATTAATATTCAAATGAGCTTTCGAGAACCATATTTTTTTTTAGAAAAAAAAAAAAATTATATAATCACAAAATCATCTTTCAATTTAAAAATAACAAAAACAAAAAGGTAAGTATTTTTTAATAAATATTAAAAACATATATTTTATTTTTCTGTGTACCATACATTTTCTATCATATTTGTATTTTCAATATAACGTATTAATATAATTTTATTTTTTTAGCGAATACATACATAAATAAATCAACAACTACTTAAGATACGTATGTACATATATGCAAAAATTTAAATAAAAATACGATTTACAAATAAGGTTTTTTTTTCCAGACAGATTTTGTTTTTGTAATTTTAACTTCATAAATTTTTTTTCTTACGACACGTGAAAAACAAAAAGTGAAATTTTGGTCTACTAAACACAACTTGACCTTCTGTGTCTTTTCTCATGCATCACATATGTAAGTATATGCATACCATTAATTTTATGTGATGTATGAATTGAGAAATCTTTCAAATTTAAAAAATATATATACCTATAGATAATATCTGAGATATTAAGGAAGACCTTTTGAAAAAACTGAAAAAATAAGTCTGAAATTCATTGGATTATAGAACACGTGTTTTTATTGCAGTGTAAATTGAAAATAGCAGCTAGAATTGCTAATTTTCAAATGCAAATATCTTGAAAATTATGCATTTTTTGAAAAAATTGAATATCAAATCGATGCAAAATCAATTAAGCTTTCATTTTCTGCAATAAAAAATGAGGGTTAATTTAAGCCTTTTCTGAGAAGGACAGGGTTAAACCCAAAAATTTGAAAAAAAAATCACAAAATTTCGATTTTAAACGAGTCTAACTTTTTAACAGTTAAGAAAAGAGAAACAAGTAAGGTATCGTTGAAAAGGGCAAAGGGTCCTTTACATTTTTTGTCAACACAAAGTGACCCTTAAGTGCCTTTGTTAAAAGTTATAGGGTATACCGTGAAATAAGAGCAAAAAAATTTCAACGCCCTCTAGCGGCCAAACCGTTTGGATTTAACACCCCTCCCCTCCCAGACGATTTTTTGTTTGTCTCGATGAGGCCTATCACTGGTATCAAGGTTAAGCAAACCAAACAGGACACCCTGTATACTATATTATATATTTTTACTAGACCTTTTTCTCTTTTGAAAAATAAAACGAAAATTTAAGAAAAATTCTAGAAAAATAAGATTTTAGTGACATATAAATATACAACCTATTAAATATTTTGCTCAATACTAAAAACTGCACTCCAGTATACTACAATTTGCAAACTAAAATTTCTTGTTACTTAATTCAAACTTATTAAAAATCTTCAAAAATCTTACCACTCCAGAATTACATATGAAATTTCATTCCTATTTTGTTTTTACCCCAAAATAACGTACTAATAATTCAATTGAACATCAAAATGCAATAAATAAAATTTATCAAATTAAAATTTTAACAATTTTATTTATTAAACACATTTAAATTTTCATTTTAGAATACGAATATACGTGTACCTATGTTTTTTAAATTTTGTTTTTCATAATTTAAGGGGTTCAATATTTTCTAGTCTAACACAATTAGCAACGTTGCATATTTTTACAACAATCTTATCTTACTCATCTTATTCATGATTCTGTTCGCCCTAAGAAAAAACCTTATCAAGTACGTATGCATACATAAAGTATTTATATGTTTGTATGTATTTATTTGCATAATAAAAACTCCTCTACAGATTTTTAAGAATTTTATAAAACATTTTCAATAACAAAAAAAAAAAAAATAAAAAAAAAATAAAATAAAATTTGGTATGATGTGTACACCATAATAAAATATTTTTAACTTATTTTATATACGAAAAATTCTACAAAATATCGGTACCTCTACTCGTATACATACCATATTTTCTAAAGAAAAAAAAATCTTTTGAATTAAATTTTCTTTTTTTTTGTTAAAGATAAAAGTAAAAGAAAGTAAAAAAAAAAAAAAAACTACCCTCTCTATTATTGTTGTTATGTGATGAAACATTTATATTCGTTAGTCGAACAATCAATACATATTTTTAAGTTTTTCTATATGTACATTTTTCTTGTGTTCATTCGCACATTTACAAAAGGATGAGCAAGTAGAAAAACCAAGCCATCCATATTTCTATTCCAAATCCAAAAAAAAAAAATTAAAAAAAAAAAAAAACTAAAAATATAAAATAAAATAAAGAAAATTTTTCGAAAAAGTTTAAACAAAAAACGAAAAAAAAAATAAACAAAATAAAATGAAGTTTTTCAAACAACAACATTAAAACTGTTCATGGAACAATATATTCCTCCACAACACTATATAATTGTACAACTCTTCATATCAAAATTTGTAAGTTTTTGAAAAATACAAGAAAATGAATATACAAGGAAACTATCGTATAAAGCAACAACAACAAAAATAAGAAAATCGTGAAAAATGTATAAGTATAGTAAACACACACACATACACAGATATTTTATACCCACACACGTACATATGTATGTGTTTACACGGGGTGTATTGAAAAAAAATTTATATAAACCGAAAAATGATGAAACATTTTTTTTTTTGCCATCATTCCTAATTTTTTATACTACGCGATACAACGGTACATACATATACTATATAGGTACAAAGCTTCAACCCCATCTCATTTGTAAGTACCGTTAGCATAATAGTACCAGCATATCAGCATTAGCTTAAAAAATAGTAAGTAAGAAAGAAATAATACTATAATATTTTTCGTATCCTTATAATATCCTTATACTTGTGTATTACTTCCACATACAACAATAACAACAACAAAAAAGAAGAAGTAAGAAAAACGAAAACTTTTCTTTCGACTATAATTCCCATTATACAAGAAAAAAAAAGAAGAAAAAGAAAAAAAACAAAACTAAAAAGTACGCACCGCACTTTTTTACAATTTCTAAACATCCATCAAATACTTTATATAAGGATAAAAAAAAAATCTTCTGTATCTCGCGAATAAGAGTACCTACATACAAAAAAAAAAATGTAATAAGTAAAAATGAAAAGAAGTAAGTAAGTAAGAAAAAGCATAGTAAAATATAAAAAGCGAATATGATGATTATATGTATGTACATCTCTTAAATGGAGGCATATTTTGGGGTGTTTTTAGAAATAAGAAGTAAGAAAGGAAAAAAAATAACACGATACTGCGACAGTTATGTGCAAAAGGACTTTAAAATTATCCTTTTTTTTTCTTGTTTCTTGTACAATCAATATAGCGCACAATAATAATGTACCTATATAACCATATATACATAAATACAGTTAACTATGTATGTATGTAGTACAATACGGTATATGAACCCCCCAAAAATAAGTAAAACGGGCAAATATATAAGTACTTTGTATTAGTTTTCTTAAGTTTTATTTTAAAGAAATTGAAAAAAGAAGCAAAGAATAAAATAAATAAAAGAAAAAGTTTTTTATACATATATGTTGTTGCCGTAACACTACTACTACAATTAGAAATTTTACTTTTTGCCTTTTTTACATCTCCAAAAAACTCAAACTGATAGTAGAGAATTTTTCTCTATATAACGATATGAAAAGCAATAGAAAATATTTTATACATCTATTCTGATAGAATACTATTACACTTTAATAATATTCTTAAAATACACAAATTTTTTTTTTTTTTAGTATTCTTGTGTAGTAAACATTCTGAATTAAATAGTCATTCGTTCATCATTATTATTATTATTGTTCGGTAACGATAGGAAAATTATATTCTTTAGAGCGCACACTTTTTGTTGCCATTAAAAAATTTTAAACTATTCTCTAAAGCTTCTTGCACCCCACTTTCTTCCCCTGTTTTTTTCTTAAACATTAACTTTTCTTTTATTTTTTTTTTTTTAAATCTTGAAAAAAAAAATACATAGGAGAACTAGAAAGTTTTAGGAGAAATATAATTCTAACGGCAAGCAAAAAAAAAAAAAACTTTAGCTTACAACCATAAAAATAAAAAAAAAAAATAAAATGAGAACTACATTACTTTTTTTTTTTTTAGTATAAAAGGCGAAAAAGTAGATGGCGCTGGTGTTGTACTGTTTTTTGTTTTTTTTTCTATTGCATTAGATATGAGATGGAAAATAAATAATTATTATGAATATGAAAAAGATAGTTGTAGACTATATTATTTTAGAGGATAAATAAAAATTTTTTAGTATAAGGAGGCACACCACAAGGAAGGATCTATATTCTTTAAACGTTGTTGTATCATTTTATATGCGATGATGTACATGTACAAAAAAAAAAAGTGTATATTCAATATCTTTCTTTTCTAACAAATAAATCCTTTAAGTTTGTTTTTTTTTCCTTATTTTTTAGTATGAGGATTAATGTGGAGTTGTGTAACTTTATGCCTTTTTTTATTTGTTATTATTTTTTTTTTTTCAAATTTTTTTTTTTTTTTTCTCAAATTATACTAACTTCTATTTTCTTGTTCTTTATTTTTTTTACAACGTATTCATGTTTAGTATACAATATATAGTATTTTTATTATTTTATTTTCTCTGCTATAATATTATTTTTATTATTATTCTTGGACGAATTTATATAGACTGGTGTACATATACATATATCTATAGATACAAATAAAAATTTTGAATACATATACGAGTAATGTATACACTTCTTTTTTTTTTTCGGGAAAATTTTATATAAAAAAAAAAAAAAGATACAATAATGTGTAAGAATATTAGATACATAAATATAGTTATGAACGACTTTTTTACGATTTGCTGAAAATTGTATCACTATTTTATAGCTCCATATTCTATGTTTAGTATGAAAAAAAAAAATACATATACATACATATACAGATATAGTTCACGATTGTATTAGACATCATAGGAGGAAAAAAAAGGAAGAGTAACAAAAATTATAACAACAACAAAATGGAAAAAGGAATGAGAAATTTTTCCTTTTTTTTTTCTTATAATTTTGGAGCAAAAGAAAAAGAAGTTTGAATTGAATAGCAAATGGTGCTGGTACTCTACATATATGTATATACAACAAGATGATATGTTGGGGGATGAATGTTCTTGATTGTTTTAGATGTTTCTTTTATTCTTGTTCTTTCTTTTTTTTTTCTTTTTTTGGCAAAACATGTATAAAAGGCAAAAGAAATAATAAAAATGAAATTTTTCATAGCATCAGAATCGCGAATTACATTTATAGATACATACATACGTACATATATGTATGTATATGAAAGACGGTAATAAAGATAAGATGTAATATAAGAGAACAGTGTGTAAATGATAATATGGTGTGAGATGAGGCTAAAAAATATTACAAAACGAACTAAATAAAAATTATACAAAAAAGAAAAATATTTAATACTAAAAAAAAAAAAAAATTTTTTTGTAAAAATATTTTTTTGGTACCAAATGGCAATGATAAGAAGCAAAAATATCGAAAGAAAAGGGAAAAAATATAATAAAATAATATAAAACTTAGAGTTAGATGAAAGAACAATAGTACAAGACTATAAAATGATGGTACATAGATTGACTCTATATCTACTAGGTATATGGGTAGTGGTTAGAGGCTCTTTTCTTTTCTTTTCTTTTCATTTTTGTAACTTGAACTGTTTATAATATAATATTCAAGGATATACAAGGATACAACATTATATTATTATATTTTGTATAAGCATTTGAATTGAGAATGTCGTGTATTTAGATGCAGATAAAAATTAATATAAGATTAGAAGCTGTATAGTGTAAGAAGGGATGAGTTATGAAATAATGTAAAATAGTTGAAAAAAAATAAGTACATAGGATACCTATAGAAAAATTTCTATAAGTATACCTATGTATGTTTGTAACAAAATTTGATGAAAATATATATTGAAGATAAATTTATTTTATCGTTGTTTACTTGATTGTGTTGAGGAGTATGACAAAAAAAAAAACAAATGGGTATCTATACACACTGTCTAAAACAGGGTTGAGTAGAAGCTTGGAAAAAAAATTAATGGGTGGAAAGCTCATGAAATTGTAAATATATAAAAGAACCAGAAAAAAAAAAGAATTAAAAGAAAAACATTAAAAGAAGGAGGAAAAGGAAAAATTTTTTGAAAGAAAAACTACTTCTAATGCCTTTTCCAATTTTATTTTATTTTATATTGAACTAACACAAATGTAATAGATATAAAAACAAACTTATAGGGATGTACGAGTATGTATACATAAAATTTTCAATAGGTTAAAAATATATTTTTTAATACTTTTTCTACTTGTTCAAGAAAAAAAAATGGATATACATATATTGTACGTACATTTATGTATGTACACAAATATTTTTTTCCAAGCATTATATCTCTTTGAAAGATAAAGCTTGTTTGATGAAAAGAATAAATATATAATAATGAGACGTTAGGAAATTCGTTGATTTCTAATGCATGTTTTTTCAATACACTTTAAAAAGAAAGAAAAAATTGTTTTTTTCTTTCATTCCTTTTTTTTTCCTTCACAAATTCTCTAGTTGCCAACTCGCAGTGGGTGGTTTTTGTAAATGGAATGCGAATTTAACATACATACATATATGTATTAGATATATTTCTATATATATTATTTCTACATAATGTACATTCATATGTATATATTTTTTCTACATTATATTTTATTTATGTATGTAGCTTTTAAATAAATGAAAGAGAAGATATTCTTGTAGAAAAAATAAAAAATAAATAAATAAATCTACAGATACATAAAATAATAATTGGAAGGGTATGTTAAACTAAAGAATAATGCTGATTACAACAAGATACGATAATGTTAGCAAACGACAAATAATGAAAAAAAAAAAATAATAATAATAATAATATGTTTGAAGAAAAAATAAAATGAAAAATAAAAATCGAAAAATTATATTGATATATGTTAGAAGAAAGGGCATATAAATTTTATCAAGATACAAGAAAATGTCTATGTTATTCACATACATACATATATACTTATTATTGAGTTCATATGAAAAAAATATATAATATATTTAGTTATGAGATGAAAAAATATCGATTTTTTGATCGATAACAATTTTTTTTTTTCCAAGAAACTATGAGTAAATTAAGCTTTTTTTTTGTTCTTACATCGTCAAGTAAGCTTAATTCTATACAAATACCAGTCACTAGTCAGTCGTACAATTTTATTAATGACATTATGTATATATGTTTTTGATATATTTTAAATACAAAATTATATGATGTACAAATTGTTGAAAATTTAAATAAAAAATGTATCTTCTTACATCAATTTTTTATTAGGATTAGGTCAGAAGAAAAAAGAAAAAGTATCTCTTTATATATTCAAAACACCCTTAAATTTATTTAATTCAAGAATATAGTACCTTAATAAAAATCAAACATTTTAAATTTGCATATTTTTTTTTTCTTTTTTATCTATTCTGTTTACAACAGAAAACACAACCCATCTCTGTGAAAAAAAAAAAAAAAACAATGCTTATTTTCTTCCCAGACAAAAATATTCAAAATGTGTTGTCCTCATCAAGTACACATTATTTACTTGTTTATAAGTCGTACATATGTACAAAGTTTCTCAACCATACCAGCTGTTAAATTTCACAATTTATCTATGATGACAATCCTTTTTTTTTTTCATTTTTTTTCCTTTCCTTTTTTTTTTTTTTTTTTTTGTTGTCTTCCTTTAGTTAGATTTCACTTTTATTTTTCTTATGTGTTATGTCATAGAGAAAAAAAAAAAAACTTGAATATAAAATCAAGAAAACAAAACAAAAAAAACACATCAAAACCTGAACTGGAAAAATATATCTTGTATATCATACTTTTTATTCATATAAAATTCACCAAGTTGAAAAAGAAAAAAAAAGGATAACAAAATAAAATAAAATTGATTTTGATTCTATTTACAAAGCTCTACAGAATATTTTAAACTGGACACTAAAAAATCTCTGTTCTATGAAAACAAATTGCATACATTATGCTCATACATATGAATATATAAGTATATAATAAGTATGAGACCTAAGTAGTCTGAAAATTGTTTATCTATGAAATGGATAAGAAACAAGTTCTATGAATATGTTATAGATAGATTAACATATGAACGTATGTATATAACAATTTTATTTAAATCCCCTTTTCTCATTATTTTGTTGTTTTTTTATATATTTTTTATTTCTTATTAAACACAATTTCACTTCCTTACCTAAAAACAAACCAAAATGAAAATAACCAAAAGATACAAATAAAATATTAAAAAAAAAAATGAAAATAACAGCATACGTGTTCTGGTCTTGTCTTACTTACATACATATATATTTTATTTTTCCTCTTGTATGAATATACTTACTTACAATTCAAGAATTCAATATATGTATGTATGTATTACACAATATATGTATATCTTATATACCTGCATATATAACACATAAAATGGTCTAGATAAAATGGTTTGCTTTGGTTACGACCTTGGACTTAAATTCTTACGTGATAGTCCTTCTAGCCCCGACCAACCTGAATCATAGAATACACAAAAAGATTCTTGGCTGACTAGATGGCTGGCTGAGTGAAAGTTGTATGATATTAATATGTATGTATACATTCATACATATATACTATATGTCGCATATTATCGGTGTGTACATATTAAACAGTTATACACTATATATATGTATATGAAGTCATTCAGAAATCACCTGTTGCACATTTTAACATTAACATCATACCACATAAAATTCAACCCAACCACCCAGCATAGCACTTCTATGGTTTTTCTTCGATTCTGTTGCGTATTATAACTTGCAATCATCATCAACAACATTTACCACCACTTTTTCAGCTTGAAAATTTTTCTATCATACCATTTCATAGATTTCCAAGATATAGATATATGTAGCTATCCTAGAAGTAAAATAGATAAAGAATGGATTGATGATGACGACACGACAACTACAACGATGACAAAAGCAAAAAGAAAATAAAAAATAAAAAGGACAAAAACAATGTGATGTTTTTGTTGTTGATGATGATGATGATGATAATAACAAACAACATATAACATTAACCCAAACAAGAAGGACTTTATTTATATATATACATATGTATGTACATAAAAAATGTTTTTCATATATTATGACATAAGAAAAATATCTGTAGGTATCGGTGTATGCAAAAGAAAAATACCCTAAAGAAAGATATTTATTGAAATGAAACCTTGTCTTGGGAATTCTCTCGAATGACGATTACTACCGAATTCTGTATTTTATTTTTCTTTCGCTATATTGGTATTTTTTTTTTCTTCTTAAACATCCTTTTTACTGTGAGGATTTGATGATGAGATTGTAAGTGAGATCTTAAGGATATTCACATAAGAAAAAGAGAATTCAAAAAAAAAAAAAAGATAAAGGATTATTAAAGAGAATTCCTTTTGACTTCTTTTCTATTTTTCTTCACATTTTTTGTTTTTGTTTTTTTCTTTTCTCATTTCTTTTCCTTAAAAGTGCCATTCAAAAAAATATCAGACGGAAAATTTTTTTTTCTTTCTTATTTTGGGAGAATATCATATTGATGACTATCAAAAAAAAGGTTATTGACCCAGAAAGGTAGAAAGAATGTTAAAATATAATGAACTTGTAGAAAAGGATATAGAATTTTCTCTAACATAATTTTTGGAAAATAAAATCTGACAATATCGATATGAAAATCTGAAGAACAATTTCAGTTAATAAAACTATAATTTTCAAATAAAAGAAAAAATTTGTTTTTGGTTTATGAATTTCAAGATTTTATTTTTCTTATTCAGTTTTTCTTTTTTTTTCGACATTTTTGTATGGTTATTCGTTGTAATGTACCAATTTTATAATTTCTAAGTAGTTTGTCTTTTTTTTTTTTTTCATCTACTGCTCATAACCAATAACACCATTATATCCTTTGAAATATGAAAGAATTTTGATCCTTTTGCATAGAGCATCTAATAAACTATTTTTTTAGTTTTTTATTTTATCCTTATCAAAATTTCAATTATTATCTTCATGAAATCTTTCGTTTACTTAAAATGTCATTAAAAATTTGAAAACAATAGAAAAAAAAAGGAATTTAAAGGATGCTTAAAAACACACATTGAAAAAAATTTCTACTTCTTTATTTTGAGAAAAAGAAGGAGAATAGAAAGCAATTTACATTAGTGTACAACAAGTGAAACTCATATTTTTATAGTACACATAAAAAAGAATCTGCGCAGATTCGGGAAAATCGTTGATTTCTTTTTTTTTTGTTTCCTTCTTTATTTATATTTAATTTTTTTATCATATTTTATCCATGAGCTACGCACTTATACACATAATCATCATGGACGTCATTATATAAAAACAAAAGGAATCAAAGGCAATAAAGGGAATGAGTTAGTTGATTATGGAAAAAAAAAAGTGGTATGGAGAACATTAGGAATTAAAATAGGATAGGCAAATTAGAGTATGTTTAGTAATACACAAAAAAAGGATAATTTATAAAATCATACGAGTATGTACTATATACACACATATTTACAACTCATATATGTATGTAACCATATGTTAAAAGTTTACGTATACCTTTTTACACAAAATTCCATTACAATTTTTCTAAATCACATTTTTTATCCTTTTTTTTTTACAATTTTTTTCCTCATACTTTAATAAGGGAAAAAAAAAAAGAAAATTTTTTTAATACATATTATAAAAATTATATTACATACGCACTTCATTCGCTATTCGTTGCGTATACACTTTTCACGTATGAGTAGGAGTGTCTGTGGAGATATATAATTTCAAATTTTATGACAACGCAGATATTTTATGTTCTTTTTATATATGAAATTTTTAAAGTTTTTTTTTTTTTCATTTTATGTGTGAGTATACGCATAAAAAAAACAAAGTTTTAGAAAATTTTGTGAAAAGTGTATATGGGTAGGAAAAGATAAAAAAACAACCCCCCTATGAAATATGAAATTCGAGTTGTACCAGAAGTTTTTTTAGAATCAGCTATAAAATGTATAGGTACCTAGTTTTTTTGTGAAATGTTATAAAAAATCAGGATTAATATTATTTTTCTAGTTAATAAATTTTAAAGATAGCAAAAGTTTCCACATTTCGGTAGAAAGTATGGAAGATTTTTCTTTAAATTGTATAGATTAGATAACATTTCGCAAATACATTAACAAAAGATTTGTCCTGGAAACACCATGCTATTATTATGTCCTTAAGTATATATTGAAAAAATTCTTCTACAGGACAATTAAGAAGCGTCTTCAAATTATGTATGTGTAGAGAACTAAAATCTTCTCTTCTAATATTTTCGGTCACGAGACTTAAAACATTTTCACACATAAAAATAGGTACCCATCAAAGGACATCTATATTGATCGTATTATTTGTACAAAAAAATTCGAAAAAAGCATATTTATTTCAGATCTAATAAAAAAGCAACATTCCTTAGGGATAGTCCTCATTTCTATTCAAGCACTAGCTAGGATTTTCCTAACGAGCTATCTAATTAAATGTTTTCAACAACCAAAAAAAACACACTATTTTGTTATCGAAAACTTCTATTTTAAAATTAAATAATATTAAAATAAAATCAATAACAATTAAAATTTAAAAACTAATTTTTTATTTGTTTGAAATTTTAATGAAGTTTAGAAAAATTATTTAAGTTTTAAATAAACTAATAAAAAATAAAAGCATCTAAATTCTAAAAGGGGGAAAACACAGTAGAGATACTGTGCTGTCTTTTTATATTTTTTATTTATTGTTGTTTTGTTTTTTTGTATATATGTATGTATCTTACCTTAACGTTTTACACGTTCATATCAATTTATCATTCATTTTTTCATACAAATTTATCCTTTCTATAGTTTTACTTATATAATTCTGTATTTGAATAGTGTATGTTTGTATAATATGCTATTAGATTCACATAAAAAAAATAAAATATAAAAAAAAACTTCCCCCCATTTTATATATATTTTTTTTAATTATGTATACATACATACTTTCAAACTACCATGTACATATCTAGTTATGCTTTATATTATATTCTAAATCTCAATTTAAAAGTCCGCCTGACGGACGACTAGAAAGTACCATATTATATAAAATCAGTAGTATAGAATTTTCTAAAATGAAAAGGAAAAAAATAAAATAAAATACAAAGGTTTGAGATCCAGGAGGATTTTTATTTTACTTTACTTTATTTATTTATTTTTTTTATTACTTTTTTTTTAAACAAATTTGACTTTATATTCGTTATTTCTGCGCATTTTCATCTCGCGAAAAATTCCCTATATAGTGTATATATGTATATAAAGTAATGTATACAAATACAAAAACATTATATTTTTATTATAAGAGGTAGCAGGACTATTTTTACTATAAATACTTACTTTTACTACTTTGCTATCATACTTGATTCTGTTGTTTGTTTTTTATTATTATTTTTTTCTTGTTCCTTTTTCAAGATAAAATACATTTAAGTTTTATTACATAAAACAACAAATTTTTTTTTTTTATTAAAAATCTCTATTTTTATTGAAGAATACGTAGTGGTGATAATATACAAGAAAAAGTAAAAGATAGATAGAAAGATACTTATAAAGTTTGTTGTATATGTATTTATATTTATGATTAGATACTTAAAAACTACAGTTAATTTTAATATAAACGAATAAAAAAAATATGTATCAGAATACATCGGTTATATATTTTAGATTTTTTCCAAAAAAAATTCTGTAGGGATTATTAAACCCCTTTTGAAAAATTTTAAAATACTAATGATATTTTTATAAGAATAATTTTATTCGACCCGAATTTGTTATGCCTATTAATTTAATTTTTGTTTTTTAATACAAATAAAAATTTTAAAATCTAAAATCCTTTTTTTTATCAAAATCCAATTAATTCCTTTAGTTGTAATTTCATTTTTGTATAATTTGAAAAAAGGGTAATTTTGTTTGTGCCAAAAATATCGCAATTTTTCGTAATTTTTATCTCCATATCATTTTGCGTATCCGAAATATCGTTGTTTGAATGACAAAACAAACATATACGTTGTTAATATAGTTTTCTTATAATTCTTTCAATGTTGTTTCAGAGAATCTTGTTTTAAATCACAAAAGGAATTTTTTCGTAATATATTTCGACGGTCTTTTAAAAATTGGTGAATTTATCATAAATTTTTATGAAGGGTCATTTATTTTCAAAACATTCATTCTTACATTGTAATTGTATAAAAAAAAATTAAACTAAACTTACTTCGTTGACAATATCAGGTCCTTTTCTTTTTTACAATACAATGTTTTTATACTGACGTAATTTCAATACCAATGAAACATATTTGGCTTTTATCATACTCAAACTACTTTTTTTTTTTGTACGCTAATTTTTCCAACGTTTATATTTTTATTTTTTAAACTATACTTTGTTGTTTTTGTTACACTACCCTCATTATACTATCATATTCCATTCCATCTCATAGCATGGCAACGTTGGAAAAAACAATGTAAACTTTACATTAGTGACAGGGTGTACGTTTACTACATAGATAAAACACAAATAATTTTTTTTTTTTAAATAAAAACATGAATTTTAATATTTTTGTGTAATATCTCAACTTTAAACTGTACATACACCGTTTGTGAAAGCACTTAAATAACCCCCTTTCATTTTTGCTCTTATCTTCACGAATAGTTTGAAACCATAGAAACGTTTTCAAAGAGGGTGGCTATGTTTAAAAAAATATAATATGTACATATCTATGTATATATATATTTTTTTTTATGTCAGGATGCCAGCCAACATCTGTGAAAATATTAAATTTCATTAAAAAAAAAATATATAGAAAATAATATTGATTAGAAAAAGAAAAAAAGTAATTGAATAAATTCTTAAAAATTACGCACTATTAAGAAATAAAATAAAAACTACTACTACTACTACTACAAGGGAAAACTCATTGTTAAATAAGAATTTTTTTTTGTTTTTTTTTTTTCTCATTTGTGCAATTTTTCCTCATTTTTTTTTTTATTTAGAAACCCCATATGTTCTATAAATTTGCATCTTTATTTTTGAACATGTTCATATTTTATTTCACACGTCTGCAAAACACATTTACAAATCAATTTACACAAACAACAAGAAAAAAAAAACATTTCGTCAAAAATCAGCTGAGAATAACAACCCTTTTTTTTTTTTTGTTCTTGAATAAAATGAAAAATAAAGAAAAATAACCAGTAATTTGACCTAGAAGTGGCTTTCAAAGATTCACATGACATACAAGCACAAAAAAAAAAACGAAAAATAAAAAAAAAAGGCAAAATGTTTTAATACAATGACACAAACACATTTTCAAACAAACATCCCAGCATCTACCATCAAAGTTAAGAAATCGACACAAGAAAAAAAAAACAAGAAAAAAACATTTTCAAGAATAAACGAGAATTTTTTAAGCATATTTCATTTTTTTTTTCAGCTTTAAGTCCTTGTCTTAAAGCATGATTTTTTCTTATTACTATATGTATATATTTTTAGTTATACTTATATTTGATTTGTATATTTGCAATGGGTCGGTGGCCACATGGTCATCACACATTACTGAAAAGATATCTTTCAACCATCATCCATCGATCGACAAAAGAAAACAGCTTGTACATGTATAAATAAAATACTCATGTACAACAACAAAAAAGCAAAAAGAAAAATTGAATATATATGTGATGATTTTCTTTTTCGTCCTTTTTATTCCTTATACATATTAAAAAAAAAAATTTTTTCTTTTTCTCGTCTATTTTATCTTTATTAATTTCTTCGCTTTTTCTTGTCATTTTTTTTTTTATTTTATTTTCCGGCACAAATGCCGGTCACTTATACAATAAACTTTTCAAGGATCTTTTTTCTTGTCTTCCTCTTTTTTTCTGTTTCTGCTACTTTTGCCACTGTTATTACTGTTTCATCTACTGAAATGTATTTCGTTTACTTTCATTTCTCCTTAAGAATATATATGTTTTTTTTTTTTTGTGGTCCTTTTTATAAATTTTTCTCTCTTCAGTGTTTCATATTTAATTTTGGCTTTTTTTTTTCTTATATTTTTTTTTTCTCAAACAACAATCGTAAATTTCCCCTTTTTCTTGGTCAATTCAATGCGGTTTAATGGTGTTGAATTGAATCATCATATCGCATTAGAAGTCAGCAGTCATCCAGTCAACATTATAACCATCATAGTTTTTCTCAGTATTTATCCTGGACTTGAAATTTGTGTACATAATATTTCGTGAAGAAATTTTTTTTTTTTTAGTCCTTGAAAATATTCAAGTAATTTACTCTGTTGTTTTTTTTTTTTGTTTAACATTTTCAATTTGTATTCATCTTTTGTGAATTTAAAATTATTTTTTTTTTAAATAAAAGAAACATTTTAAAGTTTTAAAGGATATTATTATCAGGAATATATGAATAAATACCTATATTTTTCTTTTGCAAAAAAAGGGATACATAGAAAAGATAAAAAGGTATTAAGTTATTCTATAAAATATTACTTGTACATACATACATACATATATGTACATTTATACATACATACAACAACAAAAACAAATTTCATTATTTTTCTTCTTTCTAGTTCGTATTTCAAACAATTAAAGTATGAGGGAATTTTTTTTTTTATATTTTTTAATTTTTTTATTTTCTTTCAATCCGAATAAAAATCTAATCTCGAAAAGAAGTATGTACTATACGTATACACACACTTAAAACAGACAACCCTCTTTATTTTTCCTACATACATATTACATACATCTCGTATAATGGCAACACAATAAAAAATTCATGTATACTATATAAACTTTTATATTTTACTTTTCAATAGCGCGCGTATATCTTCATCTGCTGATACATTTAATGTTACCACCGCCACCGTTATAGTGTTCCATCATGGGCCATCATCCCTTTGAAGTAAAAATATAAAATAAAAAAAAAAATAAAAAAATAACGATTTCTAAAAAGTAAAGAAGAAAAAAAAAAAGGATGTTACGAAATGAGATTTTATACTTTTACAAAGCTCAGTCAGCCACCATTATTTTTATACTTAAAAATACCATCTAACTCATTTTTTACATCATTAGAAGTGCCATCATCCACTAACTCTGCAACACCATAATTTTTATTTTTTTCATTTACCACCCATTTTGGCCCACCACTATAATCTTCTCAAACCCAAAATACACTATAGAAATGTATGTACATACATAAATATATATTTACGATATATTGTATATTATTTCTTTCCAAACTACCCCCATATCATCATCATCATCATCGTCATCGCATATTCCTTCAAATATTTTCTCGTTTACAAAAATATGTATAAAAAAAAATTAAAAAAATAGTAGTCAACCGAGTTAGAAAGAGATATTAGATGAAGCGAATAATTTTCTTTATAATCGCACTCTATTATATTTTTATGTTTAGTAATATGCTTTATATGATAGGTATTATAATATATAGTATAGTATATGTATAGTATAGAGAAAGTATAAAGAACAAATATACTAGGACCAACAACCTCCTGTCGTCATCACAGTGAAAAATATAAAAACGAAAAACAGAATAACATAGAGAAATGGTAAAATAAAAATAACAAAATGAAAAAAAAAAAACAAAAAAAGAAATAAAGTAAAGTAAAAATAATATAAAAAAAAGGAAATAAATATAAATATATAACACGAAAATTCTTTTTTATGTACTAATACACACATAATATATGTACATATAAAATTATCATCATCATTGTATCGTCATATATACATCCCACATATATATACATATATGTATGTAAGTATATAATATATTATACGCCAGCCACCCTATTTTTTGATATTTTCTAATTTTTTATTATATGATTGTATGCGAAATTTTTTGAGGGTAAAAGAAAAATTATTTTAACTTCGTTTCTAACTCCAACTTCTCATATGATGATGCTGGATTTTCTTTTTTTGTATATTTTTATATACATAATGTTTTAGTGCTTATATAACACAAGTTTAATATGATTTTTCGTTCGTTCTTTTTTTTTTTTTTTAGATACCTAAAAATTCTATATAGATATATAAAAATATATTCTTGATACACTTGAGCTTATACATTTTTTTTTTTTTTAATATTAGCGCAATGTATAGAGTACATATTGTGTACTTGTTAATGTGTAAGCAATGTTAGAAAAATTTGTTGTTGTTTTTTGTTTTTTTTTTTTCATCTTCCTTTTTATTCGTTTTTATATTTTATTTGAAAATTTTAATTGGAATGAGATAATATAACGGGGATTTGAATTGAAAAGAAAGGTGGCTAAAAAAAAAAAACAAAAATAGAGGGCTAGAGAGCAGGTAGTTTTTCTTTTAAATGAAAAAAAAAAAAAATTAGAACACACAAGAGTAAAAAATCTAAAAAAAAATTGGGTAGACGCAACTTTTACTCCTTCCAAAAGATGAGAAAAAAGAAAGAAAAAAATATATATTAAAATTTTATTATGAAGAACGTATAAAAGTGGAATGGAAAAAGTAGGAAGGAGTATGTATGTAATATAAATAAAATATAAAATAAAAGGATTTTCTAATATGTTCTCGTATAAGTATGAGTTTGTAAAATGTAAAAATTAATCTAATCCATGAAATTCAAGTTTTTTTAGTTTTGATCATTTTAAAGCTAAAATTATCGATAATATTTAAGTTTTTAAACAGCTTAGGCTACATTTTAATTATATTAGACCTAAAAGCTCATCTTTTGAAATAAAGTTTACAAAAAAAAAAAGGTTTATGTGCTTTTTTAGAAACAAAAAATCGCTACTAAGGCTGTTTTTACAATTTCCACCCTACATACGATGAAAGAAGAAAATTTAAATTAAAAAAAATAGAAATAAAAAATTGCTAAAAATTAGTGAAAAAAAAAAAACATAAAAGTAAAAAGGAAAAGTGTGTGTGTATTATATGTTCTCTTTCTTATTACTATTTGTTTTCCACCTTTTTTTTTTTTAAATATTGCGATATATAATTTAGCCTCATCAAATTTCAAATGTTTAGTTGTACTGTTGTAGTACCATCATCATCATCATCATCATCATCATAAAGCATCCATCCATAATCATTCATTTTCAAACACACGGGGGATATATAGAAATGTATGTTTGATAGCAGCAGCATATATTATATGTTTTCTTCTTTTTTTAGAGGGATGAATTTTTTTTGTTGTATTTAAATTTTTTTTTCCAAGTTTTTTTTTTTTTTAGAATCTATATGTTTTATTTTTACTATTTTTTTAAATGTATATTTTATTTAGTTTTTATTTTTTATTTTTTTTTCCTGGAGGTGTGATTGGGTGGTCTGCTGTAAAGTTTATATAGAAAAATGGGGGAAAGAGTGTTGATTATAATATAATGATAAAAATGATGATACATACAATGCATAATGTTTTAACCACCTCTCGTATGTTTTTTTTTTTTTTTTTTTTTGAATCCTGATGCTTTTAACATAAAGCTATTTAACTGTGGAATGAGTTGTAAAAACACTTTATTTTTATGTTTATGAACATCAAATATATGTGAATTTATAAAAAACTACAAACAAAAAAATGTATTGTAGCTTGTTTTTAAATAATATTTATTTATTTCTGTAATAAATTTATTAAGCAAAACCAAAAAACAAAAAAACAAAATATCCAATATTGCTACTCCGGAATTTAATTTAAATTTTTGTCGTGATATTTTGAAAAGAGTTTTATGTCTATAAGCCATTGCAGACTTTAAACAAGCTTTTGTAGTATATTTTTTTTTTTTTGAAAAATAATTTGATCCTAGTGCTTGAGAAATATTTTTAGAATTTAAGAAAAAAAAAGCTATCAAATTTAATTCGTAGCCATCATTTTTTAAAAAAACAATTTTTTATTTGAATAATTGTCAAAAACAACCTGTTTTTTTTTTTTCATAAAAATTTGAAAAAAACAAATGTTCAAGAACGACTTATTATAATGATCAATTTGCAAAAAAATAAAAAATAACAGTTAGTTTTGTTTATACTTCTAAGGGATTTCTCATTTCAAAGCAATAATGACATGAAATAAATTCAAAACTGATGATGATAGTGATTATACATTCAAATCCACCTCTTACCTTTTTCCATATTCATCATCAACTATTCTCGTTTTTCAAATCTTTCATTCATTTATTCACATTCAGTCAAAAAAAAAAAAAAAAAAGCAAAAAAAAAACCGAAAACTCATTTCAAATCCTCAGAATAGAAAAAAAAATCTGAAACAGGATATTTCTCTCGCTCTCAAATCGAATTCATGGAAAATGAAAAAATTTCATATTAAAAAATTGCTCCTAAAATTGAATTACAAAAACAAAACAAACAAAAAAAAGCTTTCCCCTTATTTTCAATATAATTTCACTGCTATACTTCTATACTCTCAATTTTTCTAAATATCCTTTTTTCTCCTTTAGAAAAATTCACTCAACACAACATTTTTTAATAACTGTATTTTTTTTCTCCACCTTCTTGTATATTGTAATCACTCCCTTCTTCAAAAAAAAAAAAAAAACTGTTTTTCCTTTTTTTCTTTTTTGCCTGTGCTTTTTTTTTGTCTTCTCCATTATCCTACTTGTAGTTCACATACGTTTTATTAGAAAACAACATTTTTTTTTTCAAGTATTGTTGTATATTTTTTCCCTCTTTTTTTTATCATTTACATTATTATTATTATATGTCTCTCGCGTTACACTCTAAATGTTAATAGACGGCATTTACATACAACATCACATTTCTATCATTAGAGGGTTGTTATTCAAAAATCATTGCCGGTATTATTATACGTATGTCTGATGCGACATCTTTTTTTTTTTTTTTAATATTAATTTTTTTTTTTTTAGCATCATACCCGTTCTAATCAATGGGTGGTATATTTTTTTTAAAGAATATTTCATTTTTGTATATGTATGACTATCACACACTGTAATTCTATAAAAACAATAATATATCCTTTTTCTTACAATATATAGTTCATATTCAATTGAATATTTTTCCTATTTTTCGATTATATGGTATGAGTAGGAAATTTTTCTATACTTACTAGTAAAAGAAAATTTCAAATTAAATTGGAATATATGTAACTGACTGACAGTGACTGTATCAGAGTGCTTGATTCCTTATGACTAGCTACATAAATGTCCAAAAAGATTCTCTCCTTGAAAATATTCAATCGTTCGCCATCGCTACAATATTGAAATTCTCAATCAACAAATTTCGATAAATATGAAAGCATCATTTTTCATATTATTTCACGTGGTATTTTCATTTCAAGCAAAAAAGGACACAGTATCAGTGTTTATATTTCAATTTGTAACTCATAAGAAATTCTATGAAAAAATAAAAGTTCAGTTCTCAGTTAGTTCGTTGTTTTTTTTTATTTTTTTATCATGAAAACATTTTTTTGTTGTGTGCAAAAATTCTTCTCAGTTTTTGTTGAAATTCGTGAGTATAAACATAAACTCTAATTTCTAAAAATCTTAAAGGGAGTTAAAAAAAGGGTTTTTTTTTTTTTTTGATTTTATTATTTTTCTTTTCGTGTATTTTTTCTATAAGTTCTGAGCTGTTTTATTCTACATCTTTTTTCCACCACATCTATTCGCATCTCCAACAACCCTCCTAATATAAGGGAAATGGTATAACGTATACAATCGTCGTCGTCGTCGGGCTCCACACTTAACATTTTTTCCACTTTGCTTATTTTTTTTTTTTTTTTGCCAGCATACACTACATAATTTTTATACCTACATACATATATACACATGTATATCTTATACTTTTGCAACTCTTACATCCTCTCGTCCTTGTTCGTATTTTGGATATTTTAGTATATATTTCGGTTTTTTTTTTTTTTCAATTCTATATGTATAGTTGCAATATTTTGTATGTATATATGTATAAATAAAAAATATATGAGGCGAAAGTATAAGGGAAATAACTGAATAAAAGGACTACAAAAAAAAATATACAGTATTTTTTATACGGTACATTTTTCTTGTCGTTGTATTGTTGTTTTATATTATATTGCCTCTATTTCATACACATGTATGTTTATTATAAATATATGTAAATGTGTCTATATGTGTACAGAAATATATATATATATTTTTTTTTAAAAAAAAAGGAATTGTATGTTGTGTATAGGTTTTTTTCTTCTCGTAATAATATTCGCGTTTTTATAATAAAACATTCGTCCGGATAGCACAAAACACAAAATACACATAACATGATAATATTTGGAGCAAAAGATTTTTAACCGCCAGACTAGTCGTATCGCATTTTTATTTTTAATATGGTGTGTTATTTTGGTAGAAAGGAACTATAATTTTCTAGGATTTTAATTTTTATGTACAATATTTGTTAGATTTTTTTTTTTTTTTTGTCTTAAGAATGTTTTAAATTTAAAAAAAAAATAATAATAATAATTCATTTGAAACGTGGAAAATTTGAAAAAGATCGAAAACAATATTTGAGAAAAATTTTAGAAATTTATTGAAAGTGTTTTTTTTTTGTTTAATTTAAATTTCTTCAGTGATACTCGAAAAGAATATGTTTTTTTTTTTTTGTTTTTTTTTATTTAAAATAAATTTTATGTAATGAGCAACTTCAAAAGACTGTTATTACATATTTGTGTTTCAATGTAATTTTATGATTCTGCTAATATTGCTGCTGCTGATTTTTAATTCAATTTGGTCCATCGAAACTGTTAATTATATAAATAAAGGAAAATATTAAGAAATATATACATAAATAATTTTTCTTTTTTTTGTTTTGTTTTTAATTAAAAAAATAAATAAATAAATAAAAATAAAAAAAAGTGTGAATGCCGGTAAATTTAGAAAGAAAAAAAAAATGTGTCAAAGTGACATAATTTCAATATTATCAATACTTATAAACAATTCTGTTTTTATGATCATATAGTGTAACGTGTTTTTTTGTTTTTATTTTTAATTTTTTGTTTAAAAATTTTCATATTATTTTCTTATGAGAATGATATGTTTTTTGGTAACCTGTTATAAAACTTAAATAAAAATTCATATATACAAACAGCATCAACGTAAAAAGGATTAAATTCTTATATACAACATTTCAAAATTTTGTGCAATATTCAAAACGAATTTCAAGGAAAAAACAAAAAAGGTTAATAGATTTAAGTTTTTATTTAGTTTTAAGATAGTTTTTAAGACTAAAATTATATGATAATTAGATATATTATAATATTCAATTTTAATTATTTTTTTTTTTTTAAATCAAGTTTCTCTTGGAAATATTAACGACGAAATTTTTGGTTTTCCACAATTAAGAAAATGGTTTGAAGCAAATTTTTCTATTGCTTAGTTTTTGTTTTTCTTTTTTTTTTTTAAATTGTGGATAGGAAGTTCTCCAAAAATTTCAACGTTATTTTTTGTCGCCAACTCAAATAGACTTTTTTCTACTTAAATTAACTCTTTGAAATTTTCTAACCCTTCTGCAGATATGTATGTAAATATAAGTACATATAATATTACTTCGTCTACAACACTTGCAAAATATCCTGCCCGCAATAATCACCAAAAATATATTTTTTTATAATTCTAAAAACTATACAATTTATGATATTGAAAAAAAAATCTCCAATTATAGTTCAAATTAAAAATCATTTTGCAAATAAAAAAAAATCCAATCAGAAAATTTTGAACAATTTCTAAAATAAATTACGATCTTCAAATTAAAACCGATTTTTTTTTCGACTGTTAGAAAAAAAAAAAACGAACATCTTTTTATGTCTTTTTTTAAAAAAAAAATTTCAATTTTAAAAATCATAATTTATTTTTCCTGCTTATCATAAAATTTTTTTCCAAAATTATTAAATTTTAAAGAAGCTAGGCAAATATGAAAAAAAAAAAACATTATAGCTTATTTGAAAACGTTAGCAGTCACATAGAAAAAACCCACTTTTTATAAATTTTCTTTTTTCTTTCTTTTTTTTTTTTTTTTTATACATTTTTATTGTTGTTTTTCTTTTTATTTATTTAAATGCAATCTAATTTGCTAAAAAAAATGTATCTTGAATAATATATAAGTTGAGGTATACTTTACTATGACTCTCTACTCAAGGTTTTTAATTCCAATACATCAAAATTTTGATATTTAACAAAAAAAAAAAAAAAAAAAGCTGATAATAAAAATGAATGAAACTGCGATAGCTAATGAGAAACAGAAAAATATATATGCACTTTTAAAAAAATTTTCAGTATTTGGAAGTACATATGTGTTGTTCAGTGTTAAAAACAAAAATACAAACGTTACTTTTGTCAAAAATATATTCTTGAGTATTTATTTTTTCAAAAAAAAAAAAAATAAATAAAAATAAAACCGTACACACATATTGAATTGCATTTCAAAATACTCGAATTTTATAACTGCGACGGTATTAAAAACTAAATACATATACTAATTGTAGCTGAGCTGAGGTTCTTCAAAATTAAGATATTTGTCTCATGTCAGTTTTTTCGATTAACCCGTAAATTTTTTTTTTTTCAAAATAAAAAGTTTTTAGAAATATTTTCATATCGCTGAAAATTCAAATTGATAATCAAGGGACACTATGGAATATTTTGTGCTTTTTTTTTTAAAATTTGAAATGTGTTTTCAACAGAAAAAGCTGTTGAAAGTTGGAAAAAAAAACATACATATTTTTCAATCATCATGTAGGTATATCATGTTCTTGTCGTTACTATAATTACTCAATTGATTCCATTTTCAAAGTATTCTTCAAGTCATGATTCGGAGTTAGATGGGATCATTCATTAAACAAATCTCCGACAAAAATAATAGCAAAGAAAATCTGTATAAAAAAGTGTTATTTACAATTTTCTCATATGAATTTCATTATATGAATTTGGTTTCACAGTCAATTCAACATTAAATAAATGTGGCTATGGCTATGGCTTTATTAATGTCTCTACAGTTGACTTTTCGAAAGAACAAAAAAATGGAATGAAGTTCATTAATTTTTGACTTTACTTTTTCAAAAATACTATATACAACTTTGTTTTGACGAAAAACGAATGTGTGACTAAACAAATTGCGAAAAAAAGGTTAATAATATGATAATTATCAAAAAAAAAAAAAAAGTACTTAACATACAACTACCAAAAATTTCGTCTGTATTATTCTTATATTATAGTAATTTTTACAAAAATTATAGTCATATTCTCCATCCGATAGTAAAAATATTGTGCAATATTTTTATATGTAATATACGGGTAGACTAGAGTAAAGTATATACCGGATACGAAACAATATATCGTCAACAAAAAATATACATATCTCTGAAATCTGTTGATGATGCTATAATAATCGTGTAGTAGAACACATTTTTAAAAATACAAAATATATGAACTATACAAGCGACAACACAATGATGCGTTTTTTTATTTTTATTTTCGGCTGACAAAAAAAAAAATTTGTGTTTAAAAGAAAACAAAAAACAATTAAAAGGAATAAGACACTATATATACATGTACATCAAAAAACATTCGCTTAAATATATGTATCTACCAGCCCCCAGCCTCCAATGTATAGAGAGACCTTCCAGAAACGAATTATGTGT
Organism: Bombylius major; assembly: GCA_932526495.1. Classification (NCBI taxonomy): domain Eukaryota; kingdom Metazoa; phylum Arthropoda; class Insecta; order Diptera; family Bombyliidae; genus Bombylius; species Bombylius major. Next base: position 37,837,429 of record OW052043.1, on the reverse strand, counting down.
ATTATAATATAAAGTGGATAGGTACCTATTTTTATTTTCGATTGCATACAATATGCGAATGTATGTGCAATGTGATATGATGATGACCTCCTAAAAGCTATTTAAATGTATTGAATTGCCAAATTATATTATATTCAATTTTTATGTAGTATTTTTTTTATTTAATATATATATACAGTCATCCAATTACTTTTTTTTTTAAGTATAAAAGCTACATACTATTTGAATTAATGAAAAAAAAAAAAAAAACAATTAAATACATTGTTCAATATTTTGGGTATCTTGCATTTCTTTTTTGCAGTACTACTGTACCAGTTAAATAAATAGCAAAACTAGCAACATCAACTGCTTTATTTCATTTTTATATATATTTTTATTTTTATTTTTCAAAATAACCGTCATTGTGTGTGATTTTCTTTTGAATATGAAGTTTATATATATTTTTTAAATTGACTATATATTCGTGAATCGATTCTGACAAAAAGTATATATAGGTACTTATAATATATTCTATACAACAAATTTAAAAATGATATTCGTACATCATAATAAAACATATTGGACAATGGATACACTTTTTTTTTTCTTCTGTACTATACATGTAGGAAAGTTAAATATGTAGTATAAAATATAATATTATATATACTCTACACTAAACACCATATTTAATACATTTAAAAAAATAAATTTAAATCTTTTATTATTTTTTATATTTTTTTTATTTTGTTGTTGGCTTCATTTTTTAATTCAGTTCTACCAATCGACCTATATGTGGCGAGAATGTATAGTAGGAATATTATGTTTACATGATAAAAATGTGAGGAATAAGATTTTAAAAAAATAATATAAGAAAATTAAAAGAAAAAACCAAAGAAAATAAAATGAACAACACATCGAATATGTGAATCAAAAAATTTCGTCTTCTTCTTCTTCTTCTTTTATAAAACGTACAAAGGTACCCACGAAAAAAAAAAAAAAAAACGCATATTAAAAAATTTCATATATATATATTTTTTTTGCCATTTTATATAAATATTTGTATATGTAGATGTAGCTATGTGTAGTGTAGTAGATACTCCACTACTTCATAATATATTTTGTTGGGTTGTAGTTGTGCGTGTAGCGCATTTTATTTTATATATTATAAATCGCCGTTTGCACTTTAAGCTAAATACAGAATTTTAAAAAAAAAAAAAACTTTTGCGAAAAAAAAAATACAAATTAAATAAATAAATTAATAAAAAAAGATTATGAAAAAAAAAAACTGCAAGAAGAAAAAAAACCAATTTTTTTTTGTTTTTTATTCTTTGTCGCATGCATTTTCGAATTCACTCAGTTGAAATTTTGGGCTCAGTCGGAAGAGTTTTAATGAGTTGTGTTCTTTTCGCTTTTTTTGTTCTGTACTCTGGTTTTAATTTTATTTTTTCGTTATAGTGGAAAATAGATTTTATTTTTTTTTTTATTTTGGAAAAATTTCATAATTTGATGAAATTTGAAAATTGTGTTAAATAAATTTAATTAAATAAAAATTTAAAAAAAAATAAAATAATAGCTAACAGTAACAAACAACAAACATATTATGTATGCGTACATATTTTACGAATGAGTATCGTAAAATTTTCTTGGAATTACTAGAAAGAAGAAAAAAAAATATTAAGCTTTGGTGACAAGTGTAATATTGAAAATTTTTTATTTCTAAATTTTGCTTTGTAACAATTTTATTTTTGTGAATTTATTTGTGACGGTAAAAAAAATACTTGATTAATTCAAATTTTCTATTAATTTTTCTGAAAAATAAAAATTTTTACTATAGTTTGTGACAATTTTAAAATATTTAAGTATAACCACTTCAGGATAAAGTTGCCGTTTAAAAGTAAAAAATAAAGAAAAGGTTGTTTTTTTATTTGTTTAAAAAAAAAAAAAAAAAAATACTGTGCGCTTTTAGGGTACAACTTCATATGAAACATTAACAAATTTAATATCGAACTTACACATTTTGGATATAATTACAAACATACAATAAACTGAGAAAAATATTATTTTTCTAATTTTTTTTTAACAAAATAAACTCTAAAGAGCTTTCCGTTTTCCAAATAAATAGAAGTCACTAAAAAAATTAAAAAGAAAATAACAATTAAAAGGGTGGAAAAGTAACAATTTATTTTTGTTTAAATCCTGTTTTTTATTATTATCATTCATTACTTATCTTTTTCCATTCTTCTACTCCTATCCTCCACACATAGATGTCCTTTTATTCTTCCTATTTTTTTATTTAATTTTTTTTTTATTACAAAATTTAACATTTTGTTACACATTTTCGTCATTATTATCGTCTTCGTATTTCCTTCCTTCTAAGCAAAGAATTTTCTCATTATGTGTGTAACATTAAATTATCCACTTCGATGTTATTAAAACGTAAAAAACTCTAAAAAAAAAAAAAATCTTTTCATATGGTTAGCTAGTAGGAGTTAGGAGTCTATATATAATAAAAGATCCTCTATACTTACATTTAATATAAACTATAAAAATATGTATATCTACGTCCATAAAATGTGAAATAAAAAAAAAATGTATTCTTAACAGATATAAAATGAAAATAAATAAAAAAAAAGGAAAATAAAATAAAAATTTTAGAAAACGAAAATAAATCTAAAAAACTATCGCAAAAGGCAAAGGTATAATCTCTCAAACCCTTGTATCTAAAACAAAAATCTAAAAAAAAATCTAAAAAAAAAAAAGAATAGAAAAAAAAATCAGAATTTATTTCAAAAGATATTTGAAAGTTTGTGTGTACGTATAAAATTTATACAAAACACACCATCCTCATTATATCACCAAATTATTCCTTCATTCTTTTAGAATTTTTCTTCTTTAATTTCTACATCTTCCTTCTATTTCTTTCTATATTATATTCACATCACCAGAGACTCCTTGCTCCTGTTCTTCACCAACATTCTGAAGAAGAAAAAAAAAAAAAAAAAAAAAAGTGAATAGAAATAAAATAAAAGATCTAACTTCATCTTTTTAGTTTCATCATCATCATCATCATCATCATCCTTTTCTTGAAGTAGTAGATTCTTGTTTGGTAAAGTCGAAAATAAAGTATATAAGTACGAAAAATTTTGTGCTTTGTGAATATGCTTAGACATTTATTAAAAATGTATGTAGACGATGGTCGACGAACCCCCCAAAAAAAAAATTGTTTTCTTTTTGATTTCTTTTTTTTTTCGCCAAAATATTATGAGAGAGACTTTTCTGAAATTTTCTTCATTGTAATTGTGTGTATTTTTCGTTTATTTTCTCCTCGTTTTTCTCTTATATCCATATATCTCAAAATATATTAAATGTGTTTGTAAATTTTAATGAAAGCACAAAAAAAAAAGGCAAAATAAATAAATAAAAAATAAATCAGGGGGTAAAAGGAATATAATAATTTTCGATGAGATATTATGTAGCAATAGATAGAATATAGACAGTTCCGAAAAATAAAATTATATACACACATACAAGATATCTACACCATATATAAAACTTTACTACTATTATTACAGTAGACTAGCCATATAATAATCATACTACCAAAAAATAAACATAACAGTCAGATACAAGAAATAATATTTGTGTCTTCTTCGTGTATACTTTTGGGGGTTTTTTTTTCTTCATTTTTAAGAAAGCAAAAAAAAAAAAAAAAACAAAAGATTAAAAAAAAGCTTGTTGACGGGTTTCTAGTTTCTACTATTTAGAATCATTTCTTAAGTACCCTCTATTATGAATTGTTTTATATACCGTTTCGTTGGAAAAGGATCAAAAGGATTTTTATTGTGTACACTTTTAGTGTTGGTAAAAAATTAAAACTTTTTTTTATATTTTGTTGATTTTTAAATGAAAAAAGTGTTAGATTTTAGATATTTTCTTTTTTTTTTGTAATTGATTTTTTTCTTCGAATAGTAAATACTTCTTTGGATCCTTTAACGATTGATTGTTCTTTAATTTTTGTTGAAAAACAAGCAAAGTACCTTAATTTACTAACAAAATCATAATATCTTAAAAATTTTACGGATTGATTTTGAAATTTTATACTTTTTAAATTGTAATTAGTGTTCAAGAAGAAAAAAACAAGTGTGCAATTGTGATCGATAACAAGACAAATTCCTAAGAAAAAAAATATTTCTAAGAAAAAATATGAATTTTCCAGTGTTCGGAGAATAAAATAAAAAATTTAAAAAAAAAACATTTGTAATTTTTATAAATTGTTTTCTTATGAAAAAGAAATAATTTAAAATTTTTAAAAAATAAAAACAGTAAAAATGATAACAAGAAAGTCACAAAATATTTATTATAATTTGAAAAAGGAACTTATAAAACAAGAAATAAAATATTCTGTTGAAAACTTTTTCAATATTAAAATTTAATTGAAATTGCTTGTTTTGAAAATAATTATTTTTGGAAAATTTAAAATTTAAAAAAAAAAACAGACTACCTATATTTTTTTTTAAAACATAAAATTTATGAAATTGAATGTTGTGATATTTGTAATTTGAACAAACAAACAAACAAAAACAAAAGACAGAAAAAGCGAAATAATTAAAATAAATAATATTTGAAGTAATTACCAAAAAAAACAAACACATATTTTTATATTATAGTAACAAGATAAAGTAAGAAAAATCTAAGAAAGGTCTACAAATTTAAAGAAAACAATTGAAAAAAAAAAGGCACGTGGTTAAATATTTAAAGGTAAGGCATTTTCTTACTAATGAAAAATTATTTAAAAAAAAAAAAAAAAACTAATATATTTTTTAAATCTAAAGTGATTAAGTGTGATCAATTTCGAAATTTTTCGAACATTAAAAAAAAAAATAAACTAATAGAGGATCCTAAATTATTATTATTATGAAATTATTTAATTTCATGACGTGGCTCGAAAGAGATTCAAGAAAAGTCAAGAGAAATCTAAAGAAAAATTTCAGGGAAATTATATTGTATTTTCCTTGGAGATTTTTCCTCACAATGTAATTTTATTTTGTTTTTTTGTTTTTTCCATAATGTCCTTTTTCTTGCGACCGGTGCCGTTTCATAGAAATAAGGTCAAACCCTATCGACGACTTGCAGTTCACATTTACAGAATAATATAAAAAACATAGTTGGTTTTAAATTCACTTCCAACTTCTATAATAACCGAAAGTCTTACATAAGTTTATTTATTACTTTTTATTTTGAAAAAAAGGGTGAAAAATTAGTTATATATTTTCATTTGCACCTTAGATGAAATTAAATTTTTTAAAATCGGAAAATATATGTATATGTACATATATAAACATTCCGCAAGAACGAAAATTTCTTAAGACAAAAATTGTGGTGCATAACTTTAAAATTTATCACATGATGATAAAGTGTATATAATTTATTTTCTCCCTCTTTTTCAACACCTTTTTCTTTTTTTTTAGGTTTTATTCAGAGACGTCAAATTGTTATAATTAAAAGTTGAAAAAAATATGTATATATATATATACAAAATCCTTGTTATATGAACTAAACACTCAGAAAAATGAATTACATATAATTGATGAAATAGCGTTTTTGTTTTAAAAATTCCTAAAATTATCTAGTTTTTATGAAAATTTCATTAATTTGAAGAATTATTTATAAAATTAAGGAAATCTTACTTGTTTTTATAAAAATCTGATGATTTTGAAAAAATGAAATTACATTGGAACAAGTGCGTAATATTTCTTGAACTAAAGAACAATATGTTTTTGAAACAAAAACGTTTTCTTTTTTTTGATATGGTCGTTTCTTAGTCCGAGTAAAAACTTTACTTGAAAATAGTAAATCGAAACTTTAACCCTTATGTTACTAACCACATACCTGGGTATGTTTTTCATTTTCAAACGTGAATAAAATTTTTTTTTTTTCGACGGATCGATCTGAAATTTTCAGTAGTTTCCTAAATAATTGTTTTTTATTAATTTTTGAAAAAAAAATTGGAAAAAATTCGGTGAAAAATATTTTTTTTCACAATTTTTAATATGAACCCTTCTAATTACTAACCAGCATACCCGGGTATGTATGCGAAAATGTTGAGAAAATTCGAAAAAAAATAAATAAAACCAAGTCATTTTAATAACTAGAATTATTTTTAATACAAAAAAGAAATATAATTGAAAAATTCATAAAATTTTTTATTTATTACATTCCATACAGTATGTTTTTTCCTTTGCATGCTGGGCACAAACTGGCTTTATACAGTTTTCACATGCTTTGCGAGTTGGCCTTCGTTTTGAACAAAGGTAGCAATTTCCCTTATGCTTAATTCTTCCACTAGCATCGCGTTTTTCCTTTTTTGAAGGTCCTTCTCCAATCTCAGGTTTCAAGCTGTGTCCTAGCATACCTTCAATTCCATTTCTGGTACCAAAGTGGCGAGTTATTTGAGGATTTTCTGAACGTTTCTGAACTTCTGGCATGACTAGTTGTTCACACAATTGTTGTAAAAATTTGCGTCTGCGATTAGTTGTGTGCTTTAGATGTGGATTATTTTCCATATAAATGATGAATGCTGCTAATCCAGCCACGTCTAAAATATTATTAAAAAAAGCTAAAGGCCATCGGTTTGTTCGCCTCTTGCATGAATATTCCGCCAACAGTTTGTCCATATTGTCCACTCCACCTTTGGTCTTGTTATAGTCAATTATCATCCTAGGTTTTTCTTCAGAACCTTCAGTTTTTTTAGCATACTGCTTCGTAGACAAGAACAACTTTATTTTTTTTCGGAACATATGAGCACATGGTAATGCTATTGCTGTATCCAAAAACGGTTGAATGAATTTGCCGACCTTTTGCTAATGCAAATTGTGAAGGAATAAATCGCCGTCTTTTATTGACTGTGCCCAATATTGAAAGACCGTAGTCAAGCATCATGGTAGTCGCCAAATTGTAGCTCGTGAAAAAGTTGTTGCATTTAATATTACGACCACTTCCTTTGAATAGATTGCAGCACAGATCTTTCACGACTCTTTCGCCTTGATTTTTTTCTCGTTCTCCAGACGCATCTAATCCGGTATATATTTGGCCTTTTATGGAATATGACGATTTGCTATCACAAACCCACCAAACTTTGATACCGTATTTAGCAGGCTTAGATGGAATGTACTGAGTAAAATGAGTACCTCCACGATAGGGATATAACTGTTCGTCAACTGTTATATTTGCTCCTGCTACATAGCATTCTTGAAGATTTCTGTTGAGCATATGCCAAATGTCTGTTATTGCTGCAGCTTTATCAGTTAGTAAACGTTGCTGACGGCTGCCTCCATTATCAAATCGAACAAAGCGACTTAACGTGTAATTCTATGGAACCATGGTCTGTAATTTTTATTACTGTTGTTACTTGTATGGCCTTTGTGAGTTTCTGTTCATATCGATATATGAGACTTGTGTTATTTTTTATCATTATCGATAGAAATATCATATTATTGTGTATTATTACTTTTCTTTATTACTGCCTTTTTTTATTACTATCTTTTTTTATTGTTGTCTTTTCTAATTACTGTATTTTCTAATAACAGTCTTTATTTATCTTTATTTATCAGCTAGCCTGTTAGTATCGATCCTTATTTTGTATCCTTTTTTATTACTGATATTGTTTGTGGCCCTTCAGAAATTTGTGTTTTTCCAAATTTTTGTATTAAAATTTACGTGTGTCATACTTAAGCATACATATTCTTTAGAACATGTACACATATATCGTAATAAAACATGTAAGAGGTGAAGAATATGCTAAAACATAAGTTAAAAACCGAACTAAATATATTTTTAAATGCACATTCTATAGAAAATATATGTGCATACCCAGGTATGTTGGTTAGTAATATCCGCAGTTAAATTTGGTTAGTAACATAAGGGTTAAAACAAGTAACAGTTTTGTTTCGTTTTTATGACGTTTTGTTTTGAAATGTAGTCTAAATTTCATTAAATTGATGTCGAACAACTATTGAAACAAAGATGCGTAAATTTGTGTACATCAAATTGAAGTATTTTTTTTTGATTTAAAAACAAATTTACTAATTGTACAGACGTGTTCGGTTTTGTCCATACATACCATATAACATGCATCGAGTATCATTTTTGTACATGGTTTTATTGAGTAAAGACTATAGTTTTTGAAGAGTAGTGAATTAATTTGTATAATTTGTTAAATAATTCAGGAAAGTTATAATTAAAAAAATTTAAACAATAATGGAAAATGTAGACTTATTGTGTATTAATTTAAGTGATTTGGAAAATGTGGATATTTCGAACTTGAATAATGTTAGTTTTGAAAATGTTGAAAGTGAAATTGTTCCACAGAAAGATGAATTTTTAGAATTATTAAAAAAATTAAAAGGAGAAATTTTTCATAAAATTTTTTTAGAACACGGTTTCAATACTGAAAGTTTAAAATATTTAAAAGCAGAACATTTGAGTGATATTTGTCCAAAAGTTTTATACGGTCCAAGAATTATTTTTGAATATAACTTGCATCTTTGGCAATGCGAACAGGTATGGCGAAAATTAATCAAAAATATTTTAATAAGTGTAGGTGCTTGTTTTTCAAACATTTTACGTTGTACTTCTAGGGTATTACTATCATCAATAACGACAAAGCGTCATCTTCAATTTCAAATTCTTCAACAGCATCTTGTTCTACAAGCTTTGAAAACCTTGTTCAGGAGTTAAATCATGATGAGGTATGTTATTCTGCATATGGTCATTTATTAGTAAGAAATTTTAAATCTTATAAAACTATTTTTTTTTAAATGAAAATTATTTAATATAGACTCAGACTTTAAACATGTCTTTAACGGAAAAGAAGACAAATTATATGAAAATTTGGAAAGTTTCTGCGAACGTATTCTTCCATTAATGAAAGTAAAAATTAAAGACTCCTACAGCAAGGAATTATTAAATAAAATACATAATGACAAATCTGGTAATTTTATTTTTTAAAATTTTTATTTAAATAAAAAATTAATTTGAAAAAAATTAATAATTTTCAGGTCTAGAAAATTTATTGATTTTGACACTCCTACCATCTTTATTGGTGCAGCCAACAAGCAGAAATATTCCAATTTCTTTAGCTATAAAATATTCTATATCATTTGTAAATAATATTCTTAATTTTGAAAATAATGAATTTATTTTTACTATAGTAAAGGCTACGAAATAAATAAATCAATTTATTTCAGTGAGTTAATTTCTCACGCCGACATAAGTTTTCTACAAGAAGCAATTTGTTATGATAGCGTTCAATTTCTTGGTACTTTATATAAAAAAGATTATATTATGATATGTAATGATAGCAAGTTTTCTGCTTTCAAAATTAAAGAGATATTAAAAATAAATCAAAAAATATTATTGTTTTGTCAAGAAATTGATGTATTATTTTACAGTACACATTATATAAGCTATTGTATAGGAGAGGATCTACTAGTTTATAAGTTAAAGAATATAACATCTTTTGAATTTCTACCTGTTCATAGTTATAAGTTACCATGTAATAAAATAGTATTAAGAATAAAAAATGGTTATATTTGAAATAAAATAAATAAAAAATAAATAAAAATAAAATTTTTTTATTTGTGTAAACCATGTACATATTTAAATTAAACATTCATTTCCTTGATTGAAGAAGACTGTTCCTTTTAAATTAAAAACTTGTTCCTTTGATTTGAGTACAGTTTATTTTCACATTTCTTTGAATGAATGATACATTTTATTTGTTTTGAATAATAACGAACTTAGATTTAAAACAAATTTTACTTAAGTCAAGATAAGTTTTCATTAAAATAAGTAATGCGAATTTTCAGATTTATTATATTTAAGTGAAAAGCACATTTGAAGTGATGATATTGTACTCGACTGTATGAAATCTCTCTTACTTGATTTAATGAAAATGGTTTATAATTATTAATGTAATATTTCATAGGCTCCAAATCATTATCAACTTTCATTGATTTGAATGTAGTTTTTCTTTAATTTTAGTAACTATTTTTCTGAGTGAAATAAAGAGAAATTATGATTAATTATTGATTACCTTTTACTAACTGACCTTAATACATACTCCTTTTCTTATCTTATTTTATCTACTAATATATGTATATACAAATATTGTGTAAGTGTAAAATATGAAAAATTAAAAAAACAAAACAAAAAAAAATAAAGATAAAGCTAAATAAAAATGCAGTTTCACTTGAAAATGCCTTAAAATAATTTTTTTCTTTTTTTAAATAACATTTTTAAATTTTTGTGAAATAATAATTAATCACGCATGAATATTGCAAAATTTTTATATGTACTTAAATAGGCATCTACTTACAAATTGAATAACTTGCAAGGCTTAGTTAAAAAAATTTTTCATATGGAAAAAAAATACTTATGTATTAACAAATTGCGACTTTATTTTAAAAAAAAATTAAAAGATAAGACCCACAAACACTCTGAAACAACCAACCAAAAAAACAAAAAAAAAATAATGTAATATTTACAATGGAAAAAAAAATTTCATTTTATAATTTCTGCGACAAAAAAAAAAAATAATAATTGAATAAAAAAATATGTAGGACATTTTAAATGTAATCTCATTTTATATCTATCACAAATTATAGCATACATATATTATATGAATGTACCTATACATACATATTATATCATTTCACTCCCAGAAATATATTTTTTTAGTATATATGTAACATAAAACCCAAGCTTACAATTTTGTACTTTAACATTCTTATCGCTTTTTTTTTTTAAAAAAAAATTTTTAAAACAAATGCACCCATTTACTTAATTTTTCATTTAAATATACATTTTCTTGAACATGTATCTGTTGTACAATATTATAAAATTACAATTTGACCTTCATTGCAATTCCCTTTTGCTAAAATTCACAATAAAAAACGAACAATTTATTAATATTTTATCTATGTGCGTAAGTCATTTTTATAATAAAAAAAAAAGAAAAAATGAAATTAATTAAAAAAACAAAAAAAAAATACAAACCGAATGACATACTAAATAATCCCACCTGCTTAAGAAAACAAAAAATACCTACAATACAAAATATATAAATACATTACATTTACACATGTGTGATTTTCTTGTAATAACATTTTATAACACATTACTGAATGAATAAAGATATTTTTAAGTATATATAATTTCACATCATGTAAAATACTTACATACATACAATTATTACCTCTGTTGTAAGTCAGTGTGACTGTGACATAATCTGATATTTTAAAATCCATTCCAACTAAATAAACTTGAACTCCAGATTAAAATCATCTTTTAGCTATAGCTAAAACCTTCCTCATTTTTCCTTTTTCAACGATAAAAAAATAAATAATAATATAAAAAAAAAAAACACACACACACACGCACACATTTTATTATGAATTTTATTTCTTTTTTACATGTCCGTTTACATAAAATACGTCAGCAAACAATTCTTAATGTTTTTCTGTTTCTTTTTTTTCACTTCAACAATTTCAACAGTTACAATGCCGCTGTAAAATTGCACATTTAAAATGAATTAACTCCATCATCGCATACATATCTATATCTGCAGAAAATATAATAAAAATAGTATCTTTTTTTTACAATTACAAATATTGTAAATATATATATTATATACATAATGTATATTGCATGTAAACTCGTAATGATCATGCAAGTATAATATCTCAAGTATCTATATAGACATGTTCATATTCGAATGGAATATTACACATATTATATTTTAGCTAAGTATGTACTTTGTATACCTATGTATATTTCTTTATTTTATTTTTTTTAAACATTTTAATGCACGATCGCCTGGTATTCTAGGAGTTTCCCTTTCTGGTCGCCCTTGACTTCAAGACCACATTATATCCCTCTGACTTCGTTCGCCCTCTTACCGTTATTTAATCATTTGTCATACATTTTACATGAACACAACTGATTTTAATCGACCGTTTCGTTGGATACTCAGCTGTTTTTTTCTATCCCATATACATGTATGCAGAAAGAATGCTGTAAAAGAAATAAATTAACTTTAAAAAAAAAAAAAATTGCGCCACAGGGTTGCCATAGTTAAATCCTTTTCTCTTCACTTACTCAGAAAATTGTTAAGAAAATATTACAATTACCTTAAAAATGGCGACGGAAAATTTACTAATTATTTTTTCGTGTTTATCAAATTTCCTATCGGTTTTACTTTTAATTTTGTTATCTTCTTTTTCTTTAAATTCAGGAAATTCAAAACAATTTGGCAATCCAAAAAAAAAAAAAACAATGAATAGATATGTATGTATATTTTTATGATCACATCATCATCATTAATATGCAAAATAATAACCATCATTCTATAGTTCTATCTATGTTCTAGATATTTTCACTGTTTATGCATATGTTATTAATTCAAATAACAACAAAAATGGCTACAATCAAATCAAAATAATGTGCAAAAAAAAAAAAAACCAAAAACAAATGTTGTTTGTCTAATTTTAATCAAAGCCAAGGTCAAAACAAAACTATGCATGGGAAATTTTTGCAAACAAATTCTCTCTGTGATTAGTTGCGGCAGGCATCAAAACACAACGGTCAAGTGCAATTTTATTTTTATATCTTTTTATTATTATTATTATTATTGTTCCCCTATCTAGCGTCTGTCTAGCTAAATATCGTCATCACCATTAACCAAATAGTTTTTATTACTATAATATTTTCTATACTCGTATTTTAGTTGTATTTTAATTTAACTTTTCTTATAGTATATATTTTACTACACCACACCAAGATCACAAATAATAACACACAACAGACTATTCTAGCCAAAAGATATATTATTTTAGATGAAGTTTGTTTGTGTTGTATTTTTTTTTTTTTTTTTTGCAATTGCTTTTTGTGCACATATGTATACATATTTTGCACATCCGCCAAATTTGATCCCCCGATCTACACATTCAGCTTTTAGTATTATATATTATGTACTACAACTACTAGATAATTCTAGCATTTCAAATATACATTAGCTATATTAGATGCAAAACAACTTTTAGTAAGATAAAATAAGTTTTTTGCTAAAAATACAAAATAAAAAACATAACAAAATAATAAAAGCAAAAAAACTCTATAAAATATGATCATGAAACCGGTTGATATATCTTTTGAATCTCAGGTTCTCAGGTGCCCCAAACCAATGTTTCAGATATACGGAATGGAATGTAGTATATGTATGTAATAGCTAGGTGAAGCAGGTAAAGGTATCCAATTTCAATATGAATATTTCACTTTCTGTTTGTTTATTTGCTTTTTGCTATTTATTTCATACAATACGATCGTCTAGACCAACTAGACTCAGTTGTTATGCGATGACTATTTTATCATCTGATGAACAGGTATGATCTTAACTTCCTCTGGCCTTGAAAAGGAATGTAGGTTTCTGTGTCTTTTCGTTGTTTTATATAATAAAATAATTTTCAATGTAGTAAGTACTTTTAAGTTGGCTATTTTTATGTGTGCTTTAGGAGAATATTATCGTTAAAGGAATGAACGAACATTCTGTCTGTATTTCTATAATGTGTTGGAAAAAGGATTTTTTGTTGTTGGTATGTTTATAAAATATGCAACAATAATTATACAGGGAGATATGTAGATCGTAATTATGTCAGTAGTTTAGTGTCAAAAGACTCTGAAACTCAATCGTTCTTTAATTGTCTTGAATGGAAGATCCTTTCCACCGTTAGCTGAAATCTGGTGTATGTACATATGTATCTACTTAGAATTTGCATAGTTTTAACATACCATAGCAGATCGTCCTTTATCTCCATAAAACAAAAATCTTTGAAAAAATTTAAACACTCAAATTGTTAAGGTACGATTCCACTTACTGACAATTGGTCAAATATTTGACAAAGTTGACGTCAAAAATGTGTAAACCCTGTCAATTGTTGTCAAAATCTTTGATGTCAAATCATTTTGACAGCATTTGACCAGGGTTTACACATCGACCTTTATCACGAATTCATATTTGCGTGCATGATCTGATGCTCTTGCGTCAACTTATGCATGACAGCAACTAAAGCAAATATTTATGGCAGAAATCTTGCAATCGTGAACAGCGTGCACGTCAAATATTATAATCATTTGTATCTTCTTCTTATTTCTCAAACATGCAAGTGGCAGAAATATCTTGCGTGATTTGCATGCTTTAGCACGCAAATTTTTAGTCGTGAACACTTTATGCGTATGCATATGCACGCAAATATGAATTCGTGAAAAAGGCCATCTTTGACCAATTGTATGTACTTAGAATTTGCAGAGTTTTTTTATCTCCATGAAACAAAAATCTTTAAAAAAAATCCTTTAAGGGGCAGTAAAATTTAAACACTTAAATTGTTATTACAAAATAAACTTCATTCAAAATGTCTTCTATTTACATTTTACATGTTAAATACAGAAACTTTCCAAAGCTTCTCTTCCATTGCCAATTAAATTACACAACCAACTTTAATTTATCGTGTATGGCATACTTTATAGTCTTTTCCAAAAATTACTTTTTCAAATAATTATATAAAATTTGTTTTTTTTTTTAAATTTTGTTGTTGATGTCACCTTCAATCATGAGATTTTTTATTTTCTAAATTTATCAATTCACTAACGCAAATTGTATGCAACTAAGAAAATTATACTACATATGTTCACATAGAAACTGTTTGTGGGTAGAATAAATTCGTTTTTTATTGAAGATAGACTTTTTTAAAAGAAATGACGAGATAATCAAAAGATAAATTACGAAAAAAAAGTAAATAAAAAAAAAAACATAGAAAAAATGTGAGAATATTTATTTTAAAATTTTAACTAAAAAAAAAATGTTATATCAGTTTTGAAATAAATCTTTTCGTTATGTTACATTTTCAGTAGGTATATATACAAAGAACATTCATATTATAACTCTAAAATTAAACATCTAATAAAAGTTTTTATTATAATTTCACCAGAATAATATGTATTTTATCTATATGCTTTGTAGGTATACTATAATATAATGTACATTCAATTTGTCCTTGAGAGTGTTAATAACCTAAAAAAAACAACAACAAAATTGTATATATATATATATGTATAATTATTTTATATGACCAACACAATAATTTTAAAAAAAAAAAGCACAAAATAATCATTATTATAATTGTTATACAAATATGTATATACACACTATTTGGCGAAAAATGAAAAAAAATAATAATAAAAGCATATATGATATGAACCTACACAATCTATATACTAATAACATATATTGCATATACACTGAGCGAAATTTCTATAGTTCCAGGTAAATTTTTATCTGTATACCGACTGCAAATGACCCTAGAAACCCTGGAAAAACTTGAGAACATATGTTTTGTGATAATATGGGATTCCTTTTAGATAATGTATGACAAAATATTAAAAATCGGTATATAAAAGAACGAAATTTCTATAGTTCCACATTATTATTTTTTGGTTAAGTGTAACGTTTGCAAGTATAAAAATTTTAAAACATTTGAAGTGATATAAAAATATTTTAAATATTTTTTCAAAAATGACTAAAGGAAAGCTGCTTACTGAGTAAGAAAAAATAAAAATTAATGCATATAAAGACGCAGGTTTGACAAATCGTCAAATTGCTAAAAAAATAGATAGATCTCATCATTTGGTGAATAATTTCATCCAAAAAGGAGAATCTTATGCTAAAAACCGATCTAAAGGTGGAAACCAAAAGCTAACGGAAAGGTAACGTTCTGCTCTTTTTCGTCTAGCCTCGGCAGAAAATTTAACTGCAGGCCAAATGAAGAGTCAACTTGAGTTACCCGTAACAACAAGGCGTGTTCAGCAAATTTTATCCAGCAGTGAACGTTTCAGATGGGCAAAAATGGCAACAAAACCACCTCTTGATAAAAAACATAAGTAGCGCAGATCACAATTTGCGAAAGCACACATGACTTTTTCAGATGAAAAAAAGTTTAATTTGGATGGCCCTGATGGCCTAAAGTACTATTGGCATCATCTCAGCAAAAATCCAAGTAGGTACTGCCATGAGTCGTAATTTTGGTGGTGGTACCCTCATGGTATGGGCTGCCTTTAGCTATCATGAAAAGACTCCAATTTGTTGGATTTCAACAAGAATGAAGGCAAAAGATTATTTAGAGCTTTTGGATGACGTTCTAATCGAATACATATTCAAAAGAATTACCTCATGACAGTTGGATTTTCCAACAAGATAATGCTCCAATTCATATATCACACCTGACAAGGGAGTAGTTCCACCAAAAGAACATAACTATAATGGATTGGCCGCCACGTTCACCAGATTTAAATCCTATCGAGAACGTCTGGGGTTTATTATCACGTGCAGTTTATGCTAACACGAGGCAATTTAACAACGTCGAAGACCTTAAAAACTTCAAAATTGAATTTCTAGTATGAAAAATAGAATTTTCGAAGTAATTGTAAAAAATGGTGGTAGCACTCATTATTGAAATATGAATTATTACTATTTTTAAGTATGTATTTTTGTTAGAATTAGTTATTTTGCTAAGTGGAACTATGTAAATTTCGCATTTAATTAATAAAAAATTTCAATTTTTGTAAGACTGTTCAACAATAAACTATAATAATAATTTTTTTAAATAAATTATCATTTATTTTCTTCCAATTAATAAAAAAATCGCTAACAGAAAATCTGTCTGTATTTAAAATTGATGAAAATTGAAAAATTCAAGGTGGAACTATAGAAATTTCGCTCAGTGTATGTACATATGTGTGTACATTATTACATATATGTATGTATTAAGTACGTGTATATAGGTAGATAATTGAAATATATATAGAAGATTAGTATGATAATTTTCAAATAAAATAAATAAATAAATAGGTATATCTAATAAAATTCATCATAGATATCTTATCATAATTATAATTATTTTTTTTTTCTAGCAACATATTGAATATAAGTATTTAGTAAGCAGCCGCAACACGTCATAAACCGTCATTTTCGTTTTTTTTTGGTTTTGTTTTTTATTATATTTTTTTTATTAATTTATTTATTCAATTTTCTTGTTTTTTTCTTCTTCTTCTTCTATTGTGCAAATATCTGGGAAAATAATAGAATATCTGAGTGTATGCAAGTAAAAAAATAAAAATAAAAGCAAAAGTACATACTAATTTAGTTAGAGTTATTATATTATATTTACCTCTAAAAGATACAGATACTAATTTTAATAGATTCATACATAATGTGTATACATATATGTATGTATATTTTTTATGAAAATAAATAAGTACAGTTTACTTTCTAAACGCAGCCAGATAATAAAAAATAATTTTTGTTAAACTTATACTTTTTTTTGCCATTTTTCCATACAATATTTTTTTTTTTTTTTTGGGTTAAAAAAACCAGACAATATAATGAAATTTTTATAAACATATAAATTACATATAGACAAAGTACCAAAAAGACAATGTACTATATTATTATATACATACGTACATACATACATATATTGCCATCTTTTTGTTTTTAAAATTTAGTCATTATTTTCTTTGAAAGTGAATTTTTTTCTCGATAACAGAATGCATTATTTTATGTTAAATTTTATTTATTATTTACACATATGGTTTATTTTTTATTATAGAAACAACTATACATAATACATACATATGTGTATAGGTAATATGAAGTGTATATGTTTTGTCTAATAACAACACTTTTTTTTATTTACTCCCCCACCCGCTCAAATTGACTCTTATAATAATTAACAATAACACATTTCAAAGGTCACCTCCAAACATTTTTATTTTGTAAAAAAAAAAAAATCCAAAAATAAAAATTTTATCAAATTCACTTTCATTTTTTTATTTCATATATGTACATCTATCTGCATACATAATATGTATGTATGTAATGTATGCACTTATATATATGTACGATTGGTATGTAAGGTAGGTACACTATAACTCTAAAATTCGATTTTTTTTTGCATGTAAAAAGTTTTTCTTTATAAATTTTTTTTTTTTTAATTCCAAAATTGTAAATAATGTGCCGATGATGGTGTGTAGTAGCATTATGGTGGGAGGATGATAATCTAATTTATATTTGCGTTGTTCAAAATTCTAGAAAAATTCTATTCAAATAAATAAGCTTTTTTTTTTAAAACGCAATAAAAAAATAAATTTTGGAAAAACAAATATTATTTTGTACCTACACATCATACATATATGAATGTATTAATAATTTTCTAGATTAAAGTTTATATAGATTGGCTGGGATCATTGCATTGTGGGGAAATGGGGAATTAAAATAGAGAGACGCACCCAAAAAACAAATTTCACTTTTTCTGCATTAGCAAAAAGTCATGAAGAAAATACCAAGTAAATTTATTTTGTAAGTATTTTAAGTTACAATCTTAATCTAAAAAATAAAAAAAAAAATGAAAGCTTTTTTTAGTCTAAAAATAAAAAGAATCTAGTATCGAAAAATAAATAAAATAAAATTTAAAAAAAAAAACACTACAAATATGATTTTGTAAAAAGTCTGAGAAGTAAACGGTCTTGAACTTGTCTTTCAAATATGAAAAATTTCAAAATAAAAAGCTTTTCCTAGTCACACATTACATTATTATAATTTATATTGTCAGCCTATCTCTACTATATAGATAGAATAGAATTTGTGTGTATACGCCCGTCTCAACTACACAAAAAAAAGTTATACATACATACATATATACATATATTTTATTAATATTTTTCTAATACATAGCTAAAAACTTACTTTTCTTTTTTTAATATAATATATAATATCTTTGGAAGATAACATGTATGTTATAAGCCATAGTGCTTATAAAATTTTACAAAACAAACAAAAGATACAATTTATTATATTTTTTTTTATAACAAAAATTATTTTTATACAGAGTACAAAAAATGTTAAAAGAATAAAAAACTAGCAAAATAAAAAATTATTAGAATACATAAATTTTATGTACATATATATAATACACATACTGCGCAAGTCATTTAAACTTTGCGAATACACATATAGATATGTATCATCGTTATTGAATATTTTAGTATGTAGATTAGCCATTTCTTTTTTTCATTATTTTCACTTTTATTGTGTAATTATTATCGATAAACATTATTCTTCTAATATAAATTAATAAAATAATCAATGCCATTATACCGGCAGAAAACTTTGATACTTAAAAAACAAAATCAAAACAAAAGATAGAAAAATATGCAAAAAATTGTGTTTTTGTATTTGTGTTCTATGTTCTTTTATTATAGCTGAAATTATTATTATTATAATATTGTGTTGCATATGTGGTTTATATTATTTATTATTTTTTCTTATTTTATTATTATTTTTTTTTTGCACTATTCTGAAGGTCATATTACAATACATATATCAATAATATAAATTATAAGGTGTATCTTTGTATGCAAATACTGTGGCATGGACTATCATATGAATTTTCAATTTTTTTAACCTTGTACATACATTATAATAAATCGTGGAAATTTTGAAATATAATTCTTAATATAGCTTCTTGTTAAATACACAACTACAATTTTGAAAAAAAAATTTATAAAATAAATAACGCAAGTATAAATATTTGTTGTTACTATTTGATATTTGATCTTCAGAAAAGATAACAACAGTTATTATTAATAATTTTATATATTTTTCTAAGATATATAGACAATTAAAATCTGTTTGATTGAATTCTTTAGCAAAAATTTTAATTAACGTTTATAACACAGATCCTATTATTTCAATAGATATTCCATTTAAATAAGTCTTGAAATTTCCATGAAATGGATTCACACTGAATTTTTTTTAAATTGTAGTACTAAGTAAGGTACTCGAAATTTCAATTTAAAAAAATTCAAAGAAAGTAAATTTTATTATAAAAGTCATCCGATACTTTCGTAATTTCACACTTTTTATGCAAATTGAAAGTGTCTTAATTGAAAGTGTTCAGTTGAACATTGAAAATTGTTTTCACCGACAGATCACTAAATCATTTCAATTAGGAAAATTTAGTGACATATTCACTGTAAGACCAATCGAGAAAATCCTCTGTTTTGTTTGACAAGAAGCAACTAAAATTAAATAGTAAAAAGTAACAAAATAACCAAATAAAAAAAATTACAGGTAGAATCTTCAAAACTATGAACAAGCATTAATATTATGTACAATTTTTTTAAGAATAGACCAATCATATGTCTGACATCAGCCAAAGATCAAATTTGTATAGAAAAAAAAAGTTTAAAAGATTTTTTAAACCGACAATTTCCATCCAACAAAAAAAACTAAAAACAAGTATCTTGAAAAATTTTAATTCGTCTAAATTATAAATAAAAAAGCATATTACACATTCTCATATTATTTTTTTTTTTTTCATCTATGATTCTAAAAATAAAATACAAAATTACACTGCTAAACTGTACTATTTGTATCTTTTCATCATTTTTCACTTGGAGAAATTCAAATAAAGAACAGTTTGTTGTTGTTTTTTTTTTTTACAGTACGTACTACGTAACATATTTGGAATTTGTTGCCGGTAAAGAGTTTATATCTATTTTGTTGTAAATAGAATAAGCTACAAAAAAAAAAGCAAAAAAATAATAATAAGAAGAAAAAAAACTACTAGAAAACGCAAATCGTAACCTTCATCACGTTTCGTTGAAAGTGAAAGTTTTTCGTTATCATTGCATTGCTTCTTGTTGTTGTTGCTGTTATTATTTTTATAATCGGTTTGTTGTTGCTTTGCACCACCATACCATGCCGACCACTACCGTTGAATATTATTCGTTTTGTTGACACACCTTTTCAACTATATAACAAAAAACTGCTTTAGTAATAGAGTATGTATAGGTATACAAGTATACATAAGAAATGAAATGTTTAAAAAATTTCCTCTTTTTTTTTCTGTTAAACTATACTCTATTTTTTTTCCTCGTCATCCTCCCACAATAAAATACGCTCGAGAACCAAAATATCACTTGAAAAAAAAATATTCTTCGAAGAACAACTCAACTCAACCTCTCTGTATCACTGTTAGATTTTCACTATTTTCCTTTTCCAGTTAGCTACGTGTTTATTAAATTCATGTGCACTATATGTGCAGTGAAAAACTAAAAGTGCACACATGAAAAGAAGAGGAAAATAATCTGAGTAAAATTGCACGTCTCCACATCCAAGAGTATAATATAGTCTTAAAGCTTGACAATTGTATCATACATACATACATTTTCTATATTCTATATGGTCGTATGTACATCGACAGGTCTCATATCATATTAGGATTTCAGGATTGTTTCGTTGGAATTTACCTGTTACATTCAAAAACGACATTATATATGTGGAATACATCAACTCAATTTTGATTGAAAATTTCTTCTCAATCCTCACATATATGTTTCCATCTATCATCATCATCCTTGTCCATTAAATCGGACATGGTTGGTAGATATTTATGTTTTGTATAATATAGTATATGCCAAAGGATCCATTAGTTCTCTTCTCTTTTGGTGTATAGTGAAAATTTTTGTCTATTTTCCCATATACATACATAATATATGTGTTGTACATATGTACATAATTTTACGTGTTCCTGTGTATGCAACACATGAATTGAATGACTTTTAAAATATAGTGAAAAGATATTCATAAGCTTGAAAAATCTTTTCTACAATACAAAAAAGAAAAATCCGAAAAAAAATAACAGAGAACAAAGGACGAAGAGAAAATTTTATTTGAAAAAAAAAAAAAATTGCACGATGTGCACTGTATGTACATATGTATATCGTGTCGTTTATAGCATAGTTTTTGCGGTGTGCATTCACTATTTTAAAAAGCTCATATTGCATTCAACCTTAAAAAAACAAACCTATGTACATACGTCCGTTCATTACTGTTGACGTTTCTAGGAATAGTGGGTGTGGTACTAATATAGATACTTGTGCAGTGCAATGTGAGAAAATTCTATGATATGTGTACACAACACTATTCACATAGACAAAAGCAAAAAAAAAAACAAGTTGTGTTTGCACTATTTTGCATGTGCATTTAATGCAATTTTGTATGTTTGTCTGATGATTATATTAAGGCGCCAGCTAGAAAATTTTTGTTTTTAGAAGAGAATAATACACAATCATGAAAAAATGAGTGGTTTGACAAAGTGGGTAGAGATACATTTATGTACATATAATACGAGTATGTATATATGTTGTTAAATGTTATATAAAATATAGATACATGTATGATACATAATATGTTTAGTGAAAAACTGATGTATAACATATGCTTTTCGTAGAAATAGACACACACATAAACTGTATATTATGAAATTGTTCACATTTCAAAACTATAAGAACATAGAAAAACAACTAGATAAACATATAAGTATAGATGTATATGTGTATGTATATATGTATATAGTTTCCATTGGATTTATAACGAATAGAACTATTTTATAAATAATATAGAAAAGGTAGGTGTTGTTGATGTGTAGTACAAAAACAAACAAAAGCAAATAATGAAAGTAAAAGTTTCTGAAAGAGAAATTCAACAAGTAGTTTTATCGTGTATGTACAAAATGAATTCATATATAGTACATTATGTGTACACATATGTATATATTACATATATACTCGTATATTTGATGACATTTAATAGAATATAATATACTGATGTACAAATAGTTATATAGAATAAAATTTTACAGTACAAATAATTGTACATACACATTGTATGTATACATATTACGTACTTCTAATAGATTATTTTATGTGAACAATGTACAATACACAATAACCGCAAATTATTCTATAAATACGACCTTCACCTTAACCTACATAGTAACATCGTCTCACAAACAAAATTGGAATTTCTTGTACATATTTGTCGTTTGATATTTTATTTAAATAAATTTCAAATATTCATATGCGCTTATAGTATGTATTGTAATATACATATCTATATGACTATATGAGTATCTATTCTAATAATTTTATTTTCAAATCAAAAATTACAAATTTAATTAAAAATTTTCATATGAAATTATACACACGTGGTGAATAGTTTATATTTCTAACATAAATAACATGTGTTTAAAAAATTTATAATTGTTATTCTAATAACTATGTTGATTCATTTATATTATCATATAATGTATGTCACTGATAATGAGTATAATTAGATTGATCTTGAAAAGTTTTACTATAGTCAACAAAGGAAAAGTTTTTGACACTATATATTTAATTCTAAGTTTCTTAATCATGATTTATAGATAAACTATAACACATTTACACATGTTGAAGTACATAATCTCCGAGGAAACGTATTATCTTAAACTGCTATTGAGATTAAGAAAATACGTGAACTGCTAACTGCTAACCGTCAAAAAAAAAAAAAAAAAAATCGACAGAAATTAAAAACATGTAAAAATCTAGATTTACGTCATTGCTATAAAAACAACGTATTTTTCCAAAGCTTTATAAACCTTTTCAACACATTTTTTTTTTTTTTACAAATATAAAATTTGAATATTTTTTCACATGTCCTAATGTATGTATAGATATTTATGGGATATGTATTACCCTTATTACGTAAATAGAACAATGTTAGACCACGTTAGACTATTGAAAATTTTCGGTTTTTATTTATTCAATAATATGTAGGTATATGTATATTTTCTTATAGAAAAATTTCTTCAGAAAATCTAGAACCTGACCTATCTAAATTTAATAATATTAATATCAGTACATATCATCACATACATATGTACAATAGATATATACACACAATATATAACTCGTTATGTACATATATTATACAAATTCACATATTATATATTTATTTTGGGGATGACTCAACCAAAAAGTCCCACATATTTATGTATTTTAGCTTTATCAAAATAAAACGTCTTTTCCATATTTAAAAAAAAAAAAAAAAACTGTGTTTTTCCTCATATGTGGACAAACATGTATTGTAACGAATATGTCTGAATGTTGAAAATCTAGAAAATCTCGCCCTTTTCTAAATACATAATATGTGAAAATGTAAATTCTATAAGAAAAAAGAACAAGTTTTGGGTTAAAGGACATTGCCATAATATCCTTAGATATGTTTATGTTAGATTATGTATATGTATATGTAAGATTTTTTTTTTTTCTGTACAAAGGTACATCAATAAGTGAGGAAAAGGAAAAAGGGTATTTATTGTTATTACATATAAGACGGGTGTCGTGAACAAAATAAAATAAAAAAAAGGGATATGACAGAGTAGATGGATATGTGTATCCTTTTTAACAAAAGGAAGAAAAAAAAGCCGATAGTTTTAAATATTTATTTTCAGATACTTTTTTTTTTTTTGGATCAAAGAATAAAAACACATGTCATATAGTAATCATTATTGTACAAGAAAAGGATGTGAAAATGAATTTTTATAGTACGACAATGAATAAGAAATTCAAATAGGATTCAAAAAAAATTTTCGTTTTATATTATAAACTACTTTTTACGAATTCATAAAATAGGTAATTGTTAAACAAAATTTTTCTTATTGGGTATATATCTGTTTTTTTTTTTTTTTTTCAAATGGATGCCCCACTTCCAAATAACAAAAATTAATTATTATATACATTACCTATTGTTTTTTGTTTTTTTTTTTTCTTCAAAATATGTATACGTCAATCGAAACTATAGCAAAAATCCAAACAAATATTTTATAAATATGAGTTCAATAAATTTTTTTAAATCAATAATAGCAACAACAAAAATACAAATAGTGCGAAATAATTTAAAAAAAAAAAAAATAAAGGTAATTTTCTCTAAGTAACAAGATTTTCAAATGACAAATTTTTGATGAAATTAAAAAGTTTCCATTATTTGCTAATATTTTCCTTCTTTGTGTTTTTTTTTTCTTTTGCTAAAATTTTCAAAACATTCACTATTTGTGCTAATTTTTTTTTTTTTTTGCTCAAAATAAATGATTACTAATTGCAATATTATCTTTATTGATGGCAGCATTCTTATTTAACACACGAAAACTTAGGTTATTGTTTAAATTATTATTTATTTTTTTTATTTATTCAAAATTTAACAAACAAACAAAATTTTTTTTTCTCAAATAACAAACAAAAAATTATTAATTTACTAACTTAAATCCCTCCCTCTTCTTTTCTATTGAATATACATATAATATTTTTTGCAAAAAAGCTGAAAAATTAAAGAAGAAGAAGAAGAAGAAGAAAAAAAAATTAATGATATGCGTGTAATAAAAGCTGTTTTTTTTTTCGTAGATATGAATTATAGTGGTGCAACAGTAGTAAAACCCCCTAAAAAATACAAGAATACAAAACACAATTGAGAAAAAAAAACAGCAAATTGTGTGTGATAACACAACAGATACATTTTCATATTATCTGTAGAACACGCTGGGTTTTTTCAACTTATTTTTTCACATTATTGAATAAAAAACAAAATAATAGTGTGTGTATTAGAATTAAAAAAAAAAAAAACACACATTATTCGTACATATAAACCAATAAATTTAACATAAAAATCTTCATATTCTTGTTGTCTAGTGATTTTTGTTTTTTTTTTCATATTAAAGTTTTTTTTTTTTTTATTATTTATTTATATTTGCTATTTAGAGCACTTATAAACAATATTATGCGTCTCCTGCGCTCTAACGCTAAATTAATGCCATTTCGACTTTTTTTTAATAGCTGAATTTGCAAAAAAAAAAAAAAAAAAATGAAAAAAATGAAAAAAAAAAAAAGATGAAATATAAGAAAAAATACTTTTTTTTGAACAGCCCACACTATCACATATGCATTATCTTTTTTTTTTCTGGAATATACTTTTTTTTTTCACAAATCATACGAAAAAACATTAGAGACACATAAAAAACTGAACAAAAAAAAAAAAATTGAAGGTTTTTTTTTTTTTTTTTGCAAAGTAAACACAAATATAAAATTTTTGTTAGTGCTTCACCTCTTTCAAATAGCACAAATAATAATTTTTTTTTTCTTTCTAAATAGAAATTTTCAACTATTTTTTCCGCAAAATAATATTTTTTTTGTTTTTGTTCTTCTGATATTAATACGTTCAGTCATAAGTCATTCACTTCTTCGCGTATTCGCATATAAATTTTTCATTATATTTCGTTTTTTATGTACAAAATATTTTATTTTTTTTTTTTATGAAAGAAATTAAAATTTTTTGATTTTTTGATAATTTTATGTTTTTTAATTTTTTTAAATAATAATTTCAATACTTTAATGAGTTTTTTCGCAAATAAAAATATTAAGAATTAAAAATTATTTGGGTAAAAAAAGTGAAAAAAAAAAAAAAAAAAGTATGATATAGGTTTATTTTCTCTATCTTTCCCCTTTCTGTCACAGTCTTAATCTATTCGAAAGCTAATTATTTAAGTGTTAAAAAATAAATATACATAATATACTGTTCTTGATTTAATTAAACAAAAACAAAAAAACAGATATTAGCGAGAAGAAAAAATTCTTAGTTTTTTTTTTTGTTTTTTTCGTCAGTTCTTTGTGTTTTTCTACTCTAGTCTGATGTACGTTTCAACACGCGTGATTTAATCCCGTTAATTATAAGGAAGTAGAAAAAGTTCGATTTCCAAGAAATAGTTTATAGAAAAAAAACGTTTTTTTTTTAATTTTTCACTTTGAAAAATAAAAAAAAAAAAGATCATAATCATTTTTTTGTGTCCTATATTTTAAAAAATCAAATCAGTGAGTCAAAGTTATGTGATTTTTTATTTTTTTTTTTATTGAAATAGAGAAAAAATCTGTTAAATTTCAATGATTAGATTTTAAGAAAGCAGAAAATGTTTAAAAATTTTTGGATTCTATTATACGATTATAATGGAGGATAATGTGAGTATCTAGAATGTATAACCTTTTTTTCTTTCTTTCTTTTTTTTTTTTATTTATATACTTTTTATCCACTTACAAACCCTTGACTAAATTCCTTTGTGGGTAAGAGTGTTCCTTGTGACGTAATTTAAATTTTGGAAAGAGTTTTAGAGTAGTAATCGTGAACGGATATTCATGGGGTTTTCGGATTTGGGATGAGTGAGGGAGAATCGATCTATTTCTTGAAAATAATTAAATATGATGGAATATTCGAAAAATATGAATTTAAAGAACGGAGAAAGTTACTGAGAAACTTCCGTAACGTCCTCGAACAACTCTTTACTCGAATATCATCATAGTTACAGAGGCTTTATAATCAATTTTTAAAAAGTATATGTTTTAAAAGTTTTTTTAACCTTCAAGCTTATTTTTTTTTGTTTCTAGAAAAATATTGTACAGTTATAGTATTTGTTTTTTTGTCAATACCTATGTTATTTGCCAAATTTGACGTCATCATAATTGAAAAATACTTGCTAATTAAATATCAATTCAACTAGAATATTATATTTTTTTATATATGTACGTCAAAAATATTGAAAAAAATGTATTAGTTACGTAAAAGTATCGTTAAAATAAAACAAAATAATGAGTAAAAAGAAAAAAACTAAATTCGATCTACTGTTTTACCGACGGTATTTATCAATATCAACTCTGGAAAATACTCTATATAGGCAGCATCAATTAAAAGCGTTGATGCGAAACATTTGTATGCGTTTTAAGTCGTTTCTTTTTTTATTTATTTAATTTTTCAAAAAAAAAAAAAAAAAAAAAAGGAGAAGATAGATAGATATTCAAAATTTCTGCTATTAACCGTTCATACACATTTTTAGATGAATTTACTTTTAATTTTCATAGACACATGCATACATAATTGTAAGACAAAACATTAACGTCATTCTTGAATATATTTAACAGTATTTTGTTCCTTGATCCTTGAAAAAAAAAAAAGCTTTAAACAAAATTTTCAGCTTCATTTTCACACTTTTTTAGGTAGGATATAGCTATTTGTATCTATAGCTCGATTTAAAAAAGATGCCAAATCGTATTATACTAGAAAACTATGCGCAGAAGAAAAGATACTTACACGCATGCATTTTTGTTGTTGTAAATTCTAAGAAAGAGGTTTCTTCCTTCGTATATGTATACACAAGAAGATCACTAACACATGTAAGACATGCGCGAGATTCGCCAACTCATATTATTTTGACTATATGAGCGCGTATACTCCGTAGTACCAAACCGGTACTAGTACTGTTTTGGTCCCGGTATATACGCATGGTACCGAACCATTTTAGGCCGACCATTTTGGTGCGAACCAACTAATTTGGTCCTTCTTTCTTTGTTCATTTCCAATTAATTTTGCACAAAAAGAAAAAAATTATTGATAATTGACACTATACACAAATAGAAATTATTAAATCAATTAACAATGAATGAAATATTTGAGTTTGACAAGTATTTTTTTCTTTCTTTTTTCATTATTTGCACCTACGGTATATACAGTCAGTACTAAAATGGTTTAGTCGTACCAAAATAGTACTAGACCCGTTTGGTACTGCGGAGTATACGCGCTCTATATGTATCTTGCTCATTTAATTTTAAATTCAATTCAATTAATTCTTTTACAGAGTAATAAAAGCAACAACAACAATAACCCCCTTTTGATAGATTATTTGAATAACCACGTTGATAAAAAGTCGGTTTCTTAAATTCATCTTCAGTCGTTCAGAATTGAAGAATATGAAAATTTTATTTTCTTCAAAAAAAAAAAAAACGAAAATACCTGTGCAATTAAAAAAAATGTAATAACATGTCATTTAAGCATTTTTTTTTCTTCTTTTATTATATAATTTTTACTTATTATTGCATATTAATTCAATATCTTATTACAAAAGTGTTTTTCAACAAAAAAAATAGCCGATTTATTTTTAAAATAAATGAAAAATAAATAAGAGAAAAATTTATATTTGTTATTGAGGTTATGTCATTATATATAGACGTGAAATTTTAAGTTTCCATATACCTAAATAAGTTGTCTTGTTAGAAACTTGTGAGGAACTTTTCATCATTGCATTGGCATTGTATTGGAAGATTATCTTCTAACTTTTCTTTCAAATGTTCGGAATTCGGATGATTAAATAATATAAGGTAATGATGAACAGTATGTTCTTTTCTACACAAACGCAAGTAAAATGCCAGTTTTTAAATTCCATCACAAGTTTTCCTTTGTACTATTGAATTTGACTCCATGATTTGTCCAGTCATTCAATTCAAAATGAGAATTAGTTTTCTGCCAGAGGATGGCTATGTACTCGTATGTGCTCAAAAAAATAATAATTATACTATTTTTCTTTTTGGATGTCTGTACAGGCAAGATAGGCATAGGTACTTTTCTATATTCTTTCACAAATTGTTTGAATAAATCTGTCTCGTGTGTGGGGGTGATCAGATCTCAATTTCAATCGAGGGAAATCTTTTAAATTAAATATTACCAAGGCAAAAAACTCATCGGGTACTGCCTCCATAAGCACAATACTGACTTCCAAAAAGAAAAATACTATACAAAGATTTATTCTATGATTTTTTGAATCATACATTTAATATGCGTAAAATGTTATACATACTTACATCTCAATTTCTAAAAATATTTTTGCAAATCTAAGCTTTCTAATTTTTTTTTTCTTTAAGAAAGTAATCAAATACTTAACCAGCTACATATAATAATAAAACCATATAACTAACTTATAGCCTAATGAATATAGGCAACAAAAAATTGTTTGTTATAAAATTAATTTTTTTTTTCTTTTTGGTTTCGAAATTTGAGCATTTAATATAAAATTTAGTTAATATTTGCAAAATTTAATAATTTTTTTTTCTTCAATTCTATGTCTATTTTCATTTCAAAATACCTACCTTTTTGATGTGTACATACATATATATTCATATGTAACCATGTGTATGTATGTCTAAAAAATGCGAACGAAAAAAAAAATGGTTTTTTTTCTTGCTTTCTTCTAAAACATTCATTAACTAGTATATGTTTCTCTATATTATGCAAATTTCATTTTCTTATTTGTATTTTAAAATCAAATTCCAAAATAGGAAACTACTTATTTTCAAATTTCAAATTAAAAAAAAAAAAAAAGAAAAAAACGAAAAAGTGTTTGCTTAGCATACACGCAATACATTTTTTTTTATTTAAATTTCTAGAACAAAAGTGTAATGCACGCATTTTAGTGATGTGTACAAATTAGACAAACAAAAATTATTTATTATTTTCATATTAAAAAATAATTTAAGTAGCTATATTATTTTTTATTTTTTTTTCTGCTTCTTTTTTTTTTTTTTTTGTCAAACAAATAAAATAATAATCACGAGGCAAAAATGCGTGTGATAAATATGTATTTTAAAAAAAAAAAGTTAATGTGCGAGCACATTATAAGTTTTATTAAATAATATTTCAAGTTTTCAAGTATCATGAATGAATAAGTTTTTTTCTTTTCTAAATTTATATTTTTGGGAGTTCAATGAAATTCATAAGTAGAAATTTCATAAAACTTTTATTTTTCTAATCTCTAAAATTAGTGTTATTAACCTTATCATAGATTCCTAGAAGAAGCAAAAAAAAAAAAAAACTTTTTTATTAATTATAATTTTTTTTCTTTTATTTTTTGTAGTTTACAAGAGAAAAAAATAGTTGTTGTTTCGTTATCAGTTTCACACTATATATTCTGTTGTATATACAAAGTTTATTTTTCTCTTAGATAATCTAAATATTTCTCTTTAAACTTGTATCTTTTTTATATAGTTTGTTGTTGTAACGTACATACTACTCTTTGAAGCTTTAAAAATTATTTCAAGAAAGCATCACAGAATTTGTTGTTTTTTTTTTCGAGTTGAATCACACGTTGAAATGAATCATTCAAGTACATACCTACACTTAAATCTTTTAACTATTTTTTACAAATATACATACATAGATACAAACATATACCTGCCTGATGTTCATATGTATTAATTAATTCGTTAACATTAGCAATCCAAATTATTAATTCAACAAAAAGCCTTTTACTTTATGTTTAATTTTAAATACCTATATAGGAAAAAAAAAAGAAACTAACGAACAAATCATTGAGATGTTCACCGTTTATGATAATTTTTAGTCTTTAATTAGAGTATACATATTTTTTTTGTAGATACAGTTTTTTTTTTTTTTTTTTTTTTTTGCATTAAAGGTACATTAAAGTTAAATGAGCCACATATACAGTTAATAATTTTATTAATCATTAAATATTTGTAAGAACTAAGAAGATTATTTATTTCTCAAAAAAAAAATGAAGAAATTCAACATACTTCATGAAATTAATAATTCTTTCTAATTAATTAATGTTTAATTATTCCTATTTTTTTTTTTTCATTTATTTATTTATTTTTTTCTTTTATCTTTTATCAAATAGGATAATACTACCAAAATGGTTGATACACAACATTTCTGTCTGCGATGGAATAATTACCAAAGCAGTATAACATCAGCATTTGAAAATCTTCGTGATGATGAGGATTTTGTTGATGTAACATTAGCATGTGATGGACGTAGCATAAAAGCTCATAGAGTTGTATTATCAGCATGCAGTCCATATTTTAGAGAACTTTTAAAGGTAAGAAATTTTTGATAACGTTTTTTTTTTCTTTAATAATAATTAGATATAAAATTCACTGGATTTTTTTTCTTAATTGAAAAATAATGTTAACTCTTGATTAAGGCTGAAACATTTTATTATTTTATTGTTTAAGGTTGAAAAGGAAAATCGAGTGTTATTAGAAAAGTTCTTATACAACTAGATAATTTTTCAATATGGAAAGCTGTTTGTTCCGAGTCCTTGAGAATTTTCAAAATTTAATGTATCAAACAGTTGTGATTTTTGTTTTAATTTTTAAAACTGTCATTAATTTAAAATGTTCGGTTTCAATTTTTTTGTATTTTCGGCAATAAAAATGTTCTAAACAACGAAACTAATGATCCCCAAACGATATTTTGAGAATTGGCACCTAAATTTTCTTAAAAACTATGAAACCGTGTAATCTTAATCTAGTTCCCGTGCAACCAGTCGTGAAGTAACTTTGTCCGCAACTATATATGTAGATGTTTATAGATATTGCACGATATTCAACGTTATTCGAAGACATATAAAGAAGCTTCACGTTCTTTATCGTTATCTAAATCCTGCTCTCAATAGAATTATTGCAGACGAAATATAAAAATATTATGATATAGATCTGTATCGATCCTTAACGAAGATTGAAGGGGAATATAGAGCAATAACGGGGAATAAAGATAAACATTGCTCTTGATTAATCACGAAAAAATCTTTAAATACATATCTGTATCAATTTACGCAGATATCGACGATAACGAAAGCCAACGATAAAATCTATATTGATCGTTATCGATTTTCAAAGTATTTCAGAGACGGACAGCTATCTATAAAGAATCATCAAGAATCGTTATCGGTCTTTAAACGAACAATTTATATTTACAATAAGCTCTATGGCCGGTGAAATGATGAATGGTGCAATGCAAAGAGGATGGCTTTACACACGAAGGTCCGTGGTTCGAATCTCAAGAGTAAATTTTTAAATTTTATTGAATTGTTTTCATATAAAGCTCCGTATTGTGTTCGAAGCGAAAAATTTTTTCATGTTTTGCTATGTATACTGTATGCTGTATATGTATGCTATGTACACGAAATAATTTTGTGTAGAGTGACGTATAATATTTGGAGAAACGTAAATTAAATTTAAATTTGATGTTAGTTTGTCTTTTGTTTTTTTTCTATTTTCACGTAGATACCTTTGAATTTTTTCTTTGTATTTTTTTTTTTTTACAACTGTCAAATTTACCACACGGAATAATAATGTCTGTACATTTCTTTTGTTTCATGGCGACGGAAAATTAGTGGAGACTAATCGTCAACGCCATCTCTTGAACATTATTTAAAAATGTTAGCAAAGACAATTTTAACTTATTTTCCGTCACGAACTCAGTACTGCAAAACAAAAAGTGAACGGAATATTTTCTTAACGGAATTCCCCCACCTTTTTTTTACATGTATTTTAATGGGAAACGAAATTCCGCTTCGAACACAATATGTACCTACTTAGCTTAATAATATAAATATATAAAAAAAAAAAGCAAGAAAAAAAAAGAAAAACAATTTTTTTTTAAATTATGTATATAAATTCCGACAAAGATTCCTATAACGCTCTATACAGATGTTGAAACAAAATTCGATAAAGCTCTCCATCGAAATCTTTTATAGCTGACGTCGAATTTCGTGAATAAAATCGATGTCGATCTTAATCAAAACCTTGGTTTTTTTTTATAAAGAGCTTCACGCAAATCTTTATAATTCTTTATAGCTAACTTTATAGCTTGGTTTGCACGGCTTAGTTTTAGTTTTGACTTTTATATTGTTTTACCAAAATACAAGCAAACTTTCAAGCCCAATAATTTATAATATATTTTGCTCATTTCTAGAGCATAGAGTTCAGTTTCTATATTGAAATTGCTTTGGCCTAAATAGTTGAATGTTCTTTTATTTTTTTAATTTAAAAATCTCACAGAAAATAGATATAAGATTTTATAAACATTTTAATGCATTAAATTGAAGCTAATTATTCAAATATATATTTTATATCTTTATTTGCCTTTTAAATATAAAAAAAAAAAAACATTAACAGAGAAAAGATAATTTAAGAATTATTTTTCACAAATGGCCTATCATAATTACAAAAAATTATTATTTGTTACTATTCATTATTATTATTGTAATGAAAATTCTAAAAAAATATATACATATATATAAGAAAAACATAAAAACTTTTTTTTTTTTTGGAGGAAAAAAAAATTACTGCATCTCGACTGCAGTTTAAAAACTAATTAAAATAATGCTGCAGTCAATTAATTATTCATGTTTAGTTGAAAATGCCCTTTTCTTCTTCGTCTTTTTTTTTTATCTATCTTCCTACTCATTTCTTAATTTTTTCTTTATTTAAAGTTTATGTATTTTATTTGTATAACTATTTTTTTATTTTTTTATTTTGTATTATTATTATTTTATTCTACCTTTTCGTTGAAAATGTCCCTAACCAACAAACACTACTTTATTTTATATTTTAACTTCAAACTTTTTATCTGTTTTTTTTTTTTTGTTTTTTTTTTTTTTTTTTAGTTTTGTTTGATTTTATTTTTTTTTACCTTAGTATATCTTATGTCTTCCTTCGGCTAAAATGTAGACTTGATTTTTTTTTTCTCTCTGTATTTTTGTATTTTTTTAATTTTTAATCAAAAATATAGTAGCTAGATAAAAATTAAAAAAAATGAAATACTTTTTCGCGAGTATGCTGCCGTAAAAATACATTTAAAGAAACAAAAAAAAAAACAAAAAAAAACAAAATAAATAATAAATAAATATAAAATGAAGAAAAACATTTGTACACCGCGACGTAATCCTTATTTTATTTTTATTTTTTTTTTGTTTTCTTTTTAACACGATTATTGTTGTTGAATACAATTTTTCTGTAGCCAAAAAATATTTCTATTAAAAATAAAAAATAAATAATAAAACTCTTTTTTTTTTTTCTACGGTTATTTCTTTTACTTAGATTTTATTTTGTTGCTGTTATTTCTTATTTTTTTAGTTTTTAACTATATTTTTCTTTATTTTGGAATAAAAAATAAAAAAAGGATAATAAATGGAAAAATAAATAAAATGAATAAATGAATGAATAGAAACATTATGTATAGAAAAGAAAATCCTATGTATGAAGCCAATAAGCTAAAAAATGATTTTAAAAATAAAAAAAAAAAACCATAAAAAGCACTAAGAATTCTTTTTTTTTTTTTAATCATAATTCTAAGAAGTGCACTTTATTTTTCGCGAACGCTTAAAAATAATGCAACAAAAATAAAAATAATTTAGGCTGATTCAAATATTATGATGATAATGGTAAGAAGAAAACAAAAAATGATTTAGAGTAGATATTAAAATATACAAAAATTTATAAAATAGAAAAAAAGAATGCAAAATATCTAAAACATATAAAAAAAAAAAAAAAAACTAGACAAGAAAGATGTTAAAAAGTAAATAATGCAACAGAATGCAACTTTATAAAGTATTTTTGGCTATGTTGTATTTAAAAAACAAAAACAAAAACAAAAAAAAAAATAATAATTTAGCCTTTTAGGAACCCAAAAAAAAAAAAAAATTCTTGTGTTTTCTTAGTCGTCCTTCTCATCATCATAAAGCATATAAAATTGTTACTATTTGTATATATAATGTAGCTATAAGAAGTTTGCATTAAATTTGATTTGATAAAAAAAAAAAAAAATCAAAAAAAAAGAAACAAGAACAGAGAAATATAAAATAATATATGTATGTATGTATGTATATGCATTATAACAAATGACGGTGGTGATGATGATGATGATGCGGCAAATACAACAAAGAATAAACTAAATTGCTTTAGTACAACATTAAATATAGGGAATATGATAAATAAAATTTAAAGTCCCATTTCTAAAAGAATGTTCTTTATATAACGTCATAAACTTTTTCTTTTGCTTTTTTTTGTTTTTTTTTTTTGCAAATTTTGGTATTTAATGTAATAAAACAAATACGCGATGAGTTTTATAAGTAACAAAAATATAAAATATAAAAAAAAACATAACAAAATAAGTAAGAACCAACAAATTATATTTTTTGTCTGCATAATATATATGTATACATATGTATGTATGTGTGTGTTGTATATTTGAAAAATTTATTTTAAAATGCAAACCTTGTTACATGCAAACTTTTTTTTTTTTTTTTTTTTTTCAAGAAATATTTTGAATTTGGAAAGATATATGTACCTTACAATAATAACAATTATATTATACACAATAATTATTATTATTCATATTTTTTGTCCTGAGATATATCTAAGTAAGTTTTTCTTTTTCCATATTTTTTTTTTTTTTTTTCAAAAAAAATAAAGAGAAAAATACAAAACGAATAAAATTCATTATTATTGTACTTAATTAGATATAAAATATGCCCCTCCCTACTACTGAAAAAAAAATATTTATATTTTAAAAAATAACAACAACAAGCAATATGTATATTATTGCAACTGCAATCGCGTTACAAATGAAAATTGAGGTCATATCATGTATGAATTTAAAGAAATAAAAAATAACACACACACACATACACACAGATTTAACGAGTAAATAAGTTACAAAAGTATTTTTTTTCTTGTTTTATTATATTTTTTTTTTTTCATTTAACTTTTAAAAAAAAAAATGAAAATTAATGAAAGATATTTATAATAATGAATGTTATGAATTTTTGTACAAATTATGGAAGAGAAAGTTTTTTAGCAAAAAAAAAAAAAAAAAAATTCAAAAAACAAAACAAAAATGCAAAAATAAAACTAGAAATTCATTGAAATTTGAATTTTGCGTGATTTTAGTTTATTTGTAAAATTTTATTTGTTTTTTTATTTTTTCTATAGAATTCCTTATTTTAGTATCAAATAGATATTTATAATTGTTTCGAGTAAATTTTCAGTTATAGAATTATTATTATAAGATTTTTTTTTTTGTTTTAATTTAAAAGAAAGTATAAGGAACAATTTTATTTTATTTCTTCTTTTTTTTTTTTTTTTTTTTAAAGTAACCTTATTACACGATTTTCTGGAATGTTTTTTGTTATTTTATTGCCTAAACTTTCAAAGGTAAAATGGTTAAAAAATTAAAAGTTATTCTGCTAAATGTTTTGTAAAAATATCATATTATTATGATTTATAGACGTAAAATTATAATAAATATCCTTAAGAAATTTTCATTTGGGTGGAAATTAAGTTATAATTCTATTAAAATTAAAAAATCTGTTTTATTTACGATACTGTGTCCTTTTTATATAAATGAGTTTTTTAGATAGGAATTTAAAAAAAAATATTTTCAATAGTTACTTATATGAAAATTTGACTCAAAAGGATATTTTTAGGGATCTGAATATTTTTTTCCAAATAATGTACTCGTTTTCAGTGCGTATTTAGAATAAAGAACCTAAAAAATGACTCAAATAAAAAATACTAGACAAAAAAAAACCCAAACTAGAGGAGCAAAACTAAGAAAATCATTGTGACATATTTCAAAATAAAATCGTTAAAAGCCAATATGTATATACATATGTATATACTCGTATGTATTTACTGTGTGTTGCAATAAAAAAAAATTAGCTTGCATGCGTATGTATGATGAGAAAAACTTATCCAAAAATGGGTTGGATAGTGATGACGGTGGGAAATTTATGTTCGTTATTTGCTATTTACTGGTGGTTATGTATTAAGAAAGCTGATGTACATTGAAATATCCATGATAAAAAAAATAAATAATATAATAAACACAACAACAAAAAACATGTTATATTTTCATGGACGAAAGGCTTCATTTTATCGCTTGTGCCTACTCTATTTAATAAAATATATATTATTATACATATATGTACATAATGTATATATTTTTTTTTTAAAGTGCATCATACATAATAATAATGTTATAGACTGTTGCACTAAATGTGTTACAGCTCAGACATCATTATCGTTATGATCAAATCTCAATTATATTGTATTCATGTTTTTTTTTTTTTCATGCGTGTGTTTGTATGCATGTGTGTATGCAAAAATGCAATTCAAGAAAGAAAACAAAAAAAAAACAAAACAAAAAAAAAAAACAAGTATAACATGAATACCAACAATTGATGATGATTTTTCTCTTTATGAAATTACATACATATAATACTGGCAGGCTAAATAATGTCCTACTTTCTTGTACACCAATTATGGAAAGAAGTCCGGGTTTCCTTCCCAAGACAACAGAGACGCAGCACAATGCATTACTCAAACAAATAAGGGGTTTTAGTTTTTTTATTATTTTTTTTTTCGTATTATGATCCCCATCATCATAAAGCTTCATAGTAACACATTAAAAAAAAAAAAAAAAAATTCAGTAAAAATACAATGCAATTTTCGGTCAAATAAAGTTTTTTTTTTTTTTTTATTTTTATTATTTTTAGAGTTAATATTACACAGGGTTTTCTTAAACAAAAAATTACCAGAAAATTCAAGAAAACAAAAAATATTAAGGTACATTATATATGTATATAAAACATAATATGAATGTACACATATATGAATATCTTGTTTAAATCATCATTCAACCTTCACCACTTGGTTTAGTTTTTTAACAACTTTCTACTTTTGTCTTATATAGGTACCTATATGTTTTTTTTCTGGTTATTTTTTTTTTAATTTTTACTTTGTTACTGCACTTCTCCAATATATATGTACTTATTATCTTATATCTATATATGTACATATATGTACTTTTCGTCATCAAATTGTACTTGATTTTTTTTCTTCTTAATTTTTCATTCGGCTTTTTAAACTTTTAATTCTCATAAATTTCATTTGATGAAACTTCCGCAATATGTAGTTGAAGGATTTAAATCATACATTGATTACATTTTTTAAGGATTTTAGAGAAAAATAATGTTTTGTGCTTATTACGAAAATTCCTTTCATGTTTACCAATTTAAAAAATATACAAATCCTTTTACATCAGTGTCCGTTATTTTATTTATGATAAAAGCAAATAACATTGAAGAACTCATGTGAATCTCAACATTCCCACTTCATATTTAAAATCAGTCTCAAAAGTTCGATGGATAAGTACCAATTCCTAGTCGTCTGTGAAATCTATCATTCTTTGTGTGTTGGACTTTCTTTAGACCTGAAACGAAAAGGACTAAAATTAATCAGAGAATTATTAACTTTTTCAGATAGACCATCTTTAAAGCATCCATGACAAAAAAAAAAGACTACATATACATATTTTTCCAAATTTTATTCTTAAAAATACCCAATAATTGAATATGACATTGTTTGAGTTGAAATTTTCGGAAGTTTTACCCTTAACTTTATTTATTATTTATACATAGATATATGTTGCATCTTAAAAAATTTTGGTTACTTGTGTAATGAATGTATGTATTGTTATATGATAATGCACAGGAAAAAAGATATAAAATGTGCAATGAAATGTGTATCTTTACAGGCAGTCTGTACACATACAATTTGTTTATTTATTTCTTTATGTGAATACATATATACATTTTTTTTTTTTTTAACATAATAGTGTTGATGACCTAATTTTTATGTCTGATGCAGTCACAAAGTCGAAACAAGTAACAAAATCGAAGAAGAAGAAGAAAAAAAAGAAGTAATACTTTATTATTTTTTATTGAAAAATTTTGTAAACTTTTCAATTTTAAAGTATCAAAGATGAAGGAAGAGTCGAAGAGTATAAAAACAAAAAAAAATTAAGAAGGATTTTTTTGTTTTTTATATGAGTGAACATACCACACAAAAATACATATACATACGTACTTTTATTGAACACAAAATTATTCTTATCTAAAATTTATAATGAATGGTCGTTTTGTCGCGATCTCTACATTTAGGTAACAATATGATCATTAATTTCCAAACTTGTATGATATATGATAAATTATATACATACAGACATCATATATGTACGTGTATGTATACAATTACTGATCATGATACATATATACGAGTGTACATATGCTATTTTCCTTGATAACATTGTAAACCACATAATAATATAGTGAACAGAATGTTGTCTTGCAAAAAAAAAAAAAAAAAAAAAAAAACTGAAATGAAACCATAAGATCTCCTGACCAATTTAGAAATAAAAAAACAAAAATTTCCTGTTGATTGCAATTTAATTAAATTCAACTTACATGAAACTTTGTTGCAATTTTCAATGCAATTCATTATATAAATTTTTTTTTTTTTACGTAACGGATCTTTTATTTTAAAAAATTAAATTTAAATTCCATTTTAAAATCAAACAAATTTTATTTATTCAATCAATTTTTTCTCATTTTTATTTTTATTTTTTTAATTCAATTTTTTAGAGTACACCATGTAAACACCCGGTGATTGTCCTTCAGGATGTTTCATTTCCAGATTTACATGCACTTGTAGAATTTATTTATCATGGTGAAGTAAATGTACATCAACGATCATTAAGTTCATTTTTGAAAACAGCCGAAGTACTTCGAGTATCAGGCTTAACACAGCAACAAGCTGAAGAAACACATAGTGTAAGTATATTATTTTACCTTTTGCAAGTTTGAATATTAATAAAAATGTGCAAGGTAATAAATAATGTTCACACCATTTCTTTCATCTTATATAGCAATTAGCACAAATTCAAAGTTTAGCGAATTCTGGTGCACGTACACCTATAAATCATCATTCTTTACATGAGGATTCACCATTATTTCCACGTGTATCATCACCCCCTCCACATCATGTGAATAGTTTACATTCTCCACATGGTAATCCTTCAGTTAATCAGCTGTTAAGACGTGCAGCTGCAGCTGCTGCAATGCGTAGGGATCGTAATAATTCAACACAATCAGATGAACTTTCATCATCAATGAAAAGGCATCGGCCTGATAATGGTATGTCAGGCAATAATAACAGTCCTGATGTCACAAGTCATATGCCTCAGATGACAGCAGCTGATTTTTCTACCATTAAACACAACAATAATAATACACCTCCATTAAAAGATGAAAAAAGTGAAAAAGGTAACGTTAATATTAAATCAAATCTTAAACAATTTCATTTTATTTTTCTTGATTTTTGTTCACAAAGCACATTCAATTGATAAAACAATCTCCTTTGATTTCTTTTGTCTCCGTAAATTATTAAATATTTTTTTCTTATTTTTTTTTTTATACAGGAAATGGATTAACTGGAACAGGAAATGGTATATCGATTACAGACAAGGATTGTTTAACACCTTCACCACCTTCTCGTATACCAGGTGTAACTGATGATGTAAAATCTGAACCAATGGAACTTGTATGCTCGAATAATAATCTACAATCAGATGAACACAGTAATGATTCAACAGGTGAAAATGATGTGAATCGATCAAGTAGTTGTGGTGGTGATGGTAAAGGATCACTAAGGTAGGTCTTTTATATAGCATCAACATTTAAAAAAAAAAAACAAAAACAAAATCTAAAAAAGAAAAATGAAGACGAAAATGTTACATATGTATTTTGTTTTTTTTTACATTTTATTATTTTTAATCATACTATGTGTTAACTAATGCCTGAGAGATCGGGTGGTATTAACAGGTGTACTTTCAGTTCAGCAAATGAAGAAGAAATGGATAATAGTATACATTCTCATCCACCCCCACCTTTTTTAATGTCACCAGCTGAATCTAAACTATTTTCAACACCTGGTTCATTTAATTTTTCAATGGCAGCACTTGCTGATCCTGCTGCACTTGCAGGTACAATAAAATTTTTATTATTTCGAAGGAATTCATTGTATACGTACGGTTAAATAATTTTACTATTTTCTTTTTATAGGTTTCAATTCTCAACTTCAATCTGCAGCTGAATTAGCAGGATCCCCACAAGGTAAGAAAAATTATGTTTTTTTTTTTGTATATCTTAATCAAACATTTTTTTTTTTTTTTTAAATAAAAGAAAATAATAAAATTTCAAAAATAAAACAAAAATATTATGAACAAAAAAAATTCAAAAAAAAAAATACGCAGTCGACTTTTTGCATATAACTACACATTTTATTTTTTTTTATTTGTATATTTTTCAAAACAACAAAAAAAAAATGACGAAATTAATTATTTATAAGTCTTTTTTTTTATTAAAAAAAAAAAAATTCAATACTGAAAAAAAAGGGAATTTCATATATCAAAATCCTTATTGAAAATTTACAAAACAAAATTATTAATTTCACCTAATAACATAATTTGAATATAATTATAACTTCAAATTATTTATTTATTTTTTTTCAAATTGTAATTATTCATAATAAATATTAATTAATAATAATAATTGGGCATTTGTATATTATTTATTTTTTTCACTAACGAATGTTTTGAAATTCCTTTTCTTTTTTTTTTTTTTTTTTTTAATGCAAATATTGAATTTTTTCAAATTTTTATTTTATTTTTTTAACGTTGTTGTGTGTTTTTAATAACAATTTATTTTTTTTTCATTTAGTTAACAGTCAAATAAAATTTGGCAAAATAAAAAAATTTTTAAAAATAAAATTATAATTGAAAATTTTTAAATATAATACACAAATTAACATTAATAAATTTTTTGCAAACATAATATTTGAACATACATTTGATGCAAAAAAAATAATAATTTTTTTTTTTAAAAAAAAAAAAGCACATATTATTTGATAATTTGAATGGTTAATTTGATTTCAATTATGAGAAAGCTATATAATTTTAAGAAGCTTTTTTTTTCATGTGAAACAACCAAAATAGACTTGGTGGTAATGCACTAGTTGTAACAATTTTTTTTCCTACTTGGTATAATAAGAATCATCTAAAATAATTTTAGCTGACGGTTGTAATACACTCACGCTCGTTACAACTTGGTTGTGCCAATGTGCCACCATCAGGTGTATTTTCAGGATTTGTTAAAACCGGTTATAAACTCGTTTGCAACGGTGGCAGTAGTCCTAGTCTATTTTCAGCTAAATATTTTGTTCTAGCTAAGGTTAGACTTTTTTTTTGTAAATACAATGGACTATATAGTGTCTACTACACTACCCACCCTCAACCTTAGCGTTTTTTTTTTTTTTCAAATTTATCTTACAAAGTAATTATTTCTGAAACAGATTGAATAAGCTATAAGTCAATAAAAACAATTTAATAGATTACATTAATTATTTTTTAAAAAAAAACAAAAACTTTCTATTAAAATATTTAATAATTTACATATACCATGAAAATCATAATCACAAAAAGAACCTCAATACTAATTAATGATTACAACCTATTAACATTCTTTCTTCACGCAACCATCCACTTTAAAATCCCATATCACATAATGTAAAACACATAATATGTATATTTATTAACATGTAACTTTTCATTTTTGTTTTATTTTCTTTTCATTAACAAAATCTTGACACATCAAGTGTTAAATTGAAATATTTAAAAAGATACACAAAATTCCATAAATATTTCCTTTTTATGTTATTATAATGGAAATCATTTTACTAAATACATTATGTGAAAGCCTATTAAATATTACACACAAAATTTAAGTTTACAAAAAAAAAAAATACAACCAAAACTTTTTAGAAAGTTTTCATATATAAATTTCTCTAACTCTTCCGTTAATATCCTAAATTAAATATTTTATAGAATACCAAATATCTTCCTTTTTTCCATATATAATGAAAAAGGGAATTATAAAACTATTAAACTCTTATTAAAGAAGGTTTTCTATTTTAAAATAATATTAACACTAAATATGTTGGATATGTTGTAAGATATACATATGTAGGTACATATATTAATATGGATCTATACAAATAACATACACGTATGTATCTATACAGGGTGTTTCCGTTATCTCCGTCCCTTTTTGCAGGAACACTCTAGGGTCACTTTGTATTAAGAAAATATATAGAGAACCCTTTTTCCTTTCTAACGATGCCTTAATTGTTCCTCTATTCTTAACTTTTAAAAAGATATACGCCCTCAAAATCAAAATTTTGTGAATTTTTGCCCATTTTTTGTGTTTAATCCTGCTTTACTCAAAAAAGGCTTAAATTAACACTCATTTTTTATTGCACAAAAAGAAGGCTCAATTGATTCTGCACCGATTTGCTATCTTTAATTTTTGCAAAAAATACATAATGCAAAAAGTAATGGTGTGTTTGGTGGAAAAAGTGCAAAAAAACTTCAACGCCCTCTAGCGGCCAAACCGTTGGGATTTCCACCCTCCCTCCAATACGATTTTTTGTTTGTCTCGATGAGACCTATCTATGGTATCCTTTTGGTCGGAGATAACGGAAACACCCTGTATATGTATGTGTTTACAATTTACATATAAGTAAAACGATGGTAAAAAAAAAACCCTTTTACTCGTCACTTTACATCATTTCAAATCAGAAATCTTTATTTTAACACTCATAATAAACTCATACGATACATAATATAGTATAATGTAAATATGTTTTTTTAATACATTTTATGCGGCTTTTTCATTTATTCATTTTACATACCTAAAGGGTTAACA
This sequence comes from Bombylius major, assembly GCA_932526495.1. Lineage (NCBI taxonomy): Eukaryota > Metazoa > Arthropoda > Insecta > Diptera > Bombyliidae > Bombylius > Bombylius major. The sequence goes on along the minus strand of OW052043.1, from coordinate 37,793,186 downwards.
CTATACTATATATGATTAACTACAAAAATAGGTATATTATTTCAAAGAATTCAAAAGCACATATACATAGTTGTACAAAATATAAGTACATATTACATATATTTATGAATATGTAGGAACATATGTGACTTTTACCATATACAGCATACATAACCAATCATAAAATAAATAGTATAGTTGTATATAAGTTCTAAAGTGAAAACGATTAAAATTTACACAGAAAATCTTTTTTTTTTTTCACATACTTATGTATGTAAATATATATGATATGTACATATATATAAATAAGTATGAAAAATGTTTAACATATAATATAAAACAACCTTGTTTGTATCATTTTATATGTTCAAAAGTATGATAGTTTATTATGTATACATAAAATGAATTTGTCATAAATACTGTAGTAAGTATATTGTGAAAAGGTGTGAAGGATTTATTTAAAATGCCACTTTATATAAAAACCTCAATTTAATTAATAAAGTGTTTTGATTGTTTTCATTTTTTTATACTTTTCTTTTCTTCTCAACAGTCTTTTTTTTTTTCTGGTTAACAAGAAAAAAGGGTTAACCTTTATCGGTAAAAGTTTTTTTGTTGGTTTTATTAAAAATCATTAAATTTTTGTTTATAAAAATGAACAATACACTTGATTAATTGGTATTTAATAGTTCATGATGTTTTCAAATTAGAAACATTGATTTGAAAAATTTATTTGGTTTCTGGTTTTAATTTTATTACGAAAAAAAAAAAAATTACAGTTTTTAAATTTGGTACAGAAAAAATTTTACCTTTTAAAGTATTTTTCTTTTTGGAAGTCAGTATTGTGCTTATGGAGGCAGTACCCGATGAGTTTTTTACCTTGGTAATATTTAATTTAAAATATTTCCCTCGACTAAAATTGAGATCTGATCACCCCACACCACACGAGACAGATTTATTCAAACAATTTGTGAAAGAATATAGAAAAGTATGCCTATCATCTTGCCTGTACTGACATCCAAAAAGAAAAATAGTATAGTTAGATAATTTTTCAATTTCTAAGAAAAAAGTATAGGCACATTCCATAACAACATAACAAAAAGGACCTTTGGGAGTAGTACCTTGGAATTCCGAATAATTTCTTGTAAAATAATTCTTACAAGATACTTGACTCATATAAAGCTGGGGTTTTTTTTTTGTTCTTGTAACTGATATTTTCAGTGTTAAAAGAAAATATATTGTGTTAAAGGAAAAGGACATTTTATTTCACAAATTTTTAGTTTAAGACTTGTTCACATTGATCATAGTAGCTATTTTAAAAAAAAAAAAAAGGATACAACACAAAAGCGATTAGCGACTTCAAAAATTTACGAATTCTCTAATCATTAAATTTAAACCATTCAAATTATCAAAAAGAAAAGCTAAAATATATTTATGTGCATTGAAAAATTGGCTTATTACTAAATAATTTTACAAGCAAATAATAATTTTTTTTTTAATATTAAAAAAAAAAATGTATATTCATATTTTATTCGTGAATTGGTTTTTTTGTGTGCTAATTTTGTATTCGTATATATATATATTTATACATCATTATATAAGTATTATACATATAATCGTGTCATATCGTCGTGTATGTGTGTTTTACATAATATTCATATTTTTAAAAAATAATTATTTTTTTTACTTACTTATTTGTTTTTTGTTATAATTCTGTATAACCCTTTTGTTAATTTAATTATCATATATATGATTTTTTTTTTTTTTTTTTAATAATTTTAACTCCATCTTCTTTATTGACACTTATTATTATTATTTTTTTTAATTATTTATTTGTAAAACAAAAAATTTTTATTTGTGTTAATTTTCTTCAAAATGAACATAATCCTTTCTCGACAGTGTTGATTAATATCCCATACACCCTCCAACCTGTCATTTACTTAAGTTCAGTAATTTAGTAAAACAAAAATAAAAACAATAGGCAAAAAATTTATTTTAGTTTATTTTAATTAATTAACATAAATTCTAATTTTTCATTATATTATTTTTTTTTTCCGTTTATCTTCTCAATTTTAAAGAAAAAAAATCCCTCTATTTCTGCCTATAAAATTGGCAAAAAAATATAGGTTTATTTTAAATGTGTTTTTCATTTAATTTTTATTTAATTTATTTTTTTTTTTTTTTTTGACGTCCGGTAAATTATATTAACGGGAGCAACAGCAACAAAAAATCAAAAATTGGTCAAATATAATTGGTATATATAAAATTCAAAACAGAATATTGAAAAAAAAAAAATTTAAACCACCCCTCCTCCTATTCGAAAAAAACATGACCTTTTTATTGATCTTCTCCAAAACAAAAAGTTCAAAATTATAATAACAAAAAAAAAAAAGAAAATTTAAATTATTTAAATACTAATAATTTTCTACGAATACAAGAGTGTGCACCATTTCCCAGAGTAATTTACTCTGAAGCTAAATTTCTCAAAAAAAAAAAAATTTACAATTTAAAAAAAAATAATCATCATTGGTTTTAAACTTTTTTTTTTTTTTTAAATTGGCTTTATTTTAACATTTTAATTGGAAATTAGGAAATTTTGTTTTTTTTAATATAAAACAAACAAAAAAATAATAAATTTAAAAAAAGCATTAAATCGATAAATTTGTTGTTTTAAAGCTTTACGCACTTTGTTAAATATTCTAATATTCATGCTTAGCTTTTCAAAAAAAAAAAAAAAAAAAAAAAAATTAATTTTAATTTAATATTTGATTTTTAATTTTGATTAAAAACAATTTTAATAAACAAATTAAAATCATTCAAAATTAGTACTTAAGTTATGAAAAAAATAATAGTAATTAAATATGTTTAAATTTTAAACAATAAATAGGGTTAATTTGTATATAAAAATATTTTAAATAATTGGCTATCAAAAAAAAAAAAAAAAATTAATTAATTATTAAAAATTCATGTATCTTTGAATGGTGTTTCTTTTAATTTTTTTTTTTTTTTTAAATTGTAAATATTATTTAATTGGCAAAAAACAAAATGTGTAAAAATTTAAATAAAAATAATTTGGAAAATAATTAATTAATTAAAAATTTTTTTTTTTTATAATAATTTATTAGAAATTTTTGTGATGCCATTCATTGTTTACATGTTGATATTTTTTTTTTAAATTATACACACAAAAATTAATATATTTTGAAACAAGAAAAAACACTATTAAATAATTTACATTACACTTCAATATTTTATTTCACATTTAATTGGTTATAGAAAATTTTTTAAATACATCACACAAAATTAATTATTATTAATTATTATTTATTTTATATAATACATATATTTACATATATATTATTGTATATGTATGCAGTGTAAATGTAAGAAAGGGCAAATAATTTTTTTTTTTTTAATCACATATAATTGTTTATTAATCTGAACAAAAAATTTCTTAGTTGTATAATAAGAAAATTCCTTTGAATAAAAAATTAAATTCAAAAAAAGCTTTGTTTTCGTTGATGCAAAGTAACGGTTTACGGGATGCAATTTAACAAGTAAAATAGAATAAAAATAGAAAAGAAAAACAGTAATTTCCAAAAAAAAAACATATTTATATGAAATTCTTTTTTCAGGACAAAATTTAACTAAATTATTATTATTATTTCTTTTAATTAAGTAAAATTTAAAAAAAAAAAAAAAACAGGAAATTAACATTCATAATACATATAAAATGCATATATAGTGTGTTTATTTTTGCAAAATAGTTATAAGAGAATATTTTATTTATTATATTTTGTGTGTTGGTGTTGTTTTTAACTTATACTGTATATTGGACTGTTGTTGAGTTTATTTTGTTTTAATCCTTTTTTTTTTTTTTTTTTTGCAAATATTAACCAATTTTTTTTTTAAAAGGGGCATTGTAGGATTTAGATACAAAAAAAAAATTTTTTTTTTTAATTTATTTCTTCAAATATGAAAACATCATTTATTCAATCGAAAAATCAAAAAATTAAAATTAAACAACAACAAATGTAATTATTTTATGTGAACAAAATTAATCAATTAGTTTAAAAATTGGTAAAATTTTTAAAAACAAAGTAAAAGTTGTTATATATCCAATAGTTTACTTAACATATATATATAAATTTGATTTTTTCAAATTAAAAAGAAATATTTTTTCTAAACATATATAAACAAGACACGATGGTGATGGTGTTGAACACATTATAAAAAAAAATATATACATCACCCCTAGAATATAATAATTAAGATTATAATAACAATATATTAAAATGTTATCCAAAAAAAAAAAAATCCAATCTCTTTTTTTGGGCTAATACGACGTTATTTTTTGCCTCTGTCGTCAGGTTATCTGACGACGAATACACCTCCATCATCTGTAACCGTATCATCTTTAATTCCATCATCATCATCATCTGCAGCTACATCTGGACAATATTCAAGTTTAAATTTATCATCTTTTACATCACCAACAGTATCATCGGCAGCAGCACAATTAATGCCATCAATTGTTTCAGCATCAGGAAGTTCACCTCAATCTATGCTATTATCAGCTGCAATGGCATCAGCAGCAGCCGCTGGAATGACATCTGGATCTGGTAGTGGCGGTGGAAATTGTAGTGGAACTGGAACTAATATTAGCGGTACAAGTGGTTCTGGTAGTGGTGGTGGTGGTGGTGGTGTTGGTACACCAGGAACATCCGGACTAAGTGGTGATGATTTCCGATGTGATCCATGTAACAAAAATTTATCATCATTAACACGTTTAAAACGTCATATACAAAATGTTCATATGAGACCAACTAAAGAACCAGTTTGCAATATTTGTAAACGTGTCTACAGCTCATTAAATAGTTTAAGAAATCATAAAAGTATTTATCATAGAAATTTAAAACCACCCAAAGAAGATACTCAATCATCTACATTGAGTCATGGTAATTCTTTGGGACATTCAAATCCATATTTTCCAATCAATCATCGTTCATCATAGGGATTCTTGTTTTTTTTATAATAAAAATTTTAAAAAACAAAAAAATTTATTAAATTGCACATTATTATAATGATTATGATCACAATAATAATATTTTTAATAAAATAATGCATTAAATTTATAAAGAAAAAAACAAAAATAATAATAGAAAATTTAAAAAAAAAAATCATGTTTTGTTTAAAAAATATTTAACATTTTCCCTTGCCTTGTATGTAAATACAATATTTACAATTTAATCAATTAATTATATTATCATAAAATCATAATCATTATTATTATAGTTGTGATTTTGGAAATAAATAAAAAAAAAAAGAAAAAAGATGTATATTATGTATGTTTTTTCATGTTTCTTTTTTTATAAATGTTTTGTTGTTTTTTTTTTTTTTTTTTTTTTTTTTTTTTTTTTTTTTTTAATCAAACGAAAAGAAGTGCTCTTCCATTTTTTAAATAAATTTAAATTACATAAGTTTTTCGGTAAGCATATAAGTATAATATAATAATATATAGTTGTTAAGTATGTTGAATATAATGTAGATATTATAAAAAAATGAATATTCATTAAATTTATAATTATTATTATGTATATGAAAAAAAAACAAAAACAAAAATCCTGAGTACCTAATATTCGGAAGAAAATCCATTTTTATTTTTTATTTTTAAATTGTATCGATCATTTTATTTAGTTTTTTCATTTTGTAAAACAAAAAATTATTATTTGACTTTTTTGATGAAAAGTAATTATTATATTTTTGGCATTATTATAAAAAAAAATTTCAAAATTTTACTACATATGTATTATCTATCCTCATTTGACAGACAAGAATGGAATTTTCAAAAAAAAAAATTGTAGATATGAAAAGAAGGGTAAATTTGGTTGAAATATCCTTTATTTTTTCTTATAAAACAATTAAATTCCAATCAGATTTGATGATTTGAAGAGGGGTTATGTTCTACCCTTTGAATTATAGTCATTTTCTTGTAAAAAGCTTCACGAAAAATTATAAATCAAGGACTAAAATTGTCAAATATGTATACATATACACCTCGACCTCGTTTTGCGTCGGGGTTACATTCCTGAAAAGTGCAACTCAAAACGAAACAACGCAAAATGAAATGTATTTTCCCATATAAATTATATGTAAGAGAAGACAATAGGTTCCTGCTTCGGATTTTGGTGAACAAAAACTGCAAGTTAAACAAGAATTTACAACTTTATTAAAGAAAATAAAAAACTTAAAAAACAAAACAATTATTCATTAATATAAAAAATAAACAAAAACATAAAAATTACATAAAATTATGACTATCAATTGTTGAATTTCGGTTGAAAATACTTATTTATTTTTTGTTGTTTCACAACTTTCATCCTCTCGTACAAATCTTCATACACTTTTACTGAATTTTTCAGTGCTTTAGCAACATTTGAAGATCTCTCCATATCAGAATCTTCCTCCAAAAAAAATTTCTAATTGCCACTTCTAATTTGACATGGGAATATCCTGATTTTCTAATCAAAAGGTGACGCAAAGTGAGTTATTCACGACGCATTTTGAGTTTTTCGGTATAAAAACGCCGATAAGCGCAAACCGAAAAAAACGCAAACTGTGAAGACGCAAAACGAGGTCGAGGTGTATAGCGATTGTTTTGGACCAATTTTTAATGTATATTTTTCAATTATATTTAATTAAAATTTCAACCTTTTTATTTCAGGATTAATCCTAAAACAACAAAACCACAAAATCTCTAGTAATAATGCCAAAAATATAATTTTAACTTTTTTTCATCGAAAACACTTTTGAATTATGTTTTTCTGTTTTTTTTTTTTCACATTTTATTTCAATGCAATTTAAAAAAATTAAAAATAATGAATAATCAATTAATTATTAAACAAAACAAAAAAAATAAAATAAATCTCAGTTTATAATCGAATTCATTTTTACACATACACATATTGTACATTAATTGTGAATAATATAATATACATATTATCATATTTTAAGGATAATAGAAAAAAAAAACTCTTTGATCTAAATACAATTAGTTATTGTATATATTACGAAACGTTTTCATATAATTAAATTCAAATATTAACACCACATATAGAAGAGAAGAAAAAAAAAAAAAACAGAAATAAAATAAAATAATAAAATATTTATCGGTAAAAAAAATTATTTAATAAGTAATTATGTAATATATTATATTGCACAATAAATACATATTAAATTTGACAAAACAAAAAAACAAAAAAAAAACAAACAAAAAAGAAAAAAAGAAACAAAAACAAAACAAGAAATGTTGAAAAATTCTAGATTTTAAAATATTAATTATATTATTGAATATAGTATTGTTTTAAAATACGACGTTTAACAAATTTAAAAAAAAAAAAAAAAAAGTAAACAAACAAAAAATCAATTCTTAATTAAGAAAACTAAAAATTAGCAATAAATAAAAATCGTAAGGTGCCGGTTTTACCAATAAAAAAAAAAAAAAAAAAAACAAAGTATACATATACATATTATATTTAGCATATAATTTTGAACTAGGTACTAAAGAATTAATATTAGAAGAAGAAGAAGAAGAAGAAGAAAAGGAAGAAAAAATAAACACAATATAAGAGAAAAACATAATGCTCGGTTCAAAATTAACGCTTAATTTTAATTTTGTTGATGTGTTTTTTTTTTCAAGTTCTAAACTTATTATTATTTTTTTTCTAATTATTTTTATTTGATTTTCTTAAATGACATTATTTAGAAAAAAAAAAAGAAAAAGCACATAACAAAGCTTTAAAAAAGAAGTGTTTCTTTTTTTTTATTATTATTTTAATTTCAAAAATTTTAATATATTTTTTTTTATATATTATATAAAATTAGTTAATAGGAATATTTTGAAAATTTTTGATTTTTAAATATTTTAAAAAAAAATAAATATACATATTTAATTAAGAACACAAAATATTTTCAAACCTAACAATTTTTAATTAAATTAAATCAGCAAAAAAAACGGCATACATAAAAAAAAATATACCTACAATAAAACATATATTTAAAATTCATACTCCTTCAGATTTACAAAATAAAATAAGATTTTTACATATTAAATAAAAATTATCTAAACACTTTTTTTTTTTATTTTTCGCTAAAAAAAAAAAAAAAATTTTTTAACTTGAAAAATTTAAAGTACACAATAAATCCGACTTGTTCGTTGGAACCAATTTGAAAGAACAAAGAAAAAATAACAACAAAAAAATCATTAAAATTCAAAAAAATTTTAAAAATTTAATAGAGAGACTATAATTTTATACTGTAATTATTTTATCAGTAAAAAAAAAACAAAAAAAATTATTTGTATTTTTTTTTTTTGTTTAAGAAGAAAATTGGACAATATTGGGATAAAATTAAGAGACACTAGTGACAAATGAAAAAAAAAAAAGTTGAAAATGAAAAAAAAAAAGAAATCTAATTTAAATATTTATTTAAATTTTAATCAGGCCATTAACGAAAACAAAACTATTTCCCAGGTGAACTAATTTTTTTTTTTGTCAAAACATAAAAAAGAGTAGTGAAAAATAATTGAATTTTTTTTTTTTTTTTCTAAAAAAAAAAAAGATTTTATTTATTTTTCACTATTTTCAAAATGGAAAAAGAAAAGAAATGCAATAATATATAGAAACCAGTACAAAATTATGGTTTTCTTGAACCAATTGGTTCCAATTGGTGAACCTGTTGGATTTAAAAATTTATTTATTTTTGGTTTATTTGAAAAACAAAAAGAAAAAACAAATCGGAACAACAAAAAAAAAACAATTAAAAAAAATAAAAACAATAAAGTTTTCTTAATATTCAATATTAAAATTTTATTTTATTTTTATTTTTTCATAACATAAATCTACACTTTTAAAAAAAAAAAAAAAACAAAAAAAAAAAATAAAAAAAAAATAAAAATAAAAAAGACAATTAGCTATACAAAAAAAAGAAGCAAACAAAATTTAAAAAAAAAAAAATTTAAAAAAAAAATTGATGAAAACACTTGAATTTATTTTAAAAATCAAAATTTAAAATATTATTGAAAAAATTTTCAAAATTTTCATACAGTTAAAAATGCATTAGAAATTTTGTTTACCTGGGCTAAATGATATTTATGTTGGTTTTATTTTTAAAAAAATGGAAAAAAACAATTTTAATAGTTTTGAAACATAAAATATAGTAATTTTTTTTTTAAATTTTACAAAAAAACAAAAAAAAATGCCTGAATTCAACGAAAACAAAAATTTTAAAATCAAAAAACAAAAAAGAAAAAAATTCAACTGAAGTCACTATTGTCTCTTTTTCTTCTTCCCTTTTTCTTCTAAAATAGGTGGCAACAGTCTTATGGGGAGTATTATAATGTCAGGTGGTGGCAGTAGTAATGGTGGTGGTTGTATTGATAATGATGGTAACGGTATTAATAACAGAAACAGTAGTCATCTTCAACAACAATTATTGTCTCATCATCATCATCAACAACAACAACAACAATCTACTGCTACACATCATCATCTATCATCCCATCATAATTCTTCTCCACCCACACCATCTGGATTGGATATAATTACTGGATCTACTCATCATCATCATCATCATCATCATCAATCTCCTTCCTCATCCTCACGTCATCATCATTCTCATCATAATCAAAGTAATGCAATGTCACCAACATCATCATTATCTGTAGCTGCAGCTGCTGCTGCCGCTGCTGCTGCTGCTGCTGCAGCAGCACATCATCATCAACAATCTACATCAACGTCAAATACATCAATTGGTAGTGCAAGTGGTCTTGGTTCAATTTCAACAACTAGTGGTGGACGTTTAGTTTTACCTTTACCATTAACTGCTTGTCATAGATGTGATGTTTGTGGTAAACTTTTAAGCACAAAATTAACATTAAAACGTCATAAAGAACAACAACATTTACAACCATTAAATAATGCTGTATGTAATTTATGTCATAAAGTTTTTCGTACATTAAACAGTTTAAATAATCATAAAAGTATTTACCATCGACGTCAAAAAAATCATCATTCATATTTACATACATCACATCATCATAATAACAGTAATAATAATAATTTACATCATCATAATCATCATCATTCCTCATCATCTTCATCATCATCAATTCATTTATCATTAAACAGTAACGGTAATGTTGGTAGTGGTAATAGGGGTGGTATTAATATTGATCATCATTTACTATCTCCACATCGTTCACAATCTTCACCAAATTTAATTAAACCTTGCATAGATTTTTTATGAATATGAAATCGGTTTTAAGACTGTTCTATTATTAATTGCGATATATTTAAAAAAAAAAAAAAAGAAAAAAGTAATTTTCGTAATGTTGAAAAAAAAAACAAAAAAATAAAAAACAAATTCAATAGAAAAAGATTTTAAAAAATATATATAGAAAGATATATAGCTAAAAAAAAATGAATTAGAAGAAAAATAAAAATAAAAGATACTCTATTTTATATCATTCGTGAAAAAAAAACTACCATTTTTAAATGAATGATTCTTTAAAAAAAAAAAAAATGAAAAACTAAATTACTGAACCACCTATAAATTAATACACAGACATTTTATTCATACTTATATATTAACGTGTATATTTAAAACGTATATATATATTTAATTCTGTATACATTAAATTACATACATAAATTTAAAAAAAAAAAAAAATATTAATTTAAAAAAGATACAACCCTACATACAATTTTACATACATATAGTATATTATTGAAAAAATATATAGGTATATATTTAACAGAAATTTTATTAATGAACCAATAAAAAAAAAACGATTTATCTATACATATTTAAATATACATACATACATACTACATTACAATTTAAATATATAATTATATCTTCTTGAATGTATTTTATAACCATATATTTTGTTTTGAAAAAAAAACAAACAACCGCATTTTCCAAAAAAGAAATTCAACAACAACAAAAAAAATATCCAACTTCTTTATTAAATAATCAAAATAAAAGAGAATCCTTTTCATTTCTAAAAAAAAAAAAAAGAAAGAATATATGTTTCACATTCATAAAATAAAATCAAAAAAATGTAAAAATAATTAAAATACTAACCCCTTTTTCAACAAAATCAAAATAATTTTTCTAACGGTTTTTTTTTTTTGTAATTTGATTTTCTACAATTTTTTCCGATTGTAGTGTAATTATGTAAAAAATTCCCCTATTATTAACAAAAAACATTACTGATAACTGTTACCATATTAAATAAATAAAATATAAAAGATACTGTTCTACAGGGTGTGTATACAAAATGTATGTTTCGTATTTTTAAAAAGAATTCTAATTTGACAAGGTAAATAAAAATATGATCTATCAAACAAATCAATAGCAATTTTAAAGGTCATTGAATAATTCATTCAAGAATAGTTGTTGTATGCGTCTATGAGTCCTTAAATGCTTAAAAATATGCAGATAAATTTAAAAGACTCCTGAAAAATTTTATGGAAATCTAAAAAAAATCGGAAATAGGTACATATATTTCAAGTTAAAAATTTTTGTGATTGCCATTAGTATACTTATAGCTATATGACACGGTATTAATTTCATGATTAATTTCGTTATTAAAAAGAGATAACAAGTATGTCTTACGGAAAAAGCAACTATTAGGAAGAAAGAGAGATATAAACTAACAATAATTTCAGTATTAAGAGTGTGTGTGGAATCGAGTAAATTTTTACTACAGTAGTAAATTTTGACATTAGATTTTGTGGTAGAATAAAATTTACCGTGTTAAAAAAATATTTTCACATTTGCTGTGCGTAATGGAGTAAATTTTAAAAGCTACAAAATTGTGTACTTGTTTCGATATTTTTACTTTACATTATTTTACTATCAAACTGTCAAAATTTATACTAGCCCCAGAGCCAGAGTAAATTTTGACAGTTAAATTCACCACGTTTTATGTCAAAATTTACTACTGTAGTAAAAATTTACTCGATTCCACACACACTCTAATACTTAAAATGTCAAAAAATAACTCTTCCAATTTTCCAAATTCCAATATCCTTCTATTAATCATGAAATTTTAACATTAATATTAATTTTGTGTTGCCATCGTGTTTAGACATTTTTGTCAGTTTGGTATTATGTTTAAACGAGTGTGATGTGTCTAATTATTTATTTCTAATTTTTTTCACTGAGTACAAACAAAATGAATAGAAAAGAAATAATAATCCAGAACATTCATTTACTAAATTATTTAATTGTCATTTACCTTAAACAGAGATACCGGCAACACAACTTTAAGAAAATGCCAGCTGATTTTGATAATGTGTCTCTGTTTCTTAAATCTGTTATCTCTTTCTTTAAGTACTTAAAATTTCCAATAGTATTAATACCGTGTCATAACAGCATTACTAACATTTTCTCACCTGTCTAAAATTTTCGAAACAGACATATATATTTTTGTATGCACACCTTCTCTTACATATAAAATCAAATAATTAATTATACATACATATATATTTCATCATATTTCTTCATTTTATTTTTGTTATTAATTTAAATTAATTTTCACAATTTATTTGTTACATCATCTTCATTGAGAAAAAAAAATAACATTTCGATAAAAAAATACATAAAAATGAATTTAACATAGAATTTAAAAAAAAAAAAAAAGTAACTGTAATCTTTCTGTGATTTAAATTTGTATAGTTGAAGAAAAAGAAAATAAGAAAAAACAAAAATATTAAAAAAGGAATCTTTCAAGAAAAAAGGCCCTAAAAGGGAAAAAGGAAAAATAAAAGCTTTCAACGTATTTTCTATTTTCTTTTATTAATCACAATTTTTTATTATAATAATTATTTTTGTTGAAAAAAAATTTTTTATTTACATGATAGACTGATTTTTTTTCGATAATAATATATTATGTGTCATGTAATTTTTTTTATTTAATTAAAATTTCGAAAAATCCTTTTTTATTAAAATTTAAAAATGACTTATAAAAAAAATTGAAGTGATTGAAAATGCACAAATCGTATCGTGATGATTTTCACAGCAAAAAAATAATTTAAAAGTAAGAATTTATTAAAATGACAATTATTTCAGTATCACTGCTTTCTTATAAAAATTTCGAAATTACATTTTTTATTAATTTTCAAAAGCAGCTTCCATGCAAATCTGGAAATTTATTTTAAATAAAAAAATTGGACGGAAATAGATCACCGATCAAGATTCATATTAAGGATTAGTTTCCACTTTTCATTTACAATTTTTTTTTTATTTTTTTATTATCAATTGAATATCAAAAAATTAGAATTCGAAAATAAAAAATAAAATTTAGTCCTTTTTTATATAAATTTATCATAAATTAATTACATGACACATTTGTAAGTAAAATATCTGAAAAGAAAAGACTTTATCTAGATACTTCGTAGGAAAAGGAAATAATAAATTTTCTAATGTATAATAAAAAATTTATAACAAGATAAAAAAAAAAAATATTTATTAATTTAAATTAAATGAAATATTCTTTATTTTATTTCATTTTTTTTTTTTTACTAATTAAACTTAACTATCAATAAAAAAAAAAAAAACTTTTTATTAGATATCTCATCAATGTGCAATCAAATCCTTAAAAATTTTTTTTTTTTTTTGTTTATTAAAAGTTATCTCTATTTTGTTTTTAGTATTTAAAAAAAAATAAAAATAAAATTAAAAATATTAGGCTCTTTTTTATTGTTTAAATGATTTGTTTATTAATTTTCTTTGATCTTTTATAAGAATTTACATAAAATATACATGAGACAAGAAAATAAGATAATATATTTATTCGGATTTATTGTGTACTTTAAAATTTAAAAAAAAAAAAATTAAATTAAATAATCAAATAGGTAAATAAAAATGTAAAAATTAAATTAACTTATAAGACACTACAAGAAAAGAAGAAAAAAAACATATTGATTATTTAAAAGAAGAAGAAAAAGAAAAAAGAAATATTTGATTTTTTTTATGAATTTTGTATTTTATTTTCGTTTTTTATTTATAATTTCATTGAATTTTTTTTATTTTTCAATTAAAATTTTGTGAGAACTAATCAAAAATTTTGGTTAATAAGATGAAGAAAATAACATAAAAAAAAAAATTTAATATTTACATTTAAAAATTTTAGAATAAGGAACAGGAACAATAAAAAATCAAAAATGTATACTTTTCGTAAAAATGAAGAAGAAGAAGAAGAAAAAGATAAAACGTGAAAATTTTTTTCAAAAAAAAAAAAGGAAAGAAAAGAAAAAAAAATTTTTAATTATTCATTTTGGAACATATTTTGTTTTTTTTTTTAAATTCGGAATAAAAAGAAAAAAATTTATGTTGTGCATCAATTTTATACGAAAGCATTATTTTTAAATTGTTCCAAAATAAATAATTTGAAAAATTTAAGAAAAGAAAAAATTAAATTATTTTTATTTTTACATTACATTTCGGAATCAAAAAAAAAAAACAAAAAAGGAAAAATTATTTATTTAGAAAAACTTTAGGACACAAAAATAATGGAATTTTCCAAAGAACTGATAGGCTTAATAATGAAAAAAAAAAGAAGAAACAAATTTAAAATTTATTTTTTCAAAAAATGAATTTAGAAAAAAAAAAAAAGGATACTTATAAAATGTGATGTTTTTTTTTTTTTGGCAAGAAAAATTGGCATATGTTTTTTATGAAAAAAAATTTTTACGAGAATTTATAAGTATTGTGTAAGAAAAATGTTTAGGAAAAAAAAAATTTAAAGAAAAACTTAAGAGAAAAAAAATTTACAAGACAAAAAAAAAAAGAAGATAATAAAAAATGAAATTTTTGAATTTTCTAATATACTAGGATTTTATAATTATGTATTTTTTTTTTAAATTATTTTCTTTTTCTTTCTTTTTAAAGAATTTTTTTTTTTTTTGGTTTTAAATTTTTCAAAAAAAAAAAAAAGAGAAAAAAATTATATTTTTATATTTTTCTTCATTTTATTTTCTGTTTAACAATTTGTGATTGTCTAAAGACTGAATTTTTTAAATTTAAAAATGAAAACGTGAAACAAAAAGATAAAAATAGAAAAGAAGAAGAAGAAAAAAAGGACAATGAAAAATCAAAAAAAAAAATAAATTTTGTTTTTGTATACATTAAATCAAAATTGAATAAGAGAAACAAATCGAATTTTAATTATAAATACATACATACTTATTTTTTAATTCAAACAAAAACGAAAAATTAAGGCAAAAAATTATTTTGTTAATTGGTAAGAAGAAGAAAAGTATGTTATTTAGGACTACCATTTAGAAATGAATTTTTTTTATTTGCATTTAATGCAAAAAAAACAAAAATTGTGTAGTGTATTTTTTTTTTAACTGTTTCTTCTATTTTTGAAATGATAAATTAATAAAAATTGAATATACTATGAAATAATAATAATAATAATTATATTTCATCAGAATAATTGATATTGATTGATTGGAAAGTATATAAAGGTTAGGATATTAAATATATTTTTTTACAAAATTCTATTAAATTTTCGAAAAACAAAAAAATTTAAAAAATATAAAATTAAAATAAAAATAAAATATAATTAGTAAAAGAAAAAAAACAAAAAACACTTAATTGGCATCTAAAAGTCTGATTTTTATTTAATTTTTTTTTATTATTTTTATTTTTTTTAAATTATATTTAAAAATATTTTGATACCAAATTTTTTTTTTTATTTTATTTTTAATAATTTTGTTTTTTTCTAATTTTATAAAAAATATATTATATGTAATCAAAATAAATTTAAAGAAAAATAATAATTAGGTAAAAAAGTGTAAATAATAAAAAAAATAAAATAAATAAATAAAAGTAAAATGGAACATAAAATAAAATAAAAAAAATGTATTTATTGAAAAATCAAAATTAAGTATTTTTTTTTTTTCATTCTGAGAAAAAATAATATTAAAAAAAAAAAATATGGTTCGAAAATCAAAAAAAGAAGAAGAAAAAAACAAAAAAATATTTTATTTATTTTTAATAATTAATTTAAAATGAAAAAAAATAAATAAATAAATAAATAAAAAACAGAAAAAACGAATAACGCTGAAATGGATATATTTTTTCACATTTTTCTGTTTTTATTTTCTTCTTGTTTTATTTTTTTTCTATAATTATTTCTGTTTTTTTTTTTTTTTTTCAATTTTTTGTTTGTTTTTGTCATCTAATGTTAAATTGCTAATTATATATGAATTATTATTATTATGCACAGTTTTATTATTCTATTATTATTATTATTATGTTTAAATAAAATAAAATAATATAAAATGAAAAAAAAAAAAACAAACAAACAAACAAAAACAAAAGAAAAGAAAACAACTTAGAATCTTATCTAATAATTGTTTTTTTTATAATGTTAGTTCAAATTCGTTTTTATGTTTTTTAAGTTTCCAGAGTAATATAATTTTTAAAAAAAAATAAAATAAAAATCTATATATAAATATTATTATTAAAAAAAAAAAAAAAAACATAGTAATAAAAATAAATTATAAATGTAAGAATTAAAATAAAAAAAAACAAAAAAAAACAGCAAAAAAAAAAAGAAACATTAAATAAAATAAGATTTTATTAATTAAATTTTATTATATAAATGTTACTGTTGTAAGTTATTTAGTTTAAAACACATGTTTGAAATTATTTTTTTTTTTTTTTGTCTTTTAATCTGGTATATAATATATAATCTTCATTATTTCATTTTTAAGAAAGTAATAAAAAAAAAACAACAATAATAATTGATTGTTTCATAAAAAAAAAAAAAAAAAAAAAACATGAAAAATAAAAAACAATTCAATTCCTTCATATAATTAACTACATATATTGAATTTCAGTTTTTTTTTTTTTTTTTTTTTTTTTTTTTCAAATAAACCGTTTGTTTAAATTATTTAAAAATAAAAAAAAAATAATTTCATGTAAGTATGTATATGAATTTTTTTCTATTAAGTTTTTTTTTTTTTTCATTAATTTTCGTTATACTTTTACCAGAATAATAGTAACAACACATTTATTGTTTTTTTTTTTTTTCAATTTTCTCGATTATCTGTCACAATTAAGTATACATAGGTATAGAGAAATAAAAATTACAAATTAAAAAAAAAAAAAAAGAAGAAAAAATGAAAATTATACATAATTATAAATAATTATTACAGTTCTATAGATAAAAATAAATATAATTTCACAAATGGAAAAAAAAATCAATAACAAATATTTAAAAAAAAAAACCAACAAAAAAAAAATTTATATATTGTATGGATGCTAAATATAAAATATTGTAAAATGAATTTATATCAATTTGTTTTTTTTTTTTTTTTTAATTATAATTTGTTTTTTTTTTTTATTCTTATTCGCTCTCAATTTCATATTTTCTGATGATTGTTTATTACACATATTTTTTTTTTTATTGTTTCTTTGGAAAAATATTAAAAAAAAAAAAAATAACTATAAATGAAAATAGAACACAGTGTTAATATATATGTAATTATCAACTCTTTTTTTTTTTTAATGTTTAAAAAACAAATAACAACAAAAAAAATCAAAAACAAAAAATTAAAATAAAAACGAAATATTACAATTCAAAAAAAAAAAAAACAAAAAAATACACATAATATATAATTTTTAAGTGTAATATTATTAACTGAGAAAAAAAAAATCATTTTTTTTTTTTACATCTAATAAAAATGTATTTAAAAAAAAAAAAAAAAAGAACGAAATTAATAAAGGAAATTTTATTTAAATTTCACTAAACACAAAAAAAATGTATACGGAAACTCTTTTTCTTTCTTTCTCTCTCTTTTTTTTTTTTTTTTTTTTTTTTTTGATTTTAATGTACAATAATAATGACAAATTAAATTGAATTTTTCCATTTAAAAAACAAACAAAAAAAAGTAATTAAATTAATTTTTTTTTACATTTAATTACTCTTTTTTTTTTTTTTAAATTTAAAAATTCACATTATACCTATACTCTTATTTATTTAGGATTTAGGAAATATATAATATACATACACGACGTTGAAAAATACATAATTTTTTTTTTTTTTATTTATACTTTAAAAAATAATTAATAACATATTATGTAATTATCTAACACGCATGTTGTGCACATACATACATACATAAATGTAATAAATCATCAATCAATGACCTAACACACATACTATAACATTTACAAATAAATTTTAATTTTCTTAATTAAATATTTATTAAAACAAAACAAACAAACAAAAAAATTGTTTTCTGTTAATTAATCTAATTAAAATTTCGGTGTTTGTGAAATATTTTTTTTATACATGCTTTTAATAATTAATTGTAAAATTATTTTAAGTTAATTAATTTAAAGTATATATGAATTTTAACAACTTGTAACTTTTGTAAGGTGATAATTTGAATTCAAACACAAAATTGTTGATTGATACTACGGTCGATATACATATACTCGTACATAGATATTTTTTTTTTTTGTTAGGGAATTTTACAGATAATAAGTTCTATAGGAAATCATCATATTTTTTTATTATAATTTTTCAAAAAAATTATTTATCCCTATCGTAGGGGGAGGTACATACATATGTACATATGTATATCTTTACTGCACTTCTGTTGGGCATAACTCTGTCCTGTTTTCTAAACTATCTGCGTAAGCCTATATTTTAAGTTTTAGGAGTAATTTTTCTTTACAAATACAAAATACAATATATGTTTTTTTTTTTCAAATTTTCTAGCGACATGTTGGTAGTAAATCAAAATTAAAAAAAAAAAAAAACATAATTGTAAGTAATTTAGCTTTGATAGGCATTTGGGCAAGGGTATGTCAAAAATTTGGTATTTAAAAATTTTATCGGATCTTAAAAAATATTGTATGAGAGTCCCTGCAAAAAATAAGCCTGTTTTGCTTCCGTCACCGGTGAAATATTTTATATTAATTAATTTTTTTTAAATTTGATATTGTCATTATTATTGTACATTTGAATTCCATTAATTTTCCACTGATCTCTTCTGGTACATCATTTTTGAAATAATTCCTTATCTCTTTGAATAGCCGCAAATATTTCAGCAAAAACCATCAAGAAAAAATTATTTTCAACAAAATCAATTGCAAATTTAAAACAAAATATCAATTTAAAAATTTTATATTATATTTTATCATTATTTTATTCTTTATAAAAAAAAATAATTTAAATAAATAAAATATTTATCTTATAGTTTAAAAAAATTTATTCTTTTTTTTTTTTCTATTTTTGTTTTTGTAAAATATTTATATTATTTTTAATATTTATAATTGATCTATAAACTGAATAAACACAATAATAAAAATGCCATTGAATATATATGTTAAAGTTTTGTGACATATATGGCATTTTTGTATAATCAGTTATATAGGTCAAAATTATAATTATAATTAAATATTAATTTATTATCTAATTTCAGGTTATTTAAAAAAAATAAAATAAAAAACACATTTATAATTTTTTTTTTAAGATATTTAAACATTATTATTTTTTTTTCAATGATATAAAAATTATTATTTATTGAAAACTACACTCTGAAAACTAAGTACATATAAAAAACAAAATAATTAAAAATAAATAAAAATTAAACAATTTTATAAAGGAAAAATGAGATACATATTTCAATCGATATATATATGTATGTATATAAAAAACGTACATATATATAACATTAAAAGCGTTGGGGGCCTGACTGGAATTTACATAATATATATATAAATTATTTTTTTTTTTTCATATATTTTAAGAATAAATCACTTTTATTTTATTGTACTATATATATTCATAGATACATATATAGATTATAGGATTTAAAAGAAAAAAAAAAAAGAAGATTAAGTGTATTTTATGATAAATTTCAAAAATTATAATAATCGTATAATGCCCATATATTGAAAAAAATTAAAAATAAAAATAAATAAATAAAACAACAATTTTTAAATAATTGTGTGCACACTCGGCTAAAATATACATTATATTTGTTCACATCTTTTTATCTTAAACAAAAAAAAAAAAAAAACAATATTCCATTGTACTCTGAATGTACATAATATACTTACTTAGGATGTATTTTTTTTTTTTTTCAATTTAAATAAGAAAATAAAAAAAAAGTAAAAACTTCCCTTAAATATATTTTTAAAAGAAATTTTGATGATTAATTTTTAAAAAATTATAAACCCCCGATTGATTGTTTTTCACCCTATTTTTTTTTTTTTATAAAAAAAATATATTCCGTTATATTTTGTTCGTTTATGTTCCCATCAAAAATCCAACTTAATAACAACAAAAAAAATTTTTTTTTTGAAATACAATTTTTTTTTTTTGTTTAGTGGTCGGAAAGAAGCATTTTAATGAGTTTAAAAAATTAAATAATACAAAAAAATTTAAAAGGTTAAAAATATAAAAAAATAAAAAAAAAATAGTATATATAAGCAAAAAATGAATTAATAAAATAATTTCAATTAAAATTAAAAAGCCAATTTACTAAAATATATGACAAAATATTAATCATATTTTGTATAATTTATAGGTAATACCTAATTTTGCATTATTATTTTTTTCTTTCTCTCAACTATTTTTTTTTTTTGGTTTTCAACAAAAAAATATCTAATAAATTCAATATAAATCGATATATACATTATTTTTTTTTTTTTTTTAAATTTCTCTTTAGATAGCTATTCAAAATTCAAAATATTTTTTATATAATTTTCATTTATTTATATTATGTTTTTTTTTTTTACTTAAAAAAAAATCCGTATATTTTAATATACACCATATATAAAATAAAAAAAAAAAAGTAAGAAAACATGAAAAAAAAAAAAACCAAAACAAACAAAAAAAACAAAAAAACCAAAAAAAAAAAACCAAATTGTCTTTAAATAATTCCAGGCTGTTCACCTAAGAAACTGTTTTCATGCCAGCTATGCGGTAAGGTACTATGTTCGAAAGCATCATTAAAAAGGCATATTGCTGATAAACATGCTGAACGTCAAGAAGAATATCGTTGTATTATATGTGAAAGAGTTTATTGTTCACGTAATTCATTAATGACACATATTTATACATATCATAAATCAAGACCCGGTGAATTGGATATAAAAGATATGAAATTTTTTTAGAATATAAATCTAAATAATGATCATTATTTTAATTATAATTATTACAATAATGATCATTATACAAATAATCAATTTAATAAAAATTATTATAATTATTTAAATTTTATAAATACAAATTATGAAAATGAACAACGAATAAATACAAAACAAAATGTATATTATGATCAACAAAAATTACAACAACTCAAAATTCAAGAAAAAGGACATCATCATCATTATCATCATCATCAATTATTACAGCAATTTAAAATACATAAATATACTAATGAAGAAGAAGAACAACAAGAAAAAAATTATAACAATTAAAATATACATAATAATAAAAATGATTTAATTAAAAAAAAAATGAATCATATTTAAAAAAATTATAATTTAAATTATGAAAATAATTTGAAAAAAATTTTCAATTGAAACAACAGCAACAACAACAACAACAACAACAACAAGAAAATAATTAATTGCTGTATAATAATAATTATATAGAAAATTTTATGAATGTGATAATAATTATTATTTGAAATATTATAATAATAATAATAATGAAAAAAAGAACAAATATAGAAAAACAAATATAACAACAACAACAACAACAACAACAACAAATAAAAGACAAAATAATCAAATGACAAAATACAAGTATTAATTATAATTTAAATAAATAATAATATTAGTACTATAATATAATAAATAATAATTATTATAATAATAATTTAAATGAAAATAATTCATCATTATTAAATGTACATCACAAATTTTTAATGCAAAACTTTTTAATAATAATTATAATAATAATAATAATGTTAATAATACTCTAAATACAACAACAACAAAAAAACAACTAGAAATAATTCTGAAAAGACAACAACAACAATAATAACTTCTATTACTACTACTACTACAATTATAGTGATATATCATCAACATATATATACTCAATGAGATGAATTTTTTTTTTAACGTTCGCCAAGGTTAGATAACAAAAATACAAAAAAAAAATTTAAAAAAAAACAAAAAAACAAAATATTTGTCTCTAGCACAAAAAGTACAAGTAAACTTTACATTTTAAATACTCTTTTAAAAACAAAAAAAACGAAAAAAAAAAAAAAAAAACATTTAGAAAACTTAATTTTTTAAGAGATGATAACAAAAAAAAATCATAATAATAATAATTACAAGAATTTTTCAATTACATATATAATATTATTTCTCTACATTAGAGCAAAAAAATTAATAAAAGTATCTTTTTTTTTTTCAAAGCTATCAAAAAAAAAAAAGTACTTGAAAATTTCTTAAAATTTAAAATAAGATATTCATATATTATATACTTAGTAATTATTTTTTTCTACTTCTATATTCTTTATCTAATAGAGAATGATTTTTAATCAATCTATTTCTTTCAATGCGAAAAAAAAAAAAAAGTATGGTTTTTTATTTCAAATATAAGTTATTTTATTTATTTTACTTAGTTTTTTTTTTTTATTTTTTCAACATATTTTTTTTCTGTTATAAATTTTTATTGTTAATTTTTGAATGCAATTCATAATATATGGACAACCAATTTAAAAGCTAAAGAAAGCATTTTTGGTTCATTTTTAATTGAATATCATTTTTAAAAAAAAAAAAAAAAAAAAAAAAAAAAGATATTACCTACCTACAACAATCTACATATATGTATATCTATATCTTTACTACTACTACTACTACTACTACTATTACTACTACAAATATACTATACTTGTATCTACTACATCTGTATAATTATGCAACACTATTATTTTCTACTATTTGCTACTGCTATCTACCTATCTACTTATATATATATGTATACATATATTATATATATTCTTCTTCTTCTTCTTCTACAACAACAACTATTTTATGCTGTCAACAGAACAAACAAAAAAAAAAATATGTAATCAACAACAAAATACTTTCTTTTATATAGTACTTACTGCTGCTGGCATCTTCAAATTTCGAAAATATACACATATGTATATATTATTTATATCTTTCTCTATAATATATATTTTTCATTGATATTATTATAAAATAAATTCTTTTTTACATATTTCTCTTATTTTTTTTTTAGTTTAATTTGTAAAACAAATAGATTTTAGGCTTCTTTTTTTTCCTTAAAAAGTAGATATTATATCTATAATTTATTTTTGTATGTATTTAATTTACAGATAAATCTATCTTTTTTTTTTTTAAATAATTAAAAAAACAGTATTCAATTAATTGGTTAGAAAGATTTGATTTACAAAAAAAAAAAAAAAAAAAAAAAAAAAAAAAAAATACATAGGGTAAAGTATCTAATGGTCGGAACTATACGCAATGATCGGCACCTCTTAAAAAAAAGACTTTATAATTAAGCAATGAACCGTTTTATTATTATTTTTTTATTGTGTTGCTCAATATATTTTTCATTATGTGAAGAAAAATTATAGTTCAGACTCGTCAGTTGCTCTGCTTAAGCGTAATAATTCGGAAGTATTTTAAATGGTAACGTCAAGTGCGCAATAACTAGAAGAAAACCATAAAGAAAACATAAGTAAATTCTGTACTTTTATGCTATCTTGGATAAAATCTTTTCAAAAATTTAATTTTTTTTTGTCTAAAGATCATTTAAATTTAACAAATAACAGTGTTTCTAAACGATATTTTAATTTAAATGATGTATTTCAAATGTGTCGATAACTAACTTGTAAAATCTATCATTCTTTTTATTATCGGCCTTGGTGCTGATAATTGAATTAAAATTTATTTTTTTCAATGTTAGTTATCGGCTCTATGCCGATCACTAGCTTCTAAACTATGTCGATTAAATAAAATAATAATATTTTGTTTAAATTTACTTTAAATCTAGTGCCGATAACTGAATTATAAATGTGCCATTAACTAAAAATATTGTGCCGATAACTGAAAAATAGACATATGTATGTTTAATTTTTTGTCTTTTTTAAAAATTTTTGACTTTCCAATTACTTTTTGTCATTTATCACACTATGTATTTCTGTAACATTTCGTGTTGTACATTACTTAATATAAACAATTTAAAGCAACACATCTCTTAACAGTGCTGATCACTGGGTATTTTACCCTAGTTCGTGAAATAAATAATTTTTTTATTATATTTTACTTTGTGCTTGCTTTCAAAAATAAAAAAAAAATTAGGTATAGCTATATAAATTTTAAAAATTATAAAACAAATCTTTTTAACATTTTATGCCTATTTAAATAAAATTTTATTATTCAATTGAATTTTAGAACAAAATTAGTAGTATGAAACGAATTTTTTTTTTTAAATTAAAAATAATCATGTAATTTTAGAATATGAAATGTGAAAAATAATTTCTTTTTAAATTTATGTAAAACTCAAGATAAAGTATAGCTATTTTAAAATTTTCTATCATTTACATCACTACTGTTTGCCTTGATCAATTTTAGATTATACTACTATTTACTTAAAGCTTTAAAAACAAAAAATAATTAGAATATTTAATTATCTTGCTAGTTAGTCTTTCTTTAAGGCAATTTGTGTGTAAAAAAGTACAAATTTGAAAATCCTAAAGATTTGAAATTGCTAAAATTGTGTTTTTGAAGAATTGTTGGCTTTCAAAGACATTTTTTGTCTATCTTTAAAGTTGAAAATTATTACCACAAACTGTCTTTAACGTGTGACATTTTGGAGAGATAAACCTTTATTTTGAAGGAGATTACATCGATTATGTTAACGATATAAGTTTATAAAAATTTGATTATTACAGCCAGCGCTGCTTCAATGTAGATATAGCTCGATTCAAAAAAGATGGCATTTCGTATTATACTAGAGAAACGTGCGCATAGAAGAAAAGATACTTACACATATGCATTTTTGTTTTTGTAAATTCTAAGAAAGAGGTTTCTTCCTTCGTATATATGTATACATAAGAAGATCACTAACACATGTAAGACATGCGCGAAACTGTGCCATCTTTTTTGAATCGTATTATAAAAGTGTAACTGTGGTTTATCTCTGCAGTATGTCATCAACATTTTTTTTTTTCAATGAGAAAAAAAAATTAGAAATTTAAAAATTAAGTTAAAAAAAAAAGAATTTCTATTTGAAAGTAAATTCTAAAAATTTGTTAACTATTGAAATAATCAAAAAATTTAAAAATATATCATGCAACTTTTTTTTTATACTTTACTTTATAATTACATTTTATTTTTTCTACAAATGCTATGGATATTTTTTCTAAGCTCTAGCTATAATATGAAAAAAAAAGAAATAATAAAGAACTTTTATATATACTATAATTCTACGCAAAAATATATATATTTTTCTATTTAATATATCTACTAAAAAAAATATTATAAACTATTAAAAAATTTTTAAACAAAAAACAAAATTTTGAAATTAATCTACAAAAAAAAAAAAAAAATTAAAATATTTTGTAATTTTAGAAGCAAAAAATTTTATTTAAACAAAGTACAAATGCATCTTCCGACAACTATCTTATTTTTATTTATTTTTTTTTTCTCTCTCTCTCTCTCTCTTCGATTTTAACATCACTTATTTTATTTAGAACCTTTAATTTTATTTGAAATTATATAGTTTTTCAAATTAATTCTAATTACCTCCTTTGTTTTTTTTTCTCACACGTTTATATATCTTTTTTATCCTTTTCTCTTCTGAAATTGATTCACAACTCATAATTAATTTTGGTATAATTTTTTTTTTTGTTTTTTCAATTTTAAATTATTTCATTTCAAGTAAAATTACAATTTTCATTTTTCACTTGATTTTTTAATCCTTTTAAATTTATTTTAAATTATTTTTACATACATATACTTATATCATTTTCTTGTCTGTGAATGCCGATTAGTGTGCTTTAAAATAATTAATTAATAGAAAATTAAGAGTGAAAATTAAAAAAAAAAAAAAAAAAAGATAAAAAAGAAAAAAAGTAAGCATTTTTTTTTTTTAAAGTAAAAATTATAATTTTGTTAATTAAAATATAAATTTTTCTTCAACTTAATTATAATTTGTTTTTTTTTTTTTAAATCTAATTTTTGTATATGTTTTTTTTTTCATATGTTTTAATTACATTTTAATTATTTTTCAAAATCAAGTAAAATCAATTTTATTTTTCGCTTTTAATTTTTTTTTGTTAATTTAAAATCATTGAAAAGGGTATTTCAAAAATTATCATTTTAATGTTATTTTTTTTTTTTAAAAGAAAAAAAAAATTCAAAAAATTGTGCATGAAAATAATTAAAATTTCATAATTAAAATAAAGAATTTATTACTGTTATTAATTTGCTTAAAATAATGTCATGTTTCTTTAATTGCACTTTATATTTCATTTATTTTTCTTGTTCTTATTTTTAAGGTAGGTAATAGTTTTATACAATTAAAAAAAATGAAGTTAATTTTTTTTTTAAATAAAAAATATTTTTGATTAAGTAAAATAATGTGAATTTTGTGTTTAATTTTAGCAAAAAAAAAATGCATAATTAAAAAAAGGATAAAAATTTAATTTTATGTTATAAAATATGTGCTTTAAATGTGTTTCAATTTTTTTTGTTTTTCAAACGCAAGGTTTTTGTTAATTTTTTTCTTTATTTTAAATCGAAAAAAAAAATTAAACAATTGGTTTACTTTTGTGTTTAATTATAATATGTTTTTGTTTTTCCATTACTTTTAATTTTATCATAATTTTTGTATGTGTTGTCCATCATTGTTTTTTTTTTTTAAGTAAAAAATATTTGTGCTTTAAAATATTGTTAAAATTTTCTGTGTTAAAAAAATTTTAAAAAAAAGTGTGCTTTTATTGTATTTGAACGCATTAAGAATGATTTAATTTTATTTACTTGTTATTTTTTTTTTAATTATTAAAACTAAATTACAATTTTCTTGAATATAAATTATGATAAATTTCAATTTTGGAACAATATATCAATAAAAACAAAACAAACAAACTTAACAATCTTGTAACTTAGTGCCTTTCTATAAAATCTTCCTATTTTTTACTAAAGAATATAAAAAAAAAAAAAATAATGAATAATTAAAAATGAAAAAAAAAACAAAAAAACATTATTTATTACGAAACTTTTTTTTTCCTATTTAGAAAATAAATATATTTACGCCTTAAATTCTATTTTAATAATTCTAATTACAAAATTTTAAACAATCAAAAAATTTAAATCAAATGTTTTTAATGAGAAACTAAAGCTCCAAAATTGAAAATATTCAACAACAACAACAACAACAAAAAACAAAAGCATGCCTTCACTTTTTTTCTATAATAATTAATTAAAAAATAAGAAATAAAAATCAAATTAAATACGAAATGTATTTTCAAAAAAAAAAAAAAAAAAACAAAAAAAAGTACTTTTAATATATTACTCGTATCCTATAATTACGTATAATATGTATGTCATGTGTGTGTTTTTTTATTAAAAAGAAGAAAAAAAATTATTAAATGTAGTTACCACTAAAATAGGTATAAAAAATGTAGAATTAAAATTTATTATTCATTTAAAAAAAAAAAAAAAAAAAAAAAAAATTAATGTTATAGTTTCCTTCTTCTGTTTTTTTTTTTTTTTAGAAAAAAAATAATAAGGAAAAAAATGTGTAGTTCTAATGAAGATTAAAAAAAATATAAATGAATTTTATTATTTGTGTAATATGTAACTCTAAAAAAAAAAAATTAACAAAAAGATAAAAGTTAATGAAAAACCATAGAAAATGAAAAATGAAAAAAAAAATTGAATACACATTTAAAATGGAAAAATTATAAGAATATCTTTAAAAAAAAAAAAATTTTAGAATTACGAAAAAAAAAAAATAATTAAAGTAAAAATGAAATAAAAAATCATATTACAATTATTTAAAAACAAAAACAACAAAAAAAAAATATCAAAACAACAAAATATTTATAACAGCTTAACTATAAAAATAATATTTGCTTTATGTTTTTTTTTTCTTTTGTTTTCACAAAAAAAAAATTTTTTTTTTCGTTCTGTCTTGTTCTGTTGTACTTCTACTTTTTTTTTTTTTTTGTTCTTTCGTTGTTTTTCGTTTTTCTTTTTATTTTGGACTTTTCACCCAGCAGGCCCCCAAAATGCTGTTCAAATCTCATCAACACCACCATCATCGGCAAATTCTACCTCATCACAATCCTCGATATCACCAAATTCAACATCTACAGCAGCAGCTGCAGTACAATCAGTTGTTACAGGTCAATTGTTAAATAGTCTTAGTGGTCAAACGACATCATCATCATCATCATCATCAGCAATTAATATATCAGGTATCGGTAGTATAGGAGGTAATTGTGGTAACAATACATTAGGTTCATTAGGAAGAGGTAATAATGGTGGAATAGGTGGAGATAGAGGAAATGGAAATGGTGGAGGAAGAGAATGTGGAGGCGATAATAGAATTGGAAATTATGATAATAATAATTCATCGTCTTCACAATCTGGTAATAATAGTGGACATCATCATCATCAATTACGTATGCCACCACCAACAAGTGGTGGTATTAATGAACCACAAGAATGTCCATATTGTCGTCGTACATTTTCATGTTATTATTCACTTAAAAGACATTTTCAAGATAAACATGAACAATCTGATACATTATATGTATGTGAATTCTGTCATAGACGTTATCGTACAAAAAATTCATTAACAACACATAAAAGTTTACAACATCGTGGATCATCTGGTATGTTAAAACGTTTATTAAAAACAACAGCTATTAAAAATGTATTAGGACCACATCATCATTCAATACAACATCCAAGATCACATCATTTATTCGATTTTGCAACTGAATTAGGACAACCACCACCGGGAATACAATAGAATTTAAGATGGAATGCAATTTTTTAGAGAAATTTTAAAAATACACACTAAAGAAAAAGAGAAAAAAAAACTATGTATTTTTTTTTGTTTTACAAATGTTGTAGTTATTTTATTTTTCTTAAAAAGCCAGTTTTTTTTTTTGTCAAACTGTTCAAAAATTAAAAAACAATATTTTAGGAATTATTTCGATTTAAAAAAAAAAAGAAATTTTTGCATTCAGTGAAATGAAATTTTAGGAATGAAAAAATAAAAAAAAAATTTAATTGACATTTTTGGCGAACGTGCAATAATATTTGTATATTTTTTTTTTAAATTAGTTTTATTTCTGTAGTTACATTTTTTTTTTTAAACATAATTTTTAACAAATGAAAAAAAAAAAAATTATTATGTAAAAAAAAAGTATACTTTTAATTATAATTTTTGTTTTTTTTTTTTTATTTTTAATTACTTTGTAAATATATAATTAATTAAAAAAGTAATGGATTTAAAAAATCAAAAAAAAAAAAATATATACATTTTAAGTTATAAGACTTAATTTTGAAAATTAGAAAAGAAATAAAAACGTATTAGTTTTTTTTTTTAAATTAAGAAAAACAAAAGTCCAATTACA
The DNA here is from genome assembly GCA_932526495.1 of Bombylius major. Taxonomy (NCBI): domain Eukaryota; kingdom Metazoa; phylum Arthropoda; class Insecta; order Diptera; family Bombyliidae; genus Bombylius; species Bombylius major. The sequence goes on along the minus strand of OW052043.1, from coordinate 37,763,529 downwards.
TTATATTATTGAAAAAAAAAATGCAATTAAATATGCCGTATGTTTTTTAATAAGTTTTTATGTAGTAGAACAGTTTTAAGAAAATAATTGAAAATACAAAAAAAAAAAAAACATTTTGATTTCTATTTGTTTTTTTTTTTTTTTTTAAATATGATTAGAGGCAGAATTATAATACATAAAATATTTTAATGAGAAACAAGGACTTATTTGTATTTTTGTATTTTATTTCTAAATAATTATAAAAACTGATTTAATGAGCTTAAAAATAAGAGAATACATATTATTTTACCTGTGCATTAGATAAAAAATTATTATTTTTGTTTTTGTTGCTATGATTTTAATTTTAGTGTATACGTACTTGTAAAAAATATAAGACAAAATCTTACAAAAAAAAAAAATAATAATAATAATTTTTAAAAAATAAAAAAACAATTAATTTAATAAAACAAACAACAATAGAAATAAACCAATAAAAAAAAGTAATTTTGCCTGAAAATTTTTTAATACATTTCACTATTATGTGATTTACGGTAAAAAAAAAATGAGAATGCGTACATTTACATATTAAAATTACTATAAAAAAATGTATTAAACAATCTAATTAAATATTTGAACTGCCATATAGTAATTTTAAGAAAATGTATTTTTAATAACAGAACACATTAATTCCAAAATTTTTTGAATTACACAACAGATTTTTTTCTTTTCTTTTTGCATAATTTCTGTAAAACTAATAGCCGGTTTCACAGTGAGGCTTAAGCGAAGCTTAAGTCTTAAACTGAGTTTATTTACTTTTTTCAATTCCACAGTGGAGGTTAAACTGAGTTTAACTTGAAATCTAGTAGTCTTTATCTAAGGCTTAAGCTATCTACAAAAGCTTAGCTAAGCTTTGACTTAAGCTTCAACTGTGAAACTGGCTATAAATTGTCTAAATTTTATTTTTTTTTTTTTCAATATCAGTAAACTTAATGAAGAGGCTTTTTAATTAAGATTTTAGTTAAGTAAATAAAGTAAAAAATTTCAAATAATATCGAAGTCAGAATTTAAAATTATAATTTCACTCTTCAAAAAAGAAAAATCAGAAAGATTTTCTATTCAATTATACAAAAATTACAAGTTCATTCTTGCCTTATTGTCTTAAAAAAAAAAAAAATGAAATTACTATCATTTTAGACGTTTAAGTACAAGGTAATCTACCTCTTAAAAAAAATGTATGCATTTTCATGAAATCATTTTTTTAATTAAGTAAATTTTATATATTTTTTTTTCGTTGAAAAAATTTCTCTAAAAAATCATATTCCAAAAAAAAAAACGGTGTGTTGAAGTTAATTAAAAAAAATAATAATAAACAATTTTAAAAATATTATGGTTTCAATAAATCATCTAAAAAACAAACAAACAAACAAAAAAAGATTTAAAAGAAAAATAATTATTAGAAAATTTCGAGGTGAGTGAAAAAATTATTAAAATAATAATAATAAAAAAAAAAAGAACATACATGTGTATAGAAAAAGTTTTTTTTTTTTTTTTAATAACAAAAAGCAGCTCTAATAGAGTTAACAAGGACGAAAATATTCGACAAAAAAAATTATAAAAATAAAATACATGTTCAAATAATTGAATTAATTACAAAAAAAAAAAAAAAAAAAAAGAAATATAAAATGCACAGTGATTCACCATTGAAGTACAAAAAAACAAAAAAACTTAGAGAAAAAAAATTTTTAATAAAAAAAATATAACAAGAACATATACATACAAACAACAAACAAACAAGAAGCATATTATAATGATAACAAAAACAAAGAAAACAAAAATTATTTGTTACAACAAGAAAAAAAAAACTAAATTACACACAATCATAAGAACAAACACATATGATATATGTATATCGAAAAATTTATAAAAGGAAGAAAAATCTAAACATATTATTAGAATTTAAAAAAACAAAAAAAAATTATTATGGTAATTTTTTTTTTAGATTATAATTACTTTTAAAAACAAATTATAATTGAAAAGATCATAGAAAAAAATATGTAATGTCAAAAAATAATTATAAAAATTTTTGAATTTAACTAACAACAACAAAAAAAAAAAAAAAAAACATATACGAAAAATTTTGAAAGTTTAGAAAAGAAAAAAAAACAATATTAACTTTTCAAACAAATTATATCATTTTATATGTACTTTCAAAATGAAAACTAAAATTAAATAAATTGAATTAAATATAAATTGAATTAAATATATCATTATACTTACTTGTATACAATATATAAGAAAAGAAAGAAAGAAAAAAAATTTTTTTGAACATATTATTAAAAATTACAATGTGTGTACATATCCAGGCGCTCAGGTGACTTTATTTTCTTTTATATTATATACATATTATATATATTATAAAAATATTTAAAAATAAAAAGTAGAAAATCAGATTTAGAAAATGAAAATAAAAAAAAACAAAAAACAAAACAAAAAAAACAAAAGTAATAATTAAGAATTATTAAGAAAAAACAAATTTTTTTTTTTGTCTATAAGACATGAAAAATTTTGAAAAAAAAAAAAGAAAATAAAAAAATTAATAATAAATAACATAACATAATTTAGTAATAGTCATAGAAAAAAAAGAAAAAAAAAACTGAAAACATACAAAATTTACAATTTATAAAAGTAATGGAAAACAAAACAACAAAACAAGTAAAAATGTACCTATTTTTAAATAAAAATAAAACAACAAAAAAAAAATTCAGGAAACACAAAAGTAAAATAATAATTTTATATTTTTGATGAAGAAAATAAAAAGTAAAAAATAACAAAAATATTAAAACATAAAATAAAACACAAAAAGTATAGCCATTTTTTTTTTTTTTTTAAATATAAATAATGTATTTTTAACGAAATTTATAGAAATAATTACAAACAAAAAATTAATAAATAATTAAATAAATATAAATTCAACTAATAAACCTCATTGATTGCCATACATATATTTTTAAAAGATTTTTTTTTTAAATAATAAAAAATAAATTAATTACAAGTTCAAATTTTTAAATACAAAAAATACAAAAAAAAAACAACAATTTGCTGGTTACAATACAATTGAAAAGTAAAAAATGATAAAACACAGAAATCAAGTCTGTCTTATAGCGAGAAATCAATTTTTAATTGACTTCACCAACACAAAATGAAAAAAACAGGCCTTGGTAATTTTGTTTTTTTTTTCCATTATATATAGACTTGGGCAGTTTTCAACAAAATACAAAATGAAAAATTAGTAAATTTACAATTTAAAAAAAAAAAAAATCGAGTATTGCCGTGTGCCATAAGAAAATTTCAAAATTTATTTCAATTTTTGAAAATTATTTTTCAATAAAAAAAAATCGAAGAAAAAAAAATTTCTAATTAAAAAACATTGAGAAAAAAAATGTAATTAATCTATTAAATAGATTATAGTTAATAAAACACAACAACAACAACAACAACAACAACAAAGTAATTACAAATACATTTTTTCTAAAAAAAAAAAAAAAATTTAAGATGTAAATTAATTATAATTAAAAACAACAAAAAAAGCAATTAATTAAGTAAAAACTAAAAATAATAAAAACAAAAAAAAAAAAACTTCAAAATTAAACAAAAAATATTTGAAAAATTAAAAAACAAAACAAAATTGAGATTAATTAAATGTGTCAATCTAGTTCTTAATTAAATAGAGGACTTTTCCTTAAAGAAAAAAACAAAAAAAAACAAAAATTATTTATTTAATATTTTTCTCATCTACATAAATATATACATACCTTTTTGGCATTTAAATTATTTATTAATAGTTGAAAAAAAAATAATTAAAAATAATTTTAATTGAAAAAAAATTTTTTTTTTACATATTTTTCAAAATTTTTTAATTTTTTTTTTTTTTTGTATTACACTTTATTACAAATTTTTGATATTCGGTTATTATTTAAAATTTAAATTTAAAAAAAAAAATTTCGGAAATATCTGTGATGTAGTAAAATTCTTGATTTTATTTTGTTTTTAATTTTGAATTTACTTTAAAACGAAAATAAAAAAATAAAAAAACAAAAAGTTTAAAAAATCAAAAAAAAAAAAAAAAAAAATTACATAGATTTTATGAATTTAATTATGTTTTCCTTTTTAAAAATTTAATTTTAATGTTATGAAATTTGATGAAAAAATAAAATTGTATTTTTAAATATGAATGCTAAAATATCATTGAAAAATATCAAAATAAGGATATCAATTTAAAAAAAAAAAAAAAAAAAAGAAATTATTTCAAATGGACAATTTCATATTTCTAAATATTTTTTTTATTTTTTTCAAAATTGAAAATTTTTTTAGTTTTTTTTAAATGTCTTAATATTTTTGAGTTATTATAATTAAAAAAGAAAGAAAAATAAAAAAAATAATAAAATTTACAATTTTACATATTATTATTATAAATATAATTGTCATATCTCGTTATATGTGTGTGTAAATAAAAAAAATTTATTTTACTTCAATGTGCCAAATTTTCTTAGATAGAATTTTTTCGATATTATTATGATAAAAAAAAAAAAAAAATTAATAAGAATTTTTTTCTACTATACATACAAAACAAAAGAAGAAGAAAAATCTTTTAGGTGTAAAAAAAATTTGTATTATTCAATACTTTCACATATTGTTGATGTGAAACTCTCTTTCATCGATAACTTCAAATTTATTCCACAATATTCCATTTCATATATATGCAATCAATCCTTTTATACTTCCAAGTTTGAATCAGATTGACTTTTTTCCAAGAAAATTCAACATATCTAAATACACTCAAATTATTTTTAATCATAGGTTTCACTGCCCTAGTTTAGAGTTTAAAAGACAACAAACCTAAATTTAAAAATATTATATTAACAAGGATAACAAAAAAAAAAAACAACTGTAACAAATTCAAAAAAAAAAAAAAAAGTTCGAACAATATGTCACTGATTTCTACATGAAAATTCTTGAGTGAGATGAAAAATGATATTTTTTTTTTTATTAACAAATAATTACCTAAAAGCAAAAAATATATAACAAGAAGTAGGTATTATTCATACAAAATTTCTTCACATAATAATTTTTATTCTGGGGTTCTGGCGCGAGTACTCCAAGCCCCACAAGCTTTTATTTTAAAAGCTTAGTTATGCTCTCTCAAAATGAGAAATGATCTAAATTGATATAGCCACTACCCAGCTAGACAAATGTAATCGATTCCATTGGAATCGAAAATGAATTGATTCTGAAATGGTTCTTGGAATCAAAATGTAATCAGAAATTTCTTAAAAAATAAGTTTAAAATCGATTCTAATTCTATTCCTTAGAATCGCGTTGATATAAAACTGGTTTTTAATTCGATTACATAGAATCATACATCGAAGCAATGCGAAAAAGCGGACATCGTTCATATTTAAAATAATCGTATTTTCATCAAAAAGGAATCGATTCTTCGATACCAAGAATTGATTTATAATTGATTTAGAAGTGATTTTTATCTGGCTGGGTATAGCTTTAATCTTGAACCAAAAGAGCTGAAGTGTCGTACTGTAATACGTTGGCATGCGCAAAAGAAAAAATAATTTTCTACATACATGTATTTTTGTTGTTGTAATGTTTGCAAGATCAAATTGAAATTCAATTGTTTTATTTTTCCCTACTTTGATTGATTGGTTACATACATTATATTGAAAAAAGCTTCAAATCATTATTTTTTAATTGAGAGCACTGAGAGTAAAATAATACATATCCCCTTTGTTTTTCCCTTTTGATCATAATTCATTCAAAAATTCTTGAGTTTTGAAATTACAAAGCTGTAAGATTTCTTCTTGTTATATATTTTTTGATTTAAGTCAATCTACCCTAAAAAAAAAAGATAACCTTGAAAGAAACTTTGATATATTTTGAAGGCTTTAGAAATATCCGAAAAATTTATAGATAAAATAAAATTATTTTAATAATAAAATTTTTTTCTTTTGAAAAATTTCATCTTATATCCAAGAATTCTGTTGTCTGTCTATCTTGCTTCTGAACTTTCGTAAAGTTTACAGCGAGTTTTTTATCCTGTGGTGGCAGAAGACAAAATTTTATTTATAATTAAAATATAAAAATGATCAACAAAATATTCCATTTTCACTCAATTTAAATTGTCTTAATTACATATCCTGTAAAGCAGTCTATTTTGATTCAAATGCTTGAAAATAAAAAATCACATCACTTCAATACAATATACATATGTACATACATAGTACATGTATGCGAAGCGATGGACTTAAATGTATAAAAAAAGAAAAGAATCAAGGAAAACGTGTGGTTTTTGAACTTTTTTAAAACATAAATCTTCCATAATATCCCAAGTTTTTTTTCAATATTATCTTCTCTTGTTCTAAAATTATAAAATCTAAAAAAGAAAATAAATAAAACAAAAAGAGAATAATTGAGAAAAACATGAAAATTTCGAATTTATTACTGTAGATTAATTTAGTATAGAAATAAATATTATAAAGTAAGTATACCTTAATTAATTATTAATTATTAATTATATATATATGTATATTAAATTTAATCATTCACGATCAAAATATTAAATATATATAAAGATTTTAACATTTCTAAATAAAATTTTAATTATTATATCGAATGTAAAAAAAAAAATTAAAAAATTGGGCATAAAATTAATAAAAAATTAAAAAAATTAAAAAATTCTATGCATTAAATAGTGTAAATTTAAATCAATATATTACTCGTATATAAAATTACTTACATATATACATATGTACATATGTATGTATGTCAAACTATATACGTATACATGTCCACACACTGTCCATATAAATATCATTGAATATATTTACAATATATGTTAAATATGAATTGTAGAAAAAGATAGAGAAAATAATAATGAAAAATCTAACAAACAGAGAAAAAATGTCTTTCTAAAAAAAAAATAATCAATCAATTAATTAATTACTCTAGTATTTTTTTTCATATTTAATTTTTCCTCGAAAAGAATTATTTTTATTCCTAACATTCACATGATATCCATTTGATCGTTATTTTATTTTATTAAGATCTTTTTTTTTTTTAAGTAAACAATATGTCAAGAATTATTTCTATCAACAAATCTTGAAATAATTATCATACTTATTGCATGTCTACACCGTATATATTATGCATGCTTGCAATTTCTTCAAACAGAAAAAAAAAATCCTATTTTGAAAGTGACAAAAAAAAACGTATTTTTTTTAAATTACTCTCTAAAACGATTAAGGGCCCATAGACGTTCAAATTGGTTGACAACCAGGTTGCCAACATTGCAAGTTGAAGTCAATATTGATTGACTGTGTGTGGGTAGGTTGACAACCTAAATCAATTTGGACCAACAGGTTGGACTAAAATCAAAATTTTTTGATTTTTATGAACGGTTGAAAACTTGGTTGTTGTGTCTGTAGCAATATTGTCAACTTCATTAATTGAAATTTATAATTCCACTAGTAAGAACTTCAGGTTTCGATAGCTGTTTACCTAACAAATCTTTTGAAAAAATGAGATTGGCATTCAAGTTGACGATGTGATTGGAGTGTCTGTGAGTTGACCGTCTATGGGCCCTATAAGAATCAATTAATTTTGATTTCATCATTTAAATAATAGTAAAAAAAAAAAAAAATAACGATCAAGTTGAATTAATGTATAAAATCCTCTTTTTCAATTATATTATTTATTTGAAAATTTTAATAGAAATGAAATACATTATAGAGGTTTATATCATCCTTCTTAATTTAAACTCCCTAATTAAAAAAAAAAATAACCTGCTTTGCTTTCTTTAATTAATTCATGAGACACTTTTTTTAGATTTTGAAATTCTCCATTTCTATTTTCCGTTTTTTTTTTTTTGTTTTTTATTTATTTTAACAACAAAAAGTTAAAGAGTATAATGTAATTACAAAAAAAAAAAAACAAAAAAACAAAAATTACAAAGAAAAATATAAATAAATAAATTTAAACAAACAAAAAATTTAAAAAAAAAAAAGAAAAAAGGAATAAAAACTTAGTTCAAATGTAACCAGCTGCCTTTTGACACAGTACAAGAATAATTAAAATATTAAAAAAAAAAAAAAAAAAATGCATAAATAAAATAAAACATTCAAAACCAATAAACAAAAATATGACCAACAAATAAAATAAACGTACTATAACTTCCATATAAATTATAAAACTACATACATTATAATATTATATAGCAGCTCGTATATATTATACACAATAATAGAAAATTATTTTTAAAAAACATTAGAATCTTTTTTGAAAAAAAAAAAAAACAAAAAACTAAATAATTAACAAATACATAACTCCAAAATTACTCAGGTAAAATAAAATAAATATGTATAAAAAATAAAACAAACAAAAAAAAGCGGGTTTTATGGAATTGTCGAAAAAATAAAAAAAGACAAATTTAAACAAAAGAGAAAAAAACAATTCGTATATATACATTTAAAAAAATATATACATATAATACAAAAATTACTTAAAAATTATATTAAAAAAAAAAAAAAAAAAGAAATTCTTTATCTTTCTATTAAACTCTTTTCTTTTCGAAAAAAAAAAAATAAACAAAAATTATTACATATCTTTTTTATAATATTTTTAGGAAAATTTTAAATAAAAATTGTAACTAAATTTTAAAAAAGAAAAATAAACAAAAAATAAATGGCTCAAACACATAAAATTAAATAAAAATTAACTACAATTCATGTTTACTATTCGGAAATAAAACAAAACAGGAACTAGCAAAATAATGAACGCAGCGAAAAAAAAAAAACAAAAAATTAAAAATCACAAATTGTACGTGAAACGAAAAATAGTGCAAAAAATTTTTAATATTTAAAAAATAATAAAATAATAAAACGATTATTAATTAATTAATAATAATAAAAAAAAAATTAATTAATTATACTATTTAATTATCATTAGTTATATTTAATTAAATACATATTAACAAAAAAAAAAAAAACAAAAAGTGTTTCGGTTATAAAATAATTTGTTTTTACTTTTTAAAAATTTTCTAAATTTAATAACTTCTTTGTATATACATAAATTAAATTATATTGATAAATGAAATAATTTAGTAATATGATAAAATTATTTAACTTTTAAGAAAAGATCTGTTTAAAATTAAAATTGAAACAAACAAACAAACAAAAATAAATAAATAATTAAATTCAATTTCTTCTACTTATTATTCATATACATACATACATATATGTAAAGCCCATGGAAATATCCTTATAAAGAAACAAAAAGTTATTTGAAGTTTCATAAAAATATAAAAATGACAAAGTCAAAATGAAAATTTAAAAAAAAAAAAAAAATTTATGAAAAAACAATTTAAAAAAAAAAAAAAAAAGAAGAAAAAAATTGAAAATGGAAAAAAAAAATAAAAGAAATATACAAGCAAGAAATTCTATTAAATAAATAGATCATATCTTTAATGAATGTGTTTTATTCTTTCTATTATTATTTTACAGTTCATTTCACTTTAGAAAAAAAATCTTTAAGGATTTGTCGGCAAGATTTATTCAAATTCACAAAATTAAATATTGAAGGACGATTTTCTTAACTAGAAATTGTATACTTTAAAAAAAGCTTTTAACTAAAATTTATTCAAAGCTTTTTCAATGGACGGTTGTCTCTTTGTCCAGAGAACCTATTTTCCAAATTTCATCCAAATTGCTCAATATTAAACGGAGATATTAAGCAGTTAACGATTTCTGTAAATGGCCATATAAGTTTATTTGTATAAAGTATCGAAGTCAAAGTTCTCCTTTTTTTAAATACACGTACTGATTTTTCCGTAGGGTTGTATTCTTTCGAAAGTCCATAAAGAATCTCGAAAATCCGAAAGTAATTTCGAAAATTCAAAAGTAATCTTGTATTCCAAACTGTATTCAGGTGGCTGGTTAATTAAGCTACGATTCCACTTATTGACAATTGGTCAAATGACACAGCTTGACGCCAAAGATGTGTAAACCTTGGTCAAATATATATTTGCTGTCAAAGATTTTTATATGTGAACCTTCTCTATTTTTATTTGAAATAAAAGTTTGAAATATTTGACAACCGAAATATATTTGACCACACAGTTGTCAAACAGCGTAAAAGAAATAAACGTTTATTAAGAATTAGGTAAAATAAACTTACTGTACTTTTTCCTCTTTTTTTCATTTTTTTACTCGTCCTCCAATAAATATAATGCAACAACAGCTGCTGCAGCGGCTATCTTGCGAGATTTAATACTCATTTTTCACGTTCTTTCACTCATTTTTTTATTGAATCAATAGCTGCGTTTTCTTTGCCATGATCTAATTTGGATCAGATGAAAAGTAAAGAAAACGATACGGATCTCTATATTTTTTTTAAAAGTTTGTAGAGCTGACAATTTGACATATACAGGGTGTTTCACACATCGTGTGCCAAACTGAGCAGGGTGGTAGATCTCGGTGAGAAACGAAAAAAATCGTATGGGAGGGGGGGGTCTATTCTTAATGGTTAACGAGATATTCAAGGTCAAAGACAATTTTTTTCGAAAAGGAACCAGTTCCACTTTTCGCAACATATTCCAGCGTTCGCTCAATGTAGAGATGTAAATGAAAATTGTTTCTATAGAGAACCTTGAGGCCTTTCAAAAAATGTCTTTTACAAAGTTTTATGATAAATGGTTTTAAAGTTATTGTAACTCAAAGTCAAAAAATTTTGAAAAAAATTCATCATTTTTATTTTCAAGGTCGAATATCTCGAAAAAAAACCCTTATTATTTTTTTAAATTTTTTTAGCTTAAATGAAAGCTTATTTTGTCTACTCTTACTTGGCTTTTATTTTACATTATCATTATCCGTTCATAATTTATTAATCATAATTTAAGGGCAGTTTTTTCAAAATTAGATAATTTGTTGTTCTAAAGAATTATTCAATTGCCTTTTGGTATGTTTTATTTGACTCTCTGTGTTAATTACTTATTCTTGTCCTGGTTAGGAGTTATTTCAGTCCTGAAAAGGACTTATTGTAGTCCTGAAAAGGGGCCATTGTAGTTCTGAAAAGAGATTAATGTAGTCCTGGAAAGAGGTTAATGTAGTCCTGGAAGGGACTTATTGCAGTCCTAGAAATGACTTTTTGTAGTCCTGGAATGTTCCATTGGGATTTCAGGCGTAGATGAATCTACTCCCATCTACGAACAAAATAACGTTCCATTTACCAACTACACTTATCTACTCCGGAGTAGCCGAATTGAACGCAGCTAATAATTGTCAGTTACTGGAAATAATTTGTTATTTTTCATAGTCGCCAACATTTAGGAACTAAAAGTTTAACAAATATTGCCCATACATTTGAGAATCGAAACTAAAAACTGGATCTTAAAATATGATCAAAGACCTTTTTTGGATTTTGAGTATTGTTGTATTAATATAAAACTATTATCTGATTCGGATCAGATCATAAAGAAAACGCAGCTAATAATAGACGAAAAATTTCTATTTAAAAAAACACGATAGTCGTCATATATAAAATGACGCTAAACTATGCTCAAAGAAAACAGTCAAAGATTTTATTTGACCATTCGCAAGTTAAAGATTTTGGAGTCAAAATAGAGTGTAGTGGAAACGCTGCACAGTGAGTGGCTGGTGTAAATAAGTGGAATAGTACCTTGATTCTGATTAGAAATAATCGTTTCATAAATTTTAAATACTGAAAAACTGTTATGTATTTTTAAAATTTTCATTCCATATTAGTTTCATAGGGGCACTGTAATCGCTTTTCAGGGTTGTCACTTTTTTCATGAAAATTTTCATAACATGTGGAATGGAACGAACCCTTTTTAAAACCACCTTTGAACCTATTTCAAATCGAATTGAAATTAAACTTAACATGTGTACGAGTTGTACGCAGTGTTGCAAAATGAAATTTTTAAAAGTAAGTAGAATGGAATCAAAAAAGTAAGTAGATGTAAGTAGACAACGTTTTTCATTGTCAAGTCATGGACTATTATCCATGTTGACGAGTAATTTAAAATTATATTCAATAACTTTTCATGATGATCTATATAAAATATTTACAAGCCGGTAAAAAACAAAGAAAGTAAAAGATTACATAAATGCGCACCGATAAAATCCGATGAATGTCAAATGTTATGTGTAAATGTCTTATAAGGCCCATAGACGGTTAACTTGGTTAACAACCAGGTTGTCAACATTGCAAATTGAAGTCAATATTGACTGTTTGTGGGCAGGTTGACAACCTAAATTTCAACATGAATCAAGTTGGACCAACTGGATGAAGTAAATTCAAAATTTTTTGATTTTTATGAACGGTTGTTAACCAGGTTGTTGTGTCTGTATCAATGTTGTCAACTTCTACTTAAAATTTCAATTCAAGAACCTGGTTGTCAACCAAGTTGGGTTGTCTATGGGCCCTATTACAACAAAATAATAAAAGAAATAGAATGGCGGCAGTAAACAGTAAAAAAAACTATAAGGTACCTATTTTATATGTTGCTGCTTTTCATTTGGCTTTACCTCTCACATTTTTTTGAGTCTTGAATTCAGGTTTTAAAAACGAAAACAGCAATATAAGCTTCGATTGAAAAGTAAGTAGATTTGAGGTCAGAGTAAGTAGGTAAGTATATTGACTCAAAAATAAGTAGATCTACTTACAAACTAGTCGACTTTGCAACACTGGTTGTACGTAATACGCCCGTTGCGCTGTCAAAAAAAAAATCAAAAAACAAGTATTTGTACTTGTCAAATCATTTCATTTCAATTTATTTCTTATTTTACTATGAAAAAATAAATTAAGAAGATAAATAGAAATTGAAATTATTTTAGTAAAATGCTCGATGGTTGGTATTGCCGAACTTTAGCTAATGAACAGGCAGGTACAACAACTCAAGAAGACGATGAAAATGAACCGAATGTTGGTAACTCAGATGACAGTCAAGAAGGAGCATCAACAATGAATCGTCCCGTAGATTACAAGGAGCAATACAAATATTTGAAGCAAAAATTAAAATTTTTACTTTACGTAAGTCGAGATTGGTTTTTTTTTTTTGTTTTACATTTTACTAATTTATATTTTGAAATTTATTTTGTAGGAAAATGAATTTTTTCAAGATGCATTACGAACAAGTCAAAGACGTTTATTAAAAGTATCACGAGATAGATCATTTCTTCTTGATAGACTCTTACAATATGAAAAACCTGAAGGATCATCATCAGAAAGTGAAGAAACAGAATCATCAGATGAAAGTTCAAAAATTGAGACTAAGAAGTAAGTAAATTAAGAATCCTTGTCTTTTTTTGAAATACACAATTGTTAAATTTATTTTTTCTTTCTAAAAAAAAGACGAAAGCACGATAGCTCTCATAGTGGTAACAAAAGTCATTCAGTAAGCTCAAAAAAGAAAAAAAATGTTCAACAAAAACCAAAATCAACACATAATTTTCAACAAGGTAATCAATCTCAATCACAACAAATTCAGGAAGGACATATGACAGCAGAAGAAGTTGAAAGACACTTACAATCGAGACAATCGATAACGGAATTGATGCCAGAAAAAGCTCCTCCTACTGTTCCTACAGAAATGTTTAGTAATGAACCGTCACTGGATAGGTTTGTTTGTATAGAAGTAGAGTTTAAAATAATCATTTTTTTACATTTTTATTACTTTTTTTTTTACAGTGAATCCAATGATCAAATGGTTGAAACTTCACCAAGCAATGTTGGTGAGGATTGCGTGAGCGTGAGCGATATGAATATCAAAAGTGAATACAACATCAAGAATGAATATAACATAAAAACTGAATACAACATTAAAACGGAGTATCAATCGTAAAAATTGTAGTTGGTTGAATTATTCAGTTTTATTAAAAAATTGTAATTATCAATTAGATTATTTTATGTAAGGAGAATGGACAAGGAGTTATGAAAACATTACCTGAACGTGAAGGATTTATAAAGAGCGATTAATAAATAAAATAACTTTTAAAATAAAAATATAAATGTTTCAATGATAAAAGAACGATTGTACAGTTAAAGTAAAAATAGTCATTATGAAAACTTAAAAAGGCATCAGCTGAGGTTTGATTAGCGAAATAATTATTTTATTGAGAAATTGCTTATTTTTTCAAATCTTCGCGTGGGCAATTTACATTTACGTTGGTGAATTTTTTGACAACTTAAGCTACGGTCAGACATCGCCACTTTTGGTGCTGCGCAGCACAAAAAACTGCGTTGACAGAAAGTAGCGATGTGTGATCAATGTAGAAACCTTGAAAACTGAGTCTGCAGCCAGGCTGCGGTTGCAACTTGCAGTTTCAAAAGTAGCGATGTATGAAGAGCTAAACAATGAGTTGCAAACGCAGCAAAAAAATATTGATTTAGTTGAAACTTTGTAAAAGTAGCGGGCACCCACTATGTGTGAACAGAATTAGCAGTTTTTGCTTCTGCAATCCAAAAACTGCGCAGTAAAAGTAGCGATGTCTGATGTCTTTATGTAGATCATTAATCATTATGAAAAATTTTTCCATTTTAAATTACTCGTCTCGTCTATTAGACACTATATAGGGAAGAAAATAATCCGAATTAAAACCGAATTTTGGTTTAAATTGCGAGTAGCGTATAAACGGTAAAATTGGGATTAAAAAAGTACATGCAAAGTTGATACTTAATACTTGATACCAGCGTTGTCATTCTACTCCGATCGGAATATTTCTACTCCCTTTGGCCCAAAACACACTAAGTAGGATTACAACCGTCGGATCCAATTAAAACCCGGTTATTAAAACTGTTTACCTATAATAACCGGTTTTTAATTGGACTCCGACGGTTGTAATCCTATCTAATGTATTTTCACCCTTTCTATGTTCTCTACTCCCCTACTCCGCTGCTATTAAAAATACTCCGATTTTGCCTTTATCTAAGCCAAGCTAGTTTTTTTTTCTTTAAGGGCCCCACGCATAAAGAAAAGAAATGACTTTTTTTTTTTGCTTGTCTGAAAATTCTACTTCTGAAAAAGTATTTATTCTCATTACTAATCTATGGTTACACTGTGTTGTATCTTGTATGTTGTATTTTACACGTTTATTCTCCGGAAATACTCTGGTCTACCTTAAAATACTCCGTTTTTGGTGACAAAAATACTCCTCTAAAAAATTGGAAACGACAACGCTGCTGGATACACTTATAGCACAAATAATATAATAATACAGATGGGTATTGTAAATGAACTGAAATGTTATTCAGTGGTAATAAAGAAGAAGAACAAACAATTTTTATGTTTGCGTCTTAACTATAGTTTTTTTAAAAACTTAAAACAACAACAACATTACCGAACTTTGAGTTTTTTTTATTTATGTTTCCACTTTTCATTTCATCATGATTTTTTGATTTTTTCCATTTCTAACTTGTAGCTGACATTTACCTTGTTTATGCACAAAGATTAAAACGTATTAACTCTAAAACGTTTTAAGCATCGTTTTGAGATAATACATTTTAATTAGTGTTTATGCGTAATACAACATTTCGTTCTCACTCAAAACGTTAACCATCTGCGTGTGTAGTGTAATAACAATTACTTAAAACGAATAAAATGTATATGCACACTTTAAATGCGCATTGAAATTTGGTTTATGCATCCGTATTTAGTGAAGACGGAGTGAGTTAATGCGAATTAATGTGTCGCATAAACAAGGTAATTGTTTATGATTTGTTATAAACATAGGTTTAGAAAGTGGGGCATCCAATTATCAAAAAAGCGAATACAGTAGAATCTCGATAATTTTACTATCTGATAATTTCCTATATTTACAGCGAAAGAAATTTTGCTTACTCTATAATTTCAACAGCCATAATTTATACATGAATTTACACATAAAATACATATTTGAACATGTTAAATCGCAAAAAATCTAAATTTGATTTGATTTGTGAAAGGCTTTATTTTTGATTTTTTTGTTGTGTTAATTAAAAATTGAGAAATAAATAAACTAATCTTTTTTTAATTTCATGTGTGCGTTTTACTTCCATACATACATATGTACATATTTAGTTTCAATTTTGTATTCAATAATTTCTACTACCTCGTAATTTCAACGAGGGTAGTTTTAATTGGGTAAAATTATCGAGATTCTACTGTACATAAATCTAAAATACCTAATTCTTTAAACCATACAATGTCGGTTGAACTGAACAGTTACTTGTGCGTCAGCAAATACAATATTTAGTACAAGTAAAATACAATATTTATGTACACAATATACCTACATACAATAATAATGTCTTTTATTTGCTTGTCACATATTATTGTTGTCGGTTAACAATTATTGTACCTAAAGGAAAAGGAAACAAAAAACTGAAAACTTTGTCAGTTTATTAATTATTTTATTATATAACATCATGATAGGTTTATGTCTTTGCTAATCATATCACATTTGTCAGTTGATCGTTGTCAGTTAACCAAAATTCATATGCAACATTTTGTACAACAGTTTTTATATATCTGTATTATTATATTGTTTGTGCTTATAGCATACAAATTCTTCTTCTTTCACACAAAAAAAGAAGAAGAAGAACGTGATAGAATAGAACCATAGAACATACACAAAAATTTTGCGTGTTTTCTACTTATTTAACAATTTAACAGTTTATACGATGAAAAAATAATCCGAATTTTGGATTAAATTGGGAGTAGCGTAGAAACGGTAAAATTGGGATTAAAAAAGTACATGCAAACGTTGATACTTTTATACACTTATAGTATACATATTTTTCTTCTTCCACATAAAAAAAAGAAGAAGAACGTGACAGCTTCACTTTCACCATAAAAATTAGAATCCGCCATATTGCATTTTACCTCATATATACATATAAAAAAATTGGGATTAATTAAACCCAAATAAATTGGGCTTAAGCCAAAATCCGAATTAACGAGTTTATACCACATAAAATTGGGAGTAAACCAAAATCCGTATTAAAAGTGGATTACGTATGTATATACTCGTACTATGGGCTATGGCTAATTAGCCAAAATACATTGGTTGTAATGCGCTAGTTGTAACAATTTTTTTCCTACTTGGTATAATAAGAATAGTCTAAAATAATTTTAGCTGACGATTGTAATACACTCATACTCGTTACAACTTGGTCGTGCCACCATCAGGTGTATTTTCAGGAGTTGTTAAAACTGGTTATAAACTCGTTTGCGACGGTGGCAGTAGTCCTAGTCTATTTTCAGCTAATGTTGTCTACTTATTACTTACATCTACTTACTTTTTTAATCCCATTCTACTTTTAAAAATTTCATTTCGCAATCGCAACACTGCTTAGTGCTTACAATCTGACATCCCTACACATGACATGACGTTTAGTTCTAATTCGTATATTTTTTTAGGTTGCTCGTTAAGTAGTTTTTTCAAGTATTAAAAAAGACATGAATATTGAATAATTTAATAAAACTTATTAATTTTGTGAGTATTGAAACATTATAGAGGTATTTTTTTTTGTTTATGTTTTCAAATCATATTTTCTTCTCTTTGCAGTTTTCAACGTTTATTTTTGGAAATGCTAGATGAAAATTCAAGTACAAAAAAATGTCTCGTTATCTTAGTTGGTATATTTGTTTTGAGCTTAGGTGGCTTATTTTACATTTATTTAATGTTCCCTGAATTGGAAGAGTAAGCAATTTCGAAAAAAAATTAAAATTTTGAATACAATATTTTCTAACCTATAAAATCATCATTTTCTCATTGTTCAATTTTTCATGTCATCAATTTGCGAACTTTGCAGTTTTTTTTTGATAATTGTAAAATTGATGTCGATGTCATTTAATAAGTATTAATTTTGGGTTTTCACAGATCGGAGAGACAACATTTCAAAATACCATGGGACATTGAAGAAGCAAAAATGCTTGGAAATGTTTTAGATCGTTATAAGGAAAAGTATTATTTTGAAGTTATGTTGGGCATTATAATTGTCTACATATTGTAAGTAATTGACTATAATTTCGAAGACTCGAAGACATATCAGTTCAACTGAAATTCAACCAAGATTTAATTCATGAAACTATATTTAACACATTGACGTCACTGTTTAATCAGTTGTGAACGGAGAAGCTTTGCTTTATTTAAGAATTTTTTAATTTGTAGAGATTTCATATTTAAAGAATCAGATACTTTTGTAAGAGTGTTCAATCTAATGTTGGACGGATATAGCCGTCATCTTTGTCAACGTGTCAAAGTAGCAATATGAAAGTTAAGAGATGAACATGAATAAAATCCTGGCAAAGTAGCTGAATGTCTTCAACAAAATTCAATAAAATGATTTTTTACATATTTTTAATTTCTTGTCTTTAAAATTTTTATCTTTTCAGCCTACAAACCTTCGCCATTCCTGGATCACTATTTTTATCTATTCTTAGTGGATTTCTTTTTAATTTTCCAATTGCTTTAACATTAGTTTGTTTTTGTTCAGCACTTGGTGCAAGTTTATGCTATTTATTATCACAATTATGCGGTAGAAAATTAATACAACGTTTAATGCCTCAACGTACATCAGAATGGTCAAAACATGTTGAAAAACATCGTGATAATATATTGGGTTATATATTATTTCTTCGAATGACACCATTATTACCAAATTGGTTTATAAATTTAGCTGCGCCAATAATAGGTGTTCCATTATATCCATTTGCATTAGGTACATTTTTAGGTGTTGCACCACCATCATTTATTGCAATACAAGCTGGTAAAACATTACATACAATGGCAAGTTCTAAAGATGCATTTTCATGGACTTCAGTTATTGTATTGAGTATATGTGCGCTATTGTCTTTAGTACCGGGAATATTAAAAAATCAATTTAAGAAAAAATTAGAATAATATTTTAAAAAATGTTACATTTAATTATAATTTAAAATGCACAATAGAGAATATATTGTTTTACTAAAAAAAAAAAAAAAAAAAAACTTCCATCACAACATCAAACACAATCATAAAACATCAGGGAACAAAACAAACGTTAGGTAAGCATATTTCATTATTTTACACTTATGAGAAACAATTACTTTTAAAATACTTAAAAATACCATTATCTTCTTCATTGACTGAAATTTGAATATACCTTTCATTCTTGGCACCTTTGTTCAAATGGAATAGGACCACCCCAATTGCGTGAATTTTAAGGTCGATCAACACACATCCGATCCGGTTCCCTTCCGTCAGATCAATTTCAGGCATTTTTACATGTTTGTTTAACTCACTCACAAATCACATTCAAACATGTTGAGCTGGATTTGATGTGTCTGGAATCGACCTTTAAAGTTCAAATAATTTTGATATCTTAAATATCACTTGGAATTTTTTAAATTTTCTCCTCTGCTCCGGATCTTCTTAGATTTTTTCTTAAAGTGTTTTATTATGAATGTAATGAATAAAAATTCAGTGAACTAATTTATACATACTTATGTCGTTACAAATAAACATATTAGATGAATTGTTACAAATTTTTCCTTTTTATTATAAGTTTTAAATATGTATAATTTAGATTTTATACAAAAAAAAAAAAATGTATGTGTATATCCTTTTAGACCTGAAGGGGCTACATATTTTGGAAGATATATAGAGCCATTGAAGAAGAATATAATATCCTTTTAGACATCAATTACTCCATCATTTTTTTTCTTCTCCATTAAATGTGTTGCTTTTAATTTTTCTTGCATTTGTGTTAACATATCTTGCATTCTTCGTATTTCTTCATCTTTTTGTAATAATAATCTATCAGTTTCTGTTATTGATGAATCATAACCAGTTGATCCCAATGAATCACGTTTTAATTTACTTCTTTCTCTTAAAGCATGCTGTGATATTTGTGATATACATTGTGCACGAAAATTTTCATAATGTACATCTTGTGTTGTATCTTTTAAGTCTTGCATATGTGTTGATATTAACATTGTTCGTAATTTTATAAAATCACTATGTATTGGATTTTCAACATCAACAACACCCCATGGATACTGTCTTCCACGTACTTTTTTACCAGCTACTTCAATTACTGTATTACTGCCAACAACAGCAAATGGTATACTTGCTTTTAATTCACGATCTTGTTGTTTAAATTCTTCATCTTCATCAGAATCACATTCAGGAAACTGATATAATTGTATATGATTATTTTCTAAATCTTGTAATACACGTTCTTTTAATTTTTTCACTTCGTTTTGTGTTAAGCAATCAGCTTTTGCAATTACTAAAACGATGTTAACCTTACGATGCAGACGACGCATTAAATCAAGATCCATTTGACGAAGACTATAACGTAGGAATGTTAAAATAGTATATTCTAGATTAAATTTTCTTTTATAAATTGAAAAATAAATCAATTCACCTGTGACCATAAGGTGGCACAAAGTACAAACAACAGTGTACTCTATTGTCCTGAATATTTCTTCTATTTAATCCACTTTCATCGGTGAAGTATTGCCGAAACTATGTGGAAAAAATAAACTAATTAAATATAGTATGTCTCAATAATTAAAAGCCAATATTGTACCTGTTCATCAATATATGATGTACAAACACGCCAACTGTCTTCACAATTAATTGCATCTCCAAAACCAGGAGTATCAACAACTGTTAATCGTAATCGAACTCCTTTCTCTTCAATATCCATTGTTTTCTTTTCAATTTTTGTGGTCTTTTCAATTCTTTCTTCAACATTCGGTATGACACGACTCTTATATAAATCACCAAGAAATAAGCTATTTATAAGTGTTGATTTTCCTAAACCAGATTCTCCAACAACCATTAACGTAAATTCGAATCCACGTTTAACAGATTTCCGATGAACTTGTTCTGGTAGTGTGGCAAATCCAATATAATCACGTTCACGATCCGAAGGAATTGACTTTCCAACTGCAAGTACAAAATTTAAGATTAGAATAAAGTGTCTGTCTACCAAGAATAAATTGTTCCAAAAGGACGTTGGGATCATTTATTTTAAAGTTTCAGTAGCTAGATTCAAGGTTCTAGTAGCTAGTTCTACACATTTTTACGGAAAAAAAATAATTCTAAGATTACAAATCCAGCAATAGTACCAATTTTTTTGAACACTTGGCAACTGCCAACTACAAAATAAAAGGAAGAAATCATTTTTAATTCCTCACTGAAAAATAATATGTACTAGGTAAACTAAATGAAGTCATTGTACTCGTATGTACTTTATTCCTGTGAGATTCATTCACACAGGAATTTATTTGTAAACACAAAATATTTCTCATAAAAGGAATTATTCCTCATTGAGCTTTTTTTTCTATTGTATTTCATAATTTTCAGTTTTTTTGAAAATGTAGAGTGTTGCCAACACAAACTTATTTTTTGAAAGAATTTTGAAAATATAAAAAAAATACTTGTGTGCCGCCGTAAGGCATTGTGAAAGAAAGTTATAAGTTTTTCCAACACTTTATTATTGATTAATTTTCTAGTCATTAAAAAGCTCTACGAATTATTTGCTCTTTGAGCTTTAATTTTCATAATGAAGAAAAAAAATAAAAATTGATGACGTCGAACAAACGTTGAATTTTTATTCCGACAAAAACAAAATTTCTAGAAATTAGAAGAAAAAAAAATGTATAAACAAATTTTTAATTTAATTTTGCCTTAAAATTTTCATGTAAAAATGTAGCTAGATTATGGTATTTTTTTTTATTACATTTTTTATTGATAAATAGGTATTAAATTTTTATTACACCTACAATTTGAAAATTTTATGTAGGCTCATAAAAACAATACAAAATAAAATTACGATTTTATTATATGGATAGCTCCACTAACTTTTAAAAGTAAAAAAAAAAAAAAACTGTTCTTAATTTTCTTACCTGACATTTTTTCGTACACAAAAAAAAATTTAATTTCCTTTTGCACTTAACAAAATTATAAACTATTATACATTTATGTCCGTTTTATTTTCGTTTCCACAATAAAGAAAGAAATAAAAACCAACAACACTATAAAAATCTTAAATAATTTACATAAATTGATTGTTTTTTTTTTTTTTTCAATTTTTTCTTTTAAATTATTTCCGAAAAAAAAACAGATTGCACACACGGAAATGAGAAAATTATTATTAAAAATTAAGGATTACCTATAGCAAAAAATAAAAACTAAATAATTTCTTTCGATTTACAAAATTTAATCAATTCTTTATCAAAATACTACATGGTCTTTCAAACTTTTCAACAAAATAATTTACTTTCTACAAATATTGTTTCATTTCGTCCTGTATCCTTGTATTATAAGGGGAATGTCCGATAAGACACAGTCATGGGTTTAATAATAAGCCGGTATACATAGGGGATAAATTTCCCTTAAAAAAATTATTATATAATCATGGTACATGAATACATAACTATAATAAAAGAAAATATACTTTATTTTCTATTTCAAATCCTTTTTTTTCCTTTGGTGCAATGTGAAAAAACAATTTACACAAACACAAAAGATATACTGCTACTGCTGAACAACATTTATTTTCACTTTATATTTGAAATTCTTTGGAGTTTTGTTTTTTAATTTTAACAAGATTTCTTTTTATATCCTTTAGTGTTTATCTCACGAAGATCTAATATTAATCATGAGTGAAAGAGCGCATGTTTTATCCCGAAAAAAATAAAGTTTTTTGTGTATTACTGTATTTATCATGCATACATACTTATGTACATAAATATGAACAATCCAGCTGCTATGACTACCACACCTATTCTACGATATTGTGCTCGTCGTGATATGAACATATATAATTTAATGTTTATCTTATTACTTAGAGGATAAAAATAAAATTGTACTTTTTATCCTTATCGTGCTCGCAATTTTTAAACGATAACAAAATAATATATCGTATAATTCGTATACGAAATTTTTTCCCTGTTATCTTTTGCTTTGTATAGTTTTTTTTTTTTTGTTTTATTTTGATTTATTTTCAATTTTTAGTTGAGACTTTCCTAATACATATGTATAAATTTTTTACATCCTTGAAATTAACTTTGAAAATCCATGACTTGGAGAAAGCATAAATTCGATTTTTTTCTTTCGAAAAATTATGTGTTGGTCTAGTGGAGTTTTGTATAAGTGGTAATACCATAAAAGGACTTTCTTCCTGTTCAATTTTGTTTAGGTATAATTATAAATTTTGCTAATTTTGTCAACTGCATTCAATGAATGTGAAATTCTTCTTCGGCTCACCAGTCACCAGCCCTTTTAATACTTTGGTCTACTCAAGTTGACTTGAGTTCTTGAGACCAAAGTGTGGAATTATTATTCTATAATGTCTCAATCCAACTGTCAAAAGATTTTACAATTCAAATATCTACATTTGAAATATTTTAAAATTTGAATAAGTTCGTTTTAATTTTTCAAATATAAAATTACTAGGTACACCCACGCCTACAGCTATCATTTAATCTTAATTCAAGTTTGTGATCTAAACAATCAAATCGAATTTCAAAATTCAAATTACGTTTTCAGTCAAAATACAATTCTAATAACATAAATTTTATAAAAATGACAAAATATTTACAATACCAAAAAATAAATATTAAAACAAATTCCAAAATTTTTTCTGTGTACTTTTAGTTTGTATGACATTGAAAATGAGAATTTGATTTCAAGGTGAAGAATAAATCCTTTATTCGAACATTAAATGAAGGACACCTAAAAAACAATACAAATGTCCTTGATAAATGAAATTCTAGTAGAAGGAAGCTTTTAAAATTCACACTAAAGAAATACACACGAGTATTAAATTGTTTTAGTACAAATTTTTTTTAAAAATTGAATTTTCGAAAATGTTCATTCAAAATATTTTTATAATTACACTGTCATTTCATAAGGCATATTTTTAAAGGTCATTACTGATGTTTTTTGTAAATATTTCTTATCTAGAAAAAAAGAAAGTAAATATAAATAAAAAAAAAATTTAAATATAGTAAAAGTGCGTCATGATGAAAGTACCTTCAATTTAAGAAGAATCTAACCCTAAAATCAGCTTTAAATTTAATGATAATTATGAACAGATATAATATTAGATATTTTTATAATTAAAAAATAAATACCGTTATATGTAGTTCTAAACTCTGATTTTTTAGATCATATCTACTTACATACTTTTTTTTTTATATATATTCAAATGGAGCATGCGTAATTAACATTAAATGATATGATATTATTGTATTTTCTGGTAATAAACAACATTTTATTCGTTACTTTTATTTCTGAATATACACAATACTAAAATTCGTAGGATTGAATTGAATAAAATAAACTCATTTCATCGTCGAATGGCAGCTTTCATGGAATTTTACAACAAACAACTTCCATAAGTTATGACACTTGTTATTTATTTATTGTGGAAAATATTTTATTTCAATTTTTAATTCTGGATTACATATAAGTATATGTACATATTATGTATTTGGAAAACTAAAGATTTGGAATCTACTATAGTACGGGCCAGGAAAACTGTCCGTTCAAGACCACGGTAATTTTTTTACCAGTGGTTTCATATTCGAAATTCTTCCTTGCTTATAAGTTATTTATAACATTACTTCCGATTATTACGATTATTAGTTATAGATATGCGATATATGTATACATACATAAACTTCTCTTTTGTGACCTTGAGAAGACAATTTTCGTGGCCCGTACTTTCGAAGATTCCAGACCTACAATTTTTCGAAAAACCCAGGTTTCGAATAATCCGAAACCCCAGATACCAATTAGATTTCAATATTTTGAAAATTCTTTTTAATATTAACACGTTAACGTTTTTAGTTTGGTAATGGAATGCTATAACCGTTACTTACCTCAATGTGTTAAAATAACAAAAATGATTGTTTAAATAAAAATTTCATTCAATTTTATTCGTTACAGAACTTAGTTTCAGATTATACATACCATTTCTTTTTTTTTTTATTTTAATTATTATTAATGTTACAGTACAATAATTTTCTCTGAAGAAAGTATTATGTATGTACGTACATTAGCTCAACTGAAAATAACACAAATGCTTACACACATTTTATGTGTTATTTTTCTTCTTATTTTTTTTTTTTTTTTTTCACTATTTACCATCACTATATTGTTTCAAGAAATCGACTCATTGTCAGCAAAATAAACAATATATTCAAGAAAAGATATTCAGTTTAAATCATCTTGTTGGGCATAACAGATGAATAGAGTGTGGAGCCTAAATAAGCTCTTTTAAAGAATGGAAAGTTTGAAATTTTAAATACAAAAAACAGAGGTGATAAAATAATAATAAAAAAGTAATAAGATTTCGCTCTTATATTTAAAAAAAAAAAATGTGTGTTAACTTTTCTTAAAGATATTTCGAATATAAAATGAAAAACAAAACCAAACAACATTAATCAAACAAATATTTCTTTTTTTTTTTTTTTATAGAAAGTGGTTTTAAAAGAAATTTTTTTTTTACTGTTATTCAAGTTCTTTTTGATTAAATCAATTGTAGGAGAGCGTTTTTAATTTTTTTTTTTTTTTTTCAATCCAATTTACTGTTATTTAGATACTTTTTTTCTTCATATAGGTGTCTTATAATTCCTGTTTTTTTTATTTTTTTTTTGCTGTTTTATTTTTAAGTGAAAAAAATTAATGAATAGTGATAAAATTGTTTAAAAGTTTATAAACAAGTTTTTTGATTTTATATACATATTATATTGACTGGTACTTCAAATGTGTAAAGAAAAAAGTATCTTGTTTATACTACTTTGCTGCTGAAGAGGTTGTTGAGCTAATGTTTTTATCTTCTTATCATTATTATTATTAGTTTTACTTTCAAGAGTATCTTTTATTAAACATTTTATTTTTTTGTCGTTAAAAAAAAATTAATTATAGTGATAAATTATAAATGAAAACTATGTGTTCTAATTTTTAATAAAATTAACTAGAAAATTGAATTTTATCATTTTGAAAAAAAAAAAAAAAAAGTTAGAAATAAAGATAAATAAAATTAGATACAGAAAAACAGTTCAAAAAAGAAACAAAAATGAGGTAAGAGAAAGTACAAGTTGTACCATATACAATATCTATACGTATTTTATTCCTCTATAACTATAAAATCATATGACGAACACAAATAATAATAGTAGCATATAAGAGAGAATTTTAAAGAACCGTGAAATTATGTTTTAACAAATATAAATAAATTTATTAAACTAATACTCAAAATTTATTTTCCTTTGATTTCCCACAAATACCTACAAAATTTTCATAATTGAATCATTGAAAGCCAAAATGGGATGTATTCAAGCTTTTTTTTCATCTAACATTCCTCAAGAAGAAAAGAAAAGACAAAAAAAAGAAAGAATAAAGTGAAATCTGTTTTGGTCATTTCAAAGTAGATTTAAAGCACTCTAAATTGAAAATAAAAATACTTTTCCAAAGTAATGGTTTAATTTTCTCCAAAAACACCAGAAATCCGTGTCATGATTTTCCTATCTTTGAAATTAGTATCTATACCTGAAAATTTTACTTTTCTTACTTACATGCATATTATAGACAGGTAAAAGCATAACAAATTTGAATTTATGATAACATTTGACCTTATTTACTTTTATGTTATTTCACGGCACTACGGTATAGTAGTCTACAAATTTTATAATTTATGCTATGCTATGACTGCATTTGCTAGGTCAAGGTCAAGGTTAAAGTCGAGCAGCCAACAAAACAATAATAAATGCAATTTCTCAAAAGAAAGCATTATGGTACATTTTCATTGTATTTAAGTATTATACACAAATATACATGTATAACAGATACACATTATCACATGCATATACATACTATACATTTTTTTTGGTCTTTACTGATAATATGACGTTTTAAAAGCGTCATTATGAATAAAAATTGCTTGATTAACTCCTCTGCAGATATTCACGTGTGAATGTTAATGGTTTCCTGTGCACTTTTTTCAAATGACTCTTTGCACGAATTGATTAGATAATTTCTTCTTACATTCTTTTTCTATAATTGTATGGTACACTTCGAAAAAAAAAAATTAAATTCCAAGTACATATTTGTAGCGAGTATACAATTTATTACTTGCAACTTCACTCCTGAAATTCACGTTGGACGAAAAATATAAGCAACATACATACATACATATGTTATGTTATGTACCTACGTAGAATTATGTTTTGGAATATGGATTTTTAAAACTCTAAAATGAAAGTTTATTTTTCCATTTTTTTATTTTTTTTTTTCAGAAAAATTTACTGCCGTGAAAACCTTGCGATAATTATTTTGCTTTGTATATGGCATTGTTTTGGTCAAAAAGTAAATGAATTGGGAGAAGTTACAGAACCAAGAGCCTATACACCAGATGCACAAAGTTTGGATTTTATTTATCATGATCATGATGAATTAACAAGATTTCTTAGGTACAAAAAAATAATAATAATAATTTTAAAAATTTGTTGTTTCAATTTGAAATAAAATTTATTTAATGAAATTTTTTTTAGAGCTACAACTTCCCATTATCCAAATCTAACTGCTCTATATTCCATTGGTAAATCAGTACAAGGTCGTGATTTATGGGTAATGGTTATATCTTCTTCACCATATGAGCATATTATAGGTAAACCAGAAGTTAAATATATTGCAAATATTCATGGAAATGAACCAGTTGGAAGGGAACTTATGTTACATTTAATTGAATATTTTGTAAAAAGTTATAACATAGATCCATATATTAGATGGTTATTAGATAATACAAGAATTCATATACTTCCTTCAATGAATCCTGATGGATTTGCAACATCAAAAGAAGGACAATGTGATGGTGCTAGAGGAAGGTAAATTTGTAATTGTTCCCATTAGAAAAATTTCAATTTTAAACTTAATTTTTTCTTAACAGATACAATGCACATGGATTCGATTTAAATCGTAATTTTCCAGATTATTTTAAACAAAATACAAAACGTGGTCAACCCGAAACAGATGCTGTTAAAGAATGGATCTCAAGAATACAATTTGTTTTAAGTGGTTCTCTTCATGGTGGTGCTTTAGTTGCCAGTTATCCATACGATAACACACCCAATTCAAGTAAGTTATAATCGACTTTGTCTCTTTTTTATAATTGATTACCTTGGAAAATCAAATCATTATCCTTTTAAAATTAAAAATTCTTCTACATTTTCCTTTAAAATGTCTGAAAAGGAATATGTAGATCTTCAGCTTTATGCGCAAGTGAGTAAGTTTCATTAATTAGATATTATAGGATTCCAATTGAATATTTTTATTATTAAATTTTGAAAGGATAAAAATATCTTGTTTTATTAAAACAATTTTTTAACTCTTATTTTCCCCACAAATAGTGTTTCAAAGTTATTCTTCATCACCGTCTTTAACTCCCGATGATGATGTTTTCAGACATTTATCTCTCACTTATGCTAACAATCATGCAAAAATGTCAAGAGGTGTTGCATGTAAAACAGCTACACCAGCTTTTGAAAATGGCATTACAAATGGAGCTGCATGGTATCCTTTAACAGGTGGAATGCAAGATTTCAATTATGTGTGGTACGGTTGTATGGAAGTAACTTTAGAAATTTCATGCTGTAAATATCCACCAGCTCATGAACTAAAAAAATATTGGGAGGATAATCAATTGGTAAAAAAAAATTTAAAATCATTTTTTTTATGAAAGAATAAACTTTTAAAGAATTTAATTTAGTCTTTAGTTAAATTTTTGGCTGAAGCTCATCGAGGTGTTCAAGGATTTGTTTTAGATCCAAATGGTAATCCAATTGAAAAAGCATCAATAAAAGTAAAGAAACGCGATGTCGGTTTCCAAACAACTAAATATGGTGAATATTGGAGAATTCTGTTACCTGGACTTTATAAGTTAGAGGTATTGTAGCAAAATTTACGAAAATAATGAAAATTTCAAAGAAAAATCAATGATTTTTCAGGTATTTGCTGATGGATATGCCCCTCGTGAAGTTGACTTTATGATTGTTGAACAACATCCGACTCAACTAAATATTACATTACAACCTACAGCAAAGGTAAAACTCACACACATTCGATCCGGTTCTGATTCGTCCGATAAGGTTCATTTCAGACCATTTAAAATGTTTGTATGAGATTTGTGACCAGAACCTGAGAATTCTTGAGCTTAATCGAACGGAAGGGCTCGGATCGCATGTGTGAGAGTCGATCTAAATCCTTACATACTCAAATACACAAATTTTCGAGTAAAGATTATTCTGATCGACTTTTACAAATTTTTGAAATGTCTTTTAAATAACATAAATATTTTTTCTACATAGCGATCAGAAGGAACATACTACAGACCAGTAAATCAACTTGGTTCTTCACATCATTATCGTCCGCCTAATGCGGAACGTGATCAAGGAATTTTATCATCTATAAGTAATGGTTTAAATAATCTCTATAGTAATATATTTGGTTAATTTATGTTAAATTTATTTAAGGCTCGTTAAAAATAAATCGATTTTTTTCTTAAAAAAATACAATTGAGATTTTTTATTATCTGAAAATTATAAATTATCCCTGTGAAGGTCCCTAGTACTTTCTTCACTAAACGTCCTATAGATTCATACATGTATCACTTCCTCCATAATATAAATTGACCATCGGAAATTTGGAAAAAAAAACATAGCTAGCTATCATTGAAAAGTAAACTTCAAAATTAAGATTTGTCAACTGTAAAAATTACGTCTTCCTATGCAGTATATTTTGTATTCTAAAAGAGTGATATTTTTTCATCAATAACTTTTTTACAATTCTAAATATCTTCAATATCAACTTACTTTACAAATGCAAACGAAAAATGGAATTTAAAGCAAATTTTGATAATTGTGAAATATACGACATTGATACTATAAACGACCCAGCATTAAAAACATCTACGGATAACTATAAATTCAAGGTAATGAATTGTTCACAAATGGACTGTGTTTCAGAATTCAACATGGTTGAGCACCGCACCATATGGTGAATCCACTTTGTGTTGTAGGTTGTATTTTGTTCCGGTGATTATTGGAACATCAAAATGAGGTTTTACTGGACAGGTTGTACAACATCTTGAATATTGGAACGCAGCCATGTTTGTGTGAGGAGCATTCTTTCTTCTTTTTTTTACCCCTTTTTCGTTTTCAGTACATTACTGCCAGTAAATTTGAATGTATTGTAAAAGCTGTGCAGTTGGATCGTATAAGAAAATCAAAAGAAAGTATTTGGAATGAATTACAAACAAATACCAAAGATTTAGAAATAAATGGTGAAAATGATTTACATAGAAAAAAAATTAATAAAAAAAGACTAAAATTGGTAAAGAATTCTTCATCTTCAGTAAGCATTTTTTCAAAACCAATCAAAAGCAGATGTATAAAATCAGACTACAATTTACACCAGTCAAGAAAGCATCATTCAGAAATTAGAATTTTAACAGAAAATGAAATAAAACTTATGGTTGGTAAAGCAATGCAAAAAGTACTGAAGCAACTTGATCATGGAAGTTTTTTGCCTGTTGAAAGAAGTTTAAAAACATCAAAATTCAATCCAAAAACAAAAATTAAATTTAAAATGAACTCACGTGAAAGTAATGAAACCTGTCACGATAATAGAGAAAAATTATTTTATGTAGCCACAAAATCACATGATGATACAGAAAATGAAAGAAATAAACCTTGTGATACTCTACCTAATGGTTGTGATAATTTAGAGCAAAGTAATTTTTCAGGAAATTTCGAGGAACCGGAAGAATTGTCGGAAAAGTTTAAATATGAATGCAAACCTAAGTGTGTGGAAAATATAAATGTTTCTCCAAGTAGGGATTTACTCAATTCAGAAAAACATATACCATTTTGTGAATCGTTTCCTTGCATTTACAAGAACTTTCTGGCCAACATAAATGAATATTTACTGTTAATAAATAACATTGAACAATCGAAAATTCAAAATGAAAAAATTCGTTATGATAAAAATCGTCAAAATAATGAATTGAACGAAAAAATTCTAAGTACAGCTGATTATTTACAAGCTGTTGGTCAGTATTCTGACTTTCAAAACAAAATAGAAGAAGCAAATTCAAGTTGTAATGATAGGATTCAAGAAAATCAAGTAATTCCTGCTCAAGAAATTCTGTATGAGGATCAACTTGATCTAGATTCTAATTCATTTGCCTTAAATTCATCAAGTGAATTGATTTCTAATAACTTCGATGACAGGGAAAAAGAAGAAGAAGTAGAAGAAGATGTTCAACACTTAAAAGATGAATGGGATTTTCCTAAAAAAGATATTCGTTTACAAAAATCAGAAGAAGACAATGATGAAAGGAACGACATTGAAGAAAAAATACCTGAACAAATTGTTCAGTTAAATGATAATCTGCATAATGAAATTAATGTGGAGAATTTCATTGAATCTGAAAATAGTGCAAATGAAGTTTGTATTTATGAGCTTTTTTAAAAAAATTTAAGCCTAATCAATTAATGTCGAAATATTTTTAGTAACTTAGTTAAGTGAAATGTTGGAATTCCACAACTTTGGGAAAAAAAAGAAACTTAGTTTTTAACTTACCGTCTCCTACCAGAACTCCAACATTTCACTAAGCTAAATAATTCGAAATGTGAAAAGTTTAGCTTACATTTTTTTTTTTTTTTTTTTTTTAAATAAATAATACACACCTACTTTTTAGGCTTCTCATTCGGTTGTTGCCAATAACAATCTTCAAAAGAACATTTTAAAAGCTTCACATTATTCCCCTCGATTCGAAAAACCTTCTAAAACTTTCAAATCGCCTAAGCAGCCTTCCAAAAAATCAAAATTTATAAATGATTCTGTAAAGACTACTTTCGGAAAAAACAACGATGGACTTGAAGAGACAAAATCAATTAAATCAAATAAAAATGCAGAAATCACAAAATCTCGAAGATTAAAAAATCACATAAATCGTTTAAAACAGAAAATGCATAATAATGAAGATAATTTATCTAAAAATCCTTTGCTCAATATAAATTTACAATCTTCAACTGAAAATTTTTCACAGCCACTTTTGAACACTCCTAAAACGCCTACTGAAGGTTCAGAAATTAATTTGAATCTGAAAGTAGTAGAATCTTCAAGAAGTTCTTTAAACAAAGGCATGATATCACAATCTGCAAGATCAAATAAAAGTCTTGAACATAAATTATTTTCTCCAACTTTAAAATCAGGACAAAGTCGTTTGGAAACCGATAATATTGCAATACTTTCAAAAATTACCTCATATCAAGAAGAAATTATTACAATGCTGGATCAGATAAGGTTCGAATATTTTAATTATTTTTTCGTTTATTAATTTTATGTCTTTTAAAAGGCAAAAAATAAAAGAGGTCGAACAACCAGAAAATGAAATAGAAAAAGATAAAAGGGAAAGACGTATCAATGAGTTTTCAATACGATTCACCAGACAATATTTATATCAAATTGAAAAATTGGTAATACAAATTTGGTACTTTTTTTTTTTTTGAGTGTGTGTATTTATAACTGTTTTTTTGTGACAGATTGAAGAGATCCAATCAATGTCGAAAGATAATTCTTCAAGTGATAGAAACTATTGTCAGATTAAAATTTCCACATTGTATGGAATTATTCAACAAGCTCTACAAGCTTATTTAAAGCAAATAAAATGCTTTTCAATGAACAAGAGTGCTAAAATAATTGAAGTATTAGTTACCTACATTATAAATGCAACAAAAGTTTGTAAACATCAGAAAATTTTTAGGAAAAATGATCATGTGGTTAAGGTAACATTTTATATTAAAGACCATAGCAGCTTAACGTGCGTTACATCTGTAAACCTCAATAAAAATTTTGAATTTACATATTTTTAGTCTTTAATGGTCGCCTGTAAAGAATTTCATTTATTCCTTCGGGATATGCAAAAATACAACGCTTATTTGATGGAAAATATTTATTTGAAGGAAAGAAAAATTCGAAAAGTATTTTATTCTTATTAAAAAATTTAAAAAAAAAATAGGATAAAAAATAACGTTTATTTTTCAAAGATTTCAAATATAACAAACAGACTCTCTATGTATGGTAATCCATTATCAAAGAAAATTTTACCAAAACGTAATTTCAATCATATTCCTCCTGCAAGACCAAATTCAGAAATAAAAATTTCAAAGAAAAACAGTCAAGATAAGTTTAAGAAAATTCAAAACGGTATTTCAAAAAAAACAGCAAATAGTGTTCGTAGTGCAAAATCGGTTATTTTTCAAAATGATAATGAAAATGTGAAAACTTTTATAGAAAATTTACCAGAAAATGAAAGTCAAGTACATTTTATTTTCAAACTAAAAGAATTCTTAAATTTTACAACGACATATTTGAATTTCCTTATTTTAGACTAATTTGGTTGTGGCATCAAAATCTCCTGATGAAAAAGAAGTGAAAGATGGAATTAATGAGCTGGAAATCGAAATTAAACAACAATCTCCACCAAATAGTGGAAAAGAGAAAGAAACAGTGAAAGTTTTACTGGCTTCGTTCGAAAAGTATAAGGTAAAAAGTTTTTAAATTTCGAGAAAATATTTTAAATTTGTTCAATTAATCATTTTCCGATACCTGCGATTTATTCACACACGTCCGACCAGGTTCCGGGTTCCGGTCACAAATCACATGCAAACATGTCACAATGCCTGAACCTGATCGGACGGACGGTCCCGCGGAGACGGATCGGTTATGTGAATCATCCTTAAAAAGAAAAAACTAGAATAAAATTTTTAACGGAACTTCTATACGCTCTTACAAAATATAAAATTTTCTAATTTTAGACCCATTCAATTATTCCATTAAAATCTGCTGATAAACAAGAATTAAAGGATACTAAATCGGTGAATAAAAGTATCTCACAAACTGTATTGACCAGTGAAATAGAACAAGGAACAGTAAAAACGTTATTGGCTACATTTGATAAAGAAAAGGTAAGTTTTAAATAAAAAAGTATGTGTACACCAAAAAAAAAATTTTATTATACAATATATATGTAAATTAACAAATTAAAAGCATTTCTACACCTTTTGACATAACACATGAAAAATTTAACCATTAGAGCAAAAAATTTTAGAATAAAATTGAAATATTAAATTAAACAGCTGCACATGTTATGCAAATTGGCTTATTCTCTTCAACTGCAAATGTATTTGAGGTGATTGCTTTTTTACATTTCTGTAATAAAATAAAAAAAATCAGGCAATTAGTTTAAAACAAGGGAAAAAATTAAAAGGAAATCTTCAACTAAAAATTCACTGTATAAAAAAATTTATGAAAATTTCATTGATACATTGAAGTCTATTAGAATAATTAAATGATTTTTTTTTTCAAATCACCTTGCATTTGAAACAATCCTTATGCCATTTTGCATCTAATGCAATTACTGCTTTATCAGTTATCGGGTGAGTGCATCCAAAACACTTTGCTGCAAAAAGTTTCTCAAAGTCTTCCTTACAATAGGCTTTTCCTTCTCTTTCATAAAATGCTGAACCAGAAAGTGCTTTATTGCAAGGACCACTGCATTTAAAATGATCCTCATGCCAAGTTTGACCCAGTGCTTTGAGTATTTTCTGAAAAAAAAAAAAAAAAATTCCAATAACGATTTAGATTTTGAAAACTGATAATTTTCTATTTAAAAAAAAAAGAACCAAGGTCACATACCTCTTTAATTGGTTTATTGCATGCCTTACATGTATCTAAATATTTTGCAGAAAAACAATCTGGGCAAACTGGTTCACCATCTTTTTCATTGAATGGGGTATCCTTGATGGGTTGCAAACATTCTTTACATGTAAAATGTTCTGGGTGCCAGGTTTTACCAAGTGCCGTTACAATTTTATGTGTTATAGATTCATTACATTTAAAACATTTTGTATCAGCCTGAAAAAAGAAAGGGAAAAATAAATATTGTTGTTCTATCAGTAAAAGTAGAAAGTACTTTTATCTATATCAAATATTTTATCTTCTACATCTTTGAATGTTTTGAATTAAATTTTCTAACCACCCTATATTATTTCAAATTATTGTAAAAGAAAAAAAATCTTTTGAAACTTTTCAATGAAACTTTCGGTTTTTTTTTTTACTTCTAAAAACCTTTGAGGCACTGTTATGACGATATGTGATATTTACGTTAACCTAGATGTTCCTGAATAAATTTTGTTTAATTCTTTACATTTGTGGGTGGGTACATGCGTATGTGTATGTGTTACATATGATTAATATGATTTGATTCAGTGAAATCAGGTGTACGGATATAACATTCAAAAACAAAAAAAAATCTTAACTGAACTTGTTGTATTTCAAAACTTTTCAAAAATTATCTAAAAGTGGTGGTAGTGACTCCATTCAAAACGAAGAAAAGAAATACTAATTCTTATGATAATAAAAAAAAAGAAGTTTTTTGTCTTTGAAAATTTTTATTTAGCTTCTAAGCAAATCAACTTTTTCAGATTTTTTATGGTAAAACATAAAAATTGAAAAAAATTTCATATAACAAATCATAAAACAAACAAAAACAGTTAATTATAACGTTTATATAAGAAAAAATTTTAAACTTACCATTTTTGTGTAAATTATCTATGCAAAATAAATATTTAAAAAATATTTAAATATGTACTTTTAGAATAATAAAAGTCCCAGGATTAAAGAAATGAACTTGTCTTTCAATGTTGAGCACGAAACCTTGAATCAAGAAGGACAACAAAATTATAATTCTGGTTAGTATTTAAATTTAAATTTAAAAAAAAAAAAAAACAAAAGTTGTAAGCAATTTATTTAATGGCAATTATATTTTTTTCACAACAATTACTTACAAAAACATACAATAAGATTCTACAAGTAATATTAAAATTACCGAAGCACAGAGAAGTAATCAAATGACTAATAATATAAAAATGAAAAACAGAAACGTAATATCAGTTAATACTTTGAAATCTAAAATAAATCTACCAGCACCAGCTGATAATAATATGGGACGTAAGGAGTCATCATCATTGGAATTATTAGAAGAATTTGAATCATATGGGAATGCTTATATTATGGATAATGATAATATATTAACTAAACAAACTAGTAAAACTATAGTAACGAAATCAGATGTAAATAAATTCAAAGAAGAGGGTAATAAAACAACACAAATCGATAACAACACTGAAACATGCGCAAGTCTTCAATTAGTCAGAACGAACGACGACGTCAGGTGAGTAATCATTTTCATACATATAAGAGGGTGCTTTAGAAAAAAATATTTAATAATTGAGATACAATTTAGAAATTGAGACTCCAAATTTTAAATTTCAACTTTTTGTAATTTTTTTTAATATATTTTTTTTTAAATCGGATTTCATGTACTTTCTTAACCCATATATAGACCTGAAACTATTTTTGCCTGATTTTTTATTGCTTGTGCTATAAAACACAATGCAAAGGATACATCCAAGCAATAAAAAGTAATATTTTGGCTCTAAAATGTTTATCCTTGTAGAAAAGGACTGTCCTATCCCTATGTAAAGAACACTACTACTCCATACATAACGTAGAGGGATTATAAAATGATACATATAGTGAAAATCATAAAAGTTGGTTTTTCGCGCATGTTTTACATGGCGTGTGATCTTATATTGTGTATACATATACGAAAGAAGAAATCTGTTTTTTAGAATTTATAACAACAAAAGTACATGTGTGTAAGTATATTTTTTTCTACGCATGTTTTTCTAGTATAATACGATTCATCAACTTTTTTGGTTTTGGCTATATGATATGTTTGCTAGGTCTGTACGGGTTGTTAATCCCTAAAATCTAACTTCCGTTAAGATAAAATTTTTCAAAAAAAAAAAAAAAAAAAAAAAGTAAATAAGCCTCATATGTGAGTATGTGACACTAAAAACGTATGTACCTTATATTCAAACAATAAACTTTCGTTCTAATTTTTGAATCATATTTCCAAAGAAAAATTTAATCAAATTCATTTGCAAATAAAAAATAAGATTAAAAATTAGACTGTAAATTGATTATTTTAATCTGTTTTTATTGTTTCTTTGAAATTTTTCAATTGTCTTGCTTATTTTTATTTTTATAATCTTGAAAAAATTATAATCACATTGAGAAATTTATTTTCTTTTTTTTTTTTTTTATATTCCATGATAGGAATTTCAAAAAAAAAAAAAAAATTTCAATTATGACAATATTCATTGTTTTATCGATGCAATCGATGATATTGTGTATTGAAAATTGCATAATAAAATATTTTGTATTTTAATTATATTTGTATGTATGTACTTGAAAATTTTTAAACAAAAATTTCCTAATTAAAAATTAAAAATAATTTTAATAAAGCTTTTCATTTGGTATTTCACCTTCAAAATGTGACTCAAAAAAAATTATTTTAGTTTGTAGTTGGAGGGTTTTAAAAGGCATTCACGACCACATAATTTGTTTACTA
This sequence comes from Bombylius major, assembly GCA_932526495.1. Classification (NCBI taxonomy): domain Eukaryota; kingdom Metazoa; phylum Arthropoda; class Insecta; order Diptera; family Bombyliidae; genus Bombylius; species Bombylius major. Next base: position 37,725,945 of record OW052043.1, on the reverse strand, counting down.
ATACATATATGTATATTATTATCTTTATTTTTAATGGTTTTTTTTTTCATGTTATATTCAACTAGCACGAAAAAATTTCAATTCAAACACAACATACATTATTCTTTTGTATCCTCCACAACTGAAATCATCTCATCAGATGAAGGAACAGACGTTATAAAAAATAAGATCGAAAAACCAGTCAAAAATACCGAAATAACAAGTAACAAGCAAAAAATCATAAATAACGAATCCCAAATTAATACCAATAAAAAGTTTGTTCAACGAATTGAAAATCTTGAAGCAGATCATTTAAATTTTCTAGAAAAAGCTGCTAACAATCCAATGTATGGAAATGCATTTTTCTCGGAGCCTTGGAAAATTATTGAAAGGTAGAATTTATGTATTTTAAATTACATATAACGTTCTTTAAAAATTTCTGTGAAAAATACTCATAAACAGTTTATTTCGATAAATTTAATTTTTTTTTTTTTTTCACAGATTATCGAACAAAATATGCGAAAATGTTTTAAATGAAATTGAAAATGAGGCTACAGAGGAGGAGAAGAAATTTATTGATAATTTTCTTAATCAAGAATTTACTTGTTGAATAGAATAGAATTCTCATAATTTCAGTCAAACAGTTTTTTTTTTCTTTCTTTCTTGAGTTTAATTAAAAATTTAAAGCGTTTTATGCATTTTACATATACACCATCACACGCACAAACACACACACATATTGTACTCACAATTTCACACTAAATTTTTTTTTTTCTTGTAAATTTAAAAAAAAAAATTAATTTATTAAATATTTTATTACTTACCAAAAATTTAATTTTATTTTTTCTATAAATGCAAATGAAATGCAAAATTGCAAAATTGCAAATCTATAAATGTTTATTGTATTATATTTCAAATTTTTTTTTTTTTTTTATCTACAAAAATTTGCTTTTATTCTTCTTTTAAACTTCAAATAACTCGGATATTTTTAAGAAAACAAAAAAAAAAAAAAATATGTGTTGAAAAATTTTCTCTTAGGTTACTATGTGAAATTGTTGTTGTTGTTGTTGTTGTTTTCAAAACGTTTTTAAAATTTGTTACTACTGAAAAAAATATACAGTAATCATCTAATAAATATCTTAAATAATAATGAAAATAACACGTTTTTGTGGTGGGATTTTATAGTCAAAATATTTTTAGAAAATGGAAGAAAAGCAATAATCTAATTTTTTAAAAAATGATATAAGAGCGTTTGCACGATGATAACGATAACGACAAGATATCGATATATAAATAATAATTGCAAGTTGATATATACCAAAAGGACAAAAATAACAATACTGAAAAGAAAAAAAAAAGTCGGAAACTCTTATTATCTGGAATTTGGAATTAACGACTTGCTTTTCAAAGAAATTAATTATATCATATTTATTATTATTTTTTTTGTTCATCAATTATTGTAATCTAATTTATCAATGCATATCGCCCATTCCATGCATGACGGACGGGACGGGACATTGAAGAAAATTTTTTTGAATCTTTTTTATTTTTACGTTCACATAGTTCAAATGTAATACTGTAAAATGTAAAAAATAATGGTCCACCCAAAGACCTATAAAAACCGAAAAAGAATATGTTTTCCAAGAATTATAGTTTTTATTTTATAAATTCAACACTATTTTTCTTCGAAGTATATAGCTTCACAACTCCTGTCTCATAGTAAATTTTTAGGTGGTAGTCTTAGCAAACTACGACAAAAATTTGTTATTTCTCCAACTCGCACAAGCTAAGATATAATAAATTATGTTTGCCATGTCGTATGACGGACGGGACCATTGAAAACTCCCAAATTCTCTTAATAAAAAAAGATGAAAATGATAAAATTGAACACTGAAATTAATTTTTTTTAAATAGTTTATTTGTTTTTCTTTTTGATAATGCACATTGTGAAGCTAAAACAACACTGTACTATTTTACATTAAATGCATTTGGTAACTAGTCATTTCAACTCAAAAATAGTCCCCGAAAACCTAATTAAGGTCGGTGTTATGTGTGTGTTATGTTTATGTACCTGGTTTTTTTTTAAAAAACAAGCTGTAGTAACAGCACAAACGTACCGTAGTGAAATATATACCTGGTGAACCTATTTACCCTATTTATTTAGAAAAAACCGAAAAAAAATTGTTAGGTTTGATGTAACAGCTCGCGTGGAATGGGCGATATATAAGAGCCCGTTTGTTTTAAAATTGATATAAGTCCACTTTGTTTTATTTTGAGATTTTTCAGGTTTTTTGTTCCAATTTATATGCACTGGTAAAAATAATTTTAGAGTATTGTATAAAAGGATATCTGAAATTTATTTTAACTTGTTTTACTTTCAGGAAAAAAAAACGACGGCTCATAATTAAATGACTAAATAAATTTAAACTCGAAAATTTGTTGCTGTGGAAACAACAATCCGATTTCGAAATTACTCTAGAAAAAAAAAACTTTTATAACTTTAAACAAAATCATTTATTAATTAGATAACTTGAAATTTTTATTTTTTTTTTTTTTATTATAAAGCTTTGTACTACATTTGTTAAACTTGAAGTTGTTACAAATTACAATTCGGAGCCAAGAATATCAATGAAATTATACAGAAGAACTTTTTTTCTTGTTTTAAATCTCAAAGTACATAAGTTTAGGCCTTAAGGGTTTTACAGACGACCAACATGGTTGTAAAATATGTCGTCGAACTGCATGTCACAGACAGAACAACCTCAGTTTGACAATCTTAATGTAAACATTACATAATTTTTATTCACCAACTTCTAGAAATGAAATAATAATGATAACAATAGAGTTTTAAACACTCACTGCAACCAACTCAAACAGACAACATCCCAAAAAAAAATTAAAATGATTGTCTGTGGGCTGAAGCAAATGGAAGAATTTTGTTATTGTTTAATTTAGGAGATTTTGCATCATACGAATTGAGTGAAATAAAACAAGTGAATAAGAAATAAGACAGGATTGTTATAAAATTTTTGGCAAGGATGTTTTTTTAATTTTGAAACCATTTCAAAAATTCGTGGTAAACTTCATAATAAAACAAACTATCTCTAATAATAACAGAAGGGCTTACAACCCTTTGACTGACAACTGAGAGGTGTGTCGGTGTGTGGTATCAAAACGGCACTATATATGCTAATTGGGTCTTCGAACAGCCACATCAACCAACCAACCATCTCTAATAATTGTATTGTAGACAGTAACTTTTAAAACGAACCAATAATTGTCGATAAAAATCGACGACTCTTAGAATACCAATTTTGTAAATAATGTCGTCTCACATGGCACCGACTACGACTATCAGCATAGGGGTGATTTTCTATTCTTGATTTCGAATTGTAACAACTAAACAAATTTTTATATGAATTGATTAAAACCAAATTTAACATGTTAAGCATATACATAATATATATGAGAATAATAACTCAATTGAAAAAGAGAAAAATAATTTATGAAATATGTTAACGACTAGTAACAGATTAGAACCATAAAATATGTGATAAAAAAAATCCAACATTTCTCTTACTCATATGATGGCACTTAACATGTTAAAGTTATTTAAAATTGATTATATATATTTATGTATATAAATTAAAATATTAAACTCCTAATTAAATTACAAACTATATTTACAATTTTTTTTTCAATTTTTAATTATACTTTAATATTTTGTGCATAAAAGTTGTAATATATATTTATTTATTTATTTTTTTTTTTTCTTAAATATAATCTACGTTTGTAAGCGTGAAAAAACAATTTTAATACTGCAGAAAATCTCATTTTAGCTACGTATTAATCTTTTATTTTTGAAATTATCCATGAACAATGTAATTTTTTCAATATTATATTTTAAAAACTGTTTATAAAGTTTTAAAGAATCTTCTAGCTTTTTTAAAAATGTTGTTTTTGTTTTTTTGACAAAGATTTAGTTATTCTGAATTATCTTTCCATTTTTTTTTAAATTTTTTCATATTTTTTCGATTTAAATTTGTATAGAAAATCCAATTTCTCAGAAACTTAAAAATTCAAAAAAAAAAAAAAAATGAAAATTCAACAAAATTTTCATAAGATCGCTCATATGCGCATTTACCCTAAAATATTTTGATTTTTTCAGCTTTGGTATTAAAAAACCGAATCTGAATCTTTTACTTTACGTAACGGCGAAACAGAAACGAAATTAAAAACCTTTTTATTCGGTAAGGTAAGTTTACACGATAGGAGACTTTGGTTTCCAGATACCAAAAAATAATGTCTGGCTGGAGACCAAGGGATCTGTGTAAACACTGGAGAGATCTAAAAATATTTAATAGACCGAAAGTATTTATGGTCACCAGACACCATTTTTTGGTTTTTTGAAACCAATGTCCCCTGTCATGTATACTTTCCATTCGTGTTTTTTTTTTCTTTCTTTTTAAAGGCCTGAGAATACACACATCTTATTCCGTAATTCCTGTATATAAATTGAAGATTCTTCATTTTATGTTTGACACAAGTTCTAGCAAACAACTTCCTATTAAATTTTTCCACAAGATAAATATTTTGAAGGAAAAATAAAACTTACAAATTATGTTTTAAAAACTTGTGGAAATTCATTTGCAATATCTCGTACAAGTTGTTGATCATCAGCGCTAATTTCCGTTTCTTCACAAAATATTCTTGTGAAAATTTTTATCAAATCCTGTTTACGATGTGTATGCTGAACATAATTGGTGTTTCGTAAAATTTTTCGAAATACTTCCAAGTATTGTTTTCTCTATTTGAAAATAAAAACGTTTGAAAAATTTCTTGATGTATAAAATTTTTTTGTAATTCTCATTTTTTACTTACTGGATCACCCGCTGATAAATCAGAAAGTTGACGTACAAGAATGTCGATTAAAACCATAACATCGTTAGTATAAAAATGACTGGCAGTTTCTGGGAAACTAAAAAGATCTTCAAGCATTTTTAGAACCGAATTTTGAGTGGTAATTTTATGTTTTAAAAGCTTTACAGGATCATCTTGAAGAAGAAAAAAACATGTATTCTTTTTGTCAACACCATGGAAATTAGCTTACCTTCCCGATTCAGAAGAAAAAGAAGCTTTTGCGTTAATATTTTAACAGACGCTACATCACGTATAGCATCGATAACAATATTTTGTGTATTATCAGAAAATTGTAAATTAAAAGCTAATATAAATGCAATAACGGAATCTATTAAAGAATCTGAATTATTTTGTTCCACGATTTCCAGAAGAAATGTGATAAACTGCTCATTTAAATACTCTGAAAAAAATACAAAAAAAAAAAAAAAAATCCATAAATAAATTAATCAATTTTGTGTAAAAAAAAAAACCTTGATGATTAATTGGCATCATTTGTCCTAAAGAAAATATTAGTGTGATAGTTTTTGTAAGTTCCATAAATTCGTCTAAACTCGAGTATTTATTTTTCATATCTTGGGCCTATTAAAACAATAAAGTAATTACTTCAAAATTTACTACCGATCACAAAATAAAAATCTTACAATTTCTAACGGTAAAATAGATGTTAGAAGAATATCTACAGCTATATGATCAAGATGACATGCAGCTGTAAAAACTTTTAACAGTAAATTTTTAATACGCCATCTGGATTCCATTTGATAATATTGAATTAAATTAATTAAACTTTGGTAATGATCACAGGACATTTCGTAACAGCAAATATTTTCATCTGCATTTTTCTGAAAAGATTCAATTGAATATTATTATAAAAAAATCGAAAAAGAAATTTAAAGTAAAATAATTAAGGTCATTTCACACAGACCCGATCCAATTCTCGGAACAGTACCGGGTCGTTTGTATGTGAATTGACTTTTAATCAAGAAAATTCTCATACCAAAATATCGACTAATTCTTCTAAAATTTGAACAATATCTTCTTCATCTTCATGTAACATCCATGTTCTTTGTTCAGAATCATTTTTGCAATCCGAAAGATTTGAAAAAATATATTGTAAACGTTTGGCATCATGTGTCTTTCCGAGAAATTCTTTTGGAATTTCTGGTTTATCAGTTAAATGTAATGTTATTGCTTTTAAATGTGAAATAATATCTTCAGGTAGAAGTTTTTCTAGATTAACTAGAACTACACGTAATGCATCACAAGAAAAATCAAAACTTAAATTTGTATGTTTACGAATTTCATCAATCAATCGATAAACATCTTTTGCTGTATATGAACGATTAATTTCACTATTTTCGCTAGTATTAATGCTTTCATCAATGTGGTTTTCTTCTATGACATTTTCTGTGATATTTTTCTCTTTACAATAAGCATAATCATTTTGTCTGTTCATTTGTACTGTAACAGTAGATACAGTTATTTGAGAAAGTAAGTTTTCGGTACTATTTGAAATTTCCATTCCAGGACTTGTATCAACACTTCTTGATGGAGTTTCATTAGTGTAAAGTTGTTCAATATCCTTTGTATTTTGATTAATTTGATCTACATTGTATTCAGTGCATTTATCACCATTTTCTTCACACTAGAGAAAAATATTACATTACATATTTGTAACGGTAAATAATACATACTACTTCAAATTTAAGGGTGATTTACACACTTCCTGGTCCGATTCCAGTCACAAATCACATACAAACACATGGTCAGAGAGGAACCGGATAGGATGTGTTAAAATTTATTTAGAAACTTACTTGCAGTGACGATTGCTGCATACAATGTCTTTTTTCAGACAATCTTTGTAAAAGTTCACTTTTTTTTATAATTCCATTGATATTGTCGTCTTTATACTCTTTCAACGAATCTATACTAGAATCTAAAAAGGTGAGTAGAAAATGAGGGTCAACCTAAAAGTAAAAAAACTAATTAAAACAAAAGTTTTACAATTAAATGGAAGAACACAATTTGACAAAATTTTGAATTAAGAAAATGTGAACTAGGAGATTTTACAAAATTCCAAAGCACCAATTTAAATTTTACCTTTAATTTCATAACATAATTCGATGGTACAAATCCAATGTTTCCTTTAATATTAACTACAGGCCACCAATTTCTCTGTTTAGCGCTTGTTTGATACAATATAAAATAATCACCTTCACTAAAACTCATTGTTTTTGCATGAGCAGCTTGAAAATCATAAAGGGCTTTTAACATTTCATAATTCTCTGAAAGTGAAGAAAAAAAAACACACATTAAAATCATTGATGATGATGAATAATTAAATGACAAAAAACATCAAACACTAACCCATTGTGTCAGTCATATATGCACATGTACTATACATTCAAAGAGAAAAATATTCAATTTAAAGAACTCTACTATGTACTATGTATTGACTAATTGCTAATAGCTAATTGGGTATTTTTAAACGCTTCCTAAAATCAAATTCGAAATCAAATTTTCCATTTTATTTACTTTCACTGAATAATACACAAAACAAAACTGATACTAAATTGAAATAAGAAAAAAATACAAACAAGATGGGAAAAAGCAAGTTTGACAAGCGTTTGCTGTGGTGCAGCGTTGCCAATTTGTGTGGAATTCCACAAAATATGGGAATTTTGTACCTTTGTGGGGAATAGAAATCTGTGGTTGGTATTATGAATTATAATTTTATGAATCGAAACGGAATAATGGAATTGAAACTCAAATTACCACAGTTTGATTTGACGCGACGGTTAATAATGTGATTGTGCTTCTGTTCACTTATTACAGAGTTTAATTATAACTAATTAAAATTTTGATTTTATGTATTAAATTGTCTTTCTATTGGAAATATATAATCCTGAAGAATTAAATGGAAGTATTTCAATTTTGAACGAAGCGAGAAGAATACGAGACACTATTGTAAGAAATGATTTCCGGTATAAAATGAAAATTTTAATTTAGTTTGAATATATGTAATAATATATTATACTACATTCTAGTGAAAATATCATTTCTTCGTAATTATATGTAAAAATAAAATCATTTTTGTAAAATCATAGGAGTTGTCACTATCAAAACACCAATCGAGAATAAACTCGATTGACAGATAGTCGGTTCTCGATTCACCACAGTTACAGAAACACTAAAGTCGAGAATTATGAGTTATGACAGATCGAGAAAACCAATCGAGAAATGATACAGAAACGGGCTACTGCTGGACTTTTGGTTGACCTGTCTTTGCAATGTCTTTATGGCAGCAACTCTTGTTTCAAAAATATTTAATATAAATCAAAACGATAATTTTGAATAGTAAATGTTCTTAAATAACTTTATTTAAAGTAATAAAAAGATTTGTACATTTACTTTATACTTATAAACTAATGACTATAAAATGTACTTTCACATTCACTAAAACTAAAAATTTGAGACCTGGAGCTTGACAGGTAATATCATCGTTTTCACAAAATGCTTTTATTTTGTTTTTCATATCTATGTCGATACACTTCTTTTTCTGAAGCGACGTGAAGAAGGTCTTCGATGCTTTAGAAGGTAAAATTCCACGTATAACTTGTGCTATAACAGCAACTTTCCTTGTTAACCGCTCGCGATAAAGATAGTTTTGATTTATAGCCAGGACCCTATTGTCGAAGTAGATGGTTCCAAAGCTGAAAACGATTCTGACAATTTCTTTTTTCTTTCTTTTTCCCTATGCTTTTTTGTCTTATCTGATCTTTTTGTCGTTTGATAAACAATTTCTCTCCGTTTTTTATCTCGAATTTTTTCCTTTTCGAGGTGTGCCTTCCACTTTTCAGGATCGTTTTTCAACTTTTCTCTATACTTTTGCATTCTATTTGCAAACTCCATCTATGAAATTGTCAAATAAAAAATTTCTTAGATTATTTAAAGTAGTACACATTTATAAGTACAAAATATGTAACGGGTGTGACATATACTTACTTTTCTTGGTTACGAAATATAGTTAATAATAATAAATTTTGAAAAACACTTCGAGTATGTATGCTACGTACCTACTTTCTTCTATTTTTGACCAAGTGAAACAAATTCATAATATGTTACTTTTTTCTTAAAATCAAATAAACACTATTTTCACGTAACGGGTGTTATATATTTATAGAAAAAAATTTGCAGGATAAAAGATGAAATTATTAACTACCAATACATATAATTTTTTTATAAAATTAAACATAGTGCAACTTCTGAAAATAAATCAAATTCCTAATACATATATTTGTTGAATATTGTATATAAAGCCAGGTCAAACAAAAGTACAGGTAAAATGTAACGGGCTCAGGCAAAGTGCATTATTTTTCTTAGTAATAATTATGTAAAAGGTAGGTACTTTATATCCCTGATGTTTTACTTTTCAGATTCATTCATTTAATTTTCAGGTTGAAAGTGGTCGTTTTGCTTGAAATTCCCCAACTGTGAAAAACAAATAAGTTTTTGCAGGCAATTCAACTACTTTGACAAATTTCTGTATGAACATTGTAAAGAAAAAAGGATGCTGGTGTAAAAGTACAAATTTGAAGAATGAGGTCACGGGAAAGAAGTGTTTAAAAATACTCATTGAACTTAAAAATGACGTTACAAAAAAAGTAATGTTACAACTATATGAACACTCCTTGTTTCATTGTAGCAAATTTTAAAAATTACATTATATGGGGATTCACTCTTCGGTGCAAATAGGTATTCCATCGTTGCATTCGGTGTATCGTAGCACGAATTTGCAACGATACAACAACAATTCGTGCTACGATACACCGAATGCAACGATGCAATACCTATTTGCACCAAAGAGTGAATCCCCTTTATAATTTTTTTTTTCGCTAAGTAATTTTAAACGGTCACACGATTTTCGACATACACAAATGGCATTACTATTCCTCTTTGCTAAACATATAGCCTGTATACATGATGGATTGAATCTTAATTTAAACCGGTCTGAATCCCCAAAAAACCATGTATTAGGTGATCGAGTCCATATGGGAACCAACCGATCCGATCCATCCATTTCTCTTAGTTCGAGTCGAAATATAAACGTACAAACACGGATTGAAAGATTGAAAGATCGAAATTGTTTTAGGCTATGTTATTTATCGAAGTGTGTGAAAACTTTTATTTGTTTCATTTAAATAAAATTGAAAACATAAATAAAATGGCAAAAAGAAATATTTGGGGACATGAAGAAACTCTAAACTAGCCCTAATATTTAAGTTTACATTCAAATATTAGGAAAAGTAAAAAATTCAAGGTGATAATTTCTATATTTTGAACCACGTTTGAATCTAAACTAAAATCGATCTTTCGAACCAAAATACTGAAAAACGCAGATCGAAATTCGATTTTTCAATCGCTAGATCTTAGAATCTCATCATGTATACGTGGTAATAGAAAATCCTTTTCTTTTTTAATTCATCTTCTTTCCTGATTTTGGCGGTTATCAAGTTTTCTTTGATTCGTTCTACTACTCTACTGTACTAGTTGTTCGATCACGATTTTGCAACCGGCCTTGTGAATTTCATTAATTTTCATTTTTCAATCGTTTTTATAATTTTAATTTATAGTTAATTAACAAGTGTGGTAGTGGTTATTTCATTTTTTATTTATAAAGTGCAGTCGAAAGAAAATTTCAATAATGAGCAATTTGGAGAGATCACCCAACTATCAAGTTTTGGGGTTTACGGATAATGATATTTCTGATGAAATTATTCATGATAATCTATCAGCAATGCCGACGTTCTCGCTACATCAGTCATGTAATGTAGATTTAGATAATATAGATGATTTAAATTTCAATCCAGTCCAAATAAATGGACGTAAATTATTGGGTCCACCATCAGATTGGTCTGGTCCACCTCCATCAAATAGATGCGAATTATTCATTAAGAAAATTCCACGTGATTACTCTGAAATGGCATTAATTTTCCATTTTCAAAGATTTGGACAAATATATGAATTTCGCTTGATGATGGATTTTCATGAACGTAATCGTGGTTATGCCTACGTAAAATATACGTGCGAAGAAGATGCTGCAAAAGCAAAAGAAATAATGAATAATTTTTATATAACGCCACGGAAATATTTAGAAACTGCAGCTGAGATAGTATTGAATACTTTTCAAGGATATGAATTAAAAGGATATAAACTTAATATTGAATGGGCATTACCACCACACGAGTAAGTATAATGTGTATATACAACTTCATTAGTAATTGTTAATTTTCGAAAAATGACATTTTCTGATAAAACTTTCCTGTTCCAGTTTTCATGCAAATAACAGCAGGTTTGTTTTTGTATTCTGAAATAATTATCGGCTTGCAACCTGTGTTTAATTTCAGAATCCTCAAGTATTTTATCTAAATTTAAGTCTGATTTTGTAAGAAAAACTTAAACGTTATACCATTCTAATAAGATTCAGAAGTTTTGTGAGCTATCTTTTTTTTTTCTCTTGGATATCCTGATTTGTAATCTTTTCTTATTTCAATTTTCTTCTTTTTTGGTTTTTTTTTTTCATTTTGTTTTTACAAATATAGAAATTCATGTCATAAACTACAGCACATCGATTTTGATGCACTTCTTCGTTTGAAATGTATTGCGAACTATTGGAATTCACCAATCATAATATTTGGTAGAGTTTTCGAAAGTGATAATTTACAATATGCTGCGGTAAGACTAAGAAATTGAGAATCTCAAATTTGCCTTTTGTTTTTTTTTTCAAATAAGCTTTTAAAATCGAAATTTTTTACGTAATTTTCAAGATAAAAATAATTATTTTCTTGATCATTACCAATTTGTAGGTAATGTTACGAGATGCAACTAACATTCGAGCCATTTTCGTTGAATTAAAAACAGACAATTTAGTCGATATACAATCACGACTTTGTGAAGTTATCGTTTCATTGATTGACCAAACTGGTGGAATGCCATTATTAAATTACGTTATTAAAGTCGTTGATGATATAGTTCATATTGGTGAGTGAAAAACTTGAAAAGATAGTGGTGGCTAAAAATAGAAGTCTTACAGATCTGAAATTGATTACCAATTTGGTACCAATTTCCATTTAAACTTTAGTCTGTGATGGTTCTACATAGATAGCATTATAATATCATTTTGCATATTTTTTCTGATTTTGATGTCAGGTAAAACTTTATCATTTGAAAAGCATTAACCGATCTTAAGGTAAATATCCACCAGAAGATGGCAACGCATTCTTCTGCTCCCAACAAATATTAAGAACGAAAACTGCTTACAAGCAAGCTGCTTCACAAAATGTGTGCACGTTACTACTACTTAGTATCTACCAAACTGCCGTCTGCCAGTTGTGTTTGGTGTACTTTTAAGTATTCTAGTGGATCCCACGTACTGCTTTCGTTTTTTTCCATTTTAAATTTAAAGCAATTTAAAAACACCAAAGCTTAACATTCGAGTTAGAAAAAGAAGGTTGAGCTATCCGTAAAATAAAAAAAATTAATTAAAATATTCTAATCTAAAAATGGAATGAACAAATGAAAAGATATGGTTTAACCCAGAATTTCAGTGAAATGATGCTATAGCTGGAGGACCAACATGAGTTTAGAACACGTAAAGAACGAAAGTGATGTAAAATACGTATGCAGCACTAGAAATAATATATGTACGCATGCAATATGCGATCTATAAACACACATTTTGTTTAGGTGGATACAAAACACATCTAGGGCTTGCGTACAGTTCGCGTACGAGTTCATCTTAAGTGGATATTTACCTTTTTAGACATCAATATCAGATTAAGGTGCAGCATAGTCCAATATTCGTCTTATTCATTATTTTTATTTTCTCTTTCAAAGTTGGAGCAATTACAAATTTTGAACATGCAAAATTTATTAAAGCATATGGAATTTATACAAATTTAACAATATATTGGAATGAAATATGCGATTTAAGTATGGCAATTCATTATTTATCATTGTATACACAAGAACAATTAATTGTTATGCATAATGATAGTTTAAAAAATAATAAAATACATAATTTTTCATATTTAAATAATATATTTATTAATGAACGTATACTTGGTTGTTTAAATTCAAATTATCGTAATAAAGAACCATTAAAATATAATATTAATAATACACAAATTATTTTTGTTTTATGTAATACATATTCATTAACAAATTATATATTTGAAAATATTCAAACAATTTTATATTCATTACAAGATAATGGTAATTCACAAATATCTCATAATAATGAAGAATATAAAATTGATTATTGTATTAATCATTTATTACCATTACGTTTTATTCAATCACGTTCAAATAATCTTAAAATTAATACTGTTTATTTTGGTAAACGTAATCATATTTACTATGATGTGAATAAAACTAATTTAATTAATTCAAAATTTAATCATAATTATCAATTAACAAATTCAAATGATATACAATTGCAAAATGATTATTTGGATTAGGAAATCAGTTTAGGTAAATTGCAAAAATAAGAAAATTATTAAAAACTTAAGAAAATGATAATTTTACAGATTAAAAATTCTTTTTTAAAATACATAATTATTTTTATGATTAAGTGTAATATTTTTCTATATTGTTATGATTGAAGTTTTGTTTATTTTCTTTTATGTTTTTTTAAATGTTTTTGTTTTCTTAAATGCAAAAAAAAAAGAAGATGTTTTAAGTTTAATGAATTAACATAGTTTTTGTTTTTTGGTTATTATTTACTGAATTTAATGAGGATAAGATTAAAAATGATATTGAAATAATTCTAAAATCACTTTCACATGATTTGATGATGAATTACATATATTTTTTTTTATAGTGAACACCTCTTTATTATAAAAGGAAAAAAATATTGTGAAACAGTAATTATTGTAACAAACGAATTGATTATGTAGGTAGCATGTATGTACTGTGTTCAAAGCATGAATTAAAAGCTAACAGAAAAATTTTATAAATTTCGAAGTATGTATTTAAAAATTTACTATTTTTTTTTTTTTTTTTGTAAACTTGAATGTGTTTTATTTTAATGTTTTTCTAATGATATGACAAAATCGAAAATATAAGAAAAAATTCATTTAAATTGAAATTTGGAATACTTTTCATGAAATAGGTTTTTGTTTAAAAAAAAACAACTAAAGTTTTATGTATGTAATATTACATCAATGGTTATTATTTTAGTACAAAAAAAGTATTTGGATTAGATTTTAAAAATACAAAACATTATTATAAATTTTTTATTACTGAATTTATTCAATTTTTATAGATAAATTTTAAACTAATAAAATACTTTAGTATAAAATCAAATTTACTTTAACTTTAACTTTAACGATTTTTTTATCTAGGAATTTTGAAAATAATTCTTAATATGTCTTTCATGTTCATTATTGCTGCTTATTTCTCCTTTTTTTTTCATACATGCGGTGGCTCAGGATAATTTTTTTGATCCTTCCTTCAGAATTTTTAGTATTTCTCTAATCACAGCACATTACTCTTCAAGAAATTAAAAATATGACTATGAGCATGCGCCCATTAGGTGATTGTAACAATCGTCGCAAGCCAGTTTAAAAACCTGTTTTTACAACTGCTCAAATTACATCTGAAGGAGGCATGATCAGTTTAAATTAAACGGGTGTGAGTGTATTACAACCGTGGTACTAGAATTATTTTACCATTATTTTTTCAACCAAATGTGCACATAGTATATGAACGTCGAACGATTCCGTCTGCTTTCACGCTTTTTGACGGTATTCTCTGAATTCGTGTGCCAGAGGAGTAGTGCGGTTTTCTCAATGTCATCTTTCTCACTTTACAATCAGACTCTGATTTCTATTTAATGAGCAGAAGATACTAACGCCTATACAACAGAACTGTGAAAAACAAATAAGTTTTTGCAGGCAATTCAACTACTTTGACAAATTTCTGTATGAACATTGTGAAGAAAAAAGGATGCTGGTGTAAAAGTACAAATTTGAAGAATAACGTCACGGGAAAGAAGTGTTTAAAAATACTCATTGAATTTAAAAATGACAATCTAATGTTACAACTTGATGAACACTCCTTGTTTCATTGTAGCAAATTTTAAAAATTACATTACAATTTATTTTTTTTCGCTAAGTAATTTTAAACGGTCACACGATTTTCGACATACACATATGGCATTACTATTCCTCTTTGCTAAACATAGAAAATCCTTTTCTTCTTTAATTCATCTTCTTCCCTGATTTTGGCGGTTATCAAGTTTTCTTTGATTCGTTCTCTTCCTCTTCCATTTCCATCGTACTACTTCTACTTTGCTTTTTGCTACTGTCTTATGTAATATGAACTAGTTGTTCGATCACGATTTTGCAACCGGCATTGTGAATTTCATTAATTTTCATTTTTCAATCGTTTTTATAATATTAATTTATAGTTAATTAACAAGTGTGGTAGTGGTTATTTCAGTTTTTATTTATAAAGTGCAGTCGAAAGAAAATTTCAATAATGAACAATTTGGAGAGATCACCCAACTATCAAGTTTTGGGGTTTACGGATAATGATATTTCTGATGAAATTATTCATGATAATCTATCAGCAATGCCGACGTTCTCGTTAGATCAGTCATGTAATGTAGATTTAGATAATATAGATGATTTAAATTTCAATCCAGTCCAAATAAATGGACGTAAAGTATTGGGTCCACCATCAGATTGGTCTGGTCCACCACCATCAAATAGATGCGAATTATTCATTAAGAAAATTCCACGTGATTACTCTGAAATGGCATTAATTTTCCATTTTCAAAGATTTGGACAAATATATGAATTTCGTTTAATGATGGATTTTCATGAACGTAATTGTGGTTATGCCTACGTAAAATATACGTGCGAAGAAGATGCTGCAAAAGCAAAAGAAATTATGAATCATTTTTATATAACGTCACGGAAATGTTTGGAAATTCAATATTCATATGATATGTATATGCAGTTTATTTGTTGGTAATATACCAAAGAATTAACACAAGAAGAAATTGAAAAAGATTTTCGTGAATGTTCATGCAAATATCAGAGAGATTATTAAATTTTACCTAGGCGTATTTGTGATGATATGCGAAATCATGGATTTGCATTTTTAAATTTTGCGTCGCATCAAGATGCATTAGAAGTGAAAAAAATGACTACACCAGGACGTATTGGAAAATGGGGACGTGATTTAAAAATTGTCTGGGCAAATCAAGAGAGGTACCTTGATCCTGAATCACAAAAGAATGTGAGTTATATTTAATATTAATAATATTACATATTTAGAATAGCCCTTCTATTACAAATCGTATTAGAAAAATCTAAGATTTAATTTTTCTGTTTATTTTTTCTTGTTTCAGAATAAAACTCTTTTCGTTCGTAATGTTGATTTATCAGTGAACGTAAGAGACATATGTAGTTTAATTGTTGACCACTGTTGCTCAAAAATTTGATGTTAAAAAAATGTCGAAAGTGCGTGAATTAGCATTTCACTAGAACTGCAGCTGAGATGGTATTGAATAGTTTTCAAGGATATGAATTAAAAGGATAAAAACATGATATAATATTGAATGGGCATTATCACCATACGAGTAAGTATCATATAATACCTAAAACTTCATTAGTAATTGTTAATTTTCGAAAAATGGTATTTTTCACATTTTTACATGTAATTTATATTACAGTTTAGCATCGTGAAACATTTGTAGTTGCTGGTTTAATGGGTATCTATAGGACCGGCAAATTGTTTTTTCGGGCTCAAACCTTGTTGAAATGAAGTTTA
Source organism: Bombylius major (assembly GCA_932526495.1). NCBI lineage: Eukaryota > Metazoa > Arthropoda > Insecta > Diptera > Bombyliidae > Bombylius > Bombylius major. The sequence goes on along the minus strand of OW052043.1, from coordinate 37,709,208 downwards.
TTTAGTTGTATTTTTGTATTCTGTGGGCCGATTTCAATTAAACAAATATTGTTAGATTGGTAATTCTTTCTAGACTTTAGCAAGTAGTAGTTGCGAACATTGAAATATACTAATGAAGGATAAATAAATCAAAACACAACAAAGGCCTCTTGTGAAAGCCTATTTTGTAATAGTTTTCATCTTATAACTCAGGTTCTACAAAACGGATTTCACTCGAATGGGGTTTATTTTATAGACCATTTTTCGAGAAGTATTTTATAAAAGTTCTAAAATTCTATTCCTACCAATACACCTGTTCTTAGAAGTATCAATGGATAAAGTACATACATATGCTATACTCGTATAGTCATTACTGATTATTTATTATTCATTTTTATAGATTCAAAGAATGTTTCAGTTTTCTAATAAAATGTTGGTCAAAAATCAGTTTTCAAATTTCAAACAATCCGATAGATTTGAATTCATGTAAATAACAGCAGGTTTGTTTTTGTCTCCTGCATTAATTATCGGCTTGTAATCTGTGTTTAATTTCAGAATTCTCAAGTATTTCATCTAAATTTAGGTCTGATCTTTTAAGAAAAACTTAAACGTTATACCATTCTAATAAGATTCAGAAGTTTTGTGAGCTTTCCTTATTTTTTCTCTTGTATATCCTGATTTAATGAATTTTCTCCGGATTCAATAATCCGATAGATTTGATTTTTCTGCACAGTTTTCTGTTCTTCATATTTTAGAAGACTCTCTCTGACATGAAATTCGTCCTTACAAGAGGACACGAGTTATGGGATGTCAAAAATATGAAGCTATACGTATCGATTTTAAGGTTACAAATCTAGAGATATTTTATCCCCGTGAAAGCAGGAAGCTTAAAAATTAGAAAGAGGTATTCTTTAAAAAAATTGCTATTAGCCAAACATTGAACGATGGAAATCCGTTCATAAGTATAAAAGTTATAGTGCTAAATGAAAGAAAGACTAGGACCATTTAGAAAAAAAAATTTCAGATGTTACTGCCTGGTCTTTCTCATCCACATATTTTTTTCCTAAAACCAGAGTGCATTACATTCTTGAAGTGTTTTCTTAACGAATGCTCTTTGTTTGACTTGAATTGGTCCAATACAACTCAAGATATAACTGGCCAAAGTTCGCAAGTCACATTTTTACACGTAATTTGTATAACAGTTTAGCATCGTGAAACATTTGTAGTTGCTGGTTTAATGGGTATCTATAGGACCGGCAAATTGTTTTTTCGGGTTCAAACCTTGTTGAAAAATATGAGCAAAAAGTATCCTTTATTTTCCTAGTATGAAGTTTATATAGTTGTATTTTTGTATTCTGTGGGCCGATTTCAATTAAACAAATATTGTTAGATTGGTAATTCTTTCTAGACTTTAGCAAGTAGTAGTTGCGAACATTGAAATATACTAATGAAGGATAAATAAATCAAAACACAACAAAGGCCTCTTGTGAAAGCCTATTTTGTAATAGTTTTCATCTTATAACTCAGGTTCTACAAAACGGATTTCACTCGAATGGGGTTTATTTTATAGACCATTTTTCGAGAAGTATTTTATAAAAGTTCTAAAATTCTATTCCTACCAATACACCTGTTCTTAGAAGTATCAATGGATAAAGTACATACATATGCTATACTCGTATAGTCATTACTGATTATTTATTATTCATTTTTATAGATTCAAAGAATGTTTCAGTTTTCTAATAAAATGTTGGTCAAAAATCAGTTTTCAAATTTCAAACAATCCGATAGATTTGAATTTTCTGCACAGTTTTACAGTATTACTTATATACAAATATTTACAGATATACAGCATAGTATTTTCTGAGTTCGTGAGTCATGGGAGTAGTTAGGTTAGGGAGGGTGGGGGCACCGTCATCTTTCTTCACTTTTTCAATCAAACTGATTTCTATATTTCAACGAGCTGAGGATACCAACGTATATCAGTTCTCATTACATCAGCCATGTAATGTAGATTTAGATAATATCGATGATTTAAATTTCAATCCAGTCAAAATAAATGGACGTAAATTATTGGGTCCACCATCAGATTGGTCTGGTCCACCACCATCAAATAGATGCGAATTATTCATTAAGAAAATTCCACGTGATTACTCTGAAATGGCATTAATTTTCCATTTTCAAAGATTTGGACAAATATATGAATTTCGTTTAATGATGGATTTTCATGAACGTAATTGTGGTTATGCCTACGTAAAATATACGTGTGAAGAAGATGCTGCAAAAGCAAAAGAAATTATGAATCATTTTTATATAACGTCACGGAAATGTTTGGAAATTCAATATTCATATGATATGTATATGCAGTTTATTTGTTGGTAATATACCAAAGAATTAACACAAGAAGAAATTGAAAAAGATTTTCGTGAATGTTCATGCAAATATCAGAGAGATTATTAAATTTTACCTAGGCGTATTTGTGATGATATGCGAAATCATGGATTTGCATTTTTAAATTTTGCGTCGCATCAAGATGCATTAGAAGTGAAAAAAATGACTACACCAGGACGTATTGGAAAATGGGGACGTGATTTAAAAATTGTCTGGGCAAATCAAGAGAGGTACCTTGATCCTGAATCACAAAAGAATGTGAGTTATATTTAATATTAATAATATTAAATATTTAGAATAGCCCTTCTATTACAAATCGTATTAGAAAAATCTAAGATTTAATTTTTCTGTTTATTTTTTCTTGTTGCAGAATAAAACTCTTTTCGTTCGTAATGTTGATTTATCAGTGAACGTAAGAGACATAGTTTAATTGTTGACCACTGTTGCTCAAAAATTTGATGTTGAAAAAATGTCGAAAGTGCGTGAATTAGCATTTCACTAGAACTGCAGCTGAGATGGTATTGAATAGTTTTCAAGGATATGAATTAAAAGGATAAAAACATAATATAATATTGAATGGGCATTATCACCATACGAGTAAGTATCATATAATACCTAAAACTTCATTAGTAATTGTTAATTTTCGAAAAATGGTATTTTTCACATTTTTACATGTAATTTATATTACAGTTTAGCATCGTGAAACATTTGTAGTTGCTGGTTTAATGGGTATCTATAGGACCGGCAAATTGTTTTTTCGGGTTCAAACCTTGTTGAAATGAAGTTTATTTAGTTGTATTTTTGTATTCTGTGAGCCGATTTCAATTAAACAAATGTTGTTAGATTGGTAATTCTTTCTAGACTTTAGCAAGTAGTAGTTGCGAACATTGAAATATACTAATGAAGGATAAATAAATCAAAACACAACAAAGGCCTCTTGTGAAAGCCTATTTTGTAATAGTTTTCATCTTATAACTCAGGTTCTACAAAACGGATTTCACTCGAATGGGGTTTATTTTATAGACCATTTTTCGAGAAGTATTTTATAAAAGTTCTAAAATTCTATTCCTACCAATACACCTGTTCTTAGAAGTATCAATGGATAAAGTACATACATATGCTATACTCGTATAGTCATTACTGATTATTTATTATTCATTTTTATAGATTCAAAGAATGTTTCAGTTTTCTAATAAAATGTTGGTCAAAAATCAGTTTTCAAATTTCAAACAATCCGATAGATTTGAATTCATGTAAATAACAGCAGGTTTGTTATTGTCTCTTGCATTAATTATCGGCTTGTAATCTGTGTTTAATTTCAGAATTCTCAAGTATTTTATCTAAATTTAAGTCTGATCTTCTAAGAAAAACTTAAACGTTATACCATTCTAATAAGATTCAGAAGTTTTGTGAGCTTTCCTTATTTTTTCTCTTGTATATCCTGATTTAATGAATTATCTCCGGATTCAATAATCCGATAGATTTGAATTTTCTGCACAGTTTTCTCTTCTTCATATTTTAGAAGACTCTCTCTGACATGAAATTCGTCCTTACAAGAGGACACGAGTTATGGGACGTCAAAAATATGAAGCTATACGTATCGATTTCAAGGTTACAAATCTAGAAATATTTTATCCCCGTGAAAGCAGGAAGCTTAACAATTAGAAAGAGGTATTCTTTAAAAAAATTGCTATTAGCCAAACATTGAACGATGGAAATCCGTTCATATGTATAAAAGTTATAGTGCTAAATGAAAGAAAGACTAGGACCATTTAGAAAAAAAAATTTCAGATGTTACTGCCTGGTCTTTCTGATCCACATATGTTTTCCTAAAACCAGAGTGCATTACATTCTTGAAGTGTTTTCTTAACGAATGCTCTTTGTTTGACTTGAATTGGTCCAATACAACTTAAGATATAACTGGCCAAAGTTCGCAAGTCACATTTTTACACGTAATTTATATTACAGTTTAGCATCGTAAAACATTTGTAGTTGCTGGTTTAATGGGTATCTATAGGACCGGCAAATTGTTTTTTCGGGTTCAAACCTTGTTGAAAAATATGAGCAAAAAGTATCCTTTTTTTCCTTTAGTATGAAGTTTATTTAGTTGTGTTTTTGTATTCTGTGAGCCGATTTCAATTAAACAAATGTTGTTAGATTGGTAATTCTTTCTAGACTTTAGCAAGTAGTAGTTGCGAACATTGAAATATACTAATGAAGGATAAATAAATCAAAACACAACAAAGGCCTCTTGTGAAAGCCTATTTTGTAATAGTTTTCATCTTATAACTCAGGTTCTACAAAACGGATTTCACTCGAATGGGGTTTATTTTATAGACCATTTTTCGAGAAGTATTTTATAAAAGTTCTAAAATTCTATTCCTACCAATACACCTGTTCTTAGAAGTATCAATGGATAAAGTACATACATATGCTATACTCGTATAGTCATTACTGATTATTTATTATTCATTTTTATAGATTCAAAGAATGTTTCAGTTTTCTAATAAAATGTTGGTCAAAAATCAGTTTTCAAATTTCAAACAATCCGATAGATTTGAATTTTCTGCACAGTTTTACAGTATTACTTATATACAAATATTTACAGATATACAGCATAGTATTTTCTGAGTTCGTGAGTCATGGGAGTAGTTAGGTTAGGGAGGGTGGGGGCACCGTCATCTTTCTTCACTTTTTCAATCAAACTGATTTCTATATTTCAACGAGCTGAGGATACCAACATTTTCACATTTTTACATGTAATTTATATTACAGTTTAGCATCGTGAAACATTTGTAGTTGCTGGTTTAATGGGTATCTATAGGACCGGCAAATTGTTTTTTCGGGTTCAAACCTTGTTGAAATGAAGTTTATTTAGTTGTATTTTTGTATTCTGTGGGCCGATTTCAATTAAACAAATGTTGTTAGATTGGTAATTCTTTCTAGACTTTAGCAAGTAGTAGTTGCGAACATTGAAATATACTAATGAAGGATAAATAAATCAAAACACAACAAAGGCCTCTTGTGAAAGCCTACTTTGTAATAGTTTTCATCTTATAACTCAGGTTCTACAAAACGGATTTCACTCGAATGGGGTTTATTTTATAGACCATTTTTCGAGAAGTATTTTATAAAAGTTCTAAAATTCTATTCCTACCAATACACCTGTTCTTAGAAGTATCAATGGATAAAGTACATACATATGCTATACTCGTATAGTCATTACTGATTATTTATTATTCATTTTTATAGATTCAAAGAATGTTTCAGTTTTCTAATAAAATGTTGGTCAAAAATCAGTTTTCAAATTTCAAACAATCCGATAGATTTGAATTTTCTGCACAGTTTTACAGTATTACTTATATACAAATATTTACAGATATACAGCATAGTATTTTCTGAGTTCGTGAGTCATGGGAGTAGTTAGGTTAGGGAGGGTGGGGGCACCGTCATCTTTCTTCACTTTTTCAATCAAACTGATTTCTATATTTCAACGAGCTGAGGATACCAACGTATATCAGTTCTCATTACATCAGCCATGTAATGTAGATTTAGATAATATCGATGATTTAAATTTCAATTCAGTCAAAACAAATGAACGTAAATTATTGGGTCCACCATCAGATTGGTCTGGTCCACCACCATCAAATAGATGCGAATTATTCATTAAGAAAATTCCACGTGATTACTCTGAAATGGCATTAATTTTCCATTTTCAAAGATTTGGACAAATATATGAATTTCGCTTAATGATGGATTTTCATGAACGTAATTGTGGTTATGCCTACGTAAAATATACGTGCGAAGAAGATGCTGCAAAAGCAAAAGAAATTATGAATCATTTTTATATAACGTCACGGAAATGTTTGGAAATTCAATATTCATATGATATGTATATGCAGTTTATTTGTTGGTAATATACCAAAGAATTAACACAAGAAGAAATTGAAAAAGATTTTCGTGAATGTTCATGCAAATATCAGAGAGATTATTAAATTTTACCTAGGCGTATTTGTGATGATATGCGAAATCATGGATTTGCATTTTTAAATTTTGCGTCGCATCAAGATGCATTAGAAGTGAAAAAAATGACTACACCAGGACGTATTGGAAAATGGGGACGTGATTTAAAAATTGTTTGGGCAAATCACGAGAGCTACCTTGATCCCGAATCACAAAAGAATGTGAGTTATATTTAATATTAATAATATTACATATTTAGAATAGCCCTTCTATTACAAATCGTATTAGAAAAATCTAAGATTTAATTTTTCTGTTTATTTTTTCTTGTTTCAGAATAAAACTCCTTTCGTTCGTAATGTTGATTTATCAGTGAACGTAAGAGACATAGTTTAATTGTTGACCACTGTTGCTCAAAAATTTGATGTTAAAAAAATGTCGAAAGTGCGTGAATTAGCATTTCACTAGAACTGCAGCTGAGATGGTATTGAATAGTTTTCAAGGATATGAATTAAAAGGATAAAAACATAATATAATATTGAATGGGCATTACCACCATACGAGTAAGTATCAAATAATACCTAAAACTTCATTAGTAATTGCTAATTTTTGAAAAATGGTATTTTCTGAGAAAACTTTCCTGTTCCAGTTTTCATGCAAATAACAGCAGGTTTGTTTTTGTCTCCTGCATTAATTATCGGCTTGTAATCTGTGTTTAATTTCAGAATTCTCAAGTATTTTATCTAAATTTAAGTCTGATCTTCTAAGAAAAACTTAAACGTTATACCATTCTAATAAGATTCAGAAGTTTTGTGAGCTTTCCTTATTTTTTCTCTTGTATATCCTGATTTAATGAATTATCTCCGGATTCAATAATCCGATAGATTTGAATTTTCTGCACAGTTTTCTCTTCTTCATATTTTAGAAGACTCTCTCTGACATAAAATTCGTCCTTACAAGAGGACACGAGTTATGGGACGTCAAAGTATGAAGCTATACGTATCGATTTCAAGGTTACAAATCTAGAAATATTTTATCCCCGTGAAAGCAGGAAGCTTAAAAATTAGAAAGAGGTATTCTTTAAAAAAATTGCTATTAGCCAAACATTGAACGATGGAAAGCCGTTCATAAGTATAAAAGTTATAGTGCTAAATGAAAGAAAGACTAGGACCATTTAGAAAAAAAATTTCAGATGTTACTGCCTGGTCTTTCTGATCCACATATGTTTTCCTAAAACCAGAGTGCATTACATTCTTGAAGTGTTTTCTTAACGAATGCTCTTTGTTTGACTTGAATTGGTCCAATACAACTCAAGATATAACTGGCCAAAGTTCGCAAGTCACATTTTTACACGTAATTTATATTACAGTTTAGCATCGTGAAACATTTGTAGTTGCTGGTTTAATGGGTATCTATAGGACCGGCAAATTGTTTTTTCGGGTTCAAACCTTGTTGAAAAATATGAGCAAAAAGTATCCTTTTTTTCCTTTAGTATGAAGTTTATTTAGTTGTATTTTTGTACTCTGTGAGCCGATTTCAATGGAACAAATGTTGTTAGATTGGTAATTCTTTCTAGACTTTAGCAAGTAGTAGTTGCGAACATTGAAATATACTAATGAAGGATAAATAAATCAAAACACAACAAAGGCCTCTTGTGAAAACCTATTTTGTAATAGTTTTCATCTTATAACTCAGGTTCTACAAAACGGATTTCACTCGAATGGGGTTTATTTTATAGACCATTTTTCGAGAAGTATTTTATAAAAGTTCTAAAATTCTATTCCTACCAATACACCTGTTCTTAGAAGTATCAATGGATAAAGTACATACATATGCTATACTCGTATAGTCATTACTGATTATTTATTATTCATTTTTATAGATTCAAAGAATGTTTCAGTTTTCTAATAAAATGTTGGTCAAAAATCAGTTTTCAAATTTCAAACAATCCGATAGATTTGAATTTTCTGCACAGTTTTACAGTATTACTTATATACAAATATTTACAGATATACAGCATAGTATTTTCTGAGTTCGTGAGTCATGGGAGTAGTTAGGTTAGGGAGGGTGGGGGCACCGTCATCTTTCTTCACTTTTTCAATCAAACTGATTTCTATATTTCAACGAGCTGAGGATACCAACGTATATCAGTTCTCATTACATCAGCCATGTAATGTAGATTTAGATAATATCGATGATTTAAATTTCAATCCAGTCAAAATAAATGGACGTAAATTATTGGGTCCACCATCAGATTGGTCTGGTCCACCACCATCAAATAGATGCGAATTATTCATTAAGAAAATTCCACGTGATTACTCTGAAATGGCATTAATTTTCCATTTTCAAAGATTTGGACAAATATATGAATTTCGTTTAATGATGGATTTTCATGAACGTAATTGTGGTTATGCCTACGTAAAATATACGTGTGAAGAAGATGCTGCAAAAGCAAAAGAAATTATGAATCATTTTTATATAACGTCACGGAAATGTTTGGAAATTCAATATTCATATGATATGTATATGCAGTTTATTTGTTGGTAATATACCAAAGAATTAACACAAGAAGAAATTGAAAAAGATTTTCGTGAATGTTCATGCAAATATCAGAGAGATTATTAAATTTTACCTAGGCGTATTTGTGATGATATGCGAAATCATGGATTTGCATTTTTAAATTTTGCGTCGCATCAAGATGCATTAGAAGTGAAAAAAATGACTACACCAGGACGTATTGGAAAATGGGGACGTGATTTAAAAATTGTCTGGGCAAATCAAGAGAGGTACCTTGATCCTGAATCACAAAAGAATGTGAGTTATATTTAATATTAATAATATTAAATATTTAGAATAGCCCTTCTATTACAAATCGTATTAGAAAAATCTAAGATTTAATTTTTCTGTTTATTTTTTCTTGTTGCAGAATAAAACTCTTTTCGTTCGTAATGTTGATTTATCAGTGAACGTAAGAGACATAGTTTAATTGTTGACCACTGTTGCTCAAAAATTTGATGTTGAAAAAATGTCGAAAGTGCGTGAATTAGCATTTCACTAGAACTGCAGCTGAGATGGTATTGAATAGTTTTCAAGGATATGAATTAAAAGGATAAAAACATAATATAATATTGAATGGGCATTATCACCATACGAGTAAGTATCATATAATACCTAAAACTTCATTAGTAATTGTTAATTTTCGAAAAATGGTATTTTTCACATTTTTACATGTAATTTATATTACAGTTTAGCATCGTGAAACATTTGTAGTTGCTGGTTTAATGGGTATCTATAGGACCGGCAAATTGTTTTTTCGGGTTCAAACCTTGTTGAAATGAAGTTTATTTAGTTGTATTTTTGTATTCTGTGAGCCGATTTCAATTAAACAAATGTTGTTAGATTGGTAATTCTTTCTAGACTTTAGCAAGTAGTAGTTGCGAACATTGAAATATACTAATGAAGGATAAATAAATCAAAACACAACAAAGGCCTCTTGTGAAAGCCTATTTTGTAATAGTTTTCATCTTATAACTCAGGTTCTACAAAACGGATTTCACTCGAATGGGGTTTATTTTATAGACCATTTTTCGAGAAGTATTTTATAAAAGTTCTAAAATTCTATTCCTACCAATACACCTGTTCTTAGAAGTATCAATGGATAAAGTACATACATATGCTATACTCGTATAGTCATTACTGATTATTTATTATTCATTTTTATAGATTCAAAGAATGTTTCAGTTTTCTAATAAAATGTTGGTCAAAAATCAGTTTTCAAATTTCAAACAATCCGATAGATTTGAATTCATGTAAATAACAGCAGGTTTGTTTTTGTCTCCTGCATTAATTATCGGCTTGTAATCTGTGTTTAATTTCAGAATTCTCAAGTATTTCATCTAAATTTAGGTCTGATCTTTTAAGAAAAACTTAAACGTTATACCATTCTAATAAGATTCAGAAGTTTTGTGAGCTTTCCTTATTTTTTCTCTTGTATATCCTGATTTAATGAATTTTCTCCGGATTCAATAATCCGATAGATTTGATTTTTCTGCACAGTTTTCTGTTCTTCATATTTTAGAAGACTCTCTCTGACATGAAATTCGTCCTTACAAGAGGACACGAGTTATGGGATGTCAAAAATATGAAGCTATACGTATCGATTTTAAGGTTACAAATCTAGAGATATTTTATCCCCGTGAAAGCAGGAAGCTTAAAAATTAGAAAGAGGTATTCTTTAAAAAAATTGCTATTAGCCAAACATTGAACGATGGAAATCCGTTCATATGTATAAAAGTTATAGTGCTAAATGAAAGAAAGACTAGGACCATTTAGAAAAAAAAATTTCAGATGTTACTGCCTGGTCTTTCTGATCCACATATGTTTTCCTAAAACCAGAGTGCATTACATTCTTGAAGTGTTTTCTTAACGAATGCTCTTTGTTTGACTTGAATTGGTCCAATACAACTTAAGATATAACTGGCCAAAGTTCGCAAGTCACATTTTTACACGTAATTTATATTACAGTTTAGCATCGTAAAACATTTGTAGTTGCTGGTTTAATGGGTATCTATAGGACCGGCAAATTGTTTTTTCGGGTTCAAACCTTGTTGAAAAATATGAGCAAAAAGTATCCTTTTTTTCCTTTAGTATGAAGTTTATTTAGTTGTGTTTTTGTATTCTGTGAGCCGATTTCAATTAAACAAATGTTGTTAGATTGGTAATTCTTTCTAGACTTTAGCAAGTAGTAGTTGCGAACATTGAAATATACTAATGAAGGATAAATAAATCAAAACACAACAAAGGCCTCTTGTGAAAGCCTATTTTGTAATAGTTTTCATCTTATAACTCAGGTTCTACAAAACGGATTTCACTCGAATCGAGTTTATTTTATAGACCATTTTTCGAGAAGTATTTTATAAAAGTTCTAAAATTCTATTCCTACCAATACACCTGTTCTTAGAAGTATCAATGGATAAAGTACATACATATGCTATACTCGTATAGTCATTACTGATTATTTATTATTCATTTTTATAGATTCAAAGAATGTTTCAGTTTTCTAATAAAATGTTGGTCAAAAATCAGTTTTCAAATTTCAAACAATCCGATAGATTTGAATTTTCTGCACAGTTTTACAGTATTACTTATATACAAATATTTACAGATATACAGCATAGTATTTTCTGAGTTCGTGAGTCATGGGAGTAGTTAGGTTAGGGAGGGTGGGGGCACCGTCATCTTTCTTCACTTTTTCAATCAAACTGATTTCTATATTTCAACGAGCTGAGGATACCAACATTTTCACATTTTTACATGTAATTTATATTACAGTTTAGCATCGTGAAACATTTGTAGTTGCTGGTTTAATGGGTATCTATAGGACCGGCAAATTGTTTTTTCGGGTTCAAACCTTGTTGAAATGAAGTTTATTTAGTTGTATTTTTGTATTCTGTGGGCCGATTTCAATTAAACAAATGTTGTTAGATTGGTAATTCTTTCTAGACTTTAGCAAGTAGTAGTTGCGAACATTGAAATATACTAATGAAGGATAAATAAATCAAAACACAACAAAGGCCTCTTGTGAAAGCCTACTTTGTAATAGTTTTCATCTTATAACTCAGGTTCTACAAAACGGATTTCACTCGAATGGGGTTTATTTTATAGACCATTTTTCGAGAAGTATTTTATAAAAGTTCTAAAATTCTATTCCTACCAATACACCTGTTCTTAGAAGTATCAATGGATAAAGTACATACATATGCTATACTCGTATAGTCATTACTGATTATTTATTATTCATTTTTATAGATTCAAAGAATGTTTCAGTTTTCTAATAAAATGTTGGTCAAAAATCAGTTTTCAAATTTCAAACAATCCGATAGATTTGAATTTTCTGCACAGTTTTACAGTATTACTTATATACAAATATTTACAGATATACAGCATAGTATTTTCTGAGTTCGTGAGTCATGGGAGTAGTTAGGTTAGGGAGGGTGGGGGCACCGTCATCTTTCTTCACTTTTTCAATCAAACTGATTTCTATATTTCAACGAGCTGAGGATACCAACGTATATCAGTTCTCATTACATCAGCCATGTAATGTAGATTTAGATAATATCGATGATTTAAATTTCAATTCAGTCAAAACAAATGAACGTAAATTATTGGGTCCACCATCAGATTGGTCTGGTCCACCACCATCAAATAGATGCGAATTATTCATTAAGAAAATTCCACGTGATTACTCTGAAATGGCATTAATTTTCCATTTTCAAAGATTTGGACAAATATATGAATTTCGCTTAATGATGGATTTTCATGAACGTAATTGTGGTTATGCCTACGTAAAATATACGTGCGAAGAAGATGCTGCAAAAGCAAAAGAAATTATGAATCATTTTTATATAACGTCACGGAAATGTTTGGAAATTCAATATTCATATGATATGTATATGCAGTTTATTTGTTGGTAATATACCAAAGAATTAACACAAGAAGAAATTGAAAAAGATTTTCGTGAATGTTCATGCAAATATCAGAGAGATTATTAAATTTTACCTAGGCGTATTTGTGATGATATGCGAAATCATGGATTTGCATTTTTAAATTTTGCGTCGCATCAAGATGCATTAGAAGTGAAAAAAATGACTACACCAGGACGTATTGGAAAATGGGGACGTGATTTAAAAATTGTTTGGGCAAATCACGAGAGCTACCTTGATCCCGAATCACAAAAGAATGTGAGTTATATTTAATATTAATAATATTACATATTTAGAATAGCCCTTCTATTACAAATCGTATTAGAAAAATCTAAGATTTAATTTTTCTGTTTATTTTTTCTTGTTTCAGAATAAAACTCCTTTCGTTCGTAATGTTGATTTATCAGTGAACGTAAGAGACATAGTTTAATTGTTGACCACTGTTGCTCAAAAATTTGATGTTAAAAAAATGTCGAAAGTGCGTGAATTAGCATTTCACTAGAACTGCAGCTGAGATGGTATTGAATAGTTTTCAAGGATATGAATTAAAAGGATAAAAACATAATATAATATTGAATGGGCATTACCACCATACGAGTAAGTATCAAATAATACCTAAAACTTCATTAGTAATTGTTAATTTTTGAAAAATGGTATTTTCTGAGAAAACTTTCCTGTTCCAGTTTTCATGCAAATAACAGCAGGTTTGTTTTTGTCTCCTGCATTAATTATCGGCTTGTAATCTGTGTTTAATTTCAGAATTCTCAAGTATTTTATCTAAATTTAAGTCTGATCTTCTAAGAAAAACTTAAACGTTATACCATTCTAATAAGATTCAGAAGTTTTGTGAGCTTTCCTTATTTTTTCTCTTGTATATCCTGATTTAATGAATTATCTCCGGATTCAATAATCCGATAGATTTGAATTTTCTGCACAGTTTTCTCTTCTTCATATTTTAGAAGACTCTCTCTGACATAAAATTCGTCCTTACAAGAGGACACGAGTTATGGGACGTCAAAGTATGAAGCTATACGTATCGATTTCAAGGTTACAAATCTAGAAATATTTTATCCCCGTGAAAGCAGGAAGCTTAAAAATTAGAAAGAGGTATTCTTTAAAAAAATTGCTATTAGCCAAACATTGAACGATGGAAAGCCGTTCATAAGTATAAAAGTTATAGTGCTAAATGAAAGAAAGACTAGGACCATTTAGAAAAAAAATTTCAGATGTTACTGCCTGGTCTTTCTGATCCACATATGTTTTCCTAAAACCAGAGTGCATTACATTCTTGAAGTGTTTTCTTAACGAATGCTCTTTGTTTGACTTGAATTGGTCCAATACAACTCAAGATATAACTGGCCAAAGTTCGCAAGTCACATTTTTACACGTAATTTATATTACAGTTTAGCATCGTGAAACATTTGTAGTTGCTGGTTTAATGGGTATCTATAGGACCGGCAAATTGTTTTTTCGGGTTCAAACCTTGTTGAAAAATATGAGCAAAAAGTATCCTTTTTTTCCTTTAGTATGAAGTTTATTTAGTTGTATTTTTGTACTCTGTGAGCCGATTTCAATGGAACAAATGTTGTTAGATTGGTAATTCTTTCTAGACTTTAGCAAGTAGTAGTTGCGAACATTGAAATATACTAATGAAGGATAAATAAATCAAAACACAACAAAGGCCTCTTGTGAAAACCTATTTTGTAATAGTTTTCATCTTATAACTCAGGTTCTACAAAACGGATTTCACTCGAATGGGGTTTATTTTATAGACCATTTTTCGAGAAGTATTTTATAAAAGTTCTAAAATTCTATTCCTACCAATACACCTGTTCTTAGAAGTATCAATGGATAAAGTACATACATATGCTATACTCGTATAGTCATTACTGATTATTTATTATTCATTTTTATAGATTCAAAGAATGTTTCAGTTTTCTAATAAAATGTTGGTCAAAAATCAGTTTTCAAATTTCAAACAATCCGATAGATTTGAATTTTCTGCACAGTTTTACAGTATTACTTATATACAAATATTTACAGATATACAGCATAGTATTTTCTGAGTTCGTGAGTCATGGGAGTAGTTAGGTTAGGGAGGGTGGGGGCACCGTCATCTTTCTTCACTTTTTCAATCAAACTGATTTCTATATTTCAACGAGCTGAGGATACCAACGTATATCAGTTCTCATTACATCAGCCATGTAATGTAGATTTAGATAATATCGATGATTTAAATTTCAATCCAGTCAAAATAAATGGACGTAAATTATTGGGTCCACCATCAGATTGGTCTGGTCCACCACCATCAAATAGATGCGAATTATTCATTAAGAAAATTCCACGTGATTACTCTGAAATGGCATTAATTTTCCATTTTCAAAGATTTGGACAAATATATGAATTTCGTTTAATGATGGATTTTCATGAACGTAATTGTGGTTATGCCTACGTAAAATATACGTGTGAAGAAGATGCTGCAAAAGCAAAAGAAATTATGAATTATTTTTATATAACGTCACGGAAATGTTTGGAAATTCAATATTCATATGATATGTATATGCAGTTTATTTGTTGGTAATATACCAAAGAATTAACACAAGAAGAAATTGAAAAAGATTTTCGTGAATGTTCATGCAAATATCAGAGAGATTATTAAATTTTACCTAGGCGTATTTGTGATGATATGCGAAATCATGGATTTGCATTTTTAAATTTTGCGTCGCATCAAGATGCATTAGAAGTGAAAAAAATGACTACACCAGGACGTATTGGAAAATGGGGACGTGATTTAAAAATTGTCTGGGCAAATCAAGAGAGGTACCTTGATCCTGAATCACAAAAGAATGTGAGTTATATTTAATATTAATAATATTAAATATTTAGAATAGCCCTTCTATTACAAATCGTATTAGAAAAATCTAAGATTTAATTTTTCTGTTTATTTTTTCTTGTTGCAGAATAAAACTCTTTTCGTTCGTAATGTTGATTTATCAGTGAACGTAAGAGACATAGTTTAATTGTTGACCACTGTTGCTCAAAAATTTGATGTTAAAAAAATGTCGAAAGTGCGTGAATTAGCATTTCACTAGAACTGCAGCTGAGATGGTATTGAATAGTTTTCAAGGATATGAATTAAAAGGATAAAAACATGATATAATATTGAATGGGCATTATCACCATACGAGTAAGTATCATATAATACCTAAAACTTCATTAGTAATTGTTAATTTTCGAAAAATGGTATTTTTCACATTTTTACATGTAATTTATATTACAGTTTAGCATCGTGAAACATTTGTAGTTGCTGGTTTAATGGGTATCTATAGGACCGGCAAATTGTTTTTTCGGGTTCAAACCTTGTTGAAATGAAGTTTATTTAGTTGTATTTTTGTATTCTGTGGGCCGATTTCAATTAAACAAATGTTGTTAGATTGGTAATTCTTTCTAGACTTTAGCAAGTAGTAGTTGCGAACATTGAAATATACTAATGAAGGATAAATAAATCAAAACACAACAAAGGCCTCTTGTGAAAGCCTACTTTGTAATAGTTTTCATCTTATAACTCAGGTTCTACAAAACGGATTTCACTCGAATCGGGTTTATTTTATAGACCATTTTTCGAGAAGTATTTTATAAAAGTTCTAAAATTCTATTCCTACCAATACACCTGTTCTTAGAAGTATCAATGGATAAAGTACATACATATGCTATACTCGTATAGTCATTACTGATTATTTATTATTCATTTTTATAGATTCAAAGAATGTTTCAGTTTTCTAATAAAATGTTGGTCAAAAATCAGTTTTCAAATTTCAAACAATCCGATAGATTTGAATTTTCTGCACAGTTTTACAGTATTACTTATATACAAATATTTACAGATATACAGCATAGTATTTTCTGAGTTCGTGAGTCATGGGAGTAGTTAGGTTAGGGAGGGTGGGGGCACCGTCATCTTTCTTCACTTTTTCAATCAAACTGATTTCTATATTTCAACGAGCTGAGGATACCAACGTATATCAGTTCTCATTACATCAGCCATGTAATGTAGATTTAGATAATATCGATGATTTAAATTTCAATCCAGTCAAAATAAATGGACGTAAATTATTGGGTCCACCATCAGATTGGTCTGGTCCACCACCATCAAATAGATGCGAATTATTCATTAAGAAAATTCCACGTGATTACTCTGAAATGGCATTAATTTTCCATTTTCAAAGATTTGGACAAATATATGAATTTCGTTTAATGATGGATTTTCATGAACGTAATTGTGGTTATGCCTACGTAAAATATACGTGTGAAGAAGATGCTGCAAAAGCAAAAGAAATTATGAATCATTTTTATATAACGTCACGGAAATGTTTGGAAATTCAATATTCATATGATATGTATATGCAGTTTATTTGTTGGTAATATACCAAAGAATTAACACAAGAAGAAATTGAAAAAGATTTTCGTGAATGTTCATGCAAATATCAGAGAGATTATTAAATTTTACCTAGGCGTATTTGTGATGATATGCGAAATCATGGATTTGCATTTTTAAATTTTGCGTCGCATCAAGATGCATTAGAAGTGAAAAAAATGACTACACCAGGACGTATTGGAAAATGGGGACGTGATTTAAAAATTGTCTGGGCAAATCAAGAGAGGTACCTTGATCCTGAATCACAAAAGAATGTGAGTTATATTTAATATTAATAATATTAAATATTTAGAATAGCCCTTCTATTACAAATCGTATTAGAAAAATCTAAGATTTAATTTTTCTGTTTATTTTTTCTTGTTGCAGAATAAAACTCTTTTCGTTCGTAATGTTGATTTATCAGTGAACGTAAGAGACATAGTTTAATTGTTGACCACTGTTGCTCAAAAATTTGATGTTGAAAAAATGTCGAAAGTGCGTGAATTAGCATTTCACTAGAACTGCAGCTGAGATGGTATTGAATAGTTTTCAAGGATATGAATTAAAAGGATAAAAACATAATATAATATTGAATGGGCATTATCACCATACGAGTAAGTATCATATAATACCTAAAACTTCATTAGTAATTGTTAATTTTCGAAAAATGGTATTTTTCACATTTTTACATGTAATTTATATTACAGTTTAGCATCGTGAAACATTTGTAGTTGCTGGTTTAATGGGTATCTATAGGACCGGCAAATTGTTTTTTCGGGTTCAAACCTTGTTGAAATGAAGTTTATTTAGTTGTATTTTTGTATTCTGTGAGCCGATTTCAATTAAACAAATGTTGTTAGATTGGTAATTCTTTCTAGACTTTAGCAAGTAGTAGTTGCGAACATTGAAATATACTAATGAAGGATAAATAAATCAAAACACAACAAAGGCCTCTTGTGAAAGCCTATTTTGTAATAGTTTTCATCTTATAACTCAGGTTCTACAAAACGGATTTCACTCGAATGGGGTTTATTTTATAGACCATTTTTCGAGAAGTATTTTATAAAAGTTCTAAAATTCTATTCCTACCAATACACCTGTTCTTAGAAGTATCAATGGATAAAGTACATACATATGCTATACTCGTATAGTCATTACTGATTATTTATTATTCATTTTTATAGATTCAAAGAATGTTTCAGTTTTCTAATAAAATGTTGGTCAAAAATCAGTTTTCAAATTTCAAACAATCCGATAGATTTGAATTCATGTAAATAACAGCAGGTTTGTTATTGTCTCTTGCATTAATTATCGGCTTGTAATCTGTGTTTAATTTCAGAATTCTCAAGTATTTTATCTAAATTTAAGTCTGATCTTCTAAGAAAAACTTAAACGTTATACCATTCTAATAAGATTCAGAAGTTTTGTGAGCTTTCCTTATTTTTTCTCTTGTATATCCTGATTTAATGAATTATCTCCGGATTCAATAATCCGATAGATTTGAATTTTCTGCACAGTTTTCTCTTCTTCATATTTTAGAAGACTCTCTCTGACATGAAATTCGTCCTTACAAGAGGACACGAGTTATGGGACGTCAAAAATATGAAGCTATACGTATCGATTTCAAGGTTACAAATCTAGAAATATTTTATCCCCGTGAAAGCAGGAAGCTTAACAATTAGAAAGAGGTATTCTTTAAAAAAATTGCTATTAGCCAAACATTGAACGATGGAAATCCGTTCATATGTATAAAAGTTATAGTGCTAAATGAAAGAAAGACTAGGACCATTTAGAAAAAAAAATTTCAGATGTTACTGCCTGGTCTTTCTGATCCACATATGTTTTCCTAAAACCAGAGTGCATTACATTCTTGAAGTGTTTTCTTAACGAATGCTCTTTGTTTGACTTGAATTGGTCCAATACAACTTAAGATATAACTGGCCAAAGTTCGCAAGTCACATTTTTACACGTAATTTATATTACAGTTTAGCATCGTAAAACATTTGTAGTTGCTGGTTTAATGGGTATCTATAGGACCGGCAAATTGTTTTTTCGGGTTCAAACCTTGTTGAAAAATATGAGCAAAAAGTATCCTTTTTTTCCTTTAGTATGAAGTTTATTTAGTTGTGTTTTTGTATTCTGTGAGCCGATTTCAATTAAACAAATGTTGTTAGATTGGTAATTCTTTCTAGACTTTAGCAAGTAGTAGTTGCGAACATTGAAATATACTAATGAAGGATAAATAAATCAAAACACAACAAAGGCCTCTTGTGAAAGCCTATTTTGTAATAGTTTTCATCTTATAACTCAGGTTCTACAAAACGGATTTCACTCGAATCGAGTTTATTTTATAGACCATTTTTCGAGAAGTATTTTATAAAAGTTCTAAAATTCTATTCCTACCAATACACCTGTTCTTAGAAGTATCAATGGATAAAGTACATACATATGCTATACTCGTATAGTCATTACTGATTATTTATTATTCATTTTTATAGATTCAAAGAATGTTTCAGTTTTCTAATAAAATGTTGGTCAAAAATCAGTTTTCAAATTTCAAACAATCCGATAGATTTGAATTTTCTGCACAGTTTTACAGTATTACTTATATACAAATATTTACAGATATACAGCATAGTATTTTCTGAGTTCGTGAGTCATGGGAGTAGTTAGGTTAGGGAGGGTGGGGGCACCGTCATCTTTCTTCACTTTTTCAATCAAACTGATTTCTATATTTCAACGAGCTGAGGATACCAACATTTTCACATTTTTACATGTAATTTATATTACAGTTTAGCATCGTGAAACATTTGTAGTTGCTGGTTTAATGGGTATCTATAGGACCGGCAAATTGTTTTTTCGGGTTCAAACCTTGTTGAAATGAAGTTTATTTAGTTGTATTTTTGTATTCTGTGGGCCGATTTCAATTAAACAAATGTTGTTAGATTGGTAATTCTTTCTAGACTTTAGCAAGTAGTAGTTGCGAACATTGAAATATACTAATGAAGGATAAATAAATCAAAACACAACAAAGGCCTCTTGTGAAAGCCTACTTTGTAATAGTTTTCATCTTATAACTCAGGTTCTACAAAACGGATTTCACTCGAATGGGGTTTATTTTATAGACCATTTTTCGAGAAGTATTTTATAAAAGTTCTAAAATTCTATTCCTACCAATACACCTGTTCTTAGAAGTATCAATGGATAAAGTACATACATATGCTATACTCGTATAGTCATTACTGATTATTTATTATTCATTTTTATAGATTCAAAGAATGTTTCAGTTTTCTAATAAAATGTTGGTCAAAAATCAGTTTTCAAATTTCAAACAATCCGATAGATTTGAATTTTCTGCACAGTTTTACAGTATTACTTATATACAAATATTTACAGATATACAGCATAGTATTTTCTGAGTTCGTGAGTCATGGGAGTAGTTAGGTTAGGGAGGGTGGGGGCACCGTCATCTTTCTTCACTTTTTCAATCAAACTGATTTCTATATTTCAACGAGCTGAGGATACCAACATTTTCACATTTTTACATGTAATTTATATTACAGTTTAGCATCGTGAAACATTTGTAGTTGCTGGTTTAATGGGTATCTATAGGACCGGCAAATTGTTTTTTCGGGTTCAAACCTTGTTGAAATGAAGTTTATTTAGTTGTATTTTTGTATTCTGTGGGCCGATTTCAATTAAACAAATGTTGTTAGATTGGTAATTCTTTCTAGACTTTAGCAAGTAGTAGTTGCGAACATTGAAATATACTAATGAAGGATAAATAAATCAAAACACAACAAAGGCCTCTTGTGAAAGCCTACTTTGTAATAGTTTTCATCTTATAACTCAGGTTCTACAAAACGGATTTCACTCGAATGGGGTTTATTTTATAGACCATTTTTCGAGAAGTATTTTATAAAAGTTCTAAAATTCTATTCCTACCAATACACCTGTTCTTAGAAGTATCAATGGATAAAGTACATACATATGCTATACTCGTATAGTCATTACTGATTATTTATTATTCATTTTTATAGATTCAAAGAATGTTTCAGTTTTCTAATAAAATGTTGGTCAAAAATCAGTTTTCAAATTTCAAACAATCCGATAGATTTGAATTTTCTGCACAGTTTTACAGTATTACTTATATACAAATATTTACAGATATACAGCATAGTATTTTCTGAGTTCGTGAGTCATGGGAGTAGTTAGGTTAGGGAGGGTGGGGGCACCGTCATCTTTCTTCACTTTTTCAATCAAACTGATTTCTATATTTCAACGAGCTGAGGATACCAACGTATATCAGTTCTCATTACATCAGCCATGTAATGTAGATTTAGATAATATCGATGATTTAAATTTCAATCCAGTCAAAATAAATGGACGTAAATTATTGGGTCCACCATCAGATTGGTCTGGTCCACCACCATCAAATAGATGCGAATTATTCATTAAGAAAATTCCACGTGATTACTCTGAAATGGCATTAATTTTCCATTTTCAAAGATTTGGACAAATATATGAATTTCGTTTAATGATGGATTTTCATGAACGTAATTGTGGTTATGCCTACGTAAAATATACGTGTGAAGAAGATGCTGCAAAAGCAAAAGAAATTATGAATTATTTTTATATAACGTCACGGAAATGTTTGGAAATTCAATATTCATATGATATGTATATGCAGTTTATTTGTTGGTAATATACCAAAGAATTAACACAAGAAGAAATTGAAAAAGATTTTCGTGAATGTTCATGCAAATATCAGAGAGATTATTAAATTTTACCTAGGCGTATTTGTGATGATATGCGAAATCATGGATTTGCATTTTTAAATTTTGCGTCGCATCAAGATGCATTAGAAGTGAAAAAAATGACTACACCAGGACGTATTGGAAAATGGGGACGTGATTTAAAAATTGTCTGGGCAAATCAAGAGAGGTACCTTGATCCTGAATCACAAAAGAATGTGAGTTATATTTAATATTAATAATATTAAATATTTAGAATAGCCCTTCTATTACAAATCGTATTAGAAAAATCTAAGATTTAATTTTTCTGTTTATTTTTTCTTGTTGCAGAATAAAACTCTTTTCGTTCGTAATGTTGATTTATCAGTGAACGTAAGAGACATAGTTTAATTGTTGACCACTGTTGCTCAAAAATTTGATGTTAAAAAAATGTCGAAAGTGCGTGAATTAGCATTTCACTAGAACTGCAGCTGAGATGGTATTGAATAGTTTTCAAGGATATGAATTAAAAGGATAAAAACATGATATAATATTGAATGGGCATTATCACCATACGAGTAAGTATCATATAATACCTAAAACTTCATTAGTAATTGTTAATTTTCGAAAAATGGTATTTTTCACATTTTTACATGTAATTTATATTACAGTTTAGCATCGTGAAACATTTGTAGTTGCTGGTTTAATGGGTATCTATAGGACCGGCAAATTGTTTTTTCGGGTTCAAACCTTGTTGAAATGAAGTTTATTTAGTTGTATTTTTGTATTCTGTGGGCCGATTTCAATTAAACAAATGTTGTTAGATTGGTAATTCTTTCTAGACTTTAGCAAGTAGTAGTTGCGAACATTGAAATATACTAATGAAGGATAAATAAATCAAAACACAACAAAGGCCTCTTGTGAAAGCCTACTTTGTAATAGTTTTCATCTTATAACTCAGGTTCTACAAAACGGATTTCACTCGAATCGGGTTTATTTTATAGACCATTTTTCGAGAAGTATTTTATAAAAGTTCTAAAATTCTATTCCTACCAATACACCTGTTCTTAGAAGTATCAATGGATAAAGTACATACATATGCTATACTCGTATAGTCATTACTGATTATTTATTATTCATTTTTATAGATTCAAAGAATGTTTCAGTTTTCTAATAAAATGTTGGTCAAAAATCAGTTTTCAAATTTCAAACAATCCGATAGATTTGAATTTTCTGCACAGTTTTACAGTATTACTTATATACAAATATTTACAGATATACAGCATAGTATTTTCTGAGTTCGTGAGTCATGGGAGTAGTTAGGTTAGGGAGGGTGGGGGCACCGTCATCTTTCTTCACTTTTTCAATCAAACTGATTTCTATATTTCAACGAGCTGAGGATACCAACGTATATCAGTTCTCATTACATCAGCCATGTAATGTAGATTTAGATAATATCGATGATTTAAATTTCAATTCAGTCAAAACAAATGAACGTAAATTATTGGGTCCACCATCAGATTGGTCTGGTCCACCACCATCAAATAGATGCGAATTATTCATTTAGAAAATTCCACGTGATTACTCTGAAATGGCATTAATTTTCCATTTTCAAAGATTTGGACAAATATATGAATTTCGCTTAATGATGGATTTTCATGAACGTAATTGTGGTTATGCCTACGTAAAATATACGTGCGAAGAAGATGCTGCAAAAGCAAAAGAAATTATGAATCATTTTTATATAACGTCACGGAAATGTTTGGAAATTCAATATTCATATGATATGTATATGCAGTTTATTTGTTGGTAATATACCAAAGAATTAACACAAGAAGAAATTGAAAAAGATTTTCGTGAATGTTCATGCAAATATCAGAGAGATTATTAAATTTTACCTAGGCGTATTTGTGATGATATGCGAAATCATGGATTTGCATTTTTAAATTTTGCGTCGCATCAAGATGCATTAGAAGTGAAAAAAATGACTACACCAGGACGTATTGGAAAATGGGGACGTGATTTAAAAATTGTTTGGGCAAATCACGAGAGCTACCTTGATCCCGAATCACAAAAGAATGTGAGTTATATTTAAAATTAATAATATTACATATTTAGAATAGCCCTTCTATTACAAATCGTATTAGAAAAATCTAAGATTTAATTTTTCTGTTTATTTTTTCTTGTTTCAGAATAAAACTCCTTTCGTTCGTAATGTTGATTTATCAGTGAACGTAAGAGACATAGTTTAATTGTTGACCACTGTTGCTCAAAAATTTGATGTTAAAAAAATGTCGAAAGTGCGTGAATTAGCATTTCACTAGAACTGCAGCTGAGATGGTATTGAATAGTTTTCAAGGATATGAATTAAAAGGATAAAAACATAATATAATATTGAATGGGCATTACCACCATACGAGTAAGTATCAAATAATACCTAAAACTTCATTAGTAATTGCTAATTTTTGAAAAATGGTATTTTCTGAGAAAACTTTTCTGTTCCAGTTTATTCTTTAAAAAAATTGCTATTAGCCAAACATTGAACAATGGAAAGCCGTTCATAAGTATAAAAGTTATAGTGCTAAATGAAAGAAAGACTAGGACCATTTAGAAAAAAAATTTCAGATGTTACTGCCTGGTCTTTCTGATCCACATATGTTTTTCTAAAACCAGAGTGCATTACATTCTTGAAGTGTTTTCTTAACGAATGCTCTTTGTTTGACTTGAATTGGTCCAATACAACTCAAGATATAATTGGCCAAAGTTCGCAAGTCACATTTTTACACGTAATTTATATTACAGTTTAGCATCGTGAAACATTTGTAGTTGCTGGTTTAATGGGTATCTATAGGACCGGCAAATTGTTTTTTCGGGTTCAAACCTTGTTGAAAAATATGAGCAAAAAGTATCCTTTTTTTCCTTTAGTATGAAGTTTATTTAGTTGTGTTTTTGTATTCTGTGAGCCGATTTCAATTAAACAAATGTTGTTAGATTGGTAATTCTTTCTAGACTTTAGCAAGTAGTAGTTGCGAACATTGAAATATACTAATGAAGGATAAATAAATCAAAACACAACAAAGGCCTCTTGTGAAAGCCTATTTTGTAATAGTTTTCATCTTATAACTCAGGTTCTACAAAACGGATTTCACTCGAATGGGGTTTATTTTATAGACCATTTTTCGAGAAGTATTTTATAAAAGTTCTAAAATTCTATTCCTACCAATACACCTGTTCTTAGAAGTATCAATGGATAAAGTACATACATATGCTATACTCGTATAGTCATTACTGATTATTTATTATTCATTTTTATAGATTCAAAGAATGTTTCAGTTTTCTAATAAAATGTTGGTCAAAAATCAGTTTTCAAATTTCAAACAATCCGATAGATTTGATTTTTCTGCACAGTTTTACAGTATTACTTATATACAAATATTTACAGATATACAGCATAGTATTTTCTGAGTTCGTGAGTCATGGGAGTAGTTAGGTTAGGGAGGGTGGGGGCACCGTCATCTTTCTTCACTTTTTCAATCAAACTGATTTCTATATTTCAACGAGCTGAGGATACCAACGTATATCAGTTCTCATTACATCAGCCATGTAATGTAGATTTAGATAATATCGATGATTTAAATTTCAATCCAATTATCAGATTGGTCTGGTCCACCACCATCAAATAGATGCGAATTATTCATTAAGAAAATTCCACGTGATTACTCTGAAATGGCATTAATTTCCCATTTTCAAAGATTTGGACAAATATATGAATTTCGTTTAATGATGGATTTTCATGAACGTAATTGTGGTTATGCCTACGTAAAATATACGTGTGAAGAAGATGCTGCAAAAGCAAAAGAAATTATGAATCATTTTTATATAACGTCACGGAAATGTTTGGAAATTCAATATTCATATGATATGTATATGCAGTTTATTTGTTGGTAATATACCAAAGAATTAACACAAGAAGAAATTGAAAAAGATTTTCGTGAATGTTCATGCAAATATCAGAGAGATTATTAAATTTTACCTAGGCGTATTTGTGATGATATGCGAAATCGTGGATTTGCATTTTTAAATTTTGCGTCGCATCAAGATGCATTAGAAGTGAAAAAAATGACTACACCAGGACGTATTGGAAAATGGGGACGTGATTTAAAAATTGTTTGGGCAAATCACGAGAGCTACCTTGATCCCGAATCACAAAAGAATGTGAGTTATATTCAATATTAATAATATTACATATTTAGAATAGCCCTTCTATTACAAATCGTATTAGAAAAATCTAAGATTTAATTTTTCTGTTTATTTTTTCTTGTTTCAGAATAAAACTCTTTTCGTTCGTAATGTTGATTTATCAGTGAACGTAAGAGACATAGTTTAATTGTTGACCACTGTTGCTCAAAAATTTGATGTTAAAAAAATGTCGAAAGTGCGTGAATTAGCATTTCACTAGAACTGCAGCTGAGATGGTATTGAATAGTTTTCAAGGATATGAATTAAAAGGATAAAAACATAATATAATATTGAATGGGCATTACCACCATACGAGTAAGTATCAAATAATACCTAAAACTTCATTAGTAATTGCTAATTTTTGAAAAATGGTATTTTCTGAGAAAACTTTCCTGTTCCAGTTTTCATGCAAATAACAGCAGGTTTGTTTTTGTCTCCTGCATTAATTATCGGCTTGTAATCTGTGTTTAATTTCAGAATTCTCAAGTATTTTATCTAAATTTAGGTCTGATCTTTTAAGAAAAACTTAAACGTTATACCATTCTAATAAGATTCAGAAGTTTTGTGAGCTTTCCTTATTTTTTCTCTTGTATATCCTGATTTAATGAATTATCTCCGGATTCAATAATCCGATAGATTTGAATTTTCTGCACAGTTTTCTCTTCTTCATATTTTAGAAGACTCTCTCTGACATGAAATTCGTCCTTACAAGAGGACACGAGTTATGGGACGTCAAAAATATGAAGCTATACGTATCGATTTCAAGGTTACAAATCTAGAGATATTTTATCCCCGTGAAAGCAGGAAGCTTAGAAATTAGAAAGAGGTATTCTTTAAAAAAATTGCTATTAGCCAAACATTGAACAATTGAAAGCCGTTCATAAGTATAAAAGTTATAGTGCTAAATGAAAGAAAGACTAGGACCATTTAGAAAAAAAATTTCAGATGTTACTGCCTGGTCTTTCTGATCCACATATGTTTTTCTAAAACCAGAGTGCATTACATTCTTGAAGTGTTTTCTTAACGAATGCTCTTTGTTTGACTTGAATTGGTCCAATACAACTCAAGATATAATTGGCCAAAGTTCGCAAGTCACATTTTTACACGTAATTTATATTACAGTTTAGCATCGTGAAACATTTGTAGTTGCTGGTTTAATGGGTATCTATAGGACCGGCAAATTGTTTTTTCGGGTTCAAACCTTGTTGAAAAATATGAGCAAAAAGTATCCTTTTTTTCCTTTAGTATGAAGTTTATTTAGTTGTGTTTTTGTATTCTGTGAGCCGATTTCAATTAAACAAATGTTGTTAGATTGGTAATTCTTTCTAGACTTTAGCAAGTAGTAGTTGCGAACATTGAAATATACTAATGAAGGATAAATAAATCAAAACACAACAAAGGCCTCTTGTGAAAGCCTATTTTGTAATAGTTTTCATCTTATAACTCAGGTTCTACAAAACGGATTTCACTCGAATCGAGTTTATTTTATAGACCATTTTTCGAGAAGTATTTTATAAAAGTTCTAAAATTCTATTCCTACCAATACACCTGTTCTTAGAAGTATCAATGGATAAAGTACATACATATGCTATACTCGTATAGTCATTACTGATTATTTATTATTCATTTTTATAGATTCAAAGAATGTTTCAGTTTTCTAATAAAATGTTGGTCAAAAATCAGTTTTCAAATTTCAAACAATCCGATAGATTTGAATTTTCTGCACAGTTTTACAGTATTACTTATATACAAATATTTACAGATATACAGCATAGTATTTTCTGAGTTCGTGAGTCATGGGAGTAGTTAGGTTAGGGAGGGTGGGGGCACCGTCATCTTTCTTCACTTTTTCAATCAAACTGATTTCTATATTTCAACGAGCTGAGGATACCAACGTATATCAGTTCTCATTACATCAGCCATGTAATGTAGATTTAGATAATATCGATGATTTAAATTTCAATCCAATTATCAGATTGGTCTGGTCCACCACCATCAAATAGATGCGAATTATTCATTAAGAAAATTCCACGTGATTACTCTGAAATGGCATTAATTTTTAATTTTCAAAGATTTGGACAAATATATGAATTTCGCTTAATGATGGATTTTCATGAACGTAATTGTGGTTATGTCTACGTAAAATATACGTGCGAAGAAGATGCTGCAAAAGCAAAAGAAATTATGAATCATTTTTATATAACGTCACGGAAATGTTTGGAAATTCAATATTCATATGATATGTATATGCAGTTTATTTGTTGGTAATATACCAAAGAATTAACACAAGAAGAAATTGAAAAAGATTTTCGTGAATGTTCATGCAAATATCAGAGAGATTATTAAATTTTACCTAGGCGTATTTGTGATGATATGCGAAATCATGGATTTGCATTTTTAAATTTTGCGTCGCATCAAGATGCATTAGAAGTGAAAAAAATGACTACACCAGGACGTATTGGAAAATGGGGACGTGATTTAAAAATTGTTTGGGCAAATCACGAGAGCTACCTTGATCCCGAATCACAAAAGAATGTGAGTTATATTTAATATTAATAATATTACATATTTAGAATAGCCCTTCTATTACAAATCGTATTAGAAAAATCTAAGATTTAATTTTTCTGTTTATTTTTTCTTGTTTCAGAATAAAACTCCTTTCGTTCGTAATGTTGATTTATCAGTGAACGTAAGAGACATAGTTTAATTGTTGACCACTGTTGCTCAAAAATTTGATGTTAAAAAAATGTCGAAAGTGCGTGAATTAGCATTTCACTAGAACTGCAGCTGAGATGGTATTGAATAGTTTTCAAGGATATGAATTAAAAGGATAAAAACATAATATAATATTGAATGGGCATTACCACCATACGAGTAAGTATCAAATAATACCTAAAACTTCATTAGTAATTGCTAATTTTTGAAAAATGGTATTTTCTGAGAAAACTTTCCTGTTCCAGTTTTCATGCAAATAACAGCAGGTTTGTTTTTGTCTCCTGCATTAATTATCGGCTTGTAATCTGTGTTTAATTTCAGAATTCTCAAGTATTTTATCTAAATTTAAGTCTGATCTTCTAAGAAAAACTTAAACGTTATACCATTCTAATAAGATTCAGAAGTTTTGTGAGCTTTCCTTATTTTTTCTCTTGTATATCCTGATTTAATGAATTATCTCCGGATTCAATAATCCGATAGATTTGAATTTTCTGCACAGTTTTCTCTTCTTCATATTTTAGAAGACTCTCTCTGACATAAAATTCGTCCTTACAAGAGGACACGAGTTATGGGACGTCAAAGTATGAAGCTATACGTATCGATTTCAAGGTTACAAATCTAGAAATATTTTATCCCCGTGAAAGCAGGAAGCTTAAAAATTAGAAAGAGGTATTCTTTAAAAAAATTGCTATTAGCCAAACATTGAACGATGGAAAGCCGTTCATAAGTATAAAAGTTATAGTGCTAAATGAAAGAAAGACTAGGACCATTTAGAAAAAAAATTTCAGATGTTACTGCCTGGTCTTTCTGATCCACATATGTTTTCCTAAAACCAGAGTGCATTACATTCTTGAAGTGTTTTCTTAACGAATGCTCTTTGTTTGACTTGAATTGGTCCAATACAACTCAAGATATAACTGGCCAAAGTTCGCAAGTCACATTTTTACACGTAATTTATATTACAGTTTAGCATCGTGAAACATTTGTAGTTGCTGGTTTAATGGGTATCTATAGGACCGGCAAATTGTTTTTTCGGGTTCAAACCTTGTTGAAAAATATGAGCAAAAAGTATCCTTTTTTTCCTTTAGTATGAAGTTTATTTAGTTGTATTTTTGTACTCTGTGAGCCGATTTCAATGGAACAAATGTTGTTAGATTGGTAATTCTTTCTAGACTTTAGCAAGTAGTAGTTGCGAACATTGAAATATACTAATGAAGGATAAATAAATCAAAACACAACAAAGGCCTCTTGTGAAAACCTATTTTGTAATAGTTTTCATCTTATAACTCAGGTTCTACAAAACGGATTTCACTCGAATGGGGTTTATTTTATAGACCATTTTTCGAGAAGTATTTTATAAAAGTTCTAAAATTCTATTCCTACCAATACACCTGTTCTTAGAAGTATCAATGGATAAAGTACATACATATGCTATACTCGTATAGTCATTACTGATTATTTATTATTCATTTTTATAGATTCAAAGAATGTTTCAGTTTTCTAATAAAATGTTGGTCAAAAATCAGTTTTCAAATTTCAAACAATCCGATAGATTTGAATTTTCTGCACAGTTTTACAGTATTACTTATATACAAATATTTACAGATATACAGCATAGTATTTTCTGAGTTCGTGAGTCATGGGAGTAGTTAGGTTAGGGAGGGTGGGGGCACCGTCATCTTTCTTCACTTTTTCAATCAAACTGATTTCTATATTTCAACGAGCTGAGGATACCAACGTATATCAGTTCTCATTACATCAGCCATGTAATGTAGATTTAGATAATATCGATGATTTAAATTTCAATCCAGTCAAAATAAATGGACGTAAATTATTGGGTCCACCATCAGATTGGTCTGGTCCACCACCATCAAATAGATGCGAATTATTCATTAAGAAAATTCCACGTGATTACTCTGAAATGGCATTAATTTTCCATTTTCAAAGATTTGGACAAATATATGAATTTCGTTTAATGATGGATTTTCATGAACGTAATTGTGGTTATGCCTACGTAAAATATACGTGTGAAGAAGATGCTGCAAAAGCAAAAGAAATTATGAATTATTTTTATATAACGTCACGGAAATGTTTGGAAATTCAATATTCATATGATATGTATATGCAGTTTATTTGTTGGTAATATACCAAAGAATTAACACAAGAAGAAATTGAAAAAGATTTTCGTGAATGTTCATGCAAATATCAGAGAGATTATTAAATTTTACCTAGGCGTATTTGTGATGATATGCGAAATCATGGATTTGCATTTTTAAATTTTGCGTCGCATCAAGATGCATTAGAAGTGAAAAAAATGACTACACCAGGACGTATTGGAAAATGGGGACGTGATTTAAAAATTGTCTGGGCAAATCAAGAGAGGTACCTTGATCCTGAATCACAAAAGAATGTGAGTTATATTTAATATTAATAATATTAAATATTTAGAATAGCCCTTCTATTACAAATCGTATTAGAAAAATCTAAGATTTAATTTTTCTGTTTATTTTTTCTTGTTGCAGAATAAAACTCTTTTCGTTCGTAATGTTGATTTATCAGTGAACGTAAGAGACATAGTTTAATTGTTGACCACTGTTGCTCAAAAATTTGATGTTAAAAAAATGTCGAAAGTGCGTGAATTAGCATTTCACTAGAACTGCAGCTGAGATGGTATTGAATAGTTTTCAAGGATATGAATTAAAAGGATAAAAACATGATATAATATTGAATGGGCATTATCACCATACGAGTAAGTATCATATAATACCTAAAACTTCATTAGTAATTGTTAATTTTCGAAAAATGGTATTTTTCACATTTTTACATGTAATTTATATTACAGTTTAGCATCGTGAAACATTTGTAGTTGCTGGTTTAATGGGTATCTATAGGACCGGCAAATTGTTTTTTCGGGTTCAAACCTTGTTGAATTGAAGTTTATTTAGTTGTATTTTTGTTTTCTGTGGGCCGATTTCAATGGAACAAACGTTGTTAGATTGGTAATTCTTTCTAGACTTTAGCAAGTAGTAGTTGCGAACATTGAAATATACTAATGAAGGATAAATAAATCAAAACACAACAAAGGCCTCTTGTGAAAGCCTACTTTGTAATAGTTTTCATCTTATAACTCAGGTTCTACAAAACGGATTTCACTCGAATCGGGTTTATTTTATAGACCATTTTTCGAGAAGTATTTTATAAAAGTTCTAAAATTCTATTCCTACCAATACACCTGTTCTTAGAAGTATCAATGGATAAAGTACATACATATGCTATACTCGTATAGTCATTACTGATTATTTATTATTCATTTTTATAGATTCAAAGAATGTTTCAGTTTTCTAATAAAATGTTGGTCAAAAATCAGTTTTCAAATTTCAAACAATCCGATAGATTTGAATTTTCTGCACAGTTTTACAGTATTACTTATATACAAATATTTACAGATATACAGCATAGTATTTTCTGAGTTCGTGAGTCATGGGAGTAGTTAGGTTAGGGAGGGTGGGGGCACCGTCATCTTTCTTCACTTTTTCAATCAAACTGATTTCTATATTTCAACGAGCTGAGGATACCAACGTATATCAGTTCTCATTACATCAGCCATGTAATGTAGATTTAGATAATATCGATGATTTAAATTTCAATTCAGTCAAAACAAATGAACGTAAATTATTGGGTCCACCATCAGATTGGTCTGGTCCACCACCATCAAATAGATGCGAATTATTCATTTAGAAAATTCCACGTGATTACTCTGAAATGGCATTAATTTTCCATTTTCAAAGATTTGGACAAATATATGAATTTCGCTTAATGATGGATTTTCATGAACGTAATTGTGGTTATGCCTACGTAAAATATACGTGCGAAGAAGATGCTGCAAAAGCAAAAGAAATTATGAATCATTTTTATATAACGTCACGGAAATGTTTGGAAATTCAATATTCATATGATATGTATATGCAGTTTATTTGTTGGTAATATACCAAAGAATTAACACAAGAAGAAATTGAAAAAGATTTTCGTGAATGTTCATGCAAATATCAGAGAGATTATTAAATTTTACCTAGGCGTATTTGTGATGATATGCGAAATCATGGATTTGCATTTTTAAATTTTGCGTCGCATCAAGATGCATTAGAAGTGAAAAAAATGACTACACCAGGACGTATTGGAAAATGGGGACGTGATTTAAAAATTGTTTGGGCAAATCACGAGAGCTACCTTGATCCCGAATCACAAAAGAATGTGAGTTATATTTAAAATTAATAATATTACATATTTAGAATAGCCCTTCTATTACAAATCGTATTAGAAAAATCTAAGATTTAATTTTTCTGTTTATTTTTTCTTGTTTCAGAATAAAACTCCTTTCGTTCGTAATGTTGATTTATCAGTGAACGTAAGAGACATAGTTTAATTGTTGACCACTGTTGCTCAAAAATTTGATGTTAAAAAAATGTCGAAAGTGCGTGAATTAGCATTTCACTAGAACTGCAGCTGAGATGGTATTGAATAGTTTTCAAGGATATGAATTAAAAGGATAAAAACATAATATAATATTGAATGGGCATTACCACCATACGAGTAAGTATCAAATAATACCTAAAACTTCATTAGTAATTGCTAATTTTTGAAAAATGGTATTTTCTGAGAAAACTTTTCTGTTCCAGTTTATTCTTTAAAAAAATTGCTATTAGCCAAACATTGAACAATGGAAAGCCGTTCATAAGTATAAAAGTTATAGTGCTAAATGAAAGAAAGACTAGGACCATTTAGAAAAAAAATTTCAGATGTTACTGCCTGGTCTTTCTGATCCACATATGTTTTTCTAAAACCAGAGTGCATTACATTCTTGAAGTGTTTTCTTAACGAATGCTCTTTGTTTGACTTGAATTGGTCCAATACAACTCAAGATATAATTGGCCAAAGTTCGCAAGTCACATTTTTACACGTAATTTATATTACAGTTTAGCATCGTGAAACATTTGTAGTTGCTGGTTTAATGGGTATCTATAGGACCGGCAAATTGTTTTTTCGGGTTCAAACCTTGTTGAAAAATATGAGCAAAAAGTATCCTTTTTTTCCTTTAGTATGAAGTTTATTTAGTTGTGTTTTTGTATTCTGTGAGCCGATTTCAATTAAACAAATGTTGTTAGATTGGTAATTCTTTCTAGACTTTAGCAAGTAGTAGTTGCGAACATTGAAATATACTAATGAAGGATAAATAAATCAAAACACAACAAAGGCCTCTTGTGAAAGCCTATTTTGTAATAGTTTTCATCTTATAACTCAGGTTCTACAAAACGGATTTCACTCGAATGGGGTTTATTTTATAGACCATTTTTCGAGAAGTATTTTATAAAAGTTCTAAAATTCTATTCCTACCAATACACCTGTTCTTAGAAGTATCAATGGATAAAGTACATACATATGCTATACTCGTATAGTCATTACTGATTATTTATTATTCATTTTTATAGATTCAAAGAATGTTTCAGTTTTCTAATAAAATGTTGGTCAAAAATCAGTTTTCAAATTTCAAACAATCCGATAGATTTGATTTTTCTGCACAGTTTTACAGTATTACTTATATACAAATATTTACAGATATACAGCATAGTATTTTCTGAGTTCGTGAGTCATGGGAGTAGTTAGGTTAGGGAGGGTGGGGGCACCGTCATCTTTCTTCACTTTTTCAATCAAACTGATTTCTATATTTCAACGAGCTGAGGATACCAACGTATATCAGTTCTCATTACATCAGCCATGTAATGTAGATTTAGATAATATCGATGATTTAAATTTCAATCCAATTATCAGATTGGTCTGGTCCACCACCATCAAATAGATGAGAATTATTCATTAAGAAAATTCCACGTGATTACTCTGAAATGGCATTAATTTCCCATTTTCAAAGATTTGGACAAATATATGAATTTCGTTTAATGATGGATTTTCATGAACGTAATTGTGGTTATGCCTACGTAAAATATACGTGTGAAGAAGATGCTGCAAAAGCAAAAGAAATTATGAATCATTTTTATATAACGTCACGGAAATGTTTGGAAATTCAATATTCATATGATATGTATATGCAGTTTATTTGTTGGTAATATACCAAAGAATTAACACAAGAAGAAATTGAAAAAGATTTTCGTGAATGTTCATGCAAATATCAGAGAGATTATTAAATTTTACCTAGGCGTATTTGTGATGATATGCGAAATCGTGGATTTGCATTTTTAAATTTTGCGTCGCATCAAGATGCATTAGAAGTGAAAAAAATGACTACACCAGGACGTATTGGAAAATGGGGACGTGATTTAAAAATTGTTTGGGCAAATCACGAGAGCTACCTTGATCCCGAATCACAAAAGAATGTGAGTTATATTCAATATTAATAATATTACATATTTAGAATAGCCCTTCTATTACAAATCGTATTAGAAAAATCTAAGATTTAATTTTTCTGTTTATTTTTTCTTGTTTCAGAATAAAACTCTTTTCGTTCGTAATGTTGATTTATCAGTGAACGTAAGAGACATAGTTTAATTGTTGACCACTGTTGCTCAAAAATTTGATGTTAAAAAAATGTCGAAAGTGCGTGAATTAGCATTTCACTAGAACTGCAGCTGAGATGGTATTGAATAGTTTTCAAGGATATGAATTAAAAGGATAAAAACATAATATAATATTGAATGGGCATTACCACCATACGAGTAAGTATCAAATAATACCTAAAACTTCATTAGTAATTGCTAATTTTTGAAAAATGGTATTTTCTGAGAAAACTTTCCTGTTCCAGTTTTCATGCAAATAACAGCAGGTTTGTTTTTGTCTCCTGCATTAATTATCGGCTTGTAATCTGTGTTTAATTTCAGAATTCTCAAGTATTTTATCTAAATTTAGGTCTGATCTTTTAAGAAAAACTTAAACGTTATACCATTCTAATAAGATTCAGAAGTTTTGTGAGCTTTCCTTATTTTTTCTCTTGTATATCCTGATTTAATGAATTATCTCCGGATTCAATAATCCGATAGATTTGAATTTTCTGCACAGTTTTCTCTTCTTCATATTTTAGAAGACTCTCTCTGACATGAAATTCGTCCTTACAAGAGGACACGAGTTATGGGACGTCAAAAATATGAAGCTATACGTATCGATTTCAAGGTTACAAATCTAGAGATATTTTATCCCCGTGAAAGCAGGAAGCTTAGAAATTAGAAAGAGGTATTCTTTAAAAAAATTGCTATTAGCCAAACATTGAACAATTGAAAGCCGTTCATAAGTATAAAAGTTATAGTGCTAAATGAAAGAAAGACTAGGACCATTTAGAAAAAAAATTTCAGATGTTACTGCCTGGTCTTTCTGATCCACATATGTTTTTCTAAAACCAGAGTGCATTACATTCTTGAAGTGTTTTCTTAACGAATGCTCTTTGTTTGACTTGAATTGGTCCAATACAACTCAAGATATAATTGGCCAAAGTTCGCAAGTCACATTTTTACACGTAATTTATATTACAGTTTAGCATCGTGAAACATTTGTAGTTGCTGGTTTAATGGGTATCTATAGGACCGGCAAATTGTTTTTTCGGGTTCAAACCTTGTTGAAAAATATGAGCAAAAAGTATCCTTTTTTTCCTTTAGTATGAAGTTTATTTAGTTGTATTTTTGTACTCTGTGAGCCGATTTCAATGGAACAAATGTTGTTAGATTGGTAATTCTTTCTAGACTTTAGCAAGTAGTAGTTGCGAACATTGAAATATACTAATGAAGGATAAATAAATCAAAACACAACAAAGGCCTCTTGTGAAAGCCTATTTTGTAATAGTTTTCATCTTATAACTCAGGTTCTACAAAACGGATTTCACTCGAATCGAGTTTATTTTATAGACCATTTTTTGAGAAGTATTTTATAAAAGTTCTAAAATTCTATTCCTACCAATACACCTGTTCTTAGAAGTATCAATGGATAAAGTACATACATATGCTATACTCGTATAGTCATTACTGATTATTTATTATTCATTTTTATAGATTCAAAGAATGTTTCAGTTTTCTAATAAAATGTTGGTCAAAAATCAGTTTTCAAATTTCAAACAATCCGATAGATTTGAATTTTCTGCACAGTTTTACAGTATTACTTATATACAAATATTTACAGATATACAGCATAGTATTTTCTGAGTTCGTGAGTCATGGGAGTAGTTAGGTTAGGGAGGGTGGGGGCACCGTCATCTTTCTTCACTTTTTCAATCAAACTGATTTCTATATTTCAACGAGCTGAGGATACCAACGTATATCAGTTCTCATTACATCAGCCATGTAATGTAGATTTAGATAATATCGATGATTTAAATTTCAATCCAATTATCAGATTGGTCTGGTCCACCACCATCAAATAGATGCGAATTATTCATTAAGAAAATTCCACGTGATTACTCTGAAATGGCATTAATTTTTAATTTTCAAAGATTTGGACAAATATATGAATTTCGCTTAATGATGGATTTTCATGAACGTAATTGTGGTTATGTCTACGTAAAATATACGTGCGAAGAAGATGCTGCAAAAGCAAAAGAAATTATGAATCATTTTTATATAACGTCACGGAAATGTTTGGAAATTCAATATTCATATGATATGTATATGCAGTTTATTTGTTGGTAATATACCAAAGAATTAACACAAGAAGAAATTGAAAAAGATTTTCGTGAATGTTCATGCAAATATCAGAGAGATTATTAAATTTTACCTAGGCGTATTTGTGATGATATGCGAAATCGTGGATTTGCATTTTTAAATTTTGCGTCGCATAAAGATGCATTAGAAGTGAAAAAAATGACTACACCAGGACGTATTGGAAAATGGGGACGTGATTTAAAAATTGTTTGGGCAAATCACGAGAGCTACCTTGATCCCGAATCACAAAAGAATGTGAGTTATATTCAATATTAATAATATTACATATTTAGAATAGCCCTTCTATTACAAATCGTATTAGAAAAATCTAAGATTTAATTTTTCTGTTTATTTTTTCTTGTTTCAGAATAAAACTCTTTTCGTTCGTAATGTTGATTTATCAGTGAACGTAAGAGACATAGTTTAATTGTTGACCACTGTTGCTCAAAAATTTGATGTTAAAAAAATGTCGAAAGTGCGTGAATTAGCATTTCACTAGAACTGCAGCTGAGATGGTATTGAATAGTTTTCAAGGATATGAATTAAAAGGATAAAAACATAATATAATATTGAATGGGCATTACCACCATACGAGTAAGCATCAAATAATACCTAAAACTTCATTAGTAATTGCTAATTTTTGAAAAATGGTATTTTCTGAGAAAACTTTCCTGTTCCAGTTTTCATGCAAATAACAGCAGGTTTGTTTTTGTCTCCTGCATTAATTATCGGCTTGTAATCTGTG
The DNA here is from genome assembly GCA_932526495.1 of Bombylius major. NCBI lineage: Eukaryota > Metazoa > Arthropoda > Insecta > Diptera > Bombyliidae > Bombylius > Bombylius major. The sequence goes on along the minus strand of OW052043.1, from coordinate 37,670,863 downwards.
TTTAATTTCAGAATTCTCAAGTATTTTATCTAAATTTAGGTCTGATCTTTTAAGAAAAACTTAAACGTTATACCATTCTAATAAGATTCAGAAGTTTTGTGAGCTTTCCTTATTTTTTCTCTTGTATATCCTGATTTAATGAATTATCTCCGGATTCAATAATCCGATAGATTTGAATTTTCTGCACAGTTTTCTCTTCTTCATATTTTAGAAGACTCTCTCTGACATAAAATTCGTCCTTACAAGAGGACACGAGTTATGGGACGTCAAAGTATGAAGCTATACGTATCGATTTCAAGGTTACAAATCTAGAAATATTTTATCCCCGTGAAAGCAGGAAGCTTAAAAATTAGAAAGAGGTATTCTTTAAAAAAATTGCTATTAGCCAAACATTGAACGATGGAAAGCCGTTCATAAGTATAAAAGTTATAGTGCTAAATGAAAGAAAGACTAGGACCATTTAGAAAAAAAATTTCAGATGTTACTGCCTGGTCTTTCTGATCCACATATGTTTTCCTAAAACCAGAGTGCATTACATTCTTGAAGTGTTTTCTTAACGAATGCTCTTTGTTTGACTTGAATTGGTCCAATACAACTCAAGATATAACTGGCCAAAGTTCGCAAGTCACATTTTTACACGTAATTTATATTACAGTTTAGCATCGTGAAACATTTGTAGTTGCTGGTTTAATGGGTATCTATAGGACCGGCAAATTGTTTTTTCGGGTTCAAACCTTGTTGAAAAATATGAGCAAAAAGTATCCTTTTTTTCCTTTAGTATGAAGTTTATTTAGTTGTATTTTTGTACTCTGTGGGCCGATTTCAATGGAACAAATGTTGTTAGATTGGTAATTCTTTCTAGACTTTAGCAAGTAGTAGTTGCGAACATTGAAATATACTAATGAAGGATAAATAAATCAAAACACAACAAAGGCCTCTTGTGAAAACCTATTTTGTAATAGTTTTCATCTTATAACTCAGGTTCTACAAAACGGATTTCACTCGAATGGGGTTTATTTGATAGACCATTTTTCGAGAAGTATCTATTTATAAAAGTTCTAAAATTCTATTCCTACCAATACACCTGTTCTTAGAAGTATCAATGGATAAAGTACATACATATGCTATACTCGTATAGTCATTACTGATTATTTATTATTCATTTTTATAGATTCAAAGAATGTTTTAGTTTTCTAATAAAATGTTGGTCAAAAATCAGTTTTCAAATTTCAAACAATCCGATAGATTTGAATTTTCTGCACAGTTTTACAGTATTACTTATATACAAATATTTACAGATATACAGCATAGTATTTTCTGAGTTCGTGAGTCATGGGAGTAGTTAGGTTAGGGAGGGTGGGGGCACCGTCATCTTTCTTCACTTTTTCAATCAAACTGATTTCTATATTTCAACGAGCTGAGGATACCAACGTATATCAGTTCTCATTACATCGGCCATGTAATGTAGATTTAGATAATATCGATGATTTAAATTTCAATTCAGTCAAAACAAATGAACGTAAATTATTGGGTCCACCATCAGATTGGTCTGGTCCACCACCATCAAATAGATGCGAATTATTCATTTAGAAAATTCCACGTGATTACTCTGAAATGGCATTAATTTTCCATTTTCAAAGATTTGGACAAATATATGAATTTCGCTTAATGATGGATTTTCATGAACGTAATTGTGGTTATGCCTACGTAAAATATACGTGCAAAGAAGATGCTGCAAAAGCAAAAGAAATTATGAATCATTTTTATATAACGTCACGGAAATGTTTGGAAATTCAATATTCATATGATATGTATATGCAGTTTATTTGTTGGTAATATACCAAAGAATTAACACAAGAAGAAATTGAAAAAGATTTTCGTGAATGTTCATGCAAATATCAGAGAGATTATTAAATTTTACCTAGGCGTATTTGTGATGATATGCGAAATCATGGATTTGCATTTTTAAATTTTGCGTCGCATCAAGATGCATTAGAAGTGAAAAAAATGACTACACCAGGACGTATTGGAAAATGGGGACGTGATTTAAAAATTGTTTGGGCAAATCACGAGAGCTACCTTGATCCCGAATCACAAAAGAATGTGAGTTATATTTAAAATTAATAATATTACATATTTAGAATAGCCCTTCTATTACAAATCGTATTAGAAAAATCTAAGATTTAATTTTTCTGTTTATTTTTTCTTGTTTCAGAATAAAACTCCTTTCGTTCGTAATGTTGATTTATCAGTGAACGTAAGAGACATAGTTTAATTGTTGACCACTGTTGCTCAAAAATTTGATGTTAAAAAAATGTCGAAAGTGCGTGAATTAGCATTTCACTAGAACTGCAGCTGAGATGGTATTGAATAGTTTTCAAGGATATGAATTAAAAGGATAAAAACATAATATAATATTGAATGGGCATTACCACCATACGAGTAAGTATCAAATAATACCTAAAACTTCATTAGTAATTGCTAATTTTTGAAAAATGGTATTTTCTGAGAAAACTTTCCTGTTCCAGTTTATTCTTTAAAAAAATTGCTATTAGCCAAACATTGAACAATGGAAAGCCGTTCATAAGTATAAAAGTTATAGTGCTAAATGAAAGAAAGACTAGGACCATTTAGAAAAAAAAATTTCAGATGTTACTGCCTGGTCTTTCTGATCCACATATGTTTTTCTAAAACCAGAGTGCATTACATTCTTGAAGTGTTTTCTTAACGAATGCTCTTTGTTTGACTTGAATTGGTCCAATACAACTCAAGATATAATTGGCCAAAGTTCGCAAGTCACATTTTTACACGTAATTTATATTACAGTTTAGCATCGTGAAACATTTGTAGTTGCTGGTTTAATGGGTATCTATAGGACCGGCAAATTGTTTTTTCGGGTTCAAACCTTGTTGAAAAATATGAGCAAAAAGTATCCTTTTTTTCCTTTAGTATGAAGTTTATTTAGTTGTGTTTTTGTATTCTGTGAGCCGATTTCAATTAAACAAATGTTGTTAGATTGGTAATTCTTTCTAGACTTTAGCAAGTAGTAGTTGCGAACATTGAAATATACTAATGAAGGATAAATAAATCAAAACACAACAAAGGCCTCTTGTGAAAGCCTATTTTGTAATAGTTTTCATCTTATAACTCAGGTTCTACAAAACGGATTTCACTCGAATGGGGTTTATTTTATAGACCATTTTTCGAGAAGTATTTTATAAAAGTTCTAAAATTCTATTCCTACCAATACACCTGTTCTTAGAAGTATCAATGGATAAAGTACATACATATGCTATACTCGTATAGTCATTACTGATTATTTATTATTCATTTTTATAGATTCAAAGAATGTTTCAGTTTTCTAATAAAATGTTGGTCAAAAATCAGTTTTCAAATTTCAAACAATCCGATAGATTTGAATTTTCTGCACAGTTTTACAGTATTACTTATATACAAATATTTACAGATATACAGCATAGTATTTTCTGAGTTCGTGAGTCATGGGAGTAGTTAGGTTAGGGAGGGTGGGGGCACCGTCATCTTTCTTCACTTTTTCAATCAAACTGATTTCTATATTTCAACGAGCTGAGGATACCAACGTATATCAGTTCTCATTACATCAGCCATGTAATGTAGATTTAGATAATATCGATGATTTAAATTTCAATCCAATTATCAGATTGGTCTGGTCCACCACCATCAAATAGATGCGAATTATTCATTAAGAAAATTCCACGTGATTACTCTGAAATGGCATTAATTTTCCATTTTCAAAGATTTGGACAAATATATGAATTTCGCTTAATGATGGATTTTCATGAACGTAATTGTGGTTATGCCTACGTAAAATATACGTGTGAAGAAGATGCTGCAAAAGCAAAAGAAATTATGAATCATTTTTATATAACGTCACGGAAATGTTT